>JARQOD010000010.1:68345381-68391460 GCA_033576555.1 Oophaga sylvatica
TTTATAAAGGAATCCCTCTGCAAGTCAGGGGGCAGGTGTGGTCGCTGCTTTTAGATGTTGAGGCGATGAAGTCTGAGAACGGCGGTAAATACGAGGTATGTCAAAATGGAGTTCCGGTTTAATTTTTTGGGAATAGTTTGATCTTTCCGCACATTAACACTGACTGACGGGGTAGGAGAACCTGTACCCCCCCGTCTGCAATTTGTTTTATAAAAACAAACTCCGCTCGACTCGCGCTTTCCAGATCCATAGCGGAGTCTCCGCCGCTGCTTCCGGTGTCTGTGACTGTCTGCAGCGCTGACGTCGCGTCGACAGCGCTGCAGCCAATCAGTGAGCTGACTGATTGCACAGAACCGCTGAGCTCAATGATAGACAGTAGCACTATCCACATGACGTCAGCTATGCAGACAATTAGACACCCGGAACAGCGGCAGAGACCCCTTTAAGGTATGGCATGATAGCAGTCACTTAACTCTGTTATTTATTTGCATGAATTTTGGTTGTATGGATTAGGCCAAAGGGAAATGGCAAAAAATAAAGGACTTGTAGGGTTTCATCCTTTTAGCTGGTGTATCAGAAAGCTGGAAAGATAGAAGTTTTCCAAGACTTTGATATTGACTTATTCTTAGAATTCAGCTCAGTAAAGGCCCCCCCCGGGTCCGGACTCCCCACGATCAGCTGATTGAATGGGCCGCGGTGCTCCGGTCACATCCCCTTCATCCAGCAAAGAAGCTCTGTACAGTTTGTAGTGTCCGTTCCTGGTCCAGCAGCTCCGTCTCAATCACTTGATTAGTGCTGAGCTGCAGTACCAGGCGTGGCCACTACTAAATGTGTGGCGCTGTGCCCGGAAGACAATTCTCCACCGCTGATCCTAATTATAGGCCATAAGTATCAGAGTTCCGGAAAACGTCTTTACACCGACCACTTCCTGCATAAACCTAATATTGAAACCCCAGTCATCATTTGTTAATGTTTTTAGTAAAATCGCCCAGTATAGCTCCGATCACAAACATCCCCCTTACAAGAATTTATGTGGAATACAAAAGTCAACGCTTTTAAAGGGATTGTTCTTCTTTTGGAGGACAATTATTATTATTATTTTTTTTTTTTTAATTTAAATACATGTATTTTCGTCTACAAATCATTATTGTAATCGGGTTTCATTACGAATGTCGCACCGTTTGTCTCTTACAGTTTTTATTTTGCAGTGTTTATTACTAGCCATCCAGTGAGTGAACTGAGAATCTGTCAGTGAGCTTATTCTGCGACAGTCCAAAGGGAGAGTTTCTAGCTCTTTTATTTGTTTTCATCTGAGCTCCTCTAAGCTGATCTATGACCACAGCAAAGATGAATAAAAAGAGTCTGGAACGGTGCAAAATTTTTTAACGAAACCTTAAAATGCGCAGGATAAATTGACGTGCTGTGTATCTCAAGCCGTCAGCTCTTGTCAGTTCACGCTGCATATGTTCTGCTCCGCTTGTGCATGAGTGTTCCGCAAATGTTGCGCACTATGGTGGCGTCCTATAGCGGAGCAGATTTTCGGTAAATGAATATGAAGCAAGAAAATCCAGTGTAGCAAAGGGTTCTCCACCCTGGCCAACATGTTTAGGGCATCCATTAAAAATATCAATGTTGTAGACCACTCTTGGGGGCATTATTGGCCCATCGTTGCTCTAGACAAGGTGGCCGCTGGGGTTGCAGCCGCACCTGGGGTCTAGGTGGGACCTAAAAGGTTCCTTCTGATCCATATGACAAGACTGATACTAATAAAGTTTCCGTCATCATTGGACATTTTGTATTAGGGCCCAGGAGATCCACTTTACACCACTGACTCCAGATCTCCATTTTTACGCGTTTCCACAATTGCACTTCCTTTTTCCGTTCCTTAGAAAATGAAAGATCTGGCCAAGATGTATTCAACGGAAATCAAGCAGATCGACTTGGACGTGAACCGGACGTTCCGCAATCACATTATGTTCAGGGAGCGATACGGTGTCAAGTGAGTAGCAACCGCCGTCAACGATGACCTGACGACACGGAAGAGCTGCAGCTGATCAGCGTCCACTGATTGACTGCAGCTCTCACGTGAGTCATGCATAATATATTTTTTTTTTTTAACCTCCCTGTGCCTAATAATAAAGGATCTGTTGGTGACAACCCCTTTAAATTTATAGTGATCCCGTAGGATACTTTTCCAGGCAACATGACCTATAGTTTCACACATTTTAGCAAAAATCCCCATGTGCCAGAATGTCCCTGATCACCAGTGTAGCCGCTCCAATAATATAGCGGCTGCTAATTAGAGACTCGTCCTCGGTGCCGTAACCTCGTGCTCTGTTATGTGCCGCAAAGTCCCTGAGTAATTGGCCTTGGGGTCGCGCTTTTGCACTGTGAATATGTTGCACATTTTGTCCTATTTTGTGCAGTGACTCTATAAATGTATTTTCCCCCAGGCAGACGGCCTTGTTCGATGTATTATCGGCCTATTCTGTCTACAATACGGTAAGTTTGTAGCGGATCTTACAAAATATATCCAATTGCCACGGTCTTGATATCCACCAGGCACAAGAGGCACATGCCTATAGGAGATCATGTAGGAATTGGGGGGGATCAGCCCTGATTTCTGCTGTTAAATGCCCTTTTTTTAATCTCTGGTCAGCGGCATTTATGGCATAGAAAGTTGTGCGATTTTGGCCCCTGTCAGCCCCCCGGTATAACTCTGAACCCTTCATGGCTGCTAGCTCCAGTAAAGCCCAGAACAAGCGACAGTAAAAGTGATTCCATGAGTACAAGTATGAAAAACATGCTTAGTTTTTTTTTATTTTTATTTTTTTTTAGTAATTTCAGTCTTTTCACTTTTCTCAGCTTAAAAACATTAGGAGAAAAAAAAACATTTTATGGCCACCTTCATAAATGGCGTTACACAAAAAAAAAAAAAAAAGAACCTCCAGTCACTGCACCCCATGTCGAACAATGCAGAAAAAGTAGAGATGAGTCAATAAATTAGAGTGGACTACTCCAGTTTTACCAAAATCCACATTCGCCAAAATGCAGATTTTTGTAATTCACTTCCTTGCGGATTCAGAAGAATGGAGGCCGCTGGTCAACATTTTTCTGAACCATAATGGACAATCAAAAGGTTTAAGAAAAATCCTTATACTAATCTCACTACTCACCTCTCCGGCCCCCTCCACAACTCACTGCCACGCGTCCAGTCCTTGCCGCATCTTCTGATCCCCCCTCTGCTACTCGCTGTCACTTTTCTGGTCCTTGCCGCATCTTCTGATCCCCCCTCTGCTACTCGCGTCACTTTTCTGGTCCTTGCCGCATCTTCTGATCCCCCTCTCTGACCCCCTACTCGCCATACCCGTCCGGTCTTGAGCATCTTCTGATCCCACCCTCTTCGAGCCCTCGCCCACTCCATCCTTGCGCATCTTCTGATCCACCCTCTTTGTCCTACTCACCCCACTAATTGTCCTTGCCGCATTTCTGATCCACCCTCTCTGTTACTCACCTCCACCTGTCCGGTCCTTGCCGCATCTTCTGATCCACCCTCTCTGACCCTCGCCGATACTCACCACCACTAATCTGGTCCTTGCCGCATCTTCTGATCCACCCTCTCCGTTACTCACCTCCACCTGTCCGGTCCTTGCAGCATCTTCTGATCCACCCTTTCTGGCCCTTGCTGATACTTACCACCATCTAATCTGGTCCTTGCCGCATCTTCTGATCCACCCTCTCTGGCCCTCGCCGATACTCACCACCACCCAATCTGGTCCTTGCCGCATCTTCTGATGACCCTCTCTGGATCTTGCTGATACTCACCACCACCTAATCTGGTCCTTGCCGCATCTTCTGATCCACCCTCCCTGGACCTTGCTGATACTCACCACCACCTAATCTGGTCCTTGCCACATCTGATCCACCCTCTCCGTTACTCACCTCCACCTGTCCGGTCCCTGCCGCATCTTCTGATCCACCCTCTTTGGACCTTGCTGATACTCACCACCACCTAATCTGGTCCTTGCCATATCTTCTGATCCACCCTCTCCATTACTCACCTCCACCTATCCGGTCCTTGCAGCATCTTCTGATCCACCCTTTCTGGCCCTTGCTGATACTTACCACCATCTAATCTGGTCCTTGCCGCATCTTCTGATCCACCCTCTCTGGCCCTCGCCGATACTCACCACCACCCAATCTGGTCCTTGCCGCATCTTCTGATCCACCCTCTCTGTTACTTACCTTTACCCGTCCGGTCCTTGCCGCATCTTCTGATAACACACGTTGGCCTCTCACACTGTGCTGGTTTTCCAGCTGTCATGGGTCCCGGTTGGCTTCTGCGCATTCAAGCAGGAAGGTCACGGCACCATTGACTTCCTACTTGCTTGCGCAGAACCCTTCCAGGTGGCATGACTGCTGTAAGTTCGGCACAGTGTAGGAGCACTGGTGGATCAGAAGATACAATGAGGACTGGAGAGGTGAGCGGCAAGAGGCGTATAAAGATTTTTTTTTCTCGTTTTTACTTATTACGATTGTTATGCTCTAGGGTATGGAGAGACCCCAGAGCATAATGAGGGGCGTTCAATTTGCGTAGTATAACTTTTCCGCTAATCGAATTTCCCGAGATAGTCCGCACGATCACGTGAATGCAATTTTTTCCTGATATGCTCATTTCTAATAAAAAAAAAAGGCAGCGATGAAAACATTTTTTCTACCCCAAAATGCTACCAGCATAAGCGCAAAAAAAACAATGCCCTGATCGTTGGAGAAATGAAAGAAGTCCACGGGTCTCAGAAAATGGCAGCGCAATTCTATTCCTAATTTCTGAATTTTTTTTTCATTATAGTATTACTTTAGTCAAAATCACCTGGAGAATCTTGTCGTTTTTTTTTTTTTCTTCTTTTTTTGTAACAGCACAATTTATCCCCACCCCCAAAAAATAAAAAAGCTGAAGAAATGTTTTTTTACATTGTAATTTTTCGCCATTTTCCCAGTACGTCATATGGTTGAAAAAAAAATGGTGACTTTCAAAACTAGAACACCTCCCACCGAGAAAAAAGCAAAAAAAAAATCAAAAAAATAAAATAGTTGTAGCTTCTGTAAAAAAAACAAAAAACAAATGCAAAACTGAAGAAATAGTCTTGGTGGAAAGGGGTTAATGGGTCCTGGGTTCAAATCTAGCTCCTGCATGGAGTTTTCTGTTCTAGATGGGTTCTCGCGGGTTCTCGCCTGTAGGGGATCAGTCACTCTGATCCTTGCTATGACACGTGGTGTGTGAGATCTCCAGGGGTTTAATGTGTGTGGCTCCGCAGAATATATTGTGCCGCGTATAAATAGAAATCATTTGCTTCCCGCAGAACAGAGCGGCGCCTCCATGTGTTCTGCTGCGCACGTCGCACTAATGACACTGTATGTGATCTCCACAGGAAGTTAGTTATTGTCAAGGGATGAGTCAAATCGCAGCTGTGCTGCTCATGTATCTGAACGAGGAGGACGCCTTCTGGGCCCTGGCTCAGCTCTTAACCAACCAAAGGCACGCGATGCACGGTGAGTCCACGGCACAACCCGGCATTAACTGATCCTCGGTCAAAAAATAATGGCGGAACGAAGATGGTCCTTGGAGGGATATATACAGTGCATATATAATTTCCAAATTGGGGAGAACCCCAAATAAACCCTCGCTTGAAAACCATAAAATTTCACTAAAATAAAATATATACAAAGGGTATAAAACATTTTGTCCCTAGCCTGTCTCAGAAGTCTGCAGTTATTTTATGCAGTATTCCTGCTAATTTATATTCAGAAAATGTCTAGCACCCGGTAAGCGAATACATATTGGCAGAATAGGACAACAAATTTTAGCACCAGCCTCATCCACCTCTGTTCCCAATGACCGTTGCACATGCTCATTAAATGCTTCAAAACAAAAAGATAAAGTCGGGGACTGATCATGATCATTGCAGCTCTGTACATGTGTTGTTTCCTTAAACAGCAAGAAGTTAACACCTAAAAGCCCCAGTGGCCAGTGTAAAAATTGAAAGATTTCTATATAAATAGAAAATAATATAGAAATAAATAATTACGTTCAGGACCCAGTAGGACAGTGAGGACTCGTTGGTCTCCGCTATCCTTAGCTATTTATGACTCGGGTCATCCCAAAAATAATTGAGTTGCCACTTTTAGAATATCTAAATTACTTTTCACAAGTTACTGAGACGTGAATAGCCAGAACATCACATGATAGGTCTCTGCTAGAAAAGTTCTCTCTAATATCAGTCAGCACCACAGTGTGAATGGAAATCCAACCTGTTTTCTTGTCTGTTTTTTACATGAATCAGTCAACTTTATTACATAATTCCAAAATTCTGATAAAATAATCAAATTTGGATTTTACGTTGTTCTCCCAGCATTTCCTTTTTGGCTTGAATGCCCCTTTAATAAAATGGGGTCACCATTTCCAGTAGGCCAAAATACTGTTTTACAGGGGGAGCACTATGTAAAGAGGACCCGTCACCAGATCACTTTTTGCTCTTACTTTGTTCCCACTCCCCTAAGTAATCCATTTTTTTTTTTTTAAATCCGCCATATGGTTCCAGAGATAAGGGCCTTAATATTTAGTACTAATTTTTATGGTGTTTGCCAAGGGGCGGTAGCTCACAGGGTAACAATGCAAAGCAGCCTAAAGACACGCCCCAGAGGATCCTGTGAGCCACGCCCCCTAGGAAAGACCATAAAAAAATTAACACTAAATAAAAAGACCCAGATCTGTGGAACCGAATACTCGAGAGCAACGGGAATAAAATAAGAGCAGAAAGTAGCCACTTTAGATATGATGACAGGTCCTCATTAAGTATTAGCACTATTAAAGGGGTTGTTTACGATTATAAAAGTTTATCTTTATGGGCCCAGGGATGCGAAAGGGAAAAAAAACAACCTATACTCGCTTCTAAGACAGATGCTGCTCCTTCCACATCTGTATTATGCCCCCCACTGATTTTCCAAGCGTTTTGTCATGTGACTAACAGAGGTCTCTCCATTTCTTTACAAGGGTTCTTCATCCCCGGCTTCCCCAAACTTCAAAGATTTCAAAGTCATCATGAGCAAATTCTCAGCAAGTTGTTCCCAAAATTAAAAAAACACATGGTAACCTTCTGATTTGTGGTTGGGATTTACTTGGTATCTTTGCTTTTGGATGTTTTTTTTTTACTTTTATTTTTTTAGTCTTGACTTCTTGCAACGTAATACCCCTTAATTACTGACAGCT
This sequence comes from Oophaga sylvatica, assembly GCA_033576555.1. Taxonomy (NCBI): domain Eukaryota; kingdom Metazoa; phylum Chordata; class Amphibia; order Anura; family Dendrobatidae; genus Oophaga; species Oophaga sylvatica. Next base: position 68,352,649 of record JARQOD010000010.1, read on the forward strand.
TCTAGATTGTTGGGGGTCTGACTGTAGAAACCTGCACCAATCGCCAGAATCTAGGCAGCTTGATTCCAGTTAGATTGGACCTCTGGTGCACATGCTCAACCGCTGCTCCATTTATCCACTATGGAACTGCTGGAGAATGCTGTCAGCAGTCCCATAGAGAATAGGTGGAGCATGCACACTGCCATTCTAATAGTGATCACAGTGTCCCGCTCTGGACACAGACGTTCCAGCCTCAATATTCCATTAAAGTATAATGCTGCCCATACACGTTAGACAGCTCCACTATCTGCTCCCATCTCCCCCACACAGGCGCGTTTCTATGTTCTCTGAGAGTGCCGCTGCCACGCACTCCTAGAAGCCGCTTATCTCCAGTGATCGCTGCCGAAATCCAACAGGCCAGATCCTTCTCTCTCCCGACATCATATCTCAGTCAGGAGACCACATACACAGGCTTAAGGTGGATCCTGCCATTGTCGGCGGGCACAGACGACTTTTACCTAATGTGTTTTGGGCCCTTTAAGTCAGGAAATAAAAGGGAGAGGAGGGGGATGCAGCTGCAGATTCTTACTAAAGCTTCCCATACACATTAGATCGAGGTTGATGGAAAATGGTTCAATATTAGCTGTAAAAAACGATGGTCAGGCGCATTGAGTAAATTATCAGTTGTTTCGATCTAGAATTCAGCACAACATGTGCACATCTACAATTCTCATGTAAAATTCCTGATTTTGATGTCCAAAATGTCTCCATAAATGCAAATTTCTGTTTTTGCGCTCCATCTAATCTCATGGTTATGTTTTATAGGACAAAGAAGACATGTCCACCGGCATTTATACAACAAAGTGGTTTCTGCAATGCTTCTTGGATCGGGTAAAGACTATAAACCTTCTCTGGACTTTTCCGTGTATTATCGGCATTAACCCTTTAAGGATCTGGCAATTTTTTAATTTTTCCGCTTTCATTTTTTTTGCACTTATATCACTTATATTGTCATACGAGGGCTTGTTTTTTTGGCGGAGGAATTGTAGTTTTGAATGACAATGTGTCACCGTTATCTTTTTTTTTTCTGGAGATAAGCCACCTCCAGGGGGGTCTGACAGCGGCTCTCCCATAGAGAGCGAAGAGGTAGACGTGCAACATAGCTACATCGCACAAGTCCAGATAGTCCGTGTCCCCTTCAATGTTGTGTTTTTCACAGTTCACCATTTTTTATATGTTTTTCAGACCCCTTTTACGCTCACTTTAAGACTATGGGACATCTATATCTTGGAGGGTGAGCGCGTGCTTCCTGCCATGGCGTACACTATACTGAAACTGCACAAAAGTAAGACATATCGCTGTTTATTTCTCGGCCAGATGATGATGGAGGGTTTGGTGTCGCACAAGTTGTTAGTATTCTGGTAAAGTTTAAAAACATTTTTGTAATAAAAAAAAAAATGCCGCCAGTGTAGTGTGCGGTCCGTACATCGTTTACATACTTGGCACTGTACGACCCACTACCTGGCATTGCACTGCGGTGCCAATCATTGTCATTTCTTGTCTTCGTGGGCAGAGCGTCTGCTGAAGATGTCCATGGAGGATCTACGGGAGTTTCTGCAAGAAAAGATTGCACGCTCTCTGAGCTATGATGATGATATTGTGGTAGAGCAGCTGCAGACATCTATGGCCGAACTGAGGAAGATGAAACTAGAGCTGCCGCCGCCAGGTACGGTCATCTTATAACATCACCTTTTTTGTGTTTTTTGCATTATCTGCTGTACTTTTTCATGCTGCTGACTGTAATATGATGATTATGACCTCTCTCTTCCCGTCTCTTCCTCTCTTCTTCGCTGTCTCTCTCTTCCTCGCTCTCTCTTTCTCCGTGTCTCTCTTCCTCTCACTTCCCCTCTCTAGAATGATTATGACTCTCTTCCTCGCTTTCTCTTCCTCTGCTTTCTTCCTCCATCTCTCTTCCTCTCTCCCCGCTCTCTCTTCCTCGCTCTCTCTCTTCCTCGCTCTCTCTTCCTCTCACTTCCCCTCTCTCTATTCCTCTGTCTCTTCCCCTCTCTCTCTTCCTCTCTCTTCCTTAGTCTCTCTCTTACTCTCTCTCTCTCATTTAGTAGCTGCCCACTAGAAACTCACCGTTAAAATCAGCAGTGAGCAACTATCTGTTAACAGAACTTCCTGTTTGATGAAACTGTATAGCGTGTACCACTGACATTCGACAGGTCTTCCTAGAACAGTTACTGATGATGACTGTACAGCTCCTGCTACACAGTTTAAAGGAGTTATCCAGGTTAAAACAATTAATGCCCTGTCCTTTCTATTGAGATCAGTCCGACACCCGGCATCCCAAATTATCAGGCAAAACTTGCTTCGACAGTTGTGAGATATAAACAGTGTGGAACTAAGCCGTGTAGTGGCAGCTTCTACTTACCGGTAGGGTTGTTTTGTTTTTTTTTTACACCTTTTAGTACTTGGAAGTTTAATAAGAATAATTTTTCTGTCCACAATATTTCAATTCGTATTATTCCCTTTTCCAACATACAGAAAAAAAAATGTAATAATTGCAACCTTCTTTACATTTGTCATCTAATCTTAGGAAAGGCTGAAGAATTCCCCAAGAAGACCTTGGGTCAGGATATCCCTGTTCATCTGCTTCCTGTTAAAGTGATGGTAGAGTGTAACATGGTGGACAGAACGGATGACGGCGGCACGTCGCAAAGCTCAAAGCCTTCTGCAGATGTCAATGAGAACAACTCGAACACTGGGGATAAAAGCAAGAATATCGTATCGGCTCCACAACACAACGGTGGATCTATACCCGTGACGGAGGCCGCTAAACCTGTCGAATTACAACCAGTAATGGCAGATTGCCACAAGATGGTGGAGCAGCAAAAACTCGAGTCGGATGTAGCAAAAATAGCCGAAAACAAAAATGATGCTAAACAGGAGGACAGCACGGCTCGTGACTGTGTGCTCGAGAATAAGGAGTGCAGTAAAGTAGCTTCCGAACCAAGTATTGTAGGGGACAAGGCAGCGCACGATTCCCTGTCATCTACTATGAAACCTGAAAGCTTTAATGTGCCAGATGCCAATTCTCACGTTGTGGATTGTAATAATGATTGTAAGGAAAAGGCAACAATTAGGAATGTAATGAGCGAGGGCCAGCGGCAGCAGCATTTCCCGCATGAAGGAAAAGGAGACGTTCCTCTGCTTTCAGACTCCGAAACGAGTAATTTCCGACCATCTTCTGTGGAGGTAACACCATCACAAAGCGATGACCCTCCTTCTCGTGATACTTTTCCCGTCACACAAGGAAGCGAATGTGACCTTTCTACTCCCGAAGACGAGAGCACTGTTCCGACCGGACAACTGATCTCTCTGCTGCCGCCAGAATTGGACATTAGAAGATGTTCTTCCCAGTATGATAATATGTCAGATTTCGATCAAGAATGGCCACCATGCCCTACAGACTCATCCTTGGGTGAACTGGAAACGGACACATGGCAGTCAAGCATATGTAATGCTCTTGACTTGTCAACAGAGGAGCCAACTGATTTGGCCACGTTCCCGCAATTCTCCCCTTCCGTGTCTTGCCAACAAGGACCCTCGGGCAGTGTTCCTACTTTACTTTGTACCCAACCTGACCAGCAAGAAAATAGGAGTTCTCTTGCCAAGTCTTCGCCGTCATTAACTCATACCTTTAGCGCCTACCAAGTCGTTACGACCGTTACGGCCATCCAGGTGTCTCATGCTAGTAAGCAAGGCTTCCAGGATGCGAAACGCGTAGCACATCCCTTGTCCCATAGCCTCAAACATGCGCTTACATGTGGTATCCAGACACGGGAAGACCAAAGTCCTATACCACCAAACCAATATATAAACGGCCCCATAAGTCCAAGCACAAATCTCCCAACTTCACCCCAAACATCCAAGCTAAAGCAATCCGAAAAACCCCTTATCCTCAAAGCCCTTTCCGATAACAATTTCTACTCATCCGATCAAACTGTGCCGCAGATGTCCAAATCCATCACATTCTGACCGCGCGAGGTGCATGCTTCCCCTTCTTTGCATTTGCGTCATCGTGCTTTGCGGTGTATTAGCCATTTTTATGCAGGACATAAAAAATAGGCCCGGTCCATAGCACAGCCTTGAGAAGACGACGACCAGCTGCACTGGTTTCGTTGGTTTGATTTTTTTTTTACTTATATTTTTTTTTCTTTTTTATGTTATTATTTTTTTATTATCACAAAGTGCTTATTATACTTATTTATTATTTTATTTCATTTCTATCTTTAAAAAAAGGCTTGCACACAGTCATGTATTACTAGTGTTGTCTGTATGACCTGTATAAAGTGATGCCACTGAATCTGCTCCGAGATCATTCGTAAAATCGCTGCGACCCGACCGAGACATATTGGCAGAAGAGAAAAACGTCGATACCTGTGTCAGCATATTGTCCTTTCCTCACCTGTCCTGGCGGTTGGCATTACTGTAAAACAGTCGGCCATATTGGGGAGCATATAGATTTTTTTGGCCATCCGAGATCACGGTATCCACTAATTACTTTCTTGCAGGATTTCACTATAATTTTACACATTTATTAGTCCTTTATTGCACTTTTTGACAATTTTTGCTTGGTTTCGCAATCTGACAATTGTGTAGACAAGTGATCATTGATGTGTGTACGTATCTGCTGCTCGCCATCAGAATTATTATCTGTCGACAGCACGCGCCCCTCAAGTGAAAAGGGATTTCTCCTTCGTCTCATTGGGGGACACAAGACTGTGGGTGTATGCTACTGCCGCTAGGAGGCTGACACTAAGTAAACATAAAAAAAGGTTAGCTCCTCCTCCGCCGTATACACCTCAGCACTGGCCGCAGGCAAACCCAGTTCATGCTTAGTGTCTGATGGAGGCACACGTCTGATTTCTTTCAGACCATTTTTTTTTATTTATTTTTTTTTCACTTTCCCACGAAGACGAGATAGGGGCGACGGACCCTTTTGAAGGGGTCCGATCTCCCCAAACCATCAACGGGCGAGCACGTGGAGTGTCGCCTCCACGTATCCTTTCCCGCAACGTGGGACACGAATGCCGGACTCAGCCCTGACCACCCTAGAGTATTGAAACCCTAGGCTGTACAGAGGCAGGAGATAGTCCGTGCGGCCCCCACTGCACCACCAATGCTAGACTGCGGTGCTGCAAGGAGGCGGACGGTCCCTCTCCTCATCCCCTGAAGGGGTGATGGAGTTAGGGTGCCTGCACCGTCCCCCTTTTTTTCTGCAAGCCCCCCTCTAATCTGAGACTGGGTGAGACACTGGGACTGATGTCTAAAGCAAAGTCCACTGCAAGCAAGGACGCGTCCAAACAGAATCTACGGCCGGAGACAGATGGGAGAACTCGAACCCACCTTTAAAACCGGTATTGTCGGTCGTGGAGGGGGGCCGGAAGATGTGGCTGGAGCAAAGGAGCTGCGCAAGGATGACAGTGAAGCTTCCATAACACGTCTCGAAGGTGGTCGGGGATTCAGCCAGGAACAGGCAAGTCCCCGGCTTGAGCCCGCCTCCTAAGGGTGCATCATATTCCGGCGGCCCGCCCCCCGATTCCTGGGCGGCCGCCGCCAAAAATTTAGCCCCCGGCTTCGGCCGGCGCTAGGCCGCGGGCGGAAATTTAGTCCCCGGCGAGTAATTTAGCGTCCGGCTTCGGCCGGAAGGTAGGCCGCGGTCTCAGGCTCCGCCTCGGCAGCGACACCTCCGGGCGGGCCTGCCCCTTGATTCTCGGGCGGCCACCGCCGAAAATGTAGGCCGTGGCTTCGGCCGGCGCTAGGACGCGCCTCGCGACCCCTCCCCCTGGGGCTCGGCTATTTTAGGCACGCCTCCCTGAAAGGGGAGCGCGTTTTTTAAAAGGTCTGGAGCCTCCGTCTTCTCTTTTGGTCTACACACCGTTAAAAACGTTCGGGGATACAGGACTGGGGTAAGTGCTACTACCTCCAGCCTGGTTGCTCCGCTTCGCTGCGCTCCGCTGCACCCCGCACCGCCACATCCAAATCATTGCGACATCTGTGACAGATCCAGTATGTCCAGAAGGGCTAAAACTCACACGGTGCTGTATACCGCATGCATTGCCTGTAGGTCCCCTTTTCCGCATGCCCAGGTTAATCGGGTCTGCGAAGCCTGTGACTCCGAACGTGCTCAGAACCCTCACCTATAGCTGAGCCCAGTGCGTCAGGTCCCCCGGAATGGGCCCTGTCTCTGTCTCAATCTGTGGCGTCATTAACAAGAGCAATTGAGTCCCTTCAAGCTCCCGATAGGAGCAGGGACAGTGGTTCACCCGTCTTTGCCATGTCTCAGGAACCTCCGGCCTGCAGGGGCCGCGCTCTCACCAGGCAGACGCAGGGGAAGCGAACCCACACTGCGTCGCCTATGCCGTCCAGGGCCTCGGCATCTATCAGTTCCGTTTCTCGCTCTCCCTCACCTTTGGAGGCGAGTGATCAAAGTTCGGACTCCGATTCCGAAGGGTCCCTCAATCTAGAGGCACCGAATTGTCAGGAGACAATTGACAGTCTAATTGAAGCAGTCAATCAAACCCTGGGGGTAGATGATGAGTCCACCTTGGCCTCTGGTCATAAGGTGTCCTTCAAACGAGCCAGGCAAACTCATAAGGTTTTTGGTGCTCATCCTGAGTTTGAGGACCTAGTGCAGCGCCACCGGGAGAAGCCGGACAAGCGCTTCGCAGGACAAAAGGCCCTCAATACCAGATATCCTTTTGCTCCTGAACTTCTTAAGAAGTGGGCGGAATCTCCTGCGGTCGACCCTCCTGTGTCGCGTTTAGCGTCTAAGACGCTCCTCTCCCTTCCCAACGGTTCCTCGATCAAAGATCCAACGGATCGTCTGATTGAAAGCTTGGCCCGCTCGGTGTTTGAGGCATCAGGTTCCTCTCTCTCTCCTTCTTTTGCAGCGACTTGGGTGGCTAAGGCCATGATATCCTGGTCGGAGTCTCTAAATAGAGCTCTCCACGGCATAGATGTGCAGTCTGAGGTAATTGAGATCTCTAATCAGATAGCTCTTGCAGGAGACTTTTTAATTAATGCTTCCATGGATGCGGCAAATTGCGCAGCACTGGCTGCAGCTAATGCGATTGCTATCAGGAGATCCTTGTGGTTGAGGACTTGGAGAGCGGACTCAACCTCAAAAAAGTCACATCCTTACCGTATCAGAGCGGCCGGTTATTTGGCGAGAAGCTGGATCAGCTCATATCTGATGCGACAGGAGGGAAAAGGAGGAGGGACAGTTTCCTTCCTCAGCAGAAAATTAGACAGCCCTTTCGCCGACAGCTTCAGCCTAGGTTTAGGGCTTTTCGCAACCCAGGTTGGGCCGCGGCAGCCAGCTCCAGCGGCTCAGGTCGACCTAATCAGGCCAGAGATCGCCAGGTCTCCTACAAGACCAACCCTCTGGGAAGAATGCGATCTCAACAGCCAAGATATAAGGGGTCTAGGCCCCAAAGATATTCGGACAAATGACTGGAGGCAGAATCCGGTCAATTTATCCAGAGTAGGCAGCCGCTTACTCTGGTTTCGCCCCACTTGGCTATCGGTTACTCACGACGAGTGGGTCAGGGAGTTAGTCTCCTCAGGGTACAAGATAGAATTTGTCAGCTTTCCCTCAAATCGTTTTTTTCCCTCGCGTCTTCTCAAAAAAGAATCCCGGGTTCACGCCTTATTCAAGGCGGTCGAATCTCTTCAGCACAGCGGGGTCATTGTCCCTGTACCAGAGGTCGAAAGAGGTCAAGGGTTTTATTCCAACCTGTTCATAGTACCCAAGAAGGACGGCACTGTAAGGCCCATTTTGAACCTAAAACGTCTGAACAGTTTTGTCAGAATTCGACATTTCCGAATGGAGTCTCTCCGCTCGGTCATTGCAGCCATGGAAAAGGGGGAATTTTTGGCGTCAATAGACATTCAGGATGCCTATCTTCACATCCCCATATTCCCTCCTCATCAGAGGTTTCTTCGGTTTGCCATCGGCAACCTTCATTTTCAGTTCACAGCCTTACCCTTCGGGCTAGCCACAGCCCCCAGGGTGTTCACAAAAGTTATGGCTGCTGTTGTGTCCATTCTGCACTCCCGGGGATAGTCATCTTACCATACTTAGACGATCTCCTCATCAAGGGTCCGTCCTTTCAAGCCTGCGAGGAAAGTGTCAGCATTACGCTAGACACCCTTGCTCGCCTGGGTGGCTGGTGAATTTGAAGAAATCATCTCCCGTGCCATCTCGGAAGATCACCTTTTTAGGGATGATTTTCGACACCACTCAGGGGTTGATAATCCTTCCTCGGGACAAGGCCCTAGTCCTCCGTCAGGAGGTACGGATCCTGCGCCAACCAATTCCTCACACCATCTGGTTTTGCATGAGAGTTCTAGGAAGGATGGTGGCAGCAATCGAGGCCATTCCATTTGCCCAGTTTCATCTCCGCTCTCTTCAGCATGCACTCTTGGCAGTATGGGACGGGAGTCCTTACTCGCTCAATCGTCGGTGCCGTCTGTCCCTGCAGGTCAGACAGACACTTACATGGTGGACAAAGAGCACCACTCTTCACCAGGGGCAATATTTCCCTCCAGTCCATTGGCTGATAGTCACAACGGACGCCAGTCTTCTCGGTTGGGAAGCAGTGTTTCGTCACTACACAGCCCAGGGGACTTGGTGTCGGCAGGAATCGTCCCTTCCGATCAATATCTTAGAGATTCGAGCTGTTTGGCTGGCGCTGAGGCATTTTCACCATCATCTGGCTGGCCGCCTGGTCCGAATACAATCGGACAATGCCACGGCGGTGGCATACATAAATCATCAGGGAGGTACCCGCAGCAGGGCGGCCATGCAGGAGGTAAAACATATTCTGACCTGGGCAGAAAGAAATCACTCTGTGATATCAGCGGTCCACATTCCGGGCGAGGAGAACTGGGCAGCGGATTTCCTCAGCCGTCAGGGTATAGCGTCAGGGGAATGGTCACTACATCCCGAGGTCTTTCAGCAGATATGCCTACGCTGGGGAACCCCAGATGTGGATCTGATGGCTTCCAGGATAAATGCCAAGGTGCCCAACTTCGTCTCCCGGTACCGGGATCCGCAGGCAATTGCAGTAGACGCCCTGGTTCTACCGTGGAATCGGTTTCATCTTCCATACTTGTTTCCACCAATAGCTCTGCTCCCAAGGGTGATCAGAAAGATCAGATTAGAGGGGGTCCCAGTGATTTTAATTGCTCCGGACTGGCCGCGTCGTCCATGGTACGCAGAGCTGGTACAGTTGCTCGCCGACGCACCCTGGCGTCTGCCAGAACGCACGGACCTTCTCTCCCAGGGCCCAGTTTACCACCAGAACTCAGCGGTCCTGTGTTTGACGGCCTGGCCGTTGAATCTTGGATCCTGACCAGGGCTGGATTCTCCAAAAAGGTCGCCGCGACAATGGCTAGCGCCCGGAAACCCGCCTCGGCTCGTATCTACCACGGTACTTGGAAGGTCTTTTTTGCATGGTGCAGGGAACATGGTTATTCCCCTCTTCAGTTTTCAATTCCCAACATCCTGTCATTTCTCCAAGCGGGCCTAGATTCAGGCCTAGCGCCAAGTACTCTTAGACGTCAGATATCAGCCTTGTCGGTTCTTTTTCAGCGAAAAATCGCGTCTAGTTTACAGGTTAAAACCTTTATGCAAGGGGTTGTCCATATAGTACCCCCCTACAGGGCTCCCTTAGACGTTTGGGATCTCAATCTGGTTCTGGGAGTTCTGCAGGAATCTCCATTTGAGCCTCTTCAGGAGGTTTCCCTGACATACCTTTCCTGGAAGGTGGTGTTTTTGGTAGCCATAACATCCATAAGGCGGGTTTCGGAGCTGGCAGCATCTTGCCGAGCTCCGTACTTACTTTTTCATCATGATAAGGTAGTGCTCAGGCCAACACCACCCTTTTTGCCTAAAGTAGTGTCCTCATTTCATATCAATGAGGACATTGTTTTGCCCTCATTTTGTCCAGCTCCGACGCACCTGGTGGAGAAGGCTCTCCATACGCTGGATCTGGTGAGAGCACTCAGGAGATATGTATCTCGGACGGCATCCTTCCGGCAGACGGACACGCTGTTTATCCTTCCTGAAGGGTCGCAGGAAGGGACTCGCTGCCTCTAGGTCAACTTTGGCTAGATGGATACGGTTAACCATTCAGGAGGCTTACCGCATCAGAGGCGCGGTGGTTCCCGGAGGAATCAGAGCTCACTCCACCAGAGCAGTGGGTGCCTCCTGGGCTCTTCGGCATCAGGCTTCAGCGGAACAGGTTTGTAAGGCGGCAACCTGGTCCAGTCTGCATACCTTTTCTAAACATAATGTCCATACTCAGGCCTCAGCGGATGCGAGTCTGGGTAGAAGGATTCTTCAGGGCGCGGTAGCGCACCTATAAGCAATGCCTGGTTATAGATTGAACTGTGGAGTCGGTTTCCCACCCAAGGGACTGCTTTGGGACGTCCCACAGTCTTGTGTCCCCCAATGAGACGAAGGAGAAATACGGATTTTTGTGTTACTCACCGTAAAATCCTTTTCTCCGAGACGCTCATTGGGGGACACAGCACCCTCCCTAATAGCCAGATGGCTTCGTTTTGAGTTAATTCTACTCTTTGGGTCTATGTCAGTAGATTTACTTCTGGATATATTGTACCTGTGTTAACACTAATTTATTTTTTAGCCTCCTACTGCTTTTTGCACTAAACTGGGTTTGCCTGCGGCCAGTGCTGAGGTGTATACGGCGGAGGAGGAGCTAACCTTTTTTTATGTTTACTTAGTGTCAGCCTCCTAGCGGCAGTAGCATACACCCACAGTCTTGTGTCCCCCAATGAGCGTCTCGGAGAAAAGGATTTTACGGTGAGTGTGATGAACGGGCACACGGTCCGCCACAAGGTAGCCCGGGGTATCACGGCTTGTGATCCCACCCCTGCCACCAATATGTGATGAAACGGTGCACACACACGACGGCTGCTGCCGTCCGACCCAGTAAACTGCAGAGATTTTTAATTATCCCACTTCCACTTAGGAACTTGCAGCTCTCTGGCGCCCCCCTTACCCTCAGGTCAGTCAGGGAACTGCACCTAGGATAATTGGTCGCCAGACGGGTCACTTGGATGTGTGCTGGCTATTGGGCACGCTGCAGTGAGGGAATTATAATTACTCCTGGCTGCAGCCAGGCAGTACCCTTATAAACCCCGCTCCGTCACTGCCAGCGTCACCCAATAGATTAACACTTTACACCCCTTCCTTTTAGCTGCCACCAGCTACGGCTTTTGATGAACAATTTATCAAGAGGGTCCGTAGCAACCCCAAAACAGTAGCATAGTACTTCAGGCACGTGCAAATTCGTTTATAGAGCAGGAGAGACAAACTAATAAATTTATAGGTTTATTCCTTAAAAAGACAGGCAGTGCTTATACAATATAAAAAGATGTAACAAGCTGAGGCAATATAGTTATGTACAAGACAATTAGAAAATAAAAGGGGTTAACATAAGGAAGATCAACTTACAGTTCTTAGATCATAGTAGGCAAGACATGCGGTCGGGGGAGGGGAGACACATCACAATGCATCACAGAGCTGCTATAAGTCTGGTGTCCAGGGCAGATCTCAGGCAGAATACCTGGCCCCTGCCTTATAGACCTGTGGCCGTGACCTCATAAACGGGGTGGAGTTACCAGGGTCCTCCTCTTGCTGAAGGGTATGGTTGGAGTTCTGAAAGATTATCAGGAGCATAACTCATCCTGAGAACCTCGCAGAAGAATGGCAGACCTATCAATGATCTTACTTTGAAATGACGGTTCAAATGAGCCCACACGCGGGTGGGCTAGTTTATAGGGCATCCGAGAATTCCATTTCTCGGGTTCTGTTGGAGTTACGGGTTTACCAGTACCACGGGACCGTTGCCTGTCAGGCGCATGTTTCACAACAGTACTTTCGTGTTTCTAGCGGACGCTCCCACCGTGTTATTAACCAAAACAGAATGCAGTCTCCAAAATGGCTGCTAGTGTAGGAGCAGCACATGTGCTGACAATGGGGGACCCCTGCGGTGAAGCGGGAAAACTTCCAGCACTGGCAGCTCACATTACACTGCCTGAGTGCAGGCTGGGGGTTGGTGAGAAGTATGAGAGCTGCAGAGAGAAGGAGGGGGGCTTTGCTTGGTGGGCTTTCAGCAGTACAAAAAAAAGATGAGGACAGCAATTCCAGCACAGCACTCATCACACCTCCCCCCCCCTTAGAGGGCGCTACGGAGGCATGACCTGTCGGTAATCCGACATGCACACCTCAGCGGGTTCGCCACGTCGTGATAACCCATCAGCATTCCCATGATCACTGCCTTTCTTGTGTTGTACGGCAAAATCATACTGCTGCAGGGCAAGGCTCCAGCGTAGCAACCTACCATTGGTTCCGGACACTGTGTGCAGCCAGCTCAGAGGGTTGTGGTCGGTGACCACCTTGAAGGTGCGCCCGTACAGGTAGGGCTGCAAACGTTGCAGTGCCCAGACCATGGCCAGGCACTCCTTCTCGATGGTGGAGTATGCCACTTCCCTTGGCAGAAGTTTCCGGCTCAGGTACAACACGGGGTGCTCCTGGTTCCCCGAATCAACCTGGCTGAGTACAGCACCGAGGCCAAATTCGCTGGCGTCAGTCTGTACCAGGAAGGGCCGACTGCTGTCGACGGCTCTCAACACTGGAGAGCTGCACAGGGCTGTTTTCAAAGCTCGGAATGCCGCCTCACAGCCATCTGTCCAGCTGACTGTTTGGGGTAGACCGCCCTTGGTGAGGTCCGTCAAGGGTTTTGCAATGGCGCTATAGTTCGGTACGAAACGCCTATAGTACCCTGCAGTGCCCAGGAAGGACTTCACCTGCTTTTTGGTCCTGGGGGTGGGCCAGGACACGATCGCGTCCACTTTCTCGGGCTCTGGACTCATGGAACCCCCACCTACCCGGTGCCCCAGGTAGTGGACCTCCCTCATGCCCATCTGGCATTTTCCCGGCTTGATGGTCAGACCTGCCTGGTGAATACGCTTGAGCACCTCCTGGAGATGCTGAAGGTGTTCCTCCCAGGTGGAACTGAAGACGGCAATGTCGTCCAGGTACGCCACAGCGTACTCCTCCAGTCCCTGAAGCAGGTGGTTGACCATCCGCTGAAAAGTGGCAGGGGCATTCTTCATGCCGAAAGGCATGACCGTGGACTCGTACAGTCCAAAAGGGGTGATAAAGGCGGATTTCTCCTGCGCCGCAGGGCTCAGGGGAATCTGCCAGTATCCCCGGCTTAAATCCATGATGGATATGTACTTGGCATTCGCCAACCGCTCCAGCAGATCCTCGATGCGTGGCATTGGGTGCGCATCAGAGGTAGTGATGGCGTTGAGCCCCCTGTAGTCCACGCAGAACCGGGTGATCCGATCCTTTTTGGTCACGAGAACTACAGGTGAGGCCCACGCGCTTTTGGACGGCCGGATCACCCCCAGCTGCAACATCTCATGGATCTCCTGGCGCATAATCTGCTGCACCTCCTCAGAGATCCGATAAGGTGTCCGCCGTAACGGGGCATGATTCCCGGTGTCCACCTCATGGACTGCCAACTTGGTCCTTCCGGGTCGGTTAGTGAACACGGCCCGAAAGGATTCCAGAGTGGTCAGCAACTGCAACCGCTGGGAGGCGGTTAGCGAGGCATTTACCTCCATGTCCTCAATGGACCCATTGGCATTAGCTTGGGCCAGCATGTCTAGGAGGGGATCCTCTTCCCCGTCCTCGGGCAGATTGCAGACCGGTAGGACGCAGGCTTCACGTTCGTGATGGGCCTTCATCATGTTGACGTGAAAGGCCTTGCGCCTACCCCGAGTGTGGTCAAGCGTGACCACGTAGGTGGCTGGGTTGAGCTGTTGGTGCACGACGTACGGGCCTTCCCAGGCTGCCTGAAGCTTATCCTTTGGTACGGGGACCAGCACCCACACCTTTTGACCCACCTGGTAGGTCCGCTCCCGGGCGTTCTGGTCGTACCAGTGCTTCTGGTCAGCCTGAGCCTGCGTCATGTTGTCATGCACCAACTGCGTCAAGGTCTGCATCTTGTCGCGGAAGCGCATGACATAATCCACGATGGACACTTCCGTGGGGTTTGGCTCATCTTCCCAGGATTCTCTTATCAACCCAAGGGGTCCCCGGACTCGCCTACCATACAGGAGCTCGAAGGGGGAGAACCCCGTCGAGGCCTGCGGGACTTCTCTGTAGGCAAATAGCAGGTGTGGGAGGTACCGCTCCCAATCGCGTCCCTGGGTCTCAACCAGCATGCGGAGCATCTGTTTGAGGGTACCGTTACAGCGCTCACACAAACCATTGGTCTGTGGGTGATACGCACTCGATACCATACGCGTCACCTGCATTTTGCTGCAGAGAGCCTTCATTAGGCGAGACATAAATTGGGTCCCTTGATCGGTAAGCATCTCCCTGGGAAATCCTACCCAGGAAAAGATGGTCACCAGTGCATCCGCCACCTTATCTGCCCTAGTTGAGGACAGAGCTACTGCCTCCGGGTACCGGGTAGCGTAGTCTACCACAGTAAGGATGTATTGCTTTCCAGAGCTGCTGGGGACGGCCAGCGGGCCCACAATGTCCACCGCGATCCTCTGGAAAGGCTCCTCTATCACTGGCAACGGGATCAGGGGAGCCTTAAGAGCAGGCCCCGCCTTCCCCACTCTTTGACAGGTGATACAGGAGCGGCAGTAGTTAGTCACATCTGTCCCCATCTTGGGCCAATAGAAGTGTTGAGACAGCCGTGCCTTAGTTTTGCTGATCCCCAAGTGTCCAGCGAGTGGAATCTCATGGGCAATCCTCAACAACTCACCTCGGAACTGGTGCGGGACGACCAGCTGTTTTTCCCTCAACCACTCCTTTTGGGAATCTCCGGGTACTGTCTCCCGGTACAACCTTCCTCGTTCCCAGAACACCCTCTCCTTATCAGTCACGGAGGTGGGCGTCTCGGCGAGGTGCCTCAAGTTCTCCAGGCTCGCATCTGAGTGCAGAGCGGCCTGGAACTCCTGGCTGGAGGCAGCCAGAAGTGACGTCAGGGTTCCTTCCTCACTGGGACCCTCTGGGACCGGCTCTGGGTCCACCTCTGGTTCAGTCTCTCCTGTAGCGGAGGAGGGTCCAGATGGCAGGGCGCTACCTGCGATCCGGGCACTCTGACTGCGGGTGACAGCAGCTACATATGCAGTCTCCCCGGGGATTTCTATAGACCCATCAGCCTGCGCTGCTATGGGCTCTACCTCCCCATCCACCCCCAACACTTCAGGAGCAGTGCTACTTATGGGCCAGTTACCTTCCTCGGTGGCACTGGTCAGTGTCATGGCGTCACCTTCCTCACGGTTCCCATGCACCTCCCCATTTCCCTGAGCACTGTCGTTTGTTCCCGCTAGGGGTTCCTCAGCCGCCTCACTCCGCAGAGCGACGTGGCTGAACGCTCCTGTACCTGTGGACACATCTACCACTTCAGAGAAAGGGTTAACAGGTTCAGATGGCACAGATACATCACTATCAACATCATCCCTAGGGAAAGAAAGGTTATCAGTTGCATCATCACTTCGCAAAGCATTAGCAGGTAACACAATCAGTTTCCCATCATCATCAACATCATGGTTAACGTTAACCTTATCAGATTGGGCAGGGTGTCAGGGACATAGTACGCCACCATCCTCCCCAGATCAGTCCCCAATAAAACATCAGTGGGCAGGTTTTCGGACACCCCCACTTCCTTCACCCCGCTCCCGGTACCCCAGTCAATGAAAACTCGGGCTATCTGCAAGGGGTAGTGGACGCCCCCAATCCCGGTGACAGTTAAGGTTTTCCCCGGAATCAACTCTTCAGGGGCCGCCAGTTTGGGTCGGATGAGGGTTCGTTCAGCCCCGGTGTCCTTGAGGCCTGTAGCAAGACGGGCCCCCACGCGGACGGGCTGCACGTTGTCATCAACCCTCCCCACCACACCACCCACCAAAAGAACAGAGGCGTTGGGCCCGGAGGCCTTGGCTGGGGGTTCTTCTGCCTCTCCGGACAGGTGGCGCTGATGTGTCCAGTCCTTTTACAGGAGAAACACTGGCGGGGGTCTGACGTAGGCCTGGCGCTGGCAAAGGGGATAGTGCCTCCAGAGGGACGACTGGCAGGGGCACTGGGGTTGGTTGCAGGCTTACCCCCTCCCCAGCGGGTGGTGACGGGCTTCCGCACCTCGGGTTTCCGGTTGGCCTCATAGCTGTCGGCGATCCGTGCTGTTGTGACCGCGTCCTCCGGTTCTCGGTCCAGGATGAACTGTCGGACCTCAGCTGGGCACAGATGCAGGAACTGGTCTTTGATCATCAGGTCCCTCAGCTTCTCATAGGTGTCAACTGACAGTCCATGGATCCACTGGTCAAAGTGGTTCCTGAGTCCTTGCACCACATCGCTATAACTGTCGTGTGGGCCACGTTGGAGGTTCCGGAACTTCTTTCGGTATACCTCAGGGGTTAGCTGGTACTTGGAGATCAGGGCCTGCTTGATGGCCTGATAGTTGTCATCTTGATCCGGCGTGAGTGAAGCAAACGCCTCCAGAGCTTTGCCCTGTAGCCCGGGGGTCAAGTACCTGGCCCATTGGTTGTCAGGCAGCCGGGACTGTCTGCAGACTTTCTCAAAGGCCCGCAGAAAAGTGTCCAAGTCTCCGTCCTTTTCCATCACGGGAAAGTGCTCCGGCCGGGGCTTGGGACTCTGAGCGCTGCTGGGCACACTGCTCTGGGCTGTGGAGGGCATTGCCCCTTGTCTGAGCAGCTCCAGTTCATGGGCTCTCTGAGCTTCCCGCTCGGCTCTCTCAGCCTCCCGCTCGGCTCTCTCGGCCTCTCGCTGGGCTCTCTCGGCCTCTCGCTGGCTTGGCGCTCGGCTATCTCAGCCTCTCGCTGTTTGGCCTCTCCTGGTCGGCTCTCTCTTGAGCTTTCTGGATCAGCTTCAGGCGTTCTTCATGGTCGTCAGTGGAGAGTCCCTCCAGGGCCGCCTGCAGGTAAGGGTCCATCCCGCCCTGGGTGTAAGCAGTCAGGGGTCGGGCCTCTGCTCCTGCGGCACCAACTTGGCTTGGGCCGGCTCCTGCGCCCTCCTCGCTCTGAGCGTGGTCCCGTGCCATCAGGGCCTGGATCACTTCGGCCTTGGTTTGGGCCATGGGGACAATCTCCCTCCACTCGCACATGGCAAGAAGAGCTTCCTTGCTATTCCGATTATACCAGTCGTATCCCCTCGTAGCCATGGTTGCCAAATAAAAGATAGGATAGAAAAACAAAGAGAAGGGGGGGGTAACCGCAAGTACACACAATTGTCTCAGGACTAATAAACACTGAGTCTGTTCTCCAAAACTTTAGATGCAGGGTCGCTGAAGAACCGTGCAAGTTTTTTAGTGAATGGAATGATTGCTCAAACCAGATCACTAATGCTTTATAATCCCACCGCTCTGCCACCAATATGTGATGAACGGGCACCCGGTCCGCCACACGGTAGCCCGGGGTATCACGGCTTGTGATCCCACCGCTGCCACCAATATGTGATGAACGGGCACACGGTCCGCCACAAGGTAGCCCGGGGTATCACGGCTTGTGATCCCACCCCTGCCACCAATATGTGATGAAACGGTGCACACACACGACGGCTGCTGCCGTCCGACCCAGTAAACTGCAGGGATTTTTAATTATCCCACTTCCACTTAGGAACTTGCAGCTCTCTGGCGCCCCCTTACCCTCAGGTCAGTCAGGGAACTGCACCTAGGATAATTGGTCGCCAGACGGGTCACTTGGATGTGTGCTGGCTATTGGGCACGCTGCAGTGAGGGAATTATAATTACTCCTGGCTGCAGCCAGGCAGTACCCTTATAAACCCCGCTCCGTCACTGCCAGCGTCACCCAATAGATTAACACTTTACACCCCTTCCTTTTAGCTGCCACCAGCTACGGCTTTTGATGAACAATTTATCAAGAGGGTCCGTAGCAACCCCAAAACAGTAGCATAGTACTTCAGGCACGTGCAAATTCGTTTATAGAGCAGGAGAGACAAACTAATAAATTTATAGGTTTATTCCTTAAAAAGACAGGCAGTGCTTATACAATATAAAAAGATGTAACAAGCTGAGGCAATATAGTTATGTACAAGACAATTAGAAAATAAAAGGGGTTAACATAAGGAAGATCAACTTACAGTTCTTAGATCATAGTAGGCAAGCCATGCGGTCGGGGGAGGGGAGACACATCACAATGCATCACAGAGCTGCTATAAGTCTGGTGTCCAGGGCAGATCTCAGGCAGAATACCTGGCCCCTGCCTTATAGACCTGTGGCCGTGACCTCATAAACGGGGTGGAGTTACCAGGGTCCTCCTCTTGCTGAAGGGTATGGTTGGAGTTCTGAAAGATTATCAGGAGCATAACTCATCCTGAGAACCTCGCAGAAGAATGGCAGACCTATCAATGATCTTACTTTGAAATGATGGTTCAAATGAGCCCACACGCGGGTGGGCTAGTTTATAGGGCATCCGAGAATTCCATTTCTCGGGTTCTGTTGGAGTTACGGGTTTACCAGTACCACGGGACCGTTGCCTGTCAGGCGCATGTTTCACAACAGTACTTTCGTGTTTCTAGCGGACGCTCCCACCGTGTTATTAACCAAAACAGAATGCAGTCTCCAAAATGGCTGCTAGTGTAGGAGCAGCACATGTGCTGACAATGGGGGACCCCTGCGGTGAAGCGGGAAAACTTACAGCACTGGCAGCTCACATTACACTGCCTGAGTGCAGGCTGGGGGTTGGTGAGAAGTATGAGAGCTGCAGAGAGAAGGAGGGGGGCTTTGCTTGGTGGGCTTTCAGCAGTACAAAAAAAAGATGAGGACAGCAATTCCAGCACAGCACTCATCACAGTGAGTAACACAAAAATCCGTATTTCCTGTCGACAGTGATGAAACTTTACATGAGCGATGTATCACAATAAATCACTTTCGGTGCCAATGATTACAAGGAAATCGACCGCTGATCAACTTGCTCTTTTTTTTTTGTTTCAAGCAAGCGGAAAAGAGTATGTTAAAGGATCGTAAATTAGAGATTTTTTTTCCAGGTTTTTTGCTCTGTTTTTTTTATTAATATTTAATATTGGATTTATTTCATTTGTTTTACGTCCCAAAAAATGTCCTCCATTTGCAACATTTATTATGGCATTTCTTAGTCCAGGGTGAGTCTCTTCCGCTAGTCCCACTGTCTGCTACTGTCAGCAGCACTGACGCCACATCGACAGCGCTGCAGCCAATCACTGAGCTCAGCAGCTTGTGTTGCCTTTTGTTGTCTGCTGCGCCAAGTCACGTCAACAGCACTTCAACCAATCGGTGAGTTCAGTGGCTGGTGCTGCCTGTTGTTGACAGTGCTGCAGCCAATCAGTGAGTTTAGGCTCTCATGGTGTCTATTGTCTACAGACCCAAGTCACGTTGACAGCGCTGCAGCCCATCAGTGAGTTCAGCAACTCTGTTTTCAGCAGTGCAGAGTCGGATTGTCAGCTCTGCAGCCAATTAGTGAGTTCTTCGGCACTTGATGTCTGTTGTCTTCAGTGCTGAGTTACGTCGTCAGCACTGCAGCCAATCATTGAGTTTATCAGACTGAACCATCTACACAGACAGGGCCGCTGAGTTCACTGGCTGCAGCGCTGTCAACAATTCTGACCCTGGGAGTGGTGGAGGAGGGTTAGTAAGGCATTTTTTTGTTGTTTTTTTAACAACAAACTGTGCCTGGAACACAACTTTCCTGAAAACGGCTTCACTCTAAATCAGCAGCAGGGTTGTGACTGGACTGACTACTTCTTTAGAGGCAGAATGACTGTTCCAACCAAGCACAGGCTCTCGGTGCTCCCTTAGTGCTGCCACCTCTTCTTTTGATTAACAACACTGGCTTTATAGAGCCATTAATGACGGAGATGGTGGGAAGGTGCACTGAACTGTTCATCCCCGCCATGGTGCACCGAGCATCTGTGCTTGGTTTGAACAGTCATTCTGTGCTGAGAGTCCCTTTATAGACACTCTTGTATCTCTGTTTCATCGAGGAAGAGAATAGTGGAGATAGAAAACAAGTAAGTGAGAAGGTGCAGTGAACTCCTCGGCCACGGCAAACGTGCATGGAGGGCTTGGTTTGTACCGACAGATTCCATTTAAAATGAACCGGACAGCTGATACATGCTGCCTGTAACACAGGTAACATAGTCCAGACACCGGTTCTACCATTTTTATCCTCTTACTATATTGCAGTCATTATATTATACAGCACTGTGTACTTACAATTGCTCATTTTGCCTTTCTACCAGATAATTCTTCTCTTTCTCTGCGCTATGTAGAAACAGGAAGTCTCTTTCATTGGATGAATCATTCCCTCTTTATCTCCTGACCCAGCTGCTCCCTCCTCCATTGACTTTTGCAATAACTTTGTGACTCATACAGGGAAAATTGACCTCCTTTTTCTACATAGAGCTTAGAAGATTCAGCTCGTCAGTTCTTAATCACGTGATGTCATATCCTAATGGAAGAAGGCAAATGATCTGGGTAGAAAGGCAAAATAGCAATTGTAAGTACACAGTGCTGTATAATGACTGCTATATATTAAGAGGATACAAATTTTGATTAAAGGAGGAGGAGTGCTTGTGTAACTCTGAAACACTATGGCCTTTAAAAAGTAAAAAATTGGCCGCTAAAAATTCATCTTGGATCACTAGTCTACAAGGCTGGCCCTTGCAGCTTCTCACCCTGTGTGACAGGTCTCTTTCTAGATTCTCCACATTATACACATCTATCGGCCAAGGGGAGCAGCTGAAACTACTGGGGATCGGCCGCTCGGACTAGTCACCTGAGCAGCTTGGACTACTGACGTGAGCAGTCACCTGAGCAGCTTGGACTAGTGACCTGAGCAGTCACCTGAGCAGCTTGGACTAGTGACCTGAGCAGTCACCTGAGCAGCTTGGACATGTTCTCAGAAATGCTGCAGGTTTAGTCTGAAACACTATCTGGCTGAAATGGTGGAATCAGCATTTCTGATACAATGTGCATAAACTGCCTGCACCAAGTATCAGTGCAGGCGCCGGACCTCTTTGACCTTTCCCGGCGCCTGCGCACTGCAGTACTCTGCTCTGCCCTCACCAGGGCAGATCAGTACGCCTGCACAGGAGCCGTGACGGGACAGAAAGAAGAGGCCGGCTTCGCTACAAGATGGGAGGCGCCGAACCAGACCGGACCTGACGGCGGAACACCCCCGGATGAGTATTTTATAACTCGTTTTTCTTCATTTTTAGGTGACATCGGGGGCTTATCTACAGCATTCCAGAATGCTGCAGATAAACCCCTGATGGCGGTGGCTGCAGCTTATAGGGCAAAAATGGGGTGACAGATTCCCTTTACATACATAGTGTCTGAAAGCTCTGATTCTGGATGTTCTGTTACATTTATGTCTGAGCTCTATACTCTTGCTTTTTTTTTTAATGCTGACTGCTTAGATAACAGGTATATTTTTATTATTTGGTAATTTTACATTGATGGGGTTTTGACAGTTCGTCCATTCATTCAATCAGCAAGTGAACCAGATTTCTTCTGGTTAAAGGGAACTTGTCAGAAACTTCTACACCAAAAACCATTTGTGTCTATGTAGCCCTTTAAAAGATAAGCAAGTTGATCTCTTTACGTCTCCATAGACCTCCTACAGCAGTGTGAGATATATATATATACATATATACATACACAGAAGTGATTTGTGTTGTAACATTGCACTTCCAGCTCCACAGACTCGTGCTTTATTCCCTCTCCTCTGGTTGTTGGCTCCCATACACGGCAGGGAATACAGCATGAGTGCATCATCCCACCACAGTGCACTTCCGGACCCCGATATTCAGAACTTGAAATGCAATTTCTTGCGTTGGGATCATAAAGAGATGAACTTGTTTATCTTTTAAAGGACTACACAGTCCTGGAAATAGTTTAGCAGCACAGAAGTTTGACCCGTTCCCTTTAAGTTGTTTGCTACTATGTAACAGTGTTTGTGTATTTATTAGTTGAACTGTTACATAAAAGTTCCTTCATAAACACAGAATTGCACAACTGTCTTGAGAAGGCACCAGTTTAGTCTTTTTTTCCCAACCTTTTGATCCATGAACGGCATGATGCGTTCTTTTCAAATAGTTGATTTGCACTTGTTATGGGATGTAAAGTGAGGAAGGAAACTTTTACTCAACTCTCTAAATATATATTCAATTTTTTACACTTTAAACCTCTTTTCTTGCAGGCCGACATGATCCCTCTTCCCCATACTGATGCCAATTGCACGGATCGGCGCACTCTCAATTAATGAGTAAAATCTGTATTCAGTTCAGTGTAGTTTTCCTATTACTTAATGTCAATTGGTGCTTTTAAATATCTCTGACTAGGGGCAAAGTGAAGCTAGAGGCAAACAGACATTCTCCTGAAAAAAAAAAAACGACAATTCTCCATAGAATATTATGAGCACCAATTGTCATCTAGATCAGTAGTTCAGTGAAGACTGATTTTAACCGTGAATTCAGAATGAAAGATCAGTTCAAGAGGAGAAAGAAGCGGATAAGACCTATTAAAACATTTCTTGAGTACGATTGATATATGGGAAACAAAAATATAATGGTTATTCTTTAAGTATTGCTGTAATTTATTACTATTGTGCCCGTTTAAAAATAATGTAGGTGTGGAATACCACCAGGTTTTTGTATAAAAGCAAAAGAACTCAAAAAGTAATATCATGGCCCATACGGGGATTGAACCCGTGACCTTGGCGTTATTAGCACCACGCTCTAACCAACTGAGCTAACCGGTATGCTGGTGTATGTGACGGCCAAGGTTCCTTACACCAATCCATACATCTCCTACTACTTTGTTAATGGGGTTGTCCACTATTCTGATACTGATTACCTAAGAATTTATTTATTTTACTCATTTATATAGCGCCATTGGCACTGTCCCCATTGGGGCTCACAATCTAGATTCCCTATCAGTATGTCTTTGGAGTGTGGGAGGAAACCGGAGAACCCGGAGGAAACCCACGCAAACATGGGGAGAACATACAAACTCCATTCAGATGTTGTCTTTGGTGGGATTTGAACCCAGGACCCCAGCGCTGCAACCACTGAGCCGCCATAAATCTGACAACTCCCACTGATCAGCTCTGGCTGGCTGTGAATGGCGTACAGAGCTGAAACGGCACAGCGCTGTGTACGGTGTAGTAGCTGCTGCTGTGTACTGCAGCTCAGTGCCTATTTGCCTCAATGATCTGAAGTGCAGTACCTGGGTGTGGCCACTAAGCAATATACGGCGCTGTGATACTATTCCAGCTCAGTACACTTCAACTTCCCCTTTAATTCAAGTGCTACCTTTAATTATCATAAGATCTCCTTTATATTGAGTAAAGGGGTTATTCAGTTTCACAAAATAACTTAGGAAAAAAGTTTAGAATGGGTTAAAGCTACAAAAAATACTCCAATTAATAATCCTTGAAGAAGGGGGTGGAAAAGTCACAAAAAAAACGAATAGGGACATTGATTCATGTCACCGGCTGCTAAAAAGTATGAAATGTAATAAAAAGCAATTACAGATCTGCTAGGATGGACGAGGGCAGGTTATAAGGAGGGGGACAGAAGTTTGGGCTCTTACGGGTGGGGGGATGAAAACACGAAAAATAAAAATTGGTTGCCACAGAGAAGGGTTAAAGAGCCAGTCAACGACCCTTTAAACCTTTTCTGTGGCAACCAATTTTCATTTTTTGTGCTTTCACTTTCTTTTATCACAATCCGTAACCAGCGGAGGATTTACATTTTGCAAAACGAGTTGTAGTTCTGAACCATAAAAGATATTGGAAAAATGAGAAAAAAAAAATTAGAAAAATGGTAAAAAAAAAAAAAATTGCAATTTTGCCTTTACCATAATTCTCCAGCTCAGTGCGATTACTGGAATCCGCAACGTGTACCTTTTTTTTTTTTAAGTGGCTAAAAAAAACAAATTACAGCAAAATTAACCACCGGCTGGGTTTAGATGGCTGCAGTGAAAGTTCTTGGGTAAGATCCTGGATGCAACGACAATCTCAGCGCCCCACGAGTTAGAGGAGAAGGAAGGACATCGTAACAGTCCCTCTATCCCAGGTTCACACCACGTCTCTACTTATGTGCCGCAGCGTTTATTACACAGCAGTGATCACAGCTGGCTCCGACTGCTGCATATAGCACAGCCGGCACCCGCTCAGCTCCTGAGCCTGCTCCATTGACCACATTAGAAATAAAGCCAAATTTTGCACGTCATTTATTTACGCTTGTAAATATGGTGCTGTCGTATTCCGCAGCGCTTTACAGACATCATCGCTGTCCCCATAGGGGCTCACATTCTAGATTCCCTATCAGTATGTCTTTGGAGTGTGGGAGGAAAGCGGAGAACCTAGAGGAAACCCACGGGAACAGGGGGAGAACATACAAACTCCTTGGTAAGATTTGAAGCCAGCACATCACATCTGGATCTTGTGTCACCCCCTGCTTCTGCCATAGATGTGTCCACCATGCTTTATAAAACGCGTGTAAAGAAAACCACTGACACAAATAAACTGTTAATATTTTTTTAGTTATTCAATAAGTTTCTTAGACTTAAAAAACCTCCTCAGGTAGACGACCTGCCACGTGGCGAGAGCGACGAGACAAAACATGGAGAACGCGCTGAAGTAGAGGACGCGCAAACTGGTCGACTCTGGGGAGAAGAAAAAAAAAAAAGTCATCAATGTATCAGTGCTGGGAACAACTCGGCGACACTCGTCCCCCTCCTGATCCGTCCACTTCTGAAGAATCTGATATGGAACCAGATCAGGATGGAGACGTGACGTCTGTGCATTGCCTGTACACAGACGATGACCCCGCGCTCCATCTTCTCGGACTCTTGATATCCCTTTTATTATAATCTTTGGATCTATATCTGTTTATCACATGCATGGGATTATTCATTAAGGCTGAGTTCACACGTTGCAGATTTTTTAAGTCAATTTGCACAGAAAACAGCCCCAACTAAGGGAATGACATTTTAACAAATCTGCACATTGCTGAAAATTTTCCAAAAATCTGACAAAATCTACATGTAGGATACGAGGCTTAGTGCTGGAGATAAGCCAAGGAAAAAAAATCTGCACCGAATATGCAGTATGTGAACTTTCCCTTACAGGAAAGTAAGCCCTAAACTGTAAAAAGCAGAGATCGGTGTAAGGATGGACCAGTCACAGGGTAGGGGGCTGCGGGGGTCTCCTAACCTGAACCTGACAGCCTCATGTATTCCTATGACAGATGTCTGAATTAGGCTTTATATAAGCACAGGGCAAAAGTGACTATGTATATGAGAACGATATTCCGGAGGGAAAGCGGATTTTGGACAGTTAAAGGGGTTGTCCGGTGATTGATGGTGGGGTGGGTGAGGGTCCAACCACCGGTATCCGCACTGATCAGCAAAACGGGACACTTATCCCCATCTCCCCATTCATTCCCTATGGGACTACAGAGCATTGCGCTCAGCTTTTCTGGCAGCCCCATGTAGAATGACAAAGTGATAGTCGAGCATTCGACCTGGCACTACATTCCATATTGGAGATAAAAGGGCCCCGTCATGGATGAAAACTCCCTATTTTGACAATTGGTCAGTGGTCAGACACCCATAAGCTGCCCTGTATAACTTACTGATGAGGGTCAGAGCTGGAACCCGCACAGATCGGGAAGACGGGGCACTTTTTAAACAAGCAGGAATTGCCCGTGTATGTCGGCCAATCCCCGAATGTTTTGTGCTTGTCTAACAGTCGTGAAACATGCGGCCGCAGATATTTAAACATGTCACTCAAGCACCCGTGATATTCCGTGCATCTCCGCGCACCCTAGGAAAACTTGGGTAACAGGCACTCGCGCTCATCACTACTTTAAGATGATTATCTCTACCCCATGGGGCCAAATCTATAGGCGAGGTTGACTGTTCTATACGGCAGCCCATTGGGAATCTCAGTCCATATTTTGGGGACAGGCGATCACTGGCAGAGGAGAGAGGGATCAAAGATGCAGAAACAAACTGAGACGCCTCTTCCTTGTTTTTACATTTACTCACCATTTGTGTCCCTCATTTCTTCTTCTCTTTTCTTCATGTACGAGAAGTCCTTGACGATGGCGTCGGACAAGTCCTCCAGGCGCCTCAGCTCCACCTCCAGGGGCTTCAGCTTCTCAGCCTTCGCCAACTAAAGAAAGACACAGACCGCCATGAAGCGTCGACACAGCAAGAAGTGCCGTCCTGTCTGCAGATTCAGGGGTGCCGCTCCCGTCAGCTCCACAGCACCCCGTATCTCAGCTGCCAAGATGCCTAGATGTAGAAACGCCAAACCTGAATTTCCACATCTGGGGTGGAGCAGACACTGCGAGGAATGTGGGACACTTACGTCCCTGAATTTCCACGTCTGGGGTGGAGCAGACACTGAGAGGAGTGTGGGACACTTACTCCCTGAATTTCCACGTCTGGGGTGGAGCAGACACTGCGAGGAATGTGGGACACTTACGTCCCTGAATTTCCACGTCTGGGGTGGAGCAGACACTGCGAGGAGTGTGGGACACTTACGTCCCTGAATTTCCACGTCTGGGGTGGAGCAGACACTGCGAGTAGTGTGGGACACTTACGTCCCTGAATTTCCACTCTGGGGTGGAGCAGACACTGCGAGGAATGTGGGACACATACGTCCCTGAATTTCCACGTCTGGGGTGGAGCAGACACTGCAAGGAATGTGGGACACTTACGTCCCTGAATTTCCACGTCTGGGGTGGAGCGCATGCGAGGATTACACTACTCCTGATTCTACGTTGGTGGAGAGACACTGCAGGAGGGACACTTACGATCCCTGACAGAATGAGTTCATTACGTCCTGAAGTGGGTGGAGCAGACACGGCAAGGAGTGTAGGACACTTACGTCCCTGAATTTCCACGTCAGGGGTGGAGCAGACACTGCGAGGAGTGTAGGACACTTACGTCCCTGAATTTCCACGTCAGGGGGGGAGCAGACACTGCGAGGAATGTGGGACACTTAACTCCCTGAATTTCCACGTCTGGGGTGGAGCAGACACTGCGAGGAGTGTGGGACACTTACATCCCTGAATTTCCACGTCTGGGGTGGAGCAGACACTGCGAGGAATGTGGGACACTTACGTCCCTGAATTTCCACGTCTGGGGTGGAGCAGACACTGCGAGGAGTGTGGGACACTTACGTCCCTGAATTTCCACGTCTGGGGTGGAGCAGACACTGCGAGGAGTGTGGGACACTTACGTCTTCATAATTCTTCGCCTCCACGCCATGTTTAACATTGAGGACAATCAGCTGCTCCGGAGATCGCGATGAATCTGGGGGAGAAAAGACCGCCATTAAATACAATTGATAGAGGGGGAGGGATAAAGTCCTTCTCTGTATATTCTAACACTGACCAGAGGAGGCGCTGTTCTCAAAGCAGACTTCATACACATCATAGTCGTCGGTCGTGAAGGCGAATTTGCCCTTTTTCGCTTCTTCTTTGGAAAACAGAATGTGTCCGACCGAGTCTGTGACCTGCAAGAGGCGCAGGGTGCAGCGAAAGTGAGAAAACTCTGCAAGAAGCGAATCTGGAGACCCCCCGACACCGACGTCCGGTCACAGAGGTTATTAAGCCAGGAGGAAATCTGCAGCCAATATTGCAGGGGGTGACGGAGGAGATGCTGTAAGGAAAGCTCTGGCCACCAGGGCACATTGCCCCCGCACGCCCGACCGTCCAACAGGCCCAGCCATCATGTAACAGGGACGAGAGTCTCCGGCATTGGACACCCACCGATCATCAAGACCTCACTGGACATCCCCTTTAAGAGACTTTAATGCCAGCATATAACCAGTCCAACGAGACTTCCAGCCCCACCCAGGAGAGCAGGAAGCGATGACCTGACAGAGACTTGGTGCCGTTTACATTTCCATCTGCCGTGGAAAAAGGGGCGATCTGGCTTTAGCCACTCCTCTGTCATCAGAATAGTCACTGGCATTAAAGGGGTTCTCCACCTTTGGGGGGTGGGGATACTTTATATTTTTTTTTGTTACTTAAATGCATTAAATTGGGGTTACATAAAACTTTTGCTATTGTGTTTCATTAGAAATTTTGCACCGTTCAGCTTTTTACAGGCCCTGTTTCCCTGCAATAATCAGTGATTATAAATGAGCCGAGAAGAAATGAGAAAAAGATAATTAAAAAAAAAAAGACAGAGAGCTCACTGACATATTTCCAGTTAACTCCTGCAGCCTGAAATAAAACCGTGCAGCACAGAGGCCTCAGATACAAGTGTGCAAGTAAAGAAGGTGGAGGGCCCCTTTAATACTCGGTGCCTATGAGGGTCCGCAGGGACATGGAAGGTGGGCTCCCCCTGGCTCTGCAGGACACGTCACTTACTCTCAGGTGTGTGACGGCTCCCGGCAGCTCCGCCACCTCGTACTCCCCGGTCACCAGCACATCTTTATGGATCTCTTCCTTCAGGCATTTCTTGCCGTCTGCGGGGAGGTAGAAGGAGATGGCTCCGGTACCGGGCAGCAGAACGCAGGCGCCGACGAGCAGCAGCAGCGACAGACCGAACATGATGGAAGGATGCTGCATCCGGGCATTAGAGGGCGGGGTTAGCGGCTGAGGAGACAGGAGCGGGGCCAGCACGGGAGACGTCTTCTCTGGGCCAATCAGAGCAATCAAATGTAGTGGATAAAGTCACGTGAGTCTATGTTTACTTGTTATTGGCTGAGGAGAGTAGCGATGTGTGAGGACGTGTGCGGAGGCGGAGCTGGGGAATGGAAGGGGCGGAGCTGGGGAATGGAAGGGGCGGAGAGACATTCGGAGCACATTCATGCTCAGCAGAATCG
This sequence comes from Oophaga sylvatica, assembly GCA_033576555.1. Classification (NCBI taxonomy): domain Eukaryota; kingdom Metazoa; phylum Chordata; class Amphibia; order Anura; family Dendrobatidae; genus Oophaga; species Oophaga sylvatica. The sequence goes on from JARQOD010000010.1 coordinate 68,381,620, forward strand.
AGCGTGCGTGTGTATAGGAGGAATTTTATGGAAACTTGGGAACAGGATTATGAAATGTCTATAGACTGATGTGCAAATTGCCTCTTAAGAGAAAAAGGGGACTTGAACTCTATAGACTGATGGAAATATGAATCTCGCTTTCCGCTGGCTGCTGACGGTCTCCTGCTGATTTTATGGTAGGTGGGGTACACAGGAATTGGACCCCCCAGAGATCAGCAATAAGTGATATGGACGTACATAAGTTACAGACTGCGCAACAGGGCTAATGTGGGCGGGGGCCGCCAGAGCCGATTTCACCTGGACGGCCGTCCTCAGACGCACATTCAGCTGAAACGTATTGTGGCGCAGAGACCCACTAGCTCCCCTCACTGCTATACTCACTGCCAGCCAATCAGAGGCCGGCAGATGTCATCGGCGTAATGGGCGGGGCTTGGCAGTGACATCGTGTATTGCTTGTGAGAGCGCACTGAAGTCAGCTAGAGAGGAGGACACCGCACATCGAGGAAGGTGGGAAGAATAAGTTTTTCTTTTTAAAATGTGCTGGAGAAGAACGAAAGGGGCCTGGATAGGGACATTATACCAGGAAGGGGCCCAGGATGGAGGGAGCATTATACCAGGAAGGAGCCCAGGATGGAGGGGGCGTTTAAGGAGGAGCCGAGAGAGGGGGCGTTATACCGACAGGAGACCCTAGGATGGAAGGGGGCGTTATATCAGGAAGGAGCCCCAGGATGGGAGGGGGCTTATCCAGTAAGGGTCCCAGGATGGGAGGGATGCATTATATCCAGAAAGGACCAGGATGGAGGGCGTATATAGCAGGATGACTCTGGTGGAGGGGGCGTTATACCAGAAAGGAGCCCATGGATGGAGGGTTCGTTTATTCAGGATGGTGAGCCCAGGATTGGAGTGGGCATTATACCAGGATGAGCCCAGGATGGAGGGGGCGTTATACCAGAAAGGAGCCCAGGATGGAGGGGGCGTTATATCAGGAAGGAGCCAGGATGGAGGGGGCATTATACCAGGAAGGAGCCCAGGATGGAGGGGGCGTTATACCAGAAAGGAGCCCAGGATGGAGGGGGCATTATACCAGGAAGGAGCCCAGGATGGAGGGGGCGTTGTTGTGAATGGGTTTGAGATGAGTTCTGAGCAGAGGCTCCCTCTGGTGGTTACAAGCGGTACTAGTGAGGATTGTGAGGACTGGGAATCAGGTGTTACTGATTGGTCTTATATAAGGGAGTCACCTTCCCATCAGGGTTGCCGGTGATCAATTGTTCTGGTCTGAATCCTTCTTTCCAGTTTCCCTTGTAGCCTGCTGTGTCGTGTCTGCATCTCCTGCTATCAGATAAGACAATTTCTTATTTTGTGTTTTTGCTATATTTTTGCATTTTGTCCTGCACTTCTGTGGGGGCCTTCTGGGTCCCCTCCGGGGGCTTTTGCCCTCTCAGTTTGGTTCAGCCACTGTGTTTTGTACTTTTGCTTTTTCCAGTTTTTTCAGTGGCTGCTGTTTTGATTTTGTTACACCAGAGAACTAATTTAGGTGGTAGAGGTCGTGTGATCTCAGGTGATTTTGAAATTAGTAGAGTTGGTGCTTTCAGGGTTTTCTGGGATTGCAGTAAGTACCCTTCCTGTCCTTTTCTATTTAGATAGTTTGGGCCCCAGCGTTTGCTTATACTATTTTCTTTCTGTGTCAGTATTTCTCTTGTCTAACCGCCATTACATGTTTGGGGGCTTTCTATTATCTTTGGGGTTCTGCTCCGGGGCAGATAGCTTTCCTATTCTATCTTTAGGTGTAGTTAGTTTCTCAGGCTGTGACGAGGCGTCTAGGACCAACGTAGGAACGCTCCACGGCTGCCTCTAGTTGTGGTGGTTAGTCAGGGTACTGCAATCTCATAGAATTCCAACTGCTCTGGTGTATTTCCTTTTTTGCCTGCACTCCTCAGCTACCGTAACATAACAGTATCACCGGCCATAAAAATTGTATGGTACTCACAGAAGGGAAAAAATATTTTGAAGGAAGAAAAGTTGTCAGAGATATTTTTCTGTTTGTTGCATTTTTTTTTTTTTTCCCTCTGTATCTCTGGGTGCTGGGGAGGATCTTTTCTCCCAATGGAGTTTGCACAGTTGTCTGGCCGTGTGGATCAGCTTGCCACTGAGGTTCGAGTATTGCTGCACTATCTTGCTAGGTTGCCTGTTGTGGAACCTAGGATCCCCATGCCAGATTTGTTTTTAGGGGATCGAGCTAAGTTTCAGAATTTCAAAAATAATTGTAAATTGTTTCTTGCCTTAAAATCTAAGTCCTCAGGAAACGCAGCGCAGCAGGTTCAAATTATCATCTCTCTCCTGCGCGCGATCCTCAGGATTGGGCATTTTCCCTGATACCTGGGGATCCTGTTTTGAGTGATGTTGATGCGTTTTTTTCAGGCTTTGGGGTTATTGTACAATGAGCCTAATGTCACTGATCAAGCTGAAAAAGCCTTGTTGGCATTAAATCAGGGGCTTGATGACGCTGAGTTATACTGTCAGAGATTCCGTAGGTGGGCAGTCCTGACCAAATGGAATGACGACGCTTTGGCGGCCCTTTTCCGGAAGGGTCTGTCGGATAATGTAAAGGATGTTATGGTGGGATTCCCTGTCCCCTCTGGTCTCAATGATTCTATGTCATTAGCGATTCAAATTGACAGACGTTTGCGTGAGCGGAGAAGTATGCGTGGAGTGGTGTTGCCTTGTGAGCCAGCTGCTGAGCCCATGCAGTGTGATGGAGTGGTGTCTGGGGCACAGCGTCATGAGTTTCGAAAGCGCAATGGTTATGTTTCTACTGTGGTGATGCCTCTCATGCTATTTCAGTCTGCCCTAAGCGGGAAGACGTTTTGCACGCTCAGTTGTCTTGGGTAGTGTTCAGACTAAGTTTTTATTAACTGTCACTCTGATTTGCTCTCTGTCCTCATTTTCTGCTCAGGCTTTCGTTGATTCTGGAGCAGCTATTAACCTGATGGATTATGATTTTGCTAAACGTTGTGGGTTTCCCTTGATACCCTACAGAAGTCTATTCCTTTACTGGGGATCGATTCTACCCCTTTGGCTGAGAATAAACCCCAGTTTTCTACTCAGGTGATAATGAGGGTTGAACCTGATCACCAGGAGTGCTGCAAATTTTTGGTTCTATATAATCTGCATGACATTATCGTGCTGGGTTTCCCTTGGTTACAGTCTCATAATCCTGTTTTGGATTGGAAATCTGTGTCTGTAACCAGTTGGGGCTGCCAATGTGTTATACCAACACTCCTGTTTTTTCTGCCTCCCCCCAGGCTGAGGATGTTCCTGACTTTTTGTTTGATTTTTCTGATGTGTTTAGCGAAAGTAAATCTGCATCCTTACCTCCCCATAGGAGCTATGACTGCGCTATTGAATTAGTGCCGGTAGTAAATTCCCTAAAGGTCGCCTTTTTAACTTGTCTGTACCTGAACATGACGCTATGCGGTCTTATATCAAGGAATCATTGGAGAAGGGTCATATCAGACCATCCTCTTCACCCTTAGGTGCCGGTTTTTTCTTTGTGGCCAAAAAAGATGGTTCATTAAGGCCGTGTATTGATTATCGTCTCTTGAACAATATTACTGTGAAATATCAATACCCGTTACCCTTGATTTCTGACCTGTTTTCCAGGGTGAAAAACGCTACTTGGTTTACCAAGCTTGACCTCAGGGGGGCGTATAACCTTATTCGCATTAAGCACGGGGATGAATGGAAGACGGCATTTAACACCCCTGAAGGGCATTTTGAGTACCTTGTGATGCCCTTTGGGCTCACTAATGCTCCTTCCGTCTTCCAGTCCTTCATGAATGACATTTTCAGGGATTTTGTGGATAAATTTCTGATTGTTTATTTGGATGATATCTTGATTTTTTCTAATGACTGGGACTCTCATGTGAAACATGTTCGAACTGTATTCCAGATTTTGAGAGAGAATGTCTGTATGTGAAGGGATCAAAGTGTCTTTTTGGCGTACAGAAGATCTCATTTCTGGGATTCATTTTGTCCCCATCTGTTATTGAAATGGACCCGGTCAAGGTTCAGGCCATCTGTGATTGGGTCCAACCTACTTCATTAAAGGCTCTTCAGAGATTTTTGGGTTTTGCCAATTTTTATCGTAAATTTATTGGTAATTTCTCGTTATTGTTAAACCATTAACTGATTTGACCAAAAGGGTTCTGATGTGGTGAATTGGCCTCCTGAGGCAGTCTCTGCGTTTCAGGAACTTAAGCAGAGATTCACTTCTGCTCCTGTTCTACGGCAGCCTGATGTTTCTCTGCCATTTCAGGTGGAGGTTGATGCCTCTGAAATTGGGGCAGGTGCCGTTTTGTCCCAAAAAGATCCAGAGACCTCTAAAAGTAACCCTTGTGCCTTTTTCTCTCGAAAATTTTCTCCTACTGAACGTAATTATGACGTGGGTAATCGGGAGTTATTGGCCATGAAGTGGGCTTTTGAAGAGTGGAGACATTGGCTGGAGGGAGCCAAACATCAGGTGGTGGTCCTTACGGACCATAAGAATCTGGTCTATCTGGAATCTGCCAAGCGACTCAATCCTAGACAGGCCAGGTGGGCCTTGTTTTTCACACGTTTTAATTTTGTGGTTTCCTTTCTTCCTGGCACTAAGAATGTTAAGGCGGATGCCCTCTCGAGGAGTTTCCTTGCGGACTCTCCTGAGTTATCTGATCCTCTGTTATTTTGAAGGAGGGTGTAGTTCTTTCCGCCATCTCGCCCAATTTGAGACTTGCTCTGGAGGGGTGTCAGGAGGATAGGCCCGAGCGTTGCCCTGTTGGAAAATTGTTTGTCCCGGACCAATGGAAAAAGAGTGTGATGTCTGAGATTCATTGTTCCGCATTGGCTGGGCATCCCGGAATTTTTGGTACCAGAGACTTGGTTAGTCGGTCCTTTTGGTGGCCTACCTTGTCTCGCGATGTCAGGGAATTTGTGCAGTCCTGCGGGACTTGCTCTCGCTCCAAGCCTTGCTCTCGCTCTAGTGGTTTGTTGATGCCATTGCCTGTGCCCAAGAGACCATGGACCCATATCTCTATGGATTTCATTTCCGATCTTCCTGTTTCTCAGAGAATGACCACCATCTGGGTAATTTGTGATAGGTTTTCCAAATGATACATCTTGTGCCATTACCTAAGTTGCCTTCCTCCTCTGAATTGGTGCCGTTGTTCCTTCAGCACGTGGTTCGTTTACACGGCATTCCTGAGAACATTGTGTCTGACAGAGGAGTCCAGTTTGTTTCCAGATTTTGGAGGACTTTTTGTTCTAAACTGGGTGTTCAATTGTCTTTCTCCTCGGCATTTCATCCTCAGACCAATGGTCAAACTGAGAGAACAAACCAGACATTGGAGACTTATCTAAGATGCTTTGTGTCTGCTGATCAGGATGACTGGGTCTCTTTTTTGCCTTTGGCTGAGTTTGCTCTTAATAATAGGGCTAGCTCTGCCACTTTGATGTCTCCGTTTTTCTGTAATTCTGGGTTTCACCCTCGATTTTCTTCAGGACAGACGGAGGCTTCTGTCTGTCCAGGTGTTGACTCTGTTGTTGAGCGTATGCAGCAGATTTGGGACCAGGTAGTGGAGAGGTTGTCCCTCTCTCAGGAGAAGGCCCAGCGGTTTGCTAACCGGCATAGGACTGATGGTCCTCGGTTTAAAGTGGGGGACTTGGTCTGGTTGTCCTCAAAGAATATTCCTATGAGAGTAGCATCTCCTAAATTTAAGCCTAGGTTCATTGGACCTTATAAGATCATGGAGATTATTAATCCTGTTTCTTTTCGTTTGCTTCTTCCAGGGACATTTAAGATCCATAACGTGTTCCACAAGTCCTTGTTGAAGAGGTTTGTTGAGCCAGTGGTTCCTGCTGCTGTGCCTCCTGACCCTGTTTTGGTTGAGGGCAATCTGGAGTATGTGGTTGAGAAAATATTGGATTCTCGTTTTTCTAGACGAAGACTCCAGTATTTGGTTAAATGGAGAGGTTATGGTCAGGAAGACAATTCTTGGGTGTTTGCTTCGGACATCCATGCTAGGAGACTTATCCGTGCGTATCATAGAACTCATCCTGACCGACCTGGTTGCTCAAATGAGGGTTCGGTGACCCCTCCTCAAGGGGGGGGTACTGTTGTGAATGGGTTTGAGATGAGTTCTGAGCAGAGGCTCCCTCTGGTGGTTACAAGCGGTACTAGTGAGGATTGTGAGGACTGGGAATCAGGTGTTACTGATTGGTCTTATTTAAGGGAATCATTTTCCCATCAGGGTTGCCGGTGATCAATTGTTCTGGTCTGAATCCTTCTTTCCAGTTTCCCTTGTAGCCTGCTGTGTCGTGTCTGCATCTCCTGCTATCAGATAAGACAATTTCTTATTTTGTGTTTTGCTATATTTTTGCATTTGGTCCTGCACTTCTGTGGGGGCCTTCTGGGTCCCCTCCGGGGGCTTTTGCCCTCTCAGTTTGGTTCAGCCACTGTGTTTTGTACTTTTGCTTTTTCCAGTTTTTTCTGTGGCTGCTGTTTTTGTTACACCAGAGAACTAATTTAGGTGGTAGAGGTCGTGTGATCTCAGGTGATTTTGAAATTAGTAGAGTTGGTGTTTTTCAGGGTTTTCTGGGATTGCAGTAAGTACCCTTCCTGTCCTTTTCTATTTAGATAGTTTGGGCCCCAGCGTTTGCTTATACTATTTTCTTTCTGTGTCAGTATTTCCTCTTGTCTAACCGCCATTACATGTTTGGGGGCTTTCTATTATCTTTGGGGTTCTGCTACGGGGCAGATAGCTTTCCTATTTCTATCTTTAGGTGTAGTTAGTTTCTCAGGCTGTGACGAGGCGTCTAGGACCAACGTAGGAACGCTCCACGGCTGCCTCTAGTTGCGGTGGTTAGTCAGGGTACTGCAATCTCATAGATTCCAACTGCTCTGGTGTATTTCCTTTTTTGCCTGCACTCCTCAGCTACCGTAACATAACAGGGCGTTATACCAGGAAGGAGCCCAGGATGGAGGGGGCGTTATACCAGAAAGGAGCCCAGGATGGAGGGGGCGTTATATCAGGAAGGAGCCCAGGATGGAGGGGGCATTATACCAGGAAGGGGCCCAGGATGGAGGGAGCATTATACCAGGAAGGAGCCCAGGATGGAGGGGGCGTTATACCAGAAAGGAGCCCAGGATGGAGGGGGCGTTATATCGAAGGAGCCAGGAGGAGGGGCTTAAGAAGGAGCCAGGATGGAGGGGGCGTTATACCAGAAAGGAGCCCAGGATGGAGGGGGTGTTTTATCAGGAAGGAGCCCAGGATGGAGGGGGCGTTATACCAGAAAGGAGCCCAGGATGGAGGGGGCGTTATACCAGAAAGGAGCCCAGGATGGTGAAAAAGGGGCATTATACCAGGAAGGGGCCCAGGATGGAGGGGCTTATACCAGAAAGGAGCCCAGGATGGAAGGGGCATTATACCAGGAAGGGCCCAGGATGGAGGGGCATTATACCAGGAAGGAGCCCAGGATGGAAGGGGCATTATACCAGGAAGGAGCCCAGGATGGAAGGGGCATTATACCAGGAAGGGGCCCAGGATGGAGGGGCATTATACCAGAAAGGAGCCCAGGATGGAAGGGGCATTATACCAGAAGGGCCCAGGATGGAGGGGCATTTACCAGGGAAGGGCCCAGGATGGAGGGGGCATTATACCAGAAGGAGCCCAGGATGGAAGGGGCATTATACCAGGAGGGCCCAGATGGAGGGGCATTATACCAGGAAGGAGCCCAGGATGGAAGGGGGGGCCAATTATACCAGGAAGGGCCAGGATGGAAGGGGCATTATACCAGGAAGGGCCAGGATGGAGGGGGCATTATACCAGGAAGGAGCCCAGGATGTAGGGGGCATTATACCGGGGAGGGGCCCAGGATAGAGGGGACATTATACCGGGAAGGGGCACAGGATAGAGGGGACATTATACCAGGAGGGGGCCGAGAAAGAGGTACATTATACTGGGAGGGGGCCCAGAATCGATGGGACATTATACCAGGAAGGGTCGCGGATGGAATGGGCATTATACCAGTATGGAGGGGGCATTGTAACAGGTGAGGACCCAGGATGAGGGACATTATACCAGGAAGAAGTCCAGGATGGGTAACATTATTACTGGAAGGAGCCAGGACAGGGGCATTATTACATGAGGGGTGAGCACGCATGTCTGTACAGCATTGAGAACACTACAAGGGCCCATGAATCTGATCAACATACAGGTGAGGGCCCAGGTCCAAATTTTGCACTGGGGCCAATCAGAATCTACTTATGCCACTGGTTAAAAATTCCCCATTCTGCTGGTCCCATTGGTGGCATCCCCACCAGTCAGCAAGTTATAACCTATCCAATTTATTTTCAGTGGACAACCCTGTAAATATTGAGTGTCGGGAGCAGACAGTGTGGCCCTCAGTGATTAGGGCTTGAATAAGGAATGAAAGTAACAAGCATGTCATACCACTGCTGACCACTAGGTGGCACTGCAGGACAATGCTAGTCTATATGGCATCTTTTTGAGCCTATGTAGGACTTAGAAGTGGAACAGATCTGATTGGTGACTTTACCAACTTTTCCTTTGCTCTGGTTTTCATAACTTTCTCAGTCCTTATCATAGCTCTTGTTATGTTGGGACATCTGTCTGATCGTCATTATACTGCAATATTAGTTAATGGGTTGTCTGGACACTTTATTGATGACCGTTCCTTAGGATAGGTCATCAATATCAAATCGGTAGAAATTTGGCACCTGAACCGAGCGGCTGCTATTAGATCCACTGGTGGTGCCGTTGCCTAGAACAGCAGCTGAGCTCAGCTCCCATACAGTACAGCGTATCGCTCATCACAGTACAGTGTATCGCCCAGCACAGTGCAGTGTATCGCTCGTCACAGTACAGTGTATCGTCCAGCACAGTACAGTGTATCGCCCAGCACAGTGCAGTGTATCGCTTATCACAGTACAGTGTATCGCCCAGCACAGTGCAGTGTATCGCATATTATCGCTACAGTACAGTGTATCGTCCAGCACAGTGCAGTGTATCGCCCAGCACAGTGCAGTGTATCGCTCATCACAGTACAGTGTATCGTCCAGCACAGTGCAGTGTATCGCCCAGCACAGTGCAGTGTATCGCTCATCACAGTACAGTGTATCGTCCAGCACAGTGCATCGCCAGCACAGTGCAGTGTATCGCTCGTCACAGTACAGTGTATCGCCCAGCACAGTGCAGTGTATCGCCAGCACAGTGCAGTGTATCGCTCTCACAGTACAGTGTATCACCAGCACAGTACAGTGTATCGCCCAGCACAGTGCAGTGTATCGCTCAGCACAGTCAGTGTATCGTCAGCACAGTGCAGGTATCGCCTAGCACAGTGCAGCGTATCGCTCATCACATGTCAGTGTATCGCCACACATCACAGTGCAGTGTATCGCCTGTCACAGTGCAGGTATCGCTCGTCACAGTCAGTGTATCGCTCGCACAGTGCAGTGTATCGCTCGTACATCACAGTGCAGTGTATCGCCAGCACAGTGCAGGTATCGCTCGTCACAGTGCAGCGTATCGCTCGTCACAGTGCAGGTATCGCTCGATCACATTGCAGGTATCGTTTCACATCACAGTGCAGTGTATCGCTCGTCACATTGCAGCGTATCGCTCGTCACAGTGCAGTGTATCGCTCGTCACAGTGCAGCGTATCGCTCGTCACATCACAGTGCAGTGTATCGCTCAGCACAGTGCAGCGTATCGCTCCACAGTGCAGCGTATCGCTCGTCACAGTGCAGTGTATCGCTCGTCACAGTGCAGCGTATCGTTTGTCACAT
>JARQOD010000010.1:68391560-68477106 GCA_033576555.1 Oophaga sylvatica
CAGGGGTAAGAGATTGGATGTTATATATAGGGGGCGAGGGGCTGGATGTTATACACCAGGGCGAGGGGCCTGAGGTTTTACACCAGGGGCGAGGGGCCGGAGGTTATACACAGGGGGCAAGGGGTCAGATGTTATACACCAGGGGTAAGAGAATGGATGTTATACATAGGGGGTGAGGGGCCGGAGGTTTAAACAAGGGACAAGGGTTGGATGTTATACACCAGGGGCGAGGGGCTGAAGTTATACACAGGGGGCAAGGGGCTGATATTATGCATGGGGGCCGAGGGGACGGAAGTTATACACAGGGGGCAAGGGGCTGATATTATGCAGGGGGGCGAGGGGCCGGATGTTATATAGTGGGTGAGGAATTGGATATTATACACAAGGGGTCGAATGTTAAATACGGGGGTGAGGGGCTGATATTATGCACCAGGGGGTGAGGAGCCGGATGTTATATACCGGGGGTGAGGGGCTGTATGTGGATGTTGTTTACTGAGGGCAATGAGGATGGATGTTATACACCAGAGGCGAGGGTCCGGATGTTATTCTGTCATTAATGAATGCCGTACCCATGAAAGGAGGTCAGTATATAGAAAAATAAACCCTCCATCAATAGTGCACTGTGTGAACATGGCCAATAAGCATGTTGGGTTATTTAAGCTAAAATTAAATGCAGAATGACTGAGTCTGCAGGACGCGATAGCATTTAGTTGGATATACTACAAAAATTCTAAAAATGTTTTCACGGGGGATCGAACCAGGACTTCTGCGTGTAAAGCAAACATGATAACCACTACACTATGAAACCTTCCTGTTTTTTTTTTTTTAAACTCTCCAAATGGCAATCTGGCTGCTGTGCATATCCTGCTTTGAATTTTACTCCCTTTTTTCCAAAAGCCATAACAACTTTTTTTTATACAACTTTGGGATAAGATACAACATTTTCATCTCTTTTTATTGCATAAAAAAATCATTATGCCGTTTACCAGTCATGTTAATTAATTTTATGTTGTGACAGATCACAATATGTTTTTTTTAGTGGGCTGATTAAATTTTTATTTATATTTTAAAGTCTCTTTTTACAGTGCCCTGTGGTCACTTGAACCTACAATCATCGATCACTCGTACAATATACTGCAGTCTCACAGTATTGCGGTATGCAGTAAAGATTACAGTTGCTATGAAGCCAAGCTTGACTGGGCGTCATGGGAACACTGTAAGTCCCGCACCAGGCTGCCATGGCCCACCCAGGATCACATCACATGGATGGAGGTGGGCACGAGGAAGAGCTGTGTGTTGCAAATGCCGCTGTCAGAGATTGTCAGCAGCATTTAAACAGGTTAACAGCAGCAAACTAAAACTCAGCTCCACTTGTTTCCAGAAATAAGGCAGGCTCTACTTCTGAGCCGCATCAAATGACATAATAGTACGTCATATGTCAGGAAAGGGTTGATAATATATCTAATGTATAATGCATCTTAGTAGTGATAAGCGGACGTGCCGGGATAAGGTGTTATCTGAGCATGCTCTGGTGCTAACCGAGTGTCTTCGACGTGCTCGAATAATATGTTTGAGTCCCCGCGGCTGCATGTCTCGTGGCCATTAGACAGCCACAACACATGCAGGGATAGCCTGTTTGTTAGGCAATCCCATAGAATCCAAATAGTCCCATAGAATCTAATATATAATTACAGCATAGTCTGACTCCTTATTTCTAATTATATCATCAATAAACCCAATCCGGGCTGCAAGCAATATTTAGAAATGCAAATATTCTGGAGGATTCTCTAGAACTATAGGACTTTCCCCCCCGTATAACATTTCCAATAAACATTCCCTTTATCCCAAACGACAGCTGGCAATTACATGCACCCGGCCGGCCGCCTCCTCCTGCGCCACTCTCGCCTCTGCCACTTTAAGACAAAGAACCCTCTGAGGTGACAGCGAGCTGAGTCACAATTACGGGAAATTAGAGAGACGCACGTGACGGTGAGACAGCAGAAATAGACAGCTGGGAGTGGTGGAGCCGGGTATCAGGAATACAGCGGGAGGGGGAGGAAGGAGCCTGGGAATAGCAAGCGAGGAAACGTGACCTGCGCAGTCCTGGGGGAAGGACGGACGGACATATTGGATGCATGGAAATTCGGAAGAGTATTTGTGCCGAACAGTCCAGAAGCTTCCACGTTACACAAAGCCGGGTACATATTCAGGAACCATGCCGCATTCAGCTCATTGGCCATGTCGGCAGCTGACGGGCCGTGTCGGCACCACTCTGCCCCCTTGCTCCCACTCATATTTTTTCTCTCTTTTTGTAACGAACAAACAAATCAAGATTTTTTTCAATCACTTTTAGACATTAAGGGCGGCATTCATTATTACATTTTTCACTTTTTTTGGCCTAGTTTTCAGTGTTTTTTTTACCTGTTTTTCATTTGCCGCCTTTCCCTTTCAGTTGCATTTTTTTAAAATCTACTTTATATGGATTAACAGTAAACAGCAAGTGCTAGTAAAAAGATGATAAAACACAGAGTATTTGGTTAATACGTTTTTTGCAAAAAATGTATACTAAGCCGCTCTACCAAACGTCAAGGTATACCCGTATCAGAGCAGTCCCTGATTAATGTGTTTAATCCCTAACTGATGTATTTAAAAACCTGGTCATGTGTATAATCCCTATATGAGCAGGATTCAGAAAGGTAATGTCCGACATGGACACGCTGCAGAGAACGGCCTTTATGTGCATGGCTCATAAATGTTTGCATATGTGCCACTGGCAGACACAGACAGAAAAGGGTCAATATGTGGGCTCTTTGCAGCACAAGAGCTCCTAAAAATGCAAAATTGCACCTGCTTTGGAGGTAGAAATGGGCCCCCTTAACTCTTGGGCCCCTGTACGGCCACACAGGTTCCACTGATGATATGTCCACCCCTGATATATACCTATATACCAATATATATATATATATATATATATAATATATATATATATAATGACTTTCTGTGCACAGGCTCACAGACTTTTTATGGAGTCCATACAGTGCCCCTGCACACCTGCGCGTTTTGCATGCAGTGTTTCAGCTTTGTGAGCAATTTGGGTTTTTTTTTTTAGAGATCCTTCAAAGGTCTCAGGATCCATATCCCCACCACTCAGCATCATTTATACAGGGGTATAATATAATAATAATATTAATTAAAGGGGCCCTTTAACATCAGTCTACATCACATTCCATGTTTAATTTACTTTCAGGACCACAACAGGAAAAGTGAAAAATGTCGCCGCCGCTTCAAATCAATGGGTTGTTGTGTAATACACAGACAAGAACTTTCCTTGCATCCGCTCTCGTCTACAGCTCAATGGTGGAAACCTAGAATGGGAATGATTTTATACCAGACAATCCCTTTAAACAACAAAAAAAATCTCATTAAAATTATTAAAAAGGTAAAAACTAAAATATTGTAAAAAAAAATATAAAATAAATTAAAATATACAATTAAAATAAATGTTTTATTAGTAAATAAGTTATAATAAAAAAAAAAACCCTGCAGGATATTTAGCAAATTGGATGGACTTGGACTGAAATTCAGCCCTGACATTTGACAGCACACAGGCCCACGCTGCCCATCCACGAGCCTTAAAGGGGATCCATTACTAGTATTACCTGGCCTGGAGGAAATCAAGACCAAAAGTCTATATAAGATTGAATAATAACAATACCAGAATAATAATATATCAGACACATACCAACAAACCACAACCAGATATTACCCACATATACAGTATTGATCATTCCACCTCACAGCCCACTATATGGTATGATGGTCCCTCAAACAGCCCCCTATATAGTATAACGTTCCCCACAACAGCCCCCTATATAGTATAATGTTCCCCACAACAGCCCCCTATATAGTATAACGGTCCCTCCAACAGCCCCTATATAGTACAATGGTCCACCCAACAGCCCCCTATACAGTATAACGGTCCCCACAACAGCCCCTATATAGTATAATGGTCCCCACAACAGCCCCCTATATAGTATAACGGTCCCCACGACAGCCCCCTATATAGTATAATGGTCCACCCAACAGCCCCCTATATAGTATAACGGTCCCTCCAACAGCCCCCTATATAGTACAATGGTCCACCCAACAGCCCCCTATACAGTATAACGGTCCCCACAACAGCCCCCTATATAGTATAATGGTCCCCACAACAGCCCCCTATATAGTATAACGGTCCCCACGACAGCCCCCTATATAGTATAATGGTCCACCCAACAGCCCCCTATATAGTATGATGGTCCATCCAACAGCCCCCTTTGTAGTTTGATGGTCCACCTCACACCCCATTATATAGTATGATGGTCCACCGCACAAACCTCTATATAGTATAATGGTCTCCACAACAGTCCCCTATATAGTATGATGTTCCACCCAACAGCCCACTATATAGTATAATGGTCCACCTCACATCCCATTATATAGTTTGATGATCCCACCACAATCACCTATATAGTAGAATGGTCCCCACAACAGCCCCTTATATAGCATGATGGTCCACCCCACAGCACCCAAAAATAAAAATACTTATACTCCTCTAATTCTAATTCCTCATCCTTTGCAGCCTCCGTCTTATGTTCTATCCGATCTCTCAGTGGACCCTTGTGGTGCGATGCAGTGACGTCATTGCGCCACTGACATTCTCTGAGTGGCGCCAGCAGTCAGAAAAGCAGCCTGCAGCCTGTCAGGATAAATGATGGAGCACGGATCCAGAGGCTTTGTGTTCCATCTCAACTGTTAATAATATCAGCGTCCTGAGGAAACTGATACTGTTAACACCATTGCAGAAAATGCGGCCCATGGCCGAACCGGCCTTTCTGGTAATTGCCGCCCGAATTGCCAGATAACCAGTCCAGCCCTGGGTCACAATGTGACCCCATTTATCTACATTACACTGTGAAGTAGCTGCTGCACAGAGCAATCTCTGGTTGCCTGACTGGTGTCATTGCCAAAGTCACTGTCTAGCCGCAGCTATAGGACGGCCATTAAAGTAAACCGTGAAGTCAGCCCATCCTGTCAATTTCGGTATGGACCAGTTGACTATCCAATGTGCATGGGGACCACCAAATTCTTCTCTGATAGATGAAGGACTTGATCCTTATATCCCCAGATATCACCTGTTAGTGTCTGGTTCCAACGAAATTAACTTTAATTTCACGTGTATTGGGGGGGCCTTCACTCTCCCCCTACAGAACACATGCACGATCATTGGAAATGAGCATCCATGTGAATGGAGAGATGAGTTTGTAGTTGGGAGGGGATGACAGAGATTTCAAAGATTTGCTGTTTTATTTACAGAGTTGTTGTATGACCACCCCTTTAAATTATTGCAGCCATCCTGGCTACATCATGCCGCAACAAAGTGCTTTTTTGTACTTGGTGGCAGATGGGCCAAGAGTCCAATTTGCATGGCACATTTTTAGGCAGTGAAGGATGCGGCACATTAGGATGAGTCAAGATTAGAATACTTTATGTTCATTTGAGCTTTTACACAAGAGACATATTTTTTTATTGACACATGAGGCCCATGCCTAAGGGGAGAAAAGGAAGGCGGCACATCAAAATCATGGCCAGCGGGGCCGGAGTCCAAGACTTAAGTCAATAATAGACTATGTACTGTAGCTGCACATGGATGATGCAAGCGCTGATAGATGACACCTAAGGCTCCTTCACACATCCATTTGTGTTTTTAAAAGGTGCTATCCAATATTATGATGCATAGTTGCTGGACCCATTGCTGGACCCATTCCTGGACCCATTGCTGGACCCATTATAATGATTGCACCTTTTTGCAAATTGTGGACAGATTGCCGGAGGGGTGTCCTACTTGCTTCGTACTGCAGATCAAAATCACCAATGCAGGTTAATGGCACCATGAAAAAAAAAGCGGATGGCACGTGAATTTCATCTGTGTGCTATCTGTTTTTACTTCTTAATGGGCAGGAAAAGTTAAATAATGCTTTATTTTCTTCATATTAGAAAAACAGAAGTCATCAGGATTGCAATCAGTGACCCATGGACCAAAAATTGAGTCCAGCACCCTGAAAAAAAAATCTGGATTTTTTTTCTTGACATGTAGGGAAAAAAAAATGACGTGTAAAGCAGGCCTGAATCTCAATTTTGGTAAGAGATTGAACATCCCATGTAGCACAGGTCCGATCTCGTCGACAACTACTCTGACTGGTCAGTGTCTTGTGATGTATATCAGGGCAGCATAATAAATAATATTAAATAAATAGGAATAAATAATAATAAAATAATAATAATAATATAACATAATAATAATAATAATAATAATAATAATAGAAATAATAATAATGAATAATAATAATAACAAAATAAAATATAATAATAATAATAATAATAAATAATTCCAGTTGAGAGGTGTAAAAAGCTTGTTGATGATTATAGGAAGCGATTGATTGCAGTTTTTTATTCCAAGGAGTGTGCAGCTAAATATTAAGTTGAGGTGCCAACAATTTTGTCCGGCCCATTTTGGGGGTTTTATGTGAAATTATGTCTAATTTGCCTTTTTTTATCATTTTTTTGTGTTGTCCAATACACACAAAGATAATAAACGTGTATAACAAAACGTGTAATTGGAATAATTTTCTGGGATAAATACTTCACTTTCTGGAGCAATGTAAAGGGTGCCCACACTTTCGGCCATGACTATGTACTGTATGATAACCTAGACAGTGTATACAGTAAGAGCAAGGTAGTATGTGGCTAGGTGTGTCAGTAACAGCACTAAATAAGACCCTGGAGCGAGCACTGGGGGCTCCGGAGGCAGAGAATGACTTTGTGTCAGGTTTTGCAGCCAGTACAGACAGGAATGTGCACGTGTTGGTAACTGTGTGTATTTCCCAGCATTTCTGGATAGTGCAGTTTTCGGCTGTTTTTCCTAGTTATACACAAGCAATTACGAGAGTTTTCCACTTTTTTTGAAACAAACGTCAAATCATTAACAAATATTCAATGAACATTGGAAGGACCGCTACATAAAAGTCTATAGTCTGGACTCCATTTTACAGCTCATAAATATAGATAAAATGTACACATGAAGTTTCGTTAATTTGTCAAATCCATTACAGCAGTATTATAGCCCGGAGCTGAATTCATAATTCAGCTAGTCGTCATTGGAAACAATCGACAAGTTTGACAACAGACGCATGATTAGCTGAACCCATTAATCCATGGTAAGTTTCTCCTACACCAGATTTCTATTCAATTCCTGGTGTAAACAGGGAATGGCATGAAGGACTGATGGGAGATTTCAGCTCTGAAGTCACCAGAATTGTGAATGTAGCTGTAGACTAACGTACAGACTGTAACTCAGCACCTGCACAAGATAAGTCATGTAGGTGACTCAGCTCTGTATGATGAGTAAAGGGATTTTCCCCAAATCACCATGTGCAAAACCTACAAAAGAAATGTCTGGTCATTGAAGGGAATGTATAATCAAAAAATTACCCATTGTTCACACCAGATTGTTAACTTAAATGTGTTTTTTGTTTCTAAAAATCTTAAATAATGAAAAATCTTGCAATTTTCACACTGGGCCTAATGTTGGACTCCTACGTACTGTTCTTTACAACAGGCACATGGACAAAAGAAGCCGCAGACTGATCCTGACCATAATTATATGTGATCGTGCTTAAATCTGGGGGAGGAGGTGAGCTGTGACACTACCTATTGTGTATGGTGGATCCTGTATTATCTACTGT
This sequence comes from Oophaga sylvatica, assembly GCA_033576555.1. Taxonomy (NCBI): domain Eukaryota; kingdom Metazoa; phylum Chordata; class Amphibia; order Anura; family Dendrobatidae; genus Oophaga; species Oophaga sylvatica. The sequence continues at coordinate 68,399,345 of JARQOD010000010.1, forward strand.
ATATAGAGGTGTTATCAGTCATTATACAGGAGGAGGAGGTGAGCTGTGACATCACCTATTGTGTATGGTGGATCCTGTATTATCTACTGTATATATAGGTGTTATCAGTCATATTTCAGGAGCAGGAGGAGGAGGTGAGCTGTGACACTACCTATTGTGTATGGTGGATCCTGTATTATCTACTGTATATAGAGGTGTTATCAGTCATTATACAGGAGGAGGAGGTGAGCTGTGACATCACCTATTGTGAATGGTGGATCCTGTGTTATCTACTGTATATAGAGGTGTTATCAGTCATTGTACAGGAGGAGGAGGTGAGCTGTGACATCACCTATTGTGTATGGTGGATCCTGTATTATCTACTGTATATATAGGTGTTATCAGTCATTGTACAGGAGGAGGAGGTGAGCTGTGACATCACCTATTGTGAATGGTGGATCCTGTGTTATCTACTGTATATAGAGGTGTTATCAGTCATTATACAGGAGGAGGAGGTGAGCTGTGACATCACCTATTGTGAATGGTGGATCCTGTATTATCTACTGTATATAGAGGTGTTATCAGTCATTGTACAGGAGGAGGAGGTGAGCTGTGACATCACCTATTGTGAATGATGGATCCTGTGTTATCTACTGTATATAGAGGTGTTATCAGTCATTGTACAGGAGGAGGAGGTGAGCTGTGATATCACCTATTGTGAATGGTGGATCCTGTGTTATCTACTGTATATAGAGGTGTTATCAGTTATTGTACAGGAGGAGGAGGTGAGCTGTGACATCACCTATTGTGAATGGTGGATCCTGTATTATCTACTGTATATAGAGGTGTTATCAGTTATTGTACAGGAGGAGGAGGTGAGCTGTGACATCACCTATTGTGAATGGTGGATCCTGTATTATCTACTGTATATAGAGGTGTTATCAGGCATGTACAGGAGGAGGAGGTGAGCTGTGAATCACCTATTGTGAATGGTGGATCCTGTGTTATCTACTGTATATAGAGGTGTTATCAGTCATTGTACAGGAGGAGGAGGTAGCTGTGACATCACCTATTGTGAATGTGGATCCTGTTTACTACGTATATAGAGGTGTTATCAGTCATTGTACGAGGATGGAGGTGATCTGTGATATCACCTATTGTGATGGTGGATCCTGTGTTATCTACTGTATATAGAGGTGTTATCAGTCATTGTACAGGAGGAGAGGTGAGCTGTGACATCACTATGTGAATGTGGATCCTCTATTATCTACTGTATATAGAGTGGTGTTATCAGTCATTGTACAGGAGGAGGAGGTGAGCTGTGACATCACCTATTGTGAATGTGGATCCTGTGTTATCTACTGTATATAGAGGTGTTATCAGTCATTGTACAAAGGAGGAGGTGAGCTGTGATGTCACCTACTGTGATGGTGGATCCTGTGTTATCTACTGTATATAGAGGTGTTATCAGTCATTGTACAGGAGGAGGAGGTGAGCTGTGAATCACCTATTGTGAATGGTGGATCCTGTTTATCTACTGTATATAGAGGTGTTATCAGTCATTGTACAGGAGGAGGAGGTGAGCTGTGACATCACCTATTGTGAATGGTGGATCCTGTGTTATCTACTGTATATAGAGGTGTTATCAGTCATTGTACAGGAGGAGGAGGTGAGCTGTGACATCACTATTGTGAATGGTGGATCCTGTGTTATCTACTGTATATAGAGGTGTTATCAGTCATTGTACAGGAGGAGGAGGTGACTGTGACATCACCTATTGTGAATGGTGGATCCTGTGTTATCTACTGTATATAGAGGTGTTATCAGTCATTGTACAGGAGGAGGTGAGCTGTGACATCACCTATTGTGAATGGTGGATCCTGTGTTATCTCTGTATATAGAGGTGTTATCAGTCATTTACAGGAGGAGGAGGTGAGCTGTGACATCACCTATTGTGAATGGTGGATCTGTGTTATCTACTGTATATAGAGGTGTTATCAGTCATTGTACAGGAGGAGGAGGTGAGCTGTGACATCACCTATTGTGAATGGTGGATCCTGTGTTATTACTGTATATAGAGGTGTTATCAGTCATTGTACAGGAGGAGGAGGTAGAGCTGTGACATCACCTATTGTGAATGGTGGATCCTGTTTATCTACTGTATATAGAGGTGTTATCAGTTCATTGTACAGGAGGAGGAGGTGAGCTGTGAATCACCTATTGTGAATGGTGGATCCTGTATTATCTACTGTATATAGAGGTGTTATCAGCATTGTACAGGAGGAGGAGGTGAGCTGTGACATCACCTATTGTGAATGTGGATCCTGTGTTATCTACTGTATATAGAGGTGTTATCAGTCATTGTACAGGAGGAGGAGGTGACTGTGACATCACCTATTGTGAATGGTGGATCCTGTGTTATCTACTGTATATAGAGGTGTTATCAGTTATTGTACAGGAGGAGGAGGTGAGCTGTGACATCACCTATTGTGAATGGTGGATCCTGTGATTATCTACTGTATATAGAGTGTTATCAGTCATTGTACAGGAGAGAGGTGAGCTGTGACATCACCTATTGTGAATGGTGGATCCTGTTTATCTACTGTTATAGAGGTGTTATCAGTCATTGTACAGGAGGAGGAGGTGAGCTGTGACATCACCTATTGTGAATGGTGGATCCTGTGTTATCTACTGTATATAGAGGTGTTATCAGTCATTGTACAGGAGGAGGAGGTGAGCTGTGAATCACCTATTGTGAATGGTGGATCCTGTTTATCTACTGTATATAGAGGTGTTATCAGTCATTGTACAGAGGAGGAGGTGACTGTGATCACCTATTGTGAATGGTGGATCCTGTGTTATCTACTGTATATAGAGGTGTTATCAGTCATTGTACAGAGGAGGAGGTGAGCTGTGACATCACCTATTGTGAATGGTGGATCCTGTTTATCTACTGTATATAGAGGTGTTATCAGTCATTGTACAGAGGAGGAGGTGACTGTGATTCACCTATTGTGATGGTGGATCCTGTGTTATCTACTGTATATAGAGGTGTTATCAGTCATTGTACAGGAGGAGGAGGTGAGCTGTGACATCACCTATTGTGAATGGTGGATCCTGTGTTATCTACTGTATATAGAGGTGTTATCAGTCATTGTACAGGAGGAGGAGGTGAGCTGTGAATCACCTATTGTGAATGGTGGATCCTGTGTTATCTACTGTATATAGAGGTGTTATCAGTCATTGTACAGGAGGAGGAGGTGAGCTGTGACATCACCTATTGTGAATGGTGGATCCTGTATTATCTACTGTATATAGAGGTGTTATCAGTCATTGTACAGGAGGAGGAGGTGAGCTGTGAATCACCTATTGTGAATGGTGGATCCTGTGTTATCTACTGTATATAGAGGTGTTATCAGTCATTGTACAGGAGGAGGAGGTGAGCTGTGACATCACCTATTGAATGGTGGATCCTGTGTTATCTACTGTATATAGAGGTGTTATCAGTCATGTACAGGAGGAGGAGGTGAGCTGTGACATCACCTATTGTGAATGGTGGATCCTGTGTTATCTACTGTATATAGAGGTGTTATCAGTCATTGTACAGGAGGAGGAGGTGAGCTGTGACATCACCTATTGTGAATGGTGGATCCTGTGTTATCTACTGTATATAGAGGTGTTATCAGTCATTGTACAGAAGGAGGAGGAGGTAAGCTGTGACATCACCTATTGTGAATGGTGGATCCTGTATTATCTACTGTATATAGAGGTGTTATCAGTTATTGTACAGGAGGAGGAGAAGGTGAGCTGTGACATCACCTATTGTGAATGATGTATCCTGTGTTATCTACTGTATATAGAGATGTTATCAGGCATTGTACAGGAGGAGGAGGTGAGCTGTGACACTAGCTTTTGTGAATGGTGGATCCTTGTCTGTGATGTTAATGAGACTGCTGAAAAGTCACCTGTACAGGATATGTAAGTATATGTCAGCCAGTGTGAAAATTACAATCTCTCTGCATTTTCTGCATTCTGCGTGTCACGAGTAAGGCCGGGATAAGGGGTTAGCAGAACAGGCAGCGGAGAATCATTGTGGAGGTGACCACACAATTTATGGATTAAAAATTAAAATATATGGGATTGGGGAACAGTTAACTTTTCTTTTAATGATTTATGTTACTCACTCTAAATCACCTTTAACCCTTTAATGACCTGAGTGACCTTTAACCACTTAATGACCTTACTGTGTTATATATTTTTGTGGTTGGGTCCACGTGTACGGAGCGGACCCAGGAGCAGAGTCCTCGCCCTACCCAGCAGGTGCCGGCTGTGTTATGCAGTCTGCACCTACAATTAGTAGCAGCAACCGGAGAGATTTCCAGTCGCTGCTCTTTAATCATGTAGATGTCACTTTTTTTTATTTTTTTTTACAAAATTCAGATTATTTTTTTTTAACTACAGAAATGTAATTAAAAATATAAAGTTCTGGCTTTTGGAAGAAGGGAAGGAAAAAAATATGAAAGTGTGAAAAGAAAGAAGGGTTAAATAAATATAAATAATTGTAATAATTTTGGGGGATTTTACTCCACAGTTAACAACCGGGAAATGAGCAAATATTTACAATAATACTAATGAATTAATTAATAATAATAATGTAAATATTGCAGGGGAAACCTTCACATCACTACAGGAATAGTTCAAGGAGGGAAATGAAGAGTTTCAGGTAAACACTTCTCTGACTACACTCCATTTCCCAAAAGAAGGGTTGTCAGGCCTGGTAAAAGTAATTCACCAGATACCCAGGAACCCTCCATGTACAAACAAGCATCATTTCCCAGAAGAAGCCATCTCTGCAGCGACTTCTCTTCGCCTAGAGACTTTCCATTCCGCTCTGGAAACTGCAGAGTTAAAAAACAGACGCTTCGAAGCAAAGGGTTTTCCTTCCACTGAGGAAGTGTGCCCTTATAAGGGCATGTACGTCATCGCGCTGGGTAATCCTCGGAATGTACCTTCTGCAGGGGGAGATGGGGAAGTTCATATTTCTTACCGAGCTTCTAGGACTGCGCTATAAACTTTATAAGTGTCCTAATTGATAAAATACCATTTATAATAACGCTAGAAATAGTCAGGAGCAATAATTGGGGTATTATACTAATTTGATAACGGTTTTTGTTTTTCGCTCCCCCCGTACCAGTTTGGTATTGCCCACTTCATTAATTCGAGGAGTCCCCATTGATAAAAATGAGGCAGCGTAGATCCGTGAGTCAGTGCGAGCGTGACAGAGCGAGAGTTCACTTCCAGACAATGTACAGAGACTTTTCCGGGACTTTTCCTCTTCAGGATTTAGGGTGCAGCAGGGGCAGCCACAGTCCCAGTGACCCCGGGACTACACAAGTGTTCGGGATGGGTCACAGCATGAGAGCGACACCTCCGGAGGATCAGCAGCAGGTGAGTCCTAGAGACATGGAGGGAATATTTATATATTTTTACTATGTGAACATGGATTGATACAGTGGGGTACATGTGTCAGCCCCCAGACATGGCAGCAGAGGGTGCATGACCATGGGTATGATGTAGGCTCCATCTATAGGGTTCTGCACAGTCCCCCAATATTCAGAGTCCAGTGTATGAGGAGGAGGAGGCAGATCAACAGAATGACTGACGCAGTGACAGTGTCCATGGCCCTCCCCCACCTAGGAGGACAGGTAATTAGTGACAGTAACCATTCCTGCACCCTGAGCCTGTGATCAGAGTATTGAGGTCCATGTGGGCACCTTAAAAGGATTTTCTTTAAATTTTATTAAATATTCTCCCTATTATATGATCATCGAAGGTTACTGATCCCCCCCCCCATGACCTGTGGCTCTAATGAGTCCCCCCCGGCTACAGGCTTATGTGGACTCTGTGGTCCCCTGGCTCCAGGCTTATGTGGACTCTGTGGTCCCCCCCCCCCGGCTCCAGGCTTATGTGGACTCTGTGGTCCCCCCTGGCTCCAGGCTTATGTGGACTCTGTGGTCCCCTGGCTCCAGGCTTATGTGGACTCTATGGTCCCCTGGCTCCAGACTTATGTGGACTCTATGGTCCCCTGGCTCCAGGCTTATGTGGACTCTGTGGTCCCCTGGCTCCAGGCTTATGTGGACTTTTTGGTCCCCTGGCTCCAGGCTTATGTGGACTCTTTGGTCCCCTCGGCTCCAGGCTTATGTGGATTCTTTGGTCCCCCCCGGCTCCAGGCTCATGTGGACTCTTTGGTCCACTGGCTCCAGGCTTATGTGGACTTTTTGGTCCACTGGCTCTAGGCTTATGTGGACTCTTTGGTCCCCTGGCTGCAGGCTTATGTGGACTCTTTGGTCCACCGGCTCCAGGCTTATGTGGACTCTTTGGTCCCCTGGCTCCAGCTTATGTAGACTCTTTGGTCCCCTGGCTCCAGGCTTATGTGGACTCTTTGGTCCCCCCGGCTCCAGGCTTATGTGGATTCTTTGGTCCCCCCGGCTCCAGGCTTATGTGGACTCTTTGGTCCCCTGGCTCCAGGCTTATGTGGATTCTTTGGTCCCCTGGCTCCAGGCTTATGTGGATTCTTTGGTCCCCCCGGCTCCAGGCTTATGTAGACTCTTTGGTCCCCTGGCTCCAGGCTTATGTGGACTCTTTGGTCCCCCCAGCTCCAAGCTCATGTGGACTCTTTGGTCCCCCCAGCTCCAAGCTCATGTGGACTCTTTGGTCTCCCCTCCCCAGCTCCAGGCTTATGTGGACTCTTTGGTCCCACTTTATTTTCCATTTTTCCTCATTTCAAGAGCCATCATTTTTATTTTTTTTTCAGTGGGTTGAGTTGTTTCAGAGCTTGTGATTATTTATTTATTTTTTTAGTATATGTTGTCATTTTTATCATAAATATTTTGGGTCCATATGACTTTCTGATGTCCTTTTATTCCACTTTTTTTTGGGAGGAAAAGCAGCAACAAAAAATATCAGAGATTCTGCCATTTTTCTTTTTTATTTGCATTAATTTTTTGCGATACAAAAATTGGCAGACGCAGGGTTGGAAGGGTGCAACTTCTTAACTGCTAATGTCAGCGGTGCCTAAGAGGTTAAACTGCAGTGATTGGAGCTTTTAGAGTAAGGTGCCAGCTGTATAACACAGTCTGCACTCACACTGTAAGGTGCGGTCAAACGGCTGTATAACTCGGACGAGAATCGCAACAAAGTGCACGGACTGGCCGGCGGCTCTCCTGACCCGAGTGTGACAGCATGTATTTCTATGCAGCCGTCAGGCTTAGGTCTGCAGAGCTGCCGGCCAGTCCATGCACTGCGTTGCAATCCTCCTCCATCTGACTACACCCTCAAGCACAGGCTTGATTCCGCCTACTAGGTGCCATAGGACCTGGCATTCAGCTGGGCTCTCCAGGTGCTGGCACCAGCTCTACCCACTGGTTTTTGCCTATCTCCTGCAGTGAACTTTTGCCATACATCCTTCATGTGACCGCTGCAGCCAATCACTGGCCCCAGCAGTTACATGCTGGTATCTCAGAGGCCGGTGTCACACTTGTGAGCATGATGCGAGAAACTCGCACTAGTCTCTTGCATCAACACCCGGCACTGCCGCCGGCACTCGGACCGGAGTGTTCGGCTGCATAGACAAACATGCAGCCGCACACTCTGGTCCCGAGTGCCGGGTGTTGATGCGAGAGACTCGCACGAGCTTTTTGCATCACACTCGCAAGTGTGACGCCGGCCTTAAGCTCAGTGATCGGCTGCAGCAGTCACATGAATGATGTATGGCTTGAGATCACTGCAGGAAGGAAGCAGAGATGAGCCGCAACCACCAGAGCAGCAGAGCATTGAAGTGTTGAGTAAATTATTAATTTTTTTTTTTTGCTCTTACCCATTTTTTCATAACTCTCCAAAAACTTTTGGCATGAGCAAAAAGAATAGTAAAAAAAAAATATATATGGTCACCTGCTGATGCTCCCTCTGTACTACTGCTGGTCTCCAAGTCTTCTCCTCCATTGGAGCCAACATGTGACTGCTGCATTCAAGCAGTGGCCCAGGTTTGAACATTGCATCAGCGCTATGGGCAGTGATTGGCTGCAGTGGTCAGGAATCTTTACAACTGGAATCTTCTGATACAGATTCTCTGTTACCAATTATGCCAGCCAAAAGTATAACAGAGGCAATCATATCATTGCTTATGGCATGTCTTGACTTGTTACCTGCCTAGAACTATGGGGCAACAATGCTGATGGGAAACTGCAGACCTGGTGACACTGACAATTCACAGTGACCCTTCATTGTGTGGTTTTCTATTGGCGTCTATGTAAGTTCTCATAGTTGGGCGATGTAGACACATAGACCCTCAGTTGTAGCGCCCCTCGATGGTCTTTCATTCTCCATGTCACATAAAGAAAACATAAACTATTGTATTGTTGAGCAAAACTTGATGATATTTGAAGCAACAAAGCTGGCAAAGACATCAGGGGGCCTTTATCACTGAATTTGCACCCAAAATTTTGCACAATTTGCAACATTTCCTAAACCAAATTAATTGCCCATGTTTGTACAACATTTATCATACCGTACCTACACCAAAACTATAAAATTGGGCTTGGTTAAACGTTTGGCATGAAGGGTGACATGTTGATTAATGCATTTCTGTATAAAAGTTGCAAAAAAGTCCCATATTGTAGACAAGTCAAAAGTGTGGAACAAATACATTTAATTTTCAGATGCATTAAAAAAAAATTGTGCAAAACTCTACATTAACATGCCACTTTCGCCATTATGTCTCAGGCTCTTATCTCACATTGGGAAGTAAACTAAAGGTTTTACGCTGGTGAACTTTGCACCAAGTTCAAACATTAGGGGGGGACACTTGATCAATATGGAGGTGATGTGAGCGCACTAAGGATTTGGCACAAATTGCACCATTTTTGAGAATTGTGGGCCACCCTATTCCTTTATAAGAAATGGTGACATTTGTAGGGGATGTGATTTAATAGTGTCACGGACCGATGAGTCAATGAAAACTGTGCTGATTGCGCCAAATTTATAAAACGGTTATACGTTTCTCTTCCTTTTGTCATAGCGGGTGTTTTCATATCATAATAATTGACATTAAAAAAAAAAGGAAAACATAGGGCACAACTGTAAAAGAGTTTTCCCAAAATTGTAAGTGATAACTTGCTGATCACTGAGGGTCCGACTCCTGATCTCGAGAATTGGGCTTCTGAATTGCACTGAGTTTCTTTTCAGCATCTGTCCTGATGTCTCTGATGTACTGACCATTAAATTTCTGTATTGTGTAATATGACATTCACGTGTCGGCAGATCATCATGTCCTAAGTTTGCACCTAATGTCCATAAAAATCGCTTCCCCCTGATCTGCCGTCCACGTTGATTTTCCGTTGATCTACAATTTAATTAATTAGCATCTATTATTTTCTTGGAAAAGGTTTGATCTCACAAGGGTCTTCCTTGGAGCCTCGGGCGCTCTGTGAATCATTGCTGACGTCATTACTGCTTTGTACAGAACGTCCTTCGTATGTTTGGTGCATTTAGTCTTTACCAGGAACTATTACTCCTGATTACGTAAGATCTTCAAGGTTAGGTGTGACACAGGAGCACGTCAATAGGTCTCCTACCCTGAGCAGAGATGCCCCATCCGTCTCTCCACCAACATCATCTGTGACTGGAGACGATCAGGAGGCCTCCATACCCATCAGATGGTCGAACGGTTCAGTCAAAATCATTTACTCTTATCTAAAGTTTATGGGTGCCTTTATAGACAATTCATGCTCAGTTTGGCCGACTGTATGAGGGAGAGGTAGCCGCTGTTGGACACCCTTCTGATGGCACCTTATGTCTAAGATCTAGTGTTAAAATGCAACTTCTCTTTGTTGAGGAAGATTCTGGAGTCCTTCATAGACATCGGATTGTCAACCAAACTAGTTCGGTCAATGTATGGGTCTATGAACCTTTTGTTTCATCCGCCCCATCCAGATCCAGAACATCATTGTATAACATTTTTAGGGTTCCATGTGACCAACACCAACCATTTATTTTAAACGAATTGGTAAAAGTTTGGCATGAATCCTTTGGAGGATAAGGACCCACCATTACCGCCTCGACCTCACCACGTCTGCAGATAAATTCCCCTCTGTTCGCAATTGAAATATTTTAATCTGATTGATTTCACACTGGTCGCATCAATGGGAACCTCATCTGATCTACACAAGTGCCACAAAGTTTCTAGACTTCGACCTGACCACCAAACCCACCAGGCCATGACTATACGTCAGACCCACCAGGCCATGACTATACGTCAGACCCACCAGGCCATGACTATACGTCAGACCCACCAGGCCATGACTATACGTAAGACCCACCAGGCCATGACTATACGTAAGACCCACCAGGCCATGACTATACGTCAGACCCACCAGGCCATCACTATACGTCAGACCCACCAGGCCATGACTATACGTAAGACCCACCAGGCCATGACTATACGTAAGACCCACCAGGCCATGACTATACGTCAGACCCACCAGGCCATGACTATATGTAAGACCACAGCCATGATATACGTCAGACCCACAGGCATGACTATACGTAAGTGGTGGGTCTTGCATTCACATGTCCAGCCCTCTTCCCTGTTAGAGGGAAGATGTGTCCTTTCCCACGGAAAATTGTTGAGATGTTCTCAGATCAAGCGACCAAAAAAAAGTTGAATTATGAAATATGAGCCATGGGAAGCCGTGATCACGTAAAAAACCCTCCGGTCACCTAATCTGATGAGCCCCCAACACAGAAGGAAGAAAGAGAAGCTTCCTCCCTGTTGAAGCTGCAGAAGATGACAATACTTTTGGACACAAAAAAATGATGGAAGCAGCTGAAAATTTTTAATGAAGATGCAATTGACAAATGTATATTGTCACGTGAACTGTCATTTTTCAAACCTTTTTCCAAACTGAGCAACCCTTTAATTGATGCACCAACTGATTTGGTTCATAGATCTGCTTTTTCGGGGGGGGATATTACATGCAGAAATCATGTTGGTATTCATCCAAGTGTTATTTAAAGTGAATAAAAAAATGTTAAAGCCACAAAATATTAAGAATAAACCGTAAATTTCATCTTCCAAAGCACTGACCCGCCCACAATGCACTCCCAGCCTGATTTGCATATGTCTTCTATGTTAGATTTCTCATGATGGGTACAGATCTCTAGAAAAAAAATATCATTTTTTTTCTTGAGGGTGATCCATACAGCCATGCTACTAATTCCATATGTAAAGAAAAAAACCCGTAATGAACGGATCCCTTTAAGAGGTTACACATAAACGTGCAATGTTACATCTTTCCACAAAAGTCATCCAGGTCCTTTATTACATTTACTTAATGACTCATCTAATACTACATCCTGCAGCAGAGAATTCTAAACATCCAATCTTCTTATGGTAGAGAAAAACGTAAGCGGCCACAACGAAAGATCTCTAAATTGGCTTTTGATTCATTTTTATATTAATTAGGTCAACTCTAAATTAGCTTTTCTGAGACTAAAAAGACTTTTTCTGGAAACTGCATTGTTCTTTTATGTCTTTTTTGACTTATTCTATAGTTTTTTATTTTAACCTTTACATATTTGCCCTTTTCAGCAGCCACCTGACACTGGTTGCCCAATGTCATTTTCCATTTTATTTTACAGAGTAAAATCTGTATTCAGTGAACGCAAATTTTCCCATTACTGTGATAGAAGATGGCAGTTGGTGCCCATAAAAGTCTATGGAGAACAGTAACTGTCATTCCAGAATGTGCAGTAGAATGTCTGTATTAGCCTCTAGCTCCTCCCCACCTCCATAGAATATTAAAAGCACCAACTGTCATCTCCTGTCTCAGTAATGGGAAAATCTGTCTTCTCTAAATACAGATTTTACACCCGAATTGAGTATGAAAGATCAGTCCAGGAGAAGAAAGAAGCAGATTTCTCTGATAGAATATATTAAAATGTTGCTTATTTTCATGTGCACTGTGAGTTAAAAAAGATATTTAATACAACGATTACTCTTTGAGGACTCATTCAGACGTCCGTGAATTTCGGTCCGATCTCGGATAGTAATGCACGGACTGGACTCCGGTCACCCGACCCGAACGTGGCAGCTTCATAATATATGAGGATGTCACACTTGGAACAATCAGTCCTTGCTTTAGCGGTCCGTGCTCGGACTGATTGTATGAGCCTTAACACTGAAACTTTTTGTAATCTTACATTAAACTTAAAGGGGTTGTCCACTACTTTAACATTGATGGCCAATCCTTAGGGTGGGTCATCAATATCTGATCGGTGGAGGTACGACACTCGGCGCCCATGCCAAATAGGTTGATCCCAGTGCTGGCAGCAGCTGGAAGTGCCCAGCTATGGAGCTGCTCCGTCTACTGATAGTGGCATTAGACGATGTATCACAATTTCGGGATACCTCCCAATTACATTGATCACTTGTAAATCTGATCTCATTCTGATAAAAGACCATGTTCTGTCCTTACAGCTTCCAGCTTTTCTGGGTTTTGCCCCCTGGCACAGTCATGTGCCTAGGTCCTGTACTTATTAATATAGGTCATTTATGAGGACATCCTCTTTTATGTGATGTTTTATCAATTGCTCCCCTAGAATCTAGATATACAATATCCATAATCTTCTCCATATCCCCAGAAGTGAATATTTGTTCGCAGACTGCCCAGGGCTAAGGCTGTGTCATACATTTGCTTTTGCTCTGTGTGGTTTAGTCATTTTAACTAACAGGATATTATATCATACGGTACACTGACACATACTTTTGATGTTTAATATTTATTTATTGATGATTTTTTTTAAACTATATATTCATGCATGTAACAGTCTGCAATGATTGCTAAGAGAAAAGTACCGTACGTCTGAATGTTAGGAAAGCAATCACATCTCTGTGCAAACTTTATGCTCAGTGAGGGAATATGGTGACTAATGCAGCACAGTGACTACAACTCCACTAAGTCCAAGTGTGCAAAAGTTCACTAGGTGATTAGCGGTTGCTAAATACTGTAGCAAAGCCAGGTAGGACAGGGTTAAAACCTTGGGCTGCAGGTCTTAGTTAGATACACCTGGCTGGCTTTGACTAAGACCCAGCACATGTTTTCACCTGAGAGCTCTCAGTCTGTTGGGGATGGATGTTGAGAAGAGAGGAGTGTGTTGAAGCTGGTGAGTGACCAGTCAAAAGGTGAGCTGTAGCTGAAAGAGAAACAAGCCAGAGTCTCTCTCTAAATGGAGACTGTACGGATCAGCTAGGAAAGCTGAGCAGTATGTGTGCTGGAGCTCAGATTTAAGCTGATACCGAGACTAGTAGGACTGTACCTCTTCTTTGTCTTTCACCTCCTTTTAAGTAAATTTGGAGTGAATCCAGCAAATAAACACATGGATCATGGAAAACTTTAAGGCTTTTACTTTAACGGAGCAGATTGAAAACCACATTGCCATGCATCCCTACTGACCGCAGTGGTGATCGGGCTCAAGGCGAGCTGGTTCATAATCTGCTGCAAAGCTGAACGTTTTCCATGAAATTACGGCTCACACGAGTTCTTGGCGCTCAGGTAAAGCGGCACGTAGATGATATGTACTGGCTGTGTCGGATGTTGCATTTTGCAGATGCCTGAACCCCTGATTTTCAGCACTTCTCTATCTACTACATGCAACTTGTATCCTCACTGTGCAGAAGTTACAAGGAAGCAACTAATCAGTTGCTACTTTTTGATAACTTCCTTTTCCGGTGCTAAATGGCACTAGAGAAGTTAGGATGCAAGTTTCTTACCCTTGAAAGTGAGACTTTGCCAGCAATCTGGAACTGTGCTTCCGAATTGTGGGTCCATTAAATGCATCTGTAATTCAGCAAATGTTCCTTGCTAAAGTGTAGAAGCAGGAACACTGAGTGAGTCGGCAAATTAATTGCTATTATTGCAGAAAATATCACAGGTTGAGCGTAAGTCTAGAGTCGGACGTTTTGTGGATATGCACTTTCATCATAAGTGTTCAGATTTCTCACCTATGACTCTTAATGATCTCCTTTTCATTCTCTTTTACAGAAATATCCCACCCATACATCTTCCGGTCCTTTCATCCCAACGATAAATGCAATAACTTCAAGCCAAGACCTTAACTGGATGGTACAACCAAGCGTCAGACCGCTTTCTCTACCACCCTATCATAGTCCACGCCATGGCGTCATCAGAAGCATGGGGGGAGCATTAAGCATGGGACGAAGAAGGCAAGGTGACCATGTAAGTCACTCAAATGGTTAACATAATGTGCTCGTCCAACTTTAAAAGACAATTTTTAAAGAGGTTTTTCCAAAATGGCAAGATTAGTCGGAATCCAAACACTGAAAACTCCAGTGATCCCAAGAATAGGGTCTGGAACGAGGCAAGACTAGGGGTCTGGAACGTGGCAAGACTAGGGATCTGGAATGAGGCAAGACTAGGGGTCTGGAACGAGGCAAGACTAGGGGTCTGGACCGAGGCAAGACTAGGGTCTGGACCGAGGCAAGACTAGGGGTCTGGAACGAGGCTAGACTAGGGGTCTGGAACGAGGCTAGACTAGGGGTCTGGAACGAGGCTAGACTTGGGGTCTGGAACGAGGCAAGACTAGGGGTCTGGAACAAGGCTAGACTAGGGGTCTGGAACGAGGCAAGACTTGGGGTCTGGAACGAGGCAAGACTAGGGGTCTGGAACAAGGCTAGACTAGGGGTCTGGAACGAGGCAAGACTTAGGGTCTGGAACGAGGCAAGACTAGGGGTCTGGAACGAGGCTAGACTAGGGGTCTGGAACAAGGCTAGACTAGGGGTCAGGAACGAGGAAAGACTTGGGGTCTGGAACGAGGCAAGACTAGGAGTCTGGAACGAGGCTAGGCTAGGGGTCTGGAACAAGGCTAGACTTGGGGTCTGGAACGAGGCAAGACTAGGGGTCTGGAACAAGGCAAGACTAGTCGTCTGGTATGAGGCAAGACTAGTGGCCTGGAACGAGGCTAGACTAGGGGTCTGTTGCGAGGCAAGACTTCTGTTGCGAGGCAAGACTAGGGGTCTGGAACAAGGCTATGCAGAGACCTATTCTGAATGGAGCATGCTCATGAGTACGCAAAGGGTTAAAAAATTGATCGTTAGCCTGATTTTTTTTCTAAACTATCTACACATGTGACGGAAACAGTTGACGGGCGACTCATAGACCTGTGGCATGAGTCAGAAGGAAAAGGAGCTAGGAAATGGGAGCCAAACCACAACTTGAAGCGGGATAAGCATTAATGGCTGACTCACCGGGTCACACACACTGCCAATCCTTCTATTCATAAAGAAATCAGACATCATTCACTCCAGGGTTCACAAATGCAGCACTACCTATGTGCATAGCGAGGGCACAGGGTGCTGGGTAAAGGTGCCATCTTTCCACCCGAATGGCCTTCAAAAGTTTGGGACAAGGGCAGGACGGCTACTAACGAAATAGGATAATCGGATTGTATTTTTGGTAATGTTACCAGTAGTAGCAAATGTTGTATTTCTTATCAATTTTATTTAATCTAAAACAGATGTCACAAGAAGAAGAAGAAAGGCGAAGAGTGCGGAGAGAAAGGAACAAGATCGCTGCCGCCAAATGTAGGAACAGGCGCAAGGAGCTGACAGATTACCTACAGGCGGTAAGTACACAGAGAGGAGGCTTTCTGGACACTTTTTAGGACGGGGGATATCTGCCTAATTCAGATTTGGCTAAAAAACAGGATAAACGTTGTTTCATGCTGGGCGATTATAGGCAAACAATGTGATGGAAACCTGAAGGATACTATTGCAATTTTTAGGGTCTGTTGGGCGCCACTGGTGTCCGTCAAGTGATGGATCCCGCACTTCCATTTATTTCATAGATTTTCTATTGTGACAAAGTAGAATAATGGAACTACAAACTCCGATGTCAATACAGACAATGCCTGCGACACAGAATTTGGAGCTCGTAAACTTAAAAAAAAGGAACAGATGTTTGTAGAAACTTTCTATGATGGGTGGTGCTCATCTTGAGCGTTTCCCCTTTATCTTGAAAAAGTAGGCGAAATATGATGGAAGGGTAGACAATACCAAATGCGACAATGATGGCTAAAAATTAGGCTTTATTTACAATTGTTTCTCTTCTATCATTTTAGGAGACTGATAAACTAGAAGATGAGAAGTCGGCTCTACAAAAAGAGATAGCCGAACTGCAGAAGCAAAAAGACAAACTGGAACTGATCCTGGATGCGCACCAACCTATCTGCAAGGTGCCTCGAAATCACCAACCGGCCCAACATTCAGACTCTTATAAGATCCTCAAGGAAGAGCCACATGAAGAATCGTCAAGAGGTCCAAGGTGAAGCTCCCGAGAATTGAGCTCAGCAGC
Organism: Oophaga sylvatica; assembly: GCA_033576555.1. Taxonomy (NCBI): domain Eukaryota; kingdom Metazoa; phylum Chordata; class Amphibia; order Anura; family Dendrobatidae; genus Oophaga; species Oophaga sylvatica. Next base: position 68,415,751 of record JARQOD010000010.1, read on the forward strand.
ACGGTTCTGGAACCAGAAGCTCTTCACACTCCGACATTGATGAAAACTCCTTCCATCACACCCTTTACGCCGAATCTAGTCTTCACCTATCCCGGACCCCAGGAGTCCTGTTCCACCGCCCACCGCAGGCTCAGCAGCAGCAGTAGTGGTGGCGACCAGAGTCCAAGCTCCCTCAGCTCATCCTCATTATTGACTCTTTAAGGAAATCCTTGTTGAGAGGTTACGTTCCCGAGTGTTACACTAGAGTTTTAGAATTGACTTTTTTTGCCAGTATGAATATTGTTGTATAGGATCTAATTCACTCACTCTGTAAAGCATGATATCACGCTCTCTTAAAGGGTTTTCTTACGCTTCCTTTAAGGGATATGTCAGATGCGTGACCTTTCTTTTTACATGGTCACAAGTTTATTCAGTAATAGAGCTATATTAGACCACGGGGGTCACAAATAAAGGCAGAGCCAACATTTAACTGCATGAACGGGGTAATAAAATTATTAAAAAAAAGAATAGTCGGCAGAGCCGAAATTTGTTTATGTAGTTGTGGGTGATGTGGAAAAGTAACAGCAGAGCTGGTCTACTGTGTTAGAGTATATTTTTCTATGATTGCTTGAGATGGCATATGTACATTTTGATAATGTACCTTCAAGCCCCTCAGTGTTGTTTTCTTGTTTTTGACCTATTGTGCACTTTCAACTCACAAAATCTACAATTAATACTGTATGAAATAGATAATATATATATATATTAAATAGAAAACTGTTGTATTTGTGTAAAATGTGTGTTACAATTCTTTGGGATACTTCAGGACCGCCAAAGTCTTAGGACACTAGTGGAGCAGAAACATGTCCTAAAGAGCGACCAAAGTAACAAAAGGCGCCATCCAGACCCCTCGGATGTGGCTATTTCTCGCTCATCTTCATGACCAGGAAAAAGCATCAATGCTCGCCTACTTTGGCAGTCGTCTCCTTCTTGTAATGGTGGTTCCTTCATCCAGATGGGCAGGACTCTTCCACCCGGGACAATCATTACTGACTGCAGCTCTGGCAGGTATCACGAACACCGCACTGCACTTGCTCACTGAGCCAGTGCGCGTGTCCTGAATAAGACAGACTGCACTCAAAGATACCTGTGGAGCGGGGCAGTCGCGGTGAAGATGCGTGCTTCAGACTAACAGGACCCTAAGCACGTGACTGCCAAGGGGCGGCGCCGGCCACAGGTCTCTCAGAGGGAGCAGTAACAGATAGAGAATGCTTCAGGCCAGAGGACCTTAAGCACGTGACTGCTGATGGGCGTGGCCTAAGCTCCAGAGAGCTATGAGCAGAAGGAAAACTCCTAGAAGGGTAACTACGGGACAGAGTTACCAAGGGGCATAGACAAAACGGATAGTCAGGATAGCTAGGTCATACACAGAGGGAGCAACGCAGTACAAGAGGAGCAGGCAGAGAATAACCAGAACGTAGCCAAGGGATCAGAAAACCAGAACGGGCAAATACACAGTACCAAGACAGTAGACAAACTCACAACGAAGAGACGGACCGGGTCAAAACCAAACAAGCAACAAGATATAAGGCACAAGGCACAGGCACACAGGAGGTCAACTAACTCAGCCGAGGGCAGGAATATAACTGACACCAGACCTAGGTCAATTGGCAACTAAATAGCCACCTTCTGCCAGAGAGAGGCTGAAACCATTAACCCCAGTCTGGCCAGGACGGGACAAAGACCAAACCCCGTCCTGGGTCATGACAGCAGGAGCTTCTTGATCCATTCAGGAACCCTTCTGAAAAAATGCTTAAAGGGGTTGTCCAGGGCTTTAATATTGATGGCCTATCCTTAGGATAGGTCATAATATCTGATCGGTGGGGGTTCAACTCCCAAAACCCTCATCAATTAGCAGCTCCTGGTGTCGGCGGCGGCCGGAACTGCTCATATACAGCTCCATCGACTGTAGCGTGGTCCATTAAAATCAATAGGGGGCGGATGTGCAGTACCTGTCCAAGGCCACTAAGGATAGGCCATTAGTGTTAAAGTCCTGGACAACCCCTTTAAAAGCAAAATCCTAAAAGGAGATGAGCATACGTACGGCAATGTGAAAAAAAATGACTTTGTGCACACGTCTTTTAAGGTTCCTTCAACCACTTCCAAAGCCACAAAGTGGTTAAATGAATTGGCCTGACCACTCTGAAGGTGGCTTCAGCTTGAAAGCAGCTCAATAGTTTATATCAAAAAGTTAACAAGAGAAAATGCCAGCAAAAAACGACAAATAAAACAATCGAAAACACATCATAGTCTATGGGGCTATTCACACAACCAACGTAAGGGCCACAAAAACGATGGACAGTATGTCTCCACTTGCCAGGAGACACTTAGGAAACCTCCTGCCTGGGACTTTCTACCATGGAAGTGAAAAACAAATGGTAGAAATTAGTGCAAAGATATAAAGTGGACCACAATATGGATAAAAAAAAATGGTCACGCACATCGGAAAAAAGATTTATGGTGCGGTCTCCAAACTACCGAACATACAAGCCGATCAGCGGTCATCTAATAGACCGGCTGACCATACTTCAGAAAGATCGTTATCACCATCTTTCTGTACACATAGAACATTATTGTTCTCGGCAGCACATGTCCTACTTACACAGGACAATGTGCTGCCGAGAACGATGATTTGTAAGCAAGCCTGAAAATCATGTAGCACAACGAAAGAGTGTTTTGCTTATTCGTTGAGTGATTGGGGACCTGTTTGGACAGGCTGATAGTTGGGAAATGAGCTTTCTTTTATTCAGGATATTTCTCTTTTGCCTCTAAGAAATTTTCAGCAATTGTTCTGCAGATTCTTCACCAAAAAAAACATGAAATTCAACCGGTAAATGCAGCCGGACGGGAGCATGAGTCCTGATAATTTGGTCACAATTGTCTGTTAGTCACTGTAACGTAGTGTCGGACGGATAGATCCTGAATGATCCCGGAACGTCGCTTGCCACATTTTGCCATTGTGTTCACCACTGCAGAAACACGAATGTAACACATGAGATCCCCGCTGATCTGTAAAGAGCTTTACTGAGCTCTAAAAAGCACAGAGGCTTTATCCGAGGATTATGAGGAGTGAATGAAAACACCGAATGTGAAATGTGGGTGGTGTGACCGTGGATTACTGGCATCATTAGTATGATGGCATGAGAACCGTAAGGTCCCTCCCTAGATAATAGGATCAGACAAAAGCAAAAAAAGGAAAATAGAAGGAAAAAAAAGAGCATCTTGGACCCATGTGAGCCGTTTTGAAAAAAATTTGTTGCAAAAAAAAAAAAGGCACACGATTAGAATAAAAATAAAAAAGTCACATAAAAATAAGTAAAGGCTTTAATGTCCTGTCATTTATTAAACAATTATTTTACTAAATTTCTCATTTTTTGGGGAGCCCGCTGCTCTTCTCATTTAAGGGGTTGTTCTGAACTTTTAAATTCATGGCCTAACAGTAGAGCGTAGTAAATCGGCGCGAGACCGGAGAGCAATACATGGACTGGCCGGCGGCTCTCCTGACCTGAGCGTGACAGCCTCATGTGTTTCTGTGCAACTGATTGGGAGAGACGCCGGACAGTCCGTCCACCGCGTACCGGTCTCGCTCCGATTTATACGCCATTAGGATGGGTCATCAATATCAGATCGGAGGGGGTGCGACACCCGGCAGATCCGGCCGATCAGCTGTTGCCGGTGCTGGATTATATGCTCAGATGCAGAGGGGAACAGCAGCTGCATGGTGGCCGTAGCTGGGTATAGCGCATCTGCCCACTATTCGAATGAGTGGATCTGCAGTACCCCGCTGTGGCCACTACATAGGTGACGGAGCTGTGCTATTCCGCACTGCACCTGAGCACATCGGCACCGGGAAGAGCCGATCATCCACCCTGATCTTATATTGATAACCTATCCTAAAGACCTCTCCATTAATATAAAAGTACTGGACAACGCCTTTAAATAGTAAAATAAAAAAATAGCGTTGAGATCCCTCATCTTCTAGAGATGTTCTACTATCACGAAAGCTGGCATACACAAAAACGTATGGGAAATAATGTCATTTACTGTTGTTGCCTGGTCTGGGCTGGTATTTGCACACGCATCAACAAAAAGTGGCTGAAAATTTTAAAAAAATAACCGGAGAGGTCGAAGCGCCAGTAGACTTGCTAGTTCCTCCATTAAGGAAAATACCATGTGCGTTTACGGCAGATGTTCATGTGAACACGACCTTATAATCTTTTGTGTCCTGTAACATAATATAATATCTGGCCACTGGGTGGCGCTGTTCTTCTAGAAAATCTGACCTGGTTCTGTACAGAGAAATCACTATTATTCATAGTCACTTAGTTTATGAAAATTTACAAAAAACTCACATTTCCTGCAAAGTTCTGTATTAAAAAATCCCCCACGCATCTTGCAAGCATGAAAGAGATTATTGCCTTGCAGTCATGAGTTGCCATCATGCCCCAATAAATACCAACTTCCACAACATGGTCACCTTGTCGCTGTTAGTGCACACGGAGGATGGAGCATGATGAGAGCAGGGCACTAGCATGGAGACACCAAGCAGTGGTTGGTGATGAATGTTTGCACTAGTATTGAGATTTTGAGCTTTATTTTGGTGGCTCCACTTTTATTTTATTTTTTACTTGATAAGCCAAAGAAATGTATTATTTGAAATCACTTATGTTAGAAGAGTCCTCCAAAGAGCAGGGAACCTCAGTGATCAAGATGATCAACCCATCAGCAAGTGTCCAATTTCACTGCAGCACCCCTACAGGAGAAATTAAGTATTGCACTGTTCTCATTGTACTTGATGGCGGAAAATTCTTAACAGCGTGCTCTAACAAATTTATGCTTAAAGTAAAAGTAAGTTAAAAAAAAGCAACTGAATCAGGCGCAGGTTTCATTTTATGAGCCAAAAATGCATCAAATATATGCCGAGGCGTGCATCTCTCACATGATTTACTGCAATGCAAATCAGTTTACAACTTTTCGATTTACTAAAACTCCAGTCTTAGTAAATCTCTCACCAGGAGATGACAGCAGGTCTGTGTCATTTCATGATATATCTAAAAAAGGCTATTCACTTACCTCCTGTATGTATGGCCAGCTTCAGACTCTGACATTTCTGTAAGGGTCCCCTGCCATCAGTCTCCTCCTCCATACGACTCATGAACTACCCACTCAATCCACTAAAGCAAATATATCACACAAATGATCGATTGGATTGAGATCTGGGGAATCAGGAGGACGAGTCATGACCTTGAATTAGATGCCGTATTTGTTTCCATATTGTATGGAGCAATATATGGGGCCCATTATTCTGTATAGAGCATTATATGGGCTCATTATACTGTGTGGAGCATTATATGGGGCCCATTATACTGTATGGAGCAATATATGGGGCTCATTATACTGTATGGAGCAATATATGGGGTCCATTATTCTGTATAGCGCATTATATGGGGCCCATTATACTGTATGGAGCAATATATGGGGCTCATTATACTGTATGGAGCAATATATGGGGTCCATTATTCTGTATAGCGCATTATATGGGGCCCATTATACTGTATGGAGCAATATATGGGGCTCATTATACTGTATGGAGCAATATATTGGGCCCAATATACTGTATTTATCACTATATGGGGCCGTTATACTGTATGGAGCAATATATGGGGCCCATTATACTGTATGGAGCAATATATGGGGTCTTTATATGCTGTATGGAGGACTGTATGGAGCCATTATACTGTATGGAACAATATATGGGGTTTTTATATACTGTATGTATCACTATATGGGGCCATTATACTGTATGGAACAATATATGGGGCTCATTATTCTGTATGGAGCACTACATGGGGCCATTATATACTGTATGGAGCAATTTAAGGGGTCATTATATACAGTAAGGAGCTTTATTTGGGGCCCATTATTCTTTATGAAGCATTATATGGGGCAAATTATTCTGTATGGAGAATTACATGGGGCCCATTATTCTGTGTGGAGCACTATATTGGGCCCATTATACTGTATGGAGCAATATATGGAGCCCATTATACTGTATGGCACAATATATGGGGCTCATTATTCTATATGGAACACTATGTTAGGCCCATTATACTGTATGGAGCAATATATGGGGTCCACTGTTCTGTATGGAGCATTATATGGAGCCAATATACTGTATGGAGCAATATATGGGGTCCACTATTCTGTATGGAGCATTATATGGAGCCAATATACTGTATGGAGCAATATATGGGACCCATTATATTTCTTACTTGTACATCATGAATCAATGGGTGTGTTAAAGGGACCCACTGAGACTCTTTCGCCCGGGGCCCACGAAAATCAGGAGCCGGCCCTGTTAGTAAAAGAGGAGGTCTGGACTGTGCAGTTATGGAGTCAGCAGAATGTTGGTGTCTTTTCAGCCCTCTGCTCCTCAGCACTCGGCCCCCCGCTCTGTAACATAACGTGGTCTCCACTTTGTGACTGAGTTTCTGCGGTTGCTTCCACTTCTCACTAATATCACTCATAGGTGATGGGGGAAGATTTAGGAGGAAGAAATGTCATGAACGGACTAGATACACCAGTGGCTCCTATTACAGGACCGCATATGGTATCAGTGAGACCTTTACCAACAGGTGTCCTATCACATGGTAGTAAAGGCAGACGGCATGGTGGGGGTCCTGATGTTATACACGGGGTGGGGGGGTTGGGGTGGATGTTATACACAATGGGGTTGGATGGAAAGCTGGAATTCAATTATTAAGATGTGTGTCCCAATATTTTTTTCTATACAGTATAGATGCTTAATCTGGAGGGGCGTAACTAAGTGACTACCCGGTATTCACTAGAGCCTCTGATGGTGAGGATAGCCTGGGCCGCTGGTAGACACCAGGTACCACTCCAGGGCAGTCCCCGGGACTGCAGCAGCTGACGGGAGGGTCAGAGACTCAGGTACGGGATACAAATGGGTGAGACAAAAACGTAGTCAGACGGTCCGAGGTCGGAGCAGGCAGCACAGGTTCAGAATTTGCAGCCGAGGTCAGGGGCAGAGAGATCAGGATAAACGAAAAGGCTTAGGTGAGACAAAACAAGAATATGCCAATACAGGAAGCTAGAGACGGAGTAACTAGGAACCTAAGTTCAGGTGAGGAATGGAGGGTGGAGTCGCCTGATATATCACCTGCTGGCCGGGGAAGCAGATATCTGCAGGACAGAAGGAATACAAGTTGCTGCAGAGTTTGGCAGTGCCCTCTATGACTACAAACAGCTGAGCTGGTAGATAGCACAAGGCAGCTCAGAGCGATGGTCAGGTACTGGGTGGAGCAGGGCGAAACGCGCGGTGAGTAGGGCGGCGACTAGAAGATGTGTGAGTGGCCGGCGTAGCAGAATCAGCCTGCTCTTCTATGCGTCACACAGTGCCAATGGTGATTCAAGCCTCGCTGGTTACTTGGTATGTGCTGCCCCACAGCTACACTTTTTTTCTCCAGGGCTGTCAATCAGAATGCCCAGAACAACCAGGATGTCTCAGGATACACAAATATGAAGCTGATTTGGCACAGTTTAGACAGAGGAAGGGCAGAGTTTGGTACTACTGATGTCATCCGTGTGCAGTCCGATTTTTTTTTTTACGGAACCATAGACTTGCATTAAGTCCCTATACAACTTAGATGGCTGTCAGCGAAACAACGCCATTTGGTAGGCAGTTATCTCGGCCGTCTCTCATACACAGGAACACTCGCTCTGCTGGGAGCTCCTGTGTTCTCTATGAAAGAGCAGCTGCCAGACATATCTGCCGGCGGCTTATCTCAGGGAGAACAAAAAAAAAAACTGGCACTACAAAATCAAACTTGTCGAATCCTTAACCCCCCTGACAATCATCTGTCAGGGGTCACCATACACATTAGACTGTCGGCCAAATCCGCTGATATTGACTAAATTAGTCTAATGTGTATGTGGGGACTTAAGGATAGGTCAATATCATGGTAGACAACAACCCATTTCCGTTTTATAGAATATAATTTTATAATTTTTTTCAGAGTGGCAGGAACAACCTTTTCTGCTAAAAGCAACTTTTTCTTGTGCCATCTTGCCTCCCTTGTAGTGTCCCAGACGCTGATCTGTCCTCATTGTCTAGAAGTTCCTTCCTGTATGACGTCACTCAGATATTATTATCTTTCCCCACAGCTGCTCGTTGGCTATGGTATGGCCCACTACTGCACCTAAATATTGGGCAATACCAAATAAATATTGGGAAATACAAAGGCAGGCAAGGTGCAATGATCAATGTTTCCATGAGCGTTATAAGGCGTCATTAGGAGAGTGTCTGCAAAGGGATATTGCAAGGCTCGTTAAAGGGTCGATAATGACTTGTAGGATCGCTGCTTCCAACAGGTGGCGCTATAGCGTTCCAGTCCTCTTCCTCTCTGAAGAGTCATTATTATTATTATACATTTATATAGCGCCATTTATTCCATGGCACTTTACATGTGAAAGGGGCAAATATAGACAAGTACAATAAAAATGAGCAAAATAAGGCACTCACAAGTACAGAAGGAGAGAGGACCCTGCCCGCAATGGCTCACAGTCTACAGGGATGGGTGAGGATACACTAGGAGAGGGTAGAACTGGTTGTGCGGCGGTTCAGTAGACTGAGGATCACTGCAGGTTGTAGGCTTGTCGGAAGAGGTGGGTCTTCAGGTTCTTTTTTGAAGGTTTCCATGCTAGGGGAAAGTCTGATGTGTTGGGGTAGAGAGTTACAGAGTATGGGAGAGGCACGGGAGAAGTCTTGTATGTGGTTGTGTGAAGAAGAGATAAGAGGGGAGTAGAGGAGATCATTGCACGATGAATAAGCCTCCTTACCTTGGCATGCCCGAGCCGGAATGTCACTCTCCACAAGGAGAAACGTTATCTCTTAGACCTCTATGCAGATGAGGACACCATTCCTGATGCACAAGGATGCTACTCTGGAAAGATCTAACTGACCAGTGACATTTCATAACTGGTCACTAAAAATGGCAGAAATCTGGTCGCTGATCATGTGCTCTGGTGAGGGCGCACGAAGGATCTTGTCAATGAATGTGGAGATCCTACAGATTACAGATAAAGACGTTGTGCACACAGACTGATACATGCGCAGACGTGTGAAAACTCAAATACTTGACTGTGATAATCATCGACCTAAAAACATGGACCTTTATTGTTCTTCTGTCTGTGTCTGCTCCTTAGATTATTTTCACATTGAGGTTTTTTTTAGACCGGATCTACTTCTGAAATTGTTGGGAAAAGCACTAACAAAGCCCTCAAAAGAGTAATCCTATTCATTTCTATGGAAAAAAAAAACACTTTGCTGTTCATATTTTCAGGCTTTGTAGCGTGCATGTGACTTCTTCGAAGCGGCTCCTGATGGAAAATGCTCCAAACTAAGCACCAAGCATTCAAAAGGCTAAAAAAAGACATACTAATAGGAAATTTTTTATTGCAAGCCCCAATAATGGTGTCTGTAAAGCAGTTTGAAAATCAATGGCACTCTATAAGCGATTAAAATAAATAAATAAATAAAAAACGTCAAAATTGCTTGAAAAATTCTTCATCCAGAAATGAAAAACGCCTCCAAAAACTCTTCAAAGAAGGAGAGTTTCATAAAGCTGTTTCCCACTAGAAAACTCATCAGTTTTGATTGCCTGGACAAAAAAAAAATCAGTGTGAACATAGCCTTTTTGACAATTTCAGAAAAAATCACTTTGCTGGCACAAAGCTGCATTTCAAATATTTTGCAAAAAAAAAAAAACTGCATGCAGATTCTATTTCAGGTTTGCCATACTTTGTGGTTTTGGTTTTAACAATGCAGCAGTTCCTGGAAGTGGCCCCATAGGAAAACAGCATTAGGGTTTGGAATTTTATAGCTTTTCCCTATTAAAGTGGCTCGGAAAATGCATTGTTGTCAGATACAATGTAACTCAAAACATTTTGAGAATCTAGCTATAGAGTTGCATATCTAACACATTCATTTCTTTACGGGGTATAAAAATAGAGGGTGCAAGGTGAGGTCTCCATCCTCTAAAAAGGGAAAATTACTGTGAAACTTCTCGAAAAAACAACTCTTTAATAAAGCCACCGCCCATGCGGAGCAGATTTTCTTGTGTTGGAGATTCAATTCCCCTTCTGTGTATAGAAGACCCATTTTTTTCACTGCAGTCCTAGGTGCTTGTCTCAAAGAAGTTTCACTGAGTTCTAATGTACGGGGAGTCTCGAAAGTATGGAAATGCCTAATAAAATTAAAATGGTTTGGCCATGTCACCAAGTTTGAAAGCCGCAATTTTGGATTAAATTTCAGAAATTCAGTAGAGTAACTTTATTTTTTCTCATGTTAAAACAGCGATTTTCCTTTTGCACAGGCGTTGTAATCTGGGAAATAAAAATGAAAAAAGCGTATACAGAATGGGAGGAATAAGGCTAAGCAACAGCACATGTGAAAAAGACTTGGGTATACTAACAGATCACAGACTGAACATGAGTCAACAGTGTGATGCAGCAGCAAAAAAGGCAAATACAATTCTGGGATGTATTAACAGAAGCATACAGTCTAGATCACGTGAGGTCATTATTGCCCTTTACTCCTCTTTGGTCAGACCTCATATGGAATACTGTGTCCAGTTTTGGGCACCACATTTTAGAAAAGACATCAACAAACTGGAGCAAGTTCAGAGAAGAGCGACCAGAATGGTGTTCAGTCTGCAAACCATGTCCTATGAGGAACGGTTACAGGATTTGGGAATGTTTAGCTTGCAAAAAAGAAGACTAAGAGGAGACTTAATAGCTGTCTACAAATATCTCAAGGGCTGTCACATTGTAGAAGGATCATCTTTATTCTCATTTGCACACGGAAAGACTAGAAGCAATGGGATGAAACTGAATGGGAGGAGACACAGATTAGATATTAGAAAAAAATTTTTGACAGTTAGAGTGATCAATGAGTGGAACAGGCTGCCACGAGAGGTGGTGAGTTCTCCTTCAATGGAAGTCTTCAAACAGAGGCTGGACATACATCTGTCTGGGATGATTTAGTGAATCCTGCTTTGAGCAGGGGGTTGGACTAGATGACCCAGGAGTTCCTTCCAACTTTACCATTCTATGATTCTATGATTCTAATGGATGGTGATATTCCAAACAGAACATGTTGAGATCATCCTCATTTTCAGTGAGCAAAGTACAAGGTCCACGGTGGAAGATTTCAACCAAACAACACCCAACCAGGCCTCTCGTTACCAAGTGCAGTGTAGGTGCCAACCTAGACAGGATAGGGAACAAGAGGATTTATATTAAGCTGTTGTGTCAGCCATTCTGCAAATTCCATCTGATGGCCTGAGTTGTCCTTGGCCAGATGTTGCATCATCTGAATTTCGTAAGTGTGCCATATAATCTTGTAAGGGTGTCATATTGTTCGGTTTCACACATCAATGTTTCATGGATCGAGTAAGAACTGTCCTAGGATATAAGAGGTTGTTCAGTTCAGGTCAGGAGATTCTTGACCAGTCCATACATTGCGGTCACTTCTCAGATCATGAAACAAGAATGTGTAACGCACCTTTGCGAAAAGAAAAAAATTGGCTGAATTTAGAACCGGTTGACAAGTGGACTCTTTCTAAATGATGCCAGAACTGCAGCTGTTGATGCCTCTGCTTCACCCGTAAGGGTTTTTGGGTTGTCCAGATTTTGGTTTATCGGCGACAGAACCCCTTTCTTAGAACGTGGCAAGAAGTTTGGCAAATGGACTTTGGATAACGGGTGACCTGTTTGAGTGGTGTTGGCTGAAATCTTCTACGATGACACATCTTCATAAGACATGTCGACGATCTCAAAAAGTTCTGGTTAGTCTAACACCCTTCACCTAGTCTGCACAGAAGAAAAATCACTCCTTTGAGAACGAATTGCTGACGTGTCTGGGTTTGTCTGCAGCTTCGTGCGCTCAGCCGTATCCTGGACAGGTTCAGGAACGCCCTTGTCATTGATTTCCCATTGGGAAATATCAGAGTATATGCACGGTATATAGGTGGGGAGAAAGATTGCAAAACTGCTTGGAAAAGGTGACTTTAAAGAATGGACACCATGAAATATCACATTAGCTCTGCAGTGTTGCAGGCTGTCTTGGTACCTTATGGCTCAAAAGCTCTGCCCCATACATGCAATCTAAAGGACAGGAGTTGATTTTACGGTACTAGTTGACCCCTTTCTTACCGGGCCCTAGTACAGCTGCACGGTTGCAGATATGATATGGCCACCCTTGAGTATATCACTACGGCAAGAGCAGCCAGGTTGGGGTCTTAGTATTTCCTGATTTGCTATTAATAAGTCTGAAGACAAGTCTGAAACAATGGGAAAGGAAATGGGTGTGATATTCTGAGTGCTACGTATGACGACGAGGAGGGAGAACATATAAACAGCCTTATAAAGCCAACTGCGAAAGTATAGAGGTCATCAGCCTCTTACATCATTTCCATAGGGCGCGGTAGGGACCTACACCGTAAGCTGTCATACATACTTGTAGGACTGCCCGCTACTAGTCCGTATAGGTCAATTTCTTTAAAGGATATGCATTGATGAATTATTACATGGATTTGTCAGACCACAACATATAAACCCCCGAATATATATTTATTTGATCATGTGAAACATGTGAAGATATTCGAACCACACACACACATGTATGTGAGCGCACCTATGTTTTATATACACATTAGTCATGAAATAAAATTCATATATACAAAGAGGACCATTGCTCCAATAATACAGTACATAAACCTATATCTATCTTTAGAAAAATCTGATTATTATGGCAGAAAAATCTCTAGGGACATCTGTCTTGACACGATATGGGATAACCTGCTGACTTCTGGGGATTCGACTGTTGGGATCCCCAGCGATACTGAAAGTGGGACTCTATCTCATTAGATTATGGGATAACCTAATGACTGCTGGGTATTCAACCGCTGGGACCCTCAGTGATCATGACAGTGGGTCTCTATCTTCATTGGATATGGGATAACCTACTAACTGCTGGGGATTTGACCACTAGGACCCCCAGTGATCCTAAGAGTGGGATGCTGTCTCCATATGATAACATACAAACTGCTGGGGTTTCAACCACTGGGACCCCCAACAATCCTGAGAGTGGGATTCTGTTTCCATAAGATATGGGTAACCTACTGACTGCTGGGGATTTGACTGCTGGGACCCCCAGTGATCCTAAGAGATGGACCCTGTCTCTATAGGATAACCTAATGACTTTTGGGGTTTGACCCCTAGGACCCTCATTGATCCTAAGAGAAGGACCCTGTCTCTATAGGATAACCTACTGACTGTTGGGGTTTGACCACTAGGACCCCCAGTGATCCTGAGAGTGGGACGCTGTCTCCATAGGATAACCTACTGAGTGCTGGGGATTTGACCGGTGGGATCCTCTGCAATCCTCAGAGAGAGGTTCTGGAACTCAAAATTGGATTTTCAGATCCTCGTCTTGAATGAAGCAACCTCTGCTCCATTCATTGTCTACGAGACTGCCGGAGAAAGCCTAGTGCAGTGGTCGGTCCACCAGCGATCAGTAAGTTATCCCCTAGCCTATTGTTAGGGGATACCTTACAATTTGGGTTAATATTGGAAATAATTAGATTTTTCTAAAAATAAATGTAAGAGGAGAATCTATATCAATATAAAATAATACATTCCAACACTATCCAAGCACTTTCATTTATTTGGCAACATTTTATATGTGAAATGACGTATTTTCGGCTAAGAAGACCGGCGGCAGGTAAGAGTAGAGCTGCGGTATGTTTCTACAACTGCATTAATAGAAATCCCAAGCAGTCACCAGCTTTCTCTTCATGCTAGAAACCTCCCGGAATGAATATCCAACATGGATTCACATTTTTATGACCATGGCAAACCATACACTGATAAAGTCATGGACCACCACTTTTAACACTACTCTGGAAGGAATAGAACAGGAGATACCCTGTCCTTCCTCTGTATATAAAGAAAAACTTGGAAATGAGATCTCCAATATCATTTTATTCTTTGGTTCATATATTGTGTTTCCCTGGTTGCCAGAGAACGTTCCACTTAGACCAGATGTAGAAGCATTATGTCTGAACTAAGAAGAAAGTTAGCTCTATAGTGAATCCTATTAGAGGTACAGCTGTCCCTACACCTTCGTCATAGGCCTTTCAGAGAAACAGAACCCTGAAATAGCTGGAAGTCTCTGAACTGGCTAATTGTCTTAAGTCATAAGATAAAGGTTGACAATTGACCTATAGTGTTTCTACCTCCAATAGATGGTACTAGAAAGCCAGCTTTCTACCCCTTGGAGGAGAGTCTTTTTTTTCATACCTCTTTCTGAGGATTTCCAACAGTAGCTGGCGGTCCAGCCAATCGGTACCCAGTACCCTACTCTACACTGACGAGGGGCAAGAACCCTGAAACAGCTATCGGTAGATTGAGTTCTTTTCTTTTGGGAGAAGACTCTGGTTTGGCCAAATAACCTATGTCATGTGGTAAGGTTTAATAATGAGTTAGATACTGACCTAAAGGCTGGCTACCTCCAATAGGTGGCACAAGAAAACCATCTTTCTTCCCCTTGGAGGAGAGTGTATTTGAACATCTTTTAACAAGGGAACATTGCCTGATCTATGAGTCTCCAGAGACTAGCTAGCGATCTCCATGAGGAGAAACATTACCACCTAAATTTTCATCAAAAGTCACTCATCTAGCCAACAAGTGTCACACTCTGCACCAATGAGGGGCAAGAACCAAGAAATAGCTGTCATAGATAGAGGTCTTTTCTTTACGGAGCTTGGCCAAATATCCTACATCATATGATAAGATTTAATAATGCTTTTGAACTTGACATAAAGGGTGGATAGCTCCAACAGGTGGCACAAGAAAGCCAGCTTTCTTCTTCCTGGAGGAAAGTTATAATGCATACCTTTTTCCCCAGGAAACATTGCCTGGCCTACAAGTCTCCCTGCATTGACTGTCAGTCTCCATAACGAGAAACAATACCACCTAGACCTTCTCCAAAGGTCACTCATCCAGCCAACCAGTACCCTTCTCTGTACTGATGAAGGGCAAGAGCCCTGACACAGTTATCTATAGATGATGTCTTTTCTTTTTAAAGAAGACTTTGATTTGCTAACTATCGTAAGTCATGTGGGTGGGACATTGACTTATAGAGTGGGTATCTCCAATAGGTGTCACTTAAAAGCCAGCTTTCTTACTGTTGAAGGAGAGCTAATACTTTTTTCCTAGGTTACGTTGTCTGGCGTATATGTTTTTTTACGCCAGCTTGATGGTCTCCCCAAGGAGAAACAGAACTGCCTTTACAAACAGAGAAATCCCAAGAATTTTAATCCGGTTAGTATAGTGCACGGGATTGTCTGGACGGTTAAACTGTTAACCAGTGGAAACTACATAGTACTTGTATTTTACATTTGAACTATTTTGCAAACTTTTGCAATAATGCAGGGGCGGACATAGGCAGAACAGTATATGGGGCACTTTGCAGACCAATAACGTGGCTGCTTGCTGCTTTGGAGGTGGAAGTTGACCCCCTTACCTCTTGGGTCCCTATGCAGCTGCACAGGTTGCACTATTGGTATGTCCGCCCCTGCAATAATGAAAGAAGGTCTATTTACACGCATTATTAAAATGCATCAGGACCAGTGTGACAATAAAACGACAGCGGAAATCTCATTTAGCCATCTGACTTGTATTCACACAAAGATAAGTGACTGTGCCCTCCCCCTCTCTCCTGTATACATATATACACACATCGATCAGTGACTGCGGTGTCCCATCTGTATATACAGAGAGCCATGATTGAGAGCAGACCCCCAAGCGCTCTCCCACATGCATATACTGTAACCGGGGCAGCAGGGATCAAGTCTTCCTCCTACTGCTATATTTGCTGATGGGTCATGGTATCTTCCCGTTTAGGTAACAAGCTCCATCCTAGTCTTTATATACAGCGATCAGTAAATGGAAATTGATGTTTGTAATGCATGAGCCCCCTCACACCTATCTATATAAAGAGGTCGATGACTGGGGGCAGAAACTAAGCTGTTGCTGGTCTGTACATATACAGAACCTAGTGGCTCCATTGCATTGCATCGTGTGCTGTCTTCTTTTCTGATATTTACAGAGACCAAATGGCTTAAAGTTTATGTGTTTACAATATATACAGAGAGCGTGGTAGATAGGGAAAAAAGGAACAGACTATTTACCCCAAATTCACCCCCCCTTCAGTTGACCCTAGAGTCTCGATCTAACGGCCAACAGTTTCGTCATTCATAGCCATATACATTCACAAGTTTGGTCTAGACACCCATTCTCAGTCATCGGGTGAACAAACCACGTGGAGTTGATCTGGACTCCCTACACTCCCAGTACTGGAGCTCCCATCTCCCAAGTCTCGTGGTCCACAAGGTAAAAGGCTTAGCTCCGAAGAAGCCACAGGGCTAGCATGATGCCTTATGGAAGCCCCATCTTCCTCCAGTGCCAAAAACACTTCCGAAAGGCATGAGTTTTCCCGAACGAGCTCATCCTGACGTCTCTCAAGCTCCGAAAGCTTTTTCAGATACCCACCCAAGTCTTCTCGCAACACTTTGGCTGCATGGTAACCAAAGAGTTGCCATTCGCTAGCCAGCTTCTTGCTTTTCAATCTGTCGTCATCCAAAAAGCAGCAAAGGTCCTTCAACTCTCTGTTTTCTTCTTGAAGGCGATGATTGACTTGTTTTAGCTCGCGAATCTCCGTTAAGTGGCCTTGTAGCTGGCGGTTGACCTCCTTGATAAGACGACCTCTTTGGATAAGGGCGGCCATCTTTTCGGCTTCCTCTTCTCTCAATTTCCGCACGAGTTCCTCTTTGCTGTGAGATAGCATTTCTTCATCTGTCACCTTAGAAATGTCCCGTCCCAGTAGACCACATTCCTCATTCATCCTGTATATCCTCTTTTGTAGCCACAATAATGTATAATCTGATGGATTTTTGGGACTCAAATCTGGTCACGGATATCGTGACAAAGTGAAGCGAGGAGAAAAAAAAACTGAAGAAATATGGAATACAAAATAGGCCTAGCCCGGAGGCTCCTTTTACTGTCTGACAGGATGATGAGCTGAAATGCTGATTATACCCTTCACGACCCAGGATTGCCCTAGCTTGCTTTGATCTTGCCAGCCGACTGCTTTTAACTGATCCTTTTTTCCACATTCCTCATTTTACTGAACAGATGGGAAAGGTTGAACGTGCCTAAGCAAAAGAATAAGATACATTAAAAAAAATATAAAAAAAAAATAATATTTTTATTTCTCTTTGAATTTATACAATTACAATAAATGTGAAATTTCACTACATGCGATAGAATTGTTTTTCCTCCAAACTAAAAATGCTCTTTTATTTATCATTAAAAAAAACAATTTTTTTTCGTGGCTGCGACTATAGAAATGCGTTTTGTGCTTTTAACACAGCTGCTATGGGCCTGGTGTGAATACTGGAGTCAATATACACAGTGGGGCCTAGTTTACCTAAACTGCAGAAAGAAAGCCTTTCTTAGTTACCCATAGCAACCAATCACAGCTCAGCTTTCATTTCCTCAACTGCTCGGGTAAAATGAAAGCAGTGTTGTGATTGGTTGCCAGGGTGGTTTCTTTTCAGACAATTTTCATGAGTCTGACCCCTAGTATATCCAAAAAAATAGCAAAGCTAAAACGTTATGTCATAAAGACGCAGTTCCCAAAATACTAAACTTTAAGTGTTTATTACATAGAAATTTCACTTGTGTGAAAATGTGTATGGGGGCTCCAGACTCTCCTGACCAGGCTCGGACTGGCCCACGGGAGAACAGGAGAATCCTGCGGTGGGCCCCTGTGCAAGAGTGGGCCACCATCCTCTTACATGAGCAGTTCTTGGCACAATAGACTTGATTCAGTATGTACAGACAAAGGCGGCATCTTATCAATTTACAATTTACCCAATTTATCCCTATAGAATTTTGTGAATGAGGGTAAAGTCATATTTGCCTGTAGCTGAAAAGTGGGGCTCTGGAGTTGATGTTACTGGTGGGCCCTTGGCACCCCAGTCCAACATTGCTCCTGACAGTAGGGCAAAATGTGTAATTTATTCACAGCAACCAATAAGCAATCGTCTACGTTTGTACAATACTGTAATGATACAGGAAAGGGACAAAATGTTCAACTCCTTAGTGACCGAGCCAATTTTGACCTTAATGACCAAGCCAAATTCTACAATTCTGACCAGTATCACGTTATGAGGTAATAACTCAGGAACGCTTCAACGGATCATAGTGATTCTGAGATTGTTTTTACGTGACATATTGCATTTCATGATAGTCGTAAAATTTCTTCGAAACAACTTAAATTTATTTATGGAAAAAAAATGGAAATTTGGCACAATTTTTTTTTTTTGTAAATTTTCAAACTTTTAGTTTTTGTGCTCTTAAATCAGAGCGTTATGCCACACAAAATAGTTCATACATAATATTTCCCACATGTCTACTTTACATCAGCACAATTTTGGACACATTTTTTTTTTTGTTTGTTAGGAAGTTAGAAGGGTTAAAAGTTGACCGGCGACTTTTCATTATTCCAACAAAATTTACAAAACCATTTTTTTTTAGGGACCACATCACATTTGAAGTGACAGAAAGTACCCAAAAAGTGACACTGTTCTAAAATCTGCACCCCTCAAGGCGCTCAAATCCACATTCAAGAAGTTTATTAACCCCTCAGTTACTTCACAAGAACTGAAGAAATGTGGAAGGAAAGAAATGAACATTTAACTTTTTTTCACAAAAAAATTAACTTTAGGCCCAAACATTTTTATTCATACAAGGGTAACAATAGAAAATGGATGCCAAAATTTGTTGTGCAATTCCTCCTGAGTATGCCGATACCCCATACGTGGGGGACATCTACAGTTTGGGCGCACAGCAGGGTCTCAGAAGGGAGGGAGCACAGTTTGACTGCAAAATTGGCTGGGATCGAGAGCGGGCGCCATGTCGTATTGGAGAGACCCTCCTGTGCCTAAACAGTGGAAACCCTCAACAAGTGACCCCATTTTGGAAACCACACCCCTCAAAGATTTTATCCAGGGATATAGACCATTTTGAACCCACAGGTATGACAGAATTTGATAACATTAGGTCGTCATATTGAATATGTCGTCATTAATATTGAGCTCAAGTGCTCACTACTCCAGCTTGCATCGGGTGCTCGGGTTTGCACCGAATATCGCGGGTGTTGAGTGACATGCTCGAGCCCTCCCACCCAAAAAAAACATGTGGGGATCTGGGATACTCAGTGCGTACCCGAGCAGCCGATGCAAATATGGCGATACAAAAAACAAATGTATTTATTGTATAGAAGTAATGTAATAAAACATAAATGAACTTGTGTACATTGGTTATCGCCTTGTTTGTACTAGCACACAGACTAACACTTTACTTGTGTAGCACATAAAATGTGGAGAATATAAAGTGTAAAAAAAGTTAGCGCAGAATTGCTGTTTATTTTTTTTTTGCTTTTTTTTTTCCAAAAAAAAGAGTTAGGAAAAGTTAGGCATTAGGTTTATACAGTGGGGAAAATAAGTATTTGATACACTCCCGATTTTGCAAGTTTTTAAGATTCAGTCTCTCACAGATGAAGTGTACCTATGATAAAAACTACAGACCTCTTCATTCTTTGTAGGTGGGAAAACTTGCAAATCGGCAGTGTATCAAATACTTATTTTCCCCACTGTATGTGCCACAAAAAAAAAAAACTGTCAACTTTTTGAATCTAGAAATACAAATTTGATTAACAATATTGTATGGCTGATTGCTACCTGTAAACTGACCTTAAGAACAATATTAAAAATGATAAAGAGAACATTAAGGGCCCTATTACACAGACAGATAACTTTTGATCAACAATATAGCAAGTCGATTGGCGCTGCCAACACTTGGGCACGGCAATGATCAGACACTGAAGTTTCTATGAATGTTTGTTCAGGCTATCATTTGTCTGTGTAAAAGGGCCTTGAAGTGTTTTTTTCATGACTTTTAAAATAATGATCCATCCTTAGAATAGGTAATCAATATAAGCTTGGGGTTCCGACATCTGACACTCTCATCGATAATACAGATCATCTTTTACTCTTTTCAGTACGAGCTAAGCTGCAGCCCAGCAATAGGCACTAAACAGTGTGTGGTGCTGTGGCCACTAAATAGTGTGTGGTGCTGTGGCCACTAAACAGTGTGTGGTGCTGTGGCCACTAAATAGTGTGTGGTGCTGTGGCCACTAAACAGTGTGTGGTGCTGTGGCCACTAAATAGTGTGTGGTGCTGTGGCCACTAAATAGTGTGTGGTGCTGTGGCCACTAAACAGTGTGTGGTGCTGTGGCCACTAAACAGTGTGTGATGCTGTGGCCATAAAAAGTGTGTGGTGCTGTGGAAACTAAACAGTGTGTGGTGCTGTGGCCACTAAACAGTGTGTGGTGCTGTGGCCACTAAACATTGTATGGTGCTGTGGCCATTAAACAGTGTGTGGTGCTGTGGCCACTAAACAGTTTGTGGTGCTGTGGCCACTAAACAGTGTGTGGTGCTGTGGCCACTAAACAGTGTGTGGTGCTGTGGCCACTAAACATTGTATGGTGCTGTGGCCATTAAACAGTGTGTGGTGCTGTGGCCACTAAACAGTTTGTGGTGCTGTGGCAACTAAACAGTTTGTGGTGCTGTGGCAACTAAACAGTGTGTGGTGCTGTGGCCACTAAACAGTGTGTGGTGCTGTGCTGCTACATGCACTGTTTAAATATAACCACCACTGGAGAAAACAGCTGATCATTGAGAATGTCAGGTGTGGGACCTCTATCAATCTGAAACTGATGACCTAACCTAAGGATAAATCAACAATACAAAAATACCAGACAATCCCTTTAAATTATTATATCAAGAAAAAGGGACACAAACAGGATAAGACACACAGTACATTCCCCCCGACATATTATGATATACCTCGGTGTACACACACAGCTCTGCTACATCAATACACACAGCTCTATTACATATACAGCTCTGCTACATCCATGCACACAGGCTCGGACTGGCCCATGGGGTAACAGGGCAATCCCCTGGTGGGCCTCCAACCCCACTGTATGGGCAGTACATGGCATAATTCACTTGATTCACTCTGTACAGAAAAAAAGCAGCCTCTCATCGTTCATTAACCAAACTACCCAGTATATTATTATACAGAGATGGTAAATTTGTGAACGAGGTGAAAAGTGGGCCCCCCAAAGTCAATGTTACTGGTGGGCCCTTGGCAGCCCAGTCTGACACTGCATGCACACACAGCTTTGCTACATAAATACACACACTGCTCTGCTCTGCTACATCAATACACAAACAGCTTTGCTATATAAATACTCACACAGCTCAGTTACATCAATACACACCCATATGCACAGCTCTACTACATCAATATACACACAGCTCTTGCTACATCAATACATATACACACAGCTCTGCTACATAAATAAATATATAAACATACATTACCTGTGTCCTGCAGTCCTACAAGGACTGAGCTTTGGATACAGACATAGCTGATATCGGGACATACCCCTGACCACCTGGGCCAGCACCACAAATTAGGGACAGTCCCGCTGCATCTGGGATGTCGTTTGCAACTTGCATCGAAGCCTATGGCAAACGAGTCGCGTAACTTGCAACCAGCATCAAAAATCCAATACATATGGAAACATTTGTGACTTTTGCAGTATGTAGCAGGTGTCATCTTGACACCATTGTAAATCATTGCACCCAGTGTGGCAATGCCTTGCTGCGATTTCAGTGTCACACAACACAGGTCACCGTGTAGCCCCTGCTTAAACATTTGCCAAAAGCTTGTTCCTTAAACATTGATACAAACCTATCTTTTTACCCTTTATTTATCAATTGTTATTAAAAAGTGTAGCAGGCAACACATTTCATCACTCGGATGTCTGGAAAGTTGACTTTTTTTCATGCCTCCATTCTCCGTGCACACGTACAGCATTTGTAACAGTGTACCCAGGGTGTCCTTGCCCTTTATGTCCTCATTCGATATAAAGTTTACAGATTTGTGAAAGTAAAACAAAGAGTTGTTCATTGCAACAAGATAAACACACATCGCACACATAGATATATATATACCAAGACTCAAGAAATCTGGATCCAGGTAAAAGTTGCAAATCCGATCCCAGAAAAAGTTGAAAAAGTCAAATTTTCTAGTGATTCAACTGGGTCCAAATCCTCCAAACGTTTTTTGCTTATTTTGTTAATTTTTTTACATATACCAGTCAATTGGTGGATTCTTATCATTAACTGGAAGTAGGACATGAGGTCTAGTAATTGTAAGACTTACGTGTGTGCATTATACCTGCCCGAATGGTTATTTAGGCCTCCCCTCGAGGTATAAATACTTCTCAGGGACAATGCAGATAGAGGGAAGGTTACATGGATGAGGAATGTGATGGATAAAGTTTCAGGTCCTAGGTAATTCACACCCAAGGTCAGTTTTCTAATCTGATCTATGACAGGAAGCGGACAGTATATACTAAGTGTTCATAGGTAGGAATGACCGATCCCAAAAATGGCATTTCCCAAAAAAATTAGAAAATTGGAAATCACTCAAAGTCAAACATCAATCTATCTATGACGGAAGGAGAGGAGCAAGAACATGGAATAAAATAAAGAGGGTATATAGCAGGCTGATAGACAGGGACGTATAGATGGAGGAAGAATGACAGAGGGAGTAGGAGGAAGAGACATGGTAGATAGAAGGATGCAAAAAAGGAAATCTGGAAACGCTAAGAACGAGCAATTGTGAAAAGACCCGAGAAAGGCTTAATCATGCAAGGAACAAGCCATGGAGCAAATGGCAAGTGAGGCATGAAAGTAATCCGATAAAATGGAAGACGCCGAGCGGAATAAAAAAGAGAAGGAATCCGACACATAGACGCAGAGCCAGCGTTGTGATCGCAGGGCCACAGGATTGGTAAAAACCTGCCAAGGACACAAAGCAGACTGACTGCAGAGGATATATATATATATCTACACCATACAGACGCAAGGTGGAGGAAATGGAGAAATACAAAGACAAAGACAGATGCAGATATAGGAGGAGGAGGGAGGTACGGAGAGGAGAAGGAAAAGCGGAGGAAAGCAGAAATATCACACCTCGAAAACCAGACATGATATCGAAATGATGGCTTCATGGCACAAACGGGGAATACGAAGGAAAGAGGATCAATATAAAGACACGACTAACCTGCTCCTGCAGCTGATGGGGAGAGAGTGGGAGAGAGAGCTGGGGAGGGGGAGAGAAGGGAGATAATGGGAGGTGTGCTACGTCACAGGCTCCAGGAGCTCAGGAAATCCTGTGTACAAGACCCATATAACGCACACACACCGGGCATGGGTTTACGGAAAGTCTAGGGATGCGGATGGGAAACGCAGAAATGGCACCCTAATAATAAAGGCTCATTATAAAATGGGAAAACGTGTCTAGTGAACATATCATGATGGGAAAGGTTCTTCTGATACAATATTTCATGTAATGTCTGCACCACGTAAAGAAATTGATACCAAACGTCACCCTAAAAAACACATCCACCGACTGTCCAATATGCTTCCCAAATTATAGCCGGCGTATACATCAGACGGTTCAACGCTAACCTGCCAGTCTGACATATTGGGGTACGTGCGCACAGCGTTATTTCCCAAGAAAAAGAAGCTGGTGGTTTTTATTCTTGAAGTGTCTTTTTTTAGGATTTTTTTGGGTTAATTTTCTAAGCTCTTTTTTACTTTTTTTTGGAGCACCGGCGTTTTTCTTACCATTTTTCCAAGGTTTTTGAATTGTCTTTTGCACTGGTGTTTTCCAGGCATTTTTTTTTTTTAACCAAACGCTCAAAAAGAAGCCCGGTCGCCTTTTGAGCTTTCCCATTGACTTCTATTATAAAATATTGAGCGGAAACCGTCGGAAGAATGGTCAGCTCATTTCACTTAACCACTCGGCATCTTTGGAAATCTGAAGTAAGTAATTGAATTGAAAGATTGAACGTATAAACAGCAAGCCGCTTTCAAATATAATTGCATATGTTCGTTCTTTTGAGCGATCAGTTAGCGCTTTTTCAGGAGGTTTTTGGAGCGGAATCACCTGAAAAAGACACCGTGTGGACATACCCTTGTGTCCTTTGGCACTTACACATAAATGATATTAAATACTAGCCACACAGGAAAACTAGTGCCACATGTTGCATAACACCAATCCAGTAGAATCTCGTTAGAAGCTTATTTAATAATTCTACATATATAATGTAGCACGTAACACAAATTATTTCTGTTCTTTATAAAATTTTAACACTAATTCTTATGAGATGTAAAACAATTCTTCCCATCAGTAAACTCTCCCCCTTCCAAACTATCCTGAATGCAGCAGTCAGGCTCGTATTTCAGTCCAGCCACTACACCAATGCTTTCAACCTGTCCAGTCATTGCACTGGTTACCCAGCACTATACAGTCATGGACAAAAGTTTTGAGAATGACACAAATATTAATTTTTACAAAGTCTACTGCTTCACTTTTCTAATGGCAATTTGCATATACTCCAGAATGTTATAAAGAGTGATCAGCTTAACAGCAATTACTTGCAAAGTCAATATTTGGCTAGAAAATTAACTTTATCCCCCAAAACACATTTCAACATCATTGCAGCCCTGCTTTAAAAGGACCAGCTAACCTCTTTTCAGTGATTGCTCCATTAACACAGGTGTGGGTGTTGATGATGACATGGCTGGAGATCAATCTGTCATGATTAAGTAAGAATGACACCACTGGACACTTTAAAAGGAGGCTGGTGCTTGGCATCATTGTTTCTCTTCT
The DNA here is from genome assembly GCA_033576555.1 of Oophaga sylvatica. Classification (NCBI taxonomy): domain Eukaryota; kingdom Metazoa; phylum Chordata; class Amphibia; order Anura; family Dendrobatidae; genus Oophaga; species Oophaga sylvatica. The sequence goes on from JARQOD010000010.1 coordinate 68,440,756, forward strand.
GTTAACCATGGTTATCTCTAAAGAAACACGTGCAGTCATCATTGCAATGCACAAAAATGGCCTAACAGGGAAGAGTATCGCAGCTAGAAAGATTGCACCTCAGTCAACAATCTATCGCATCATCAAGAACTTCAAGGAGAGAGGTTCCATTGTTGCCAAAAAGGTTCCAGGGCGCCCAGGAAAGACCAGCAAGCGCCAGGACCGTCTCTTAAAAGTGTTTCAGCTGCAGGATCGGGCTACCAGCAGTGCAGAGCTTGCTCAGGAATGGCAGCAGGCAGGTGTGAGTGTATCTGCACGCACTGTGAGGCGGAGACTCTTGGAGCAAGGCCTGGTCTCAAGGAGGGCAGCAAAGAAGCCACTTCTCTCCAGAAAAAACATCATGGACAGACTGATATTCTGCAAAAGGTACAGGCAGTGGACTGCTGAGGACTGGGGTAAAGTTATTTTCTCTGATGAATCCCCTTTTCGATTGTTTGGGACATCAGGAAAACGCCTCATTCGGAGAAGACAAGGTGAGCGCTACCACCAGTCTTGTCTCATGCCAACTGTTAAGCATCCTGAAACCATTCATGTGTGGGGTTGCTTCTCAGCCAAGGGAATCGGCTCTCTCACAGTCTTGCCTAAAAACACAGCCATGAATAAAGAATGGTACCAGAATGTCCTCCAAGAGCAACTTCTCCCAACCCTCCAAGAGCAGTTTGGCGATCAACAATGCCTTTTCCAGCATGATGGAGCACCTTGCATAAAGCAAAGGTGATAACTAAATGGCTCAGGAAACAAAACATAGAGATTTTGGGTCCATGGCCTGGAAACTCCCCAGATCTTAAGGGTATGCCACACTAAACAATATCGCTAACGGGATCGCTAAAAAACGTCACTATTTAGCGATCCTGTTAGCGATATTGTTCAGTGCGGCAGCTTCCAGCGACGAGCTTCCTGCTGTGATCTCGCTCGTCGCTGGAATCGCTCCGGACCCTATTTCATCGCTGGCGCTCCCGCTGGGTAAGTATCTTATCGCTGTGTGGCACCTTTTCTTAGCGATTTAGCGGTACTTTTGTACCGCTAAAGTCGTTAAAAAGATCGCTAACGGCGATAGCGTCGTTAACTATATCGCTAAATGCGGCAGCATTTAGCGATATAGAAACAATCCCGCTAGCGATCTCATTAGTATGCAACGCTAACGAGATCGCTAGCGGGATAGCTTAGTGTGGCAGTACCTTTAATCCCATTGAGAACTTGTGGTCAATCATCAAGAGACGGGTGGACAAACAAAAACCTAAAAATTCTGACAAAATGAAAGCATTGATTGTGCAAGAATGGACTGCTATCAGTCAGGATTTGGTCCAGAAGTTGATTGAGAGCATGCCTGGGAGAATTGCAGAGGTCCTGAAGAAGAAGGGTCAACACTGCAACTATTGACTTGCTGCATTAACTCATTCTAACTGTCAATATAAGCTTTTGTTACTCATATGTTTACAATTATATTCCTGTCTGTGATAAAAACATCTGTCAAACACACACATAAAAAACAGAGGGCAGCAGATCATGTGAAAATATAATATTTATGTCATTCTCAAAACTTTTGGCCATGACTGTAGAATACAACATAAACTTATCACACAAGGCTCTCCAGTATTGCGCCTACATACATCTCCTTCCTCTTCTCTCTCTACCACCCTACTTGTGCTCTCTGTTCAACTAATGATCTATGACTAACATCCAAGACTTTTCTTGTGCTGCACCAGTTCTCTGGAATGCACTACCTCAGATAATTTGGTTAAGTTCCCACAGCCACAGTTTTAAAAAAGTGCCCTAAATAGACATCTTTTTACGCCCCGACCTATCTCTTTTCCATTTCCACCTTTCCACATTTTTTCCTCAGCATCAGGTCCCTTTTTTGAAGTTTCCTACACCTTCCATGCATTCAGTAGCACTTCTGTCTCTATATACACAGATACCAGCTAGTGACCAGCTCATGCAGCTTTATAAAATATGACCAAACTTGCCTTTTTTATCACTCCTTATAGGTTAAGATGTACATGTTTCCTACATATTGTACAGTGCTGCGGAATAAGTTGGCGCTATATAAACACAAAAAAAATAACTGTTTATATGGACACATACACGACTGATAAGCCCAAACCTGATGGCGGGTTGTCTCAATCATCAGTGAGCTCTGAGACGGAACCCGACAGCAGCTGTTCAATTTGCCTGCAGCGCCACCACAGGGAATATTAAGTATTGCACGCTGCTTATTTGAACCTGTCTATTGACATGTCCACCTTCCCCCAAACTGGAAGGTGTATTTGCAATCTGCTTTAGCTAATATACGTAAACTTATCTATACAGCTAGGATATCGTATAGGAGAGAGTAAAACTTGATTTTCTAAACCACACAATTCCTTTAAAGGGTTAAATTCTTTTCGGCCATTTGTACGTGAAACGATTTCTTCCTTCTGTCTTTTCCACAAGTCACAACAAGAAATGGATCAATCATAGGTGTGCTAAGGATCTGAATGGCAAATTTGCACAGTGTTCCACGCGGCTCTGCACTATGGAGCCAATCGGGCATGCTGTGATCTGCACGAAATCTGGAGGCACCGTACGGTTATGCTCCCACAAAACAGACAAATTGCATTCAACATTATTACAGAGAATTTCTACTTTTGGCCCTATCAGCCAATTCATGGTGATTAGGCCCTGCACCGATGTATTACAGCGGAGGTTATATACTGCAGGGTAGTTGGCGTGTTCCAGGTGTAACAGGCCAGAATATACCCCGTCCCAGACTATGCCCGGGGTTAAAGAAGCCTAGGCCAGAGTATACCCCTCCAGGCCAGAATATACCGTTATGATTTGGTAGCTGAGGAGAGCAGGCAAAAACGGCAATACACCAGAGAGGTTGGAATCTATTGGATTGCAGTACCCTGACTAACCACCACAACTAAAGGCAGCCGTGGAGCGTACCTACGTTGGTCCTAGACGCCTCGTCACAGCCTGAGAGGCTAACTACACCTAAAGATAGAAAGAGGAAAGCTATCTGCCCCGGAGCAGATCCCCAAAGAACATAGGAAGCCCCCAAACATGTAATGGCGGTTAGACAAGAGGAAATACAGACACAGACAGAAAATAGAATGAGCAAACGTTGGGGCCCAATCTTCCTAGAAAGAAAAGGATAGGAAGGACACTTACTGCAATCCAAAAAACCCTAAAAAAATACCAACTCTACTAATTGCAAAAACACCTGAGATCACACGACCTCTACCACCTAAATTAGTTCTCTGGTGTAACAAAACTAAGCCGCAGCCACTGAAAAAACTGGAAAAGGCAAATGAACAAATATCAGTGGCTACAGATAAACTGAGAGGAGCACAAGCCCCCGAGGGGACCTGGCTGACCTCCACAGAAGTGCAGGGAACAATGCAAAAAGCAAGCACAAAAATAAAAGCAGAAAATATCTTATCTGTTAGCAGAAGATGCAGGAAAGACTCAGCAAGCTTCCAAGTGAACCAGGTACCAAAGTTGAGACAAGAACAATTGATCACTGGCAACCCTAATGGGAGGGAACCTCCCTTATATATAAGACCAGTCTGTAACTCCTGATTGCCAATCTTCACAATCTTCATTGAATGGTTCAGTACTGTTTGTAACCACCAGAGGGAGCTTCTGCTCAGAATTAATTTCTAACACATTCACAACAATACCCCCCAGAGGGTGTAAAATAGCCTGGGCCAGACTATGCCCGGGGTTAAAGTGGCCTAGGCCAGAGTATACCCCGTCCCAGACTATGCCCGGGGTTAAAGAAGCCTAGGCCAGAGTATACCCCTCCAGACCAGAATATAGCCCCCAGACGGTGTAAAATAGCCTGGGCCAGACTATGCTCGGGGTTAAAGTAGGCCACATTATACCCACCCAGGCCAGAATATACCCCCCAGAGGGTGTAAAATAGCCTGGGCCAGACTATGCCTGGGGTTAAAGTGGCCTAGGCCAGAGTACACCCCAGGTATATTCTGGCCCAGGCCAGAGTTAAAGTATACCCTGGGGCCTAGGCTAGAGTCAAAGTATACCCTGGGGTATATTCTGGCCTAGGCCACTTTAACCTCGGGTATAGTCTGGGACAGGGTATATTCTGGCCTGTTACACCGGCATCACCATGTAGCACATCACCAAATACCACAGTGCAATGAATTACTGCACATTGGAAAACTGTGGTACTACAAGTTATAGCTTAGCCTAGAAATGAAAACATGCACTACAAGTAGCAGCACAGCCTCGATTAAATACAACCCAAGGTTGTGCCTTTACACAATGAGGCTGAGCTTTCTGAGTATTCCATTACTAAGGGAACCCTATTGCACCCGAAACGCGTCAGAGACTTACTTTATCAGTCGTAATCATGAGCCATTTTTTTACTTTTCAAACTAATTTTGGCAATATAGAATATTGTTTTTCGCAGATAGAACAGGTACCCTTTGTAGTCTAAGAAGCTGTTCACATGTCCATGTATTTTTTTGGACTGTGTGTCTTCAAAGAAAAATTTTCATCCCAATCATGGATCAAAATCACCCATATGTAAAGTATACAGCACTGTTCATAGTTCTGTATATCTGCTATGGACTTTCATCTCAGAAGTGCCCAACTATTTTTGCTTCTATTCATAACTCTCAATGTATTTCTTGTTCTTAAAAAAAAAAGAAAAGTTAAATATGCAAAAAAATTAAGCTCTAACCTATTCTTATTTCTACCACGACAATCCCTACTTCTTTGAAAGAGTCCTTGAAAAGTGTCCAAATTTTTAGACTCTCCAGTGATCAGCTGTAATCTGTGGGGGAAAACATGGCGGTAAAGCTTGATGATCATTTGGCCAATAGCCATTTCAGCTCGGCTCGGCCAAATGCCCCTGTATTCTCCAGCTGTCAGATTCCTCTGGACGCAGTAAATCTCTGCACCAAACAAAAAGATCGACCATTAAAATTCAACAAGTTAAATCCTTCTCTTCCCATGATTGCATGCTATAGCGCTACTTTATTTGTTGGTTATATATGGAGATGGCTACTCTTAGTAAGCACCTGTTCACACATGATTTTTGTTCGGAAATGACGGTCAGTCTTTTGATATTTGTATACATAGGCTCCCTTCAGTCTAAGACAAGATTCACATTAGGCAGGTTCCCAGCAACAAGAATCGCCTTATCGTGGCTGCTGGATACACATGAATTGGCCAATTTATGTGCTAAGTATTCTCAATTTTTCCTATTTTCTAGAGCAGTAATGCAATTCAGATGTCATATATTTCATGTTTGCATGCTATAGCGCTAGAGTTCTACTTTATTTGTTGGTTATATATGGAGAGGGTTACTCTTATTAAGTACCTGTTTACACCTGATTTCTGTTTGGAAGTGACTTTCAGTTTTTTTTTTATATCTGAGAATGTAGGTCGCTTTGTGAACTTTACACTGGGTATAGTCTTTATATTCAAAATCATTCAAATAGGCTCTTAAAAAAACTTTTTTTTTTAAATCATCCTCCAGGCATTGCAAAGTTATACATTTTTGTAATATACTCAATTATCTTATTTTCTTTCCTACACTACACCATGATGCAGCTATGTTTCACATGGTCAGTTTGTGCTTCTTTAGAAGCTGCTTTTAGCAGCTGCACAGCAAAGATGTACCCTATTTTCTATACAGCACAGTAATTCTCCTGTCTGGTAGGGGGACTGGACTGGAAAGGCTCAAATCAGTGAATTCCACTACTCCGATTATTTGTAAAAATAGTGTATGCGAATACTTTTCCGTCCAAAGATGACAAGAGTATTCTTAGAGTGATACCTTTATTGTCTAACCAGAAAATTATATATGTTCGCAAGCTTTCAGAGCGCAGAGACTCCTTCTTCAGGCAAGATTACATTTGGATTAATAAGAAAAAGACACATTTGAGGCTTACTACAGTGGGAAATTTGTTCAAGAGGTGGGAGGTGTGATGTGATTTCCCACTGTAGTAAGCCTCAAATGTGTCTTTTTCTTATTAATCCAAATGTAATCTTGCCTGAAGAAGGAGCCTCTGCACTCTGAAAGCTTGCAAACATATATAATTTTCTGGTTAGCCAATAAAGGTATCACTCTAAGAATACGCTTGTCATCTTTGGACGGAAAAGTATTCACATCGATTTTTCTGGCTAACACGGTACCACAATATAATTTATTATTGTACATCATAAAAATAGTGTAGAGATCTTTGCTAAGCAGCGGGTGAAAGCAGCTTCTAAAGAAGCATGAAGTGGTCATATGAAACATCACTTCAGCATAGTGTTTGGGAGAGATGGAAACAAAACAAGGTAATGAATTATACTACAAAAATTCATGACTTTGCAAAGGCTGGAGGATAGCTGACTAAAATAAAAAATTTTTGTTATGCTTTAGAAGGGTCAGTATGGATTTTCAAGATCGCTACATCCAATAGGTAGCACTAGAGACCCTGTTCTTTTAATCTTTGAAAATGATTACCCATCCCTGCTGTAGATGACGGGAGAAAGCGAGAAATTGAATGTGCAGGTACTATACTGTACTGAGATTTCAATAAAGACACAAGCCCATGACAATTATTTATACAGTTTGTTTTATAATTATATTTTTATTGCCTGAATTTGCTGTTAATGATGCTAATAAAGAGAATGTGTCAGCAGGTTTTTGCTATGTAATTTGAAAACAGCATGATGTAGGGGAAGAGATCCTGATTCTAGTGATGTATCACTTGCTGGGCTGCTTGCTGTAGTTTTGATGGAATCCCTGTTTTCTCTGCTGTAGACTGTAGCGCAGGCGTCCCTGCCCTCTGCCAGGCAGGGACGCTGTTTCACTCACCTCTCTGCTGCAGGGTCGGCGTCCTCCTCCCGCTCTCCTGGCTGCTCGCGTTCCTCTGCTCCGGGGTCGGCGTCCTCCTCCCGTCCTGCTGGCAGCGCGCGCTCCTCTGCTTCGGGGCTGGCGTCCTCCTCCCGCTCTCCTGGCTGCTCGCGTTCCTCTGCTCCGGGGTCGGCGTCCGCCTCCCGTCCTGCTGGCAGCGCGCGCTCCTTTCCGGCCACGGTGCTTAGGTCGCGCGCTGCGTGCGCTCCCCCTCTCTTAAAGGGGCCGCGCGCGCCATCCTAAAGAGTCCCCGGCCAATGGCCGGAGGACTTTACCTTATATAAGGCACTTCCTCCAAAATGGAGGTGCCCGAGCAATGTTGTTGCACTGTTCACTACTCTGCTTCAGTCCTCAGGGTCCATTGCCAGTTACCTGCCAGATTCCTGCCAGTTTGCTGTCCGTTCCTGCCTGTTACCTGTCCGTCAGCCTACCTGGAGGCTCTGCCGTCACGAGTTGTGACCTTCTGCTATTTCCAGTGACTCTCGCCCGCTCACCTGGGAGCGTTCATCTGTTACCTGTCTGCTAGCCTACCTGGAGGCCCTGCCGTCACGTGCTGTGATCACCTGCTATTCCAGAGACTCTCGCCCGCTCACCTGGGAGCGCTCATCTGCTACCTGCCTGCTAGCCTACCTGGAGGCCCTGCCGTCACGTGCTGTGATCACCTGCTATTCCAGAGACTCTCGCCCGCTCACCTGGGAGCGCTCATCTGCTATCTGCCTGCTAGCCTACCGGGAGGCTCAGCCATCACAGGTCGTATCTACCTTTACCCAGAGACTGCCCCGGTTACTTGCCGTGATCTCCTGCCCGTTCATTCAGAGACTGCCCCGGTCACTTGCCGTGACCTCCTGCCCGTTCATCCAGAGACTGCCCCGGTTACCTGCTGTGACTGTCTGCCCGTCTACCCTGGTCGCCACCCGCTCCCTTACAAGGTCCGTCCCCTTGTATAGTAGCTCAGAGGTTCAGCCTCCCAGACCCGTTACAGTTTGCTCGGGCCATGGAACCCGGTGGCTCCCAAGCTCCCTCCATCTCGGACCTGTGTCATGAACTGTCCCGTCAGAGGTCCCAACAGGAGTCCATCCTGGGTCACCTGCGGAATGTCAATTCTCGCCTGGACACTCTGACAGCTCCACCAGCAACCTCAGCTGGTGCCACGACACGCAATCCGGCAGCTCCTATGCTCCCCAATTCCATGGTTTCCTGTCACGGACCCCGCCTTTCCGCACCTCCTCGCTTCGGAGGTGACTCCGCTCAGGCTCGGGGCTTCATTAACCAGTGCACCCTGCATTTTGAACTTCTCTCTCACCAGTTTAACTCCGACCGGGCCAAAATTGCCTTCATCATGTCTCATCTCACTGGGGAGGCCCTGGCCTGGCTGAATCCTCTTTGGGAGAGAGGAGACCCCCTGGTGTCCGACCTGTCTGCCTTTCTCGCGGCTTTCCGGAAAGTCTTCGACGAACCCGGACGGAAGATCTCATCCGCATCATCTCTGCTATGCCTCCGTCAGGGAAGTCTCACCGTGGGCCAATATGCCATACGGTTCCGTACCCTTGCCTCGGAGCTGGCCTGGGATAACGACGCTCTAGTATCTGTCTTCTGGGAGGGTCTGTCTGGCCGTATTAAAGATGAACTCGCCGGTCGGGACATCCCTACCACTCTCGATGACCTAATCACTCTTGCCACTCGGATTGACCTACGATTTCAGGAGCGTGCCAAAGAGGTCACCCGTGAGAGGAGGTTTCCACGTCTAGCTCCTACGTTTCAGAAACCCGTCACTCCCTCTGTTTTCCCCAATTACACTCTCCTGAGCCTATGCAGGTCGACCAGACCAAGATGGTCAAAACCCGTCAGGACTTATGTCGTGCCGAAGGGAGTTGCTTCTACTGTGGCAGTAAGGAGCACCGGATTCGTACCTGTCCGGAGAGGTCGGGAAACGCTTCTGTCTAGGTTCGCTCAGAGAGGTCGACCTAGACACGGAGAAAGCCTCTCTATCTCTGCTGCTGTCAGTCTCCATTCTCTGCGGGGAGAATCGTTATTTCGAACTTGCCCAACTTGATTCTGGAGCAGCCGGGAATCTTATTTCACAGTCCCTGGTAGAAAAATATCACATTCCCACCAAACCCCTGGCGGTACCCTTATCGGTCACGGCGGTGGATGGGGGTCTCTTATCATGCCCCATCCAACTCATCACCGAATCCATAACTCTACAAGTGGGAATGCTGCATTCTGAGAGCATCTCTTTTCATGTTCTGCCTGGACTCTCTCACGCACTCTTACTAGGTCTACCTTGGCTCCAGAGACATGCACCCGTACTCGACTGGCAGACCGGAGAGGTCCTTCGCTGGGACAGGATTGTCATAAGACGTGTTTGGTTCCTGTTCATCCCGTCTGTCCTTCACCTACCCCAACTAATCTACCTGGACTTCCGATTCCCTATTGGTCATTTTCTGATGTCTTTAATAAGAAAGAGGCGGAAACATTACCTCCTCACAGACCATACGATTGTCCTATCGACCTGTTACCTGGTACTACGCCTCCCCGTGGGCGTATTTACCCATTGTCTGCTGCTGAGACCCGGTCGATGTCCGAATATATCGAGGAGAATTTGGCCAGGGGATTCATCCGGAAATCAACTTCTCCGGCGGGAGCAGGCTTCTTTTTCGTAAAAAAGAAGGACGGCTCTCTCCGTCCCTGTATAGACTATAGAGGACTCAACCAGATCACGGTGAAGAATAAGTATCCCCTTCCGCTCATTCCGGAATTATTTGATCGTCTGCGGGGGGCTAGAATCTTCACCAAACTGGACCTCCGTGGGGTGTACAACCTAGTCCGTATCCGTCAAGGGGATGAATGGAAGACTGCCTTTAACACCCGGACGGCCACTATGAATACCTAGTGATGCCCTTTGGTCTATGTAATGCTCCCGCCGTCTTTCAAGAGCTAGTCAATGACATCTTCCGGGATCTTCTCTACTCCTGCGTAGTGGTGTACCTGGACGACATCTTGGTCTTCTCTCCGGATCTCCAGACTCACCGGAGGGACGTTCGTCAGGTTCTGCTCAGGCTCAGGCAGAATCACCTCTTCGCTAAATACGAGAAGTGCCTCTTTGAGCAGACCTCGCTTCCGTTTTTGGGCTACATTATTTCTCAGACCGGTTTACGAATGGATCCAGAGAAACTGTCTGCCATCGAGAAATGGCCCCGACCGGAGGGATTGAAGGCCATTCAGCGGTTTCTGGGCTTTGCTAACTATTACCGTCTCTTCATACCGCACTTCTCTTCCCGGACCGCCCCAATTTCCGCGCTCACCCGTAAGGGCACTAACCCCAAGGTGTGGACTCCTGAAGCAGAGGAGGCCTTTCTTTCCTTAAAACAGGCTTTCTCTTCCGCCTCGGTGCTGCATCTCCCGGATGGCAACAAGCAGTTCTTCCTGGAGGTTGACGCTTCTTCCTCTGGAGCCGGAGCGGTGCTTACTCAGAAATCATCTTCCGGGAGGATGGTAACTTGTGGCTTCTTCTCCAAACTCTTCTCCTCTTCTGAGCGTAATTATTCCATAGGAGACCATGAGTTATTGGCCATCAAACTGGCATTGGAGGAGTGGCGTTACCTACTCAAGGGGGCTCTTCATCCGGTAATTATTTACACTGACCACAAAAACTTGGCTTACCTCCAGCATGCTCAGAGGCTTAACCCGCGTCAAGCCCGGTGGTCCTTGTTTTTTGCTCGCTTTGACTTTATTCTACATTTTCACCCGGCGGACAAGAACATCAAGGCGGACGCCTTGTCCCGATCTTTCCTGGTGTCGGATCTCGAGGAGGAACCTAAACATATTATCGATCCCGCCAGAGTCATGCAGGTGGCTCCCGTGAGTCTGAACCGTCCTCCTCCCGGTAAGACGTTCGTATCGGTAACCGATCGGGAGAGAATCCTACACTGGGGTCATTCGTCTAAACTTGCTGGCCACGCCGGCCAGAGAAAGACCCTCCAACTTATTCCTCGGCATTACTGGTGGCCTACCCTGCACAAGGACGTAATAGCTTTTGTTGCTGCCTGTGCCTCCTGTGGTCGCAACAAAGTTCCGAGACATCTGCCTGCCGGTCGCCTTCTTCCACTTCCGGTACCCACTGCCCCCTGGCAGCATATAGCCATGGACTTCATAACGGATCTCCCTGTCTCTGCCGGTTTTACGGTCATTTGGGTGGTCGCTGACCGCTTTTCCAAGATGGCTCACTTTATTCCCTGCCAGGCCTCCCGTCTGCATCCAAGCTGGCTAAAGACTTTATCCGCCACATCTTCCGACTCCATGGTCTGCCCCATCACATCGTGTCGGATCGAGGGGTACAGTTCACCTCACGTTTCTGGAGAGCCATTTGTAAATTATTGAACGTCACCCTGGACTTCTCCTCCGCTTACCACCCACAGTCCAATGGTCAAGTGGAGCGGATCAACCAGATCCTGACCAGTTACCTCCGGCACTTTGTTAATGCCCACCATTCTGATTGGGTGGATCTCCTGCCATGGGCCGAATTTTCTTACAACAATCACAAGAGCGAATCTTCCTCCAAATCCCCGTTTTTTGTAGTCTTCGGTCAGCATCCTCGGATCCCTTTTCCCGTCTCCACCACAGTGGACAATCCGGCTGCAGAATCTCTTGTTAACAAATTTTCCTCCATATGGGAGAGTACACGGTCTGCACTTCTCTGTCTTCCGAGCGTATGAAAAGACATGCTGACAAAAAACGTCTGGATCCTCCTCAATTCCGTCTTGGGGATAAGGTCTGGCTCTCGTCCAAGTATGTTCGGCTCAAGATTCCTTTGTATAAGTTAGGTCCTCGGTTCATCGGTCCTTTGGAGGTCATCAGTCAGATCAACCCGGTGGCCTATAAATTGAAACTCCCGGCCAACTTGCGGATCCCCAACTCCTTCCATGTATCTCTCCTCAAACCGGTGGTACTTAATTATTTTTCTAAGTCTATAGGCACGCCTCCTGCTCCGGTTTCTGCTGAAAACGAATTTGAGGTAGAGAATATTTTGGCCACCAAAAGGGTAAGAAGGAAAACCTATTTTTTGGTGGATTGGAAGGGGTTTGGTCCTGAGGAGAGAACGTGGGAGCCGCGGGAGAACATCCATGCCCCTCTCATCTTAGCTAAATTCCTCTCTGGCCTAAAAAAGGGGGGACCTAAAGGGGGGGTACTGTAGCGCAGGCGTCCCTGCCCTCTGCCAGGCAGGGACGCTGTTTCACTCACCTCTCTGCTGCAGGGTCGGCGTCCTCCTCCCGCTCTCCTGGCTGCTCGCGTTCCTCTGCTCCGGGGTCGGCGTCCTCCTCCCGTCCTGCTGGCAGCGCGCGCTCCTCTGCTTCGGGGCTGGCGTCCTCCTCCCGCTCTCCTGGCTGCTCGCGTTCCTCTGCTCCGGGTCGGCGTCCGCCTCCCGTCCTGCTGGCAGCGCGCGCTCCTTTCCGGCCACGGTGCTTAGGTCGTGCGCGCGTGCGCTCCCCCTCTCTTAAAGGGGCCGCGCGCGCCATCCTAAAGAGTCCCCGGCCAATGGCCGGAGGACTTTACCTTATATAAGGCACTTCCTCCAAAATGGAGGTGCCCGAGCAATGTTGTTGCACTGTTCACTACTCTGCTTCAGTCCTCAGGGTCCATTGCCAGTTACCTGCCAGATTCCTGCCAGTTTGCTGTCCGTTCCTGCCTGTTACCTGTCCGTCAGCCTACCTGGAGGCTCTGCCGTCACGAGTTGTGACCTTCTGCTATTTCCAGTGACTCTCGCCCGCTCACCTGGGAGCGTTCATCTGTTACCTGTCTGCTAGCCTACCTGGAGGCCCTGCCGTCACGTGCTGTGATCACCTGCTATTCCAGAGACTCTCGCCCGCTCACCTGGGAGCGCTCATCTGCTACCTGCCTGCTAGCCTACCTGGAGACCCTGCCGTCACGTGCTGTGATCACCTGCTATTCCAGAGACTCTCGCCCGCTCACCTGGGAGCGCTCATCTGCTACCTGCCTGCTAGCCTACCTGGAGGCCCTGCCGTCACGTGCTGTGATCACCTGCTATTCCAGAGACTCTCGCCCGCTCACCTGGGAGCGCTCATCTGCTACCTGCCTGCTAGCCTACCTGGAGGCCCTGCCGTCACGTGCTGTGATCACCTGCTATTCCAAAGACTCTCGCCCGCTCACCTGGGAGCGCTCATCTGCTATCTGCCTGCTAGCCTACCGGGAGGCTCAGCCATCACAGGTCGTATCTACCTTTACCCAGAGACTGCCCCGGTTACTTGCCGTGATCTCCTGCCCGTTCATTCAGAGACTGCCCCGGTCACTTGCCGTGACCTCCTGCCCGTTCATCCAGAGACTGCCCCGGTTACCTGCTGTGACTGTCTGCCCGTCTACCCTGGTCGCCACCCGCTCCCTTACAAGGACCGTCCCCTTGTATAGTAGCTCAGAGGTTCCGCCTCCCAGACCCGTTACATAGATGTAGAAGGATCAGAATGCTGAGCTCTGTATAACCCTGCCCTCACCCCGATTGGCTGCTTCCTGTGTACATAGTCAGCAAGCAGCCAATGAATGGTGTGGGCGGGGTTACACAGATGAGACTGACTTGCCTTCATGCCAGACCTGGTCAGTGGATAATCTCCTGCTGATAAAATACTAATAAGTGACACATCCATGGAATCGGGATTTCTTGCTCTATATTATGCCACTCTTAGATTAAATTAAAAAAAAAAAGAAGCTACTGAAAAATTCCCTTAACAGAGCGTGGCCCTTTGGGTATGAACGTCCTTGGTCCTTTTTAATATTTTGGCTCTTGAACTTGACGCTGAGAGGGCAAATGAAGGGATTTTGAGCAGAAAATGTGAAATTTTGTATTAATATCTCCTTCATTGTAACTGTCACAAAAATATATTAATACAGAAACAAGCCCGCCTGCTTGGACGGGGGCATTATGTTTGCATGGCTTTTGTTTGCTTTTGTCATACGCTGTGCATGGCAGACAATTCCCCGCCTGTGGCATGCCATGGCATAAATTATAGAAAGGTAAGCCTGTTAAAGCTTCATCCGCTGACTGTATGCAATTAATCAAAACCCTTTGTGCGGTTACTATAGTAACAGAGTGCGAATTCGGATGAATTGTGGCGAAATTAAGGCAGTGATGTCGGCTGACAATTTATTTTTTTTTGTAAAACGAAGGCTATACATTAGAAGTTTTCCCAATATGTAAGAAGAAAGTTGACCTTTCTGTTTGGAACCAGGAAACCAAGGTGCGAGCAGAAGAAATAGGACTGAAAAAGTAAAATATAATGGTATTCTACGAGGCCAGGAGGGCAAAGTGAAGAAATCAGGCTCAAAAAGGTAAAATATAATGGTATTCTACGAGGCCAGGAAGGTGAACAGAAAAAGCCCACTCACATTTTAGTTCGGGAAGTACATGAAAGGCATTCCCTACCGCCCAAAGTTACATTTTCGGAAGCTATGAAGACACATTTGCTCTCGGGTTAAAACCTCTATGCTGTTCTGAAAGTACTGTATACCGGAAAAGAGAGTGTAATAACACATGAGCTCAGGGGGCCATGTGCGGCCCCAGATGCCATTTTGCAATACCCTCAACCCAGGGCCGGGACAAGGTATTTTGGTGTCCGGGGTAGATGAAGACGATGGCGCCCCCCTACATGAACCCCAGGCCCTGTGTAAGGAATGGCTCAGAGACTAAGGTAACAGGACCCCTACTGCACCCCCTCTCCCACTGATGGGTCTGGTAACAAACTCTGATGACGACATCCACTAGAATTGTTACCTGTTTCCAGGGTCGCCATCAGGGCATTACTGCTGATGAGCAGAAGGGGCCCGGAGCGGGCCCTCTTTCTTCTGCTGACAGGCCCCAGCAGCAGGATTATGCCAGTGCCAGTGTCAGACATACTGCCGATGCAACTGCACCGGGGCCCGAAGGTGCCCATAGCGACACAGTTGCAGCTGCTATGGGGCAACTGAGTCAACATTACGGGTGGGAGAGGGGCCCAGAATCATGCAGCATCGGGGCCCTCTCACTCTCTCCCGTTATCATGCAAATACCCAGAGCTGGGGAGAGAGTGGCGCGCGGAATGCAGGAGTTCAAAAAGGGGGCGTATCATGCAGGGAGAGACGCTGGCCAATGAACGCTTTCCCCACCAAACTGAGGAGAGCGCTCATTGGCTGCCATCTCTGTCCTCCTGCATGTGCGTCCCAATTGACGTATTTAAAACCTGGTCATGTGGGTATACCTTGACGTTTGGTAGAGCAGCTTAGTATACATTTTTTGCAAAAAACGTATAAACCAAATACCCTGTTTTTTTATTATCTTTTTTACTAGCACTTGCTGTTTACTGTTATTTCTTTACAACAATGTATTTTTACACATTTGTTTTACTGTGCTTTTCTATATTTCAGTCTTTTGGTGGTGTGAATACTGTCCTACAGACTTGTTCACTGTGTGCATGGCCCATGTGTTTGTATTCAATTGGTTTCTTGTTTTTGCAAGATTAGGGAGGTTTTCCACCCCTCCCTTGTGAGCCATGCACATAAAGGCCGTTCTCTGCAGCGTGTCCACATCGGACATTACCTGTCTGAATCCTGCTCATATAGGGATTATACACATGACCAGGTTTTTAATACATCAGTCAGGGACTGCTCTGATACGGGTATACCTTGACGTTTGGTAGAGCGGCTTAGTATACATTTTTTGCAAAAAACGTATCAACCAAATACCCTGTTTTTTATCATCTTTTTACTAGCGCTTGCTGTTTACTTTTATTTCTTTACAAGAGTATTTTCATATGTTTGCTTTACTGTGCTTTTCTATGTTTCAGGTGATGAACAGTGTCTGGTTTTCTCCACACATACCACTTAGAATTATCACTAAAAAGTTCTATCTTCATCTCATCAGACCACAGAATCTTATTTCTCATAGTCTAGGAGTCCTTCATGTGTTTTTTAGCAAACTCTATGCCGGCTTTCATATGTGTTGCATTGAGGAGAGGCTTCCGTCGGGCCAGTAAAAGCCCGACTGGTGGAGGGCTGCAGTGATAGTTGACTTTGTGGAACTTTCTCCCATCTCCCTACTGCATCTGTGGAGCTCAGCCACAGTGATCTTGGGGTTCCTCTTTACCTCTCTCACCAAGGCTATTCTCCCACGATTGCTCAGTTTGGCTGGACGGCCAGGTCTAGGAAGACTTCTGGTGGTCCCAAACTTCTTCCATTTAAGGATTATGGAGGTCACTGTGCTCTTAGGAACCTTGAGTACTGCAGAAATTCTTTTGTAACCTTGGCAGATGTGTGCTTTGCCACAATTCTGTCTCTGAGCTCCTTGGCCCGTTCCTTTGATCTCATGATTCTCATTGGTCTGACATGCACTGTGAGGTCTTATATAGACAGGTGTGTGCCTTTACAAATCAAGTCCTATCAATTTAATTATACACAGCTGGACTCTAATGAAGGAGTAGTACCATCTCAAGGAGGATCACAAGGAAATGGACAGCATGTGACTTAAATATGAGTGTCTGAGCAAAGGGTCTGAATACTTATGACCATGTGATATTTCAGTTTTTTTTTTATAAATTTGCAAAACTTTCTACACTTGTTTTTTTTTCAGTCAAGATGGGGTGTAGAGTGTACATTAATGAGAATTTTTTTTTTACTTTTTTGAATTTACCAAATGGCTGCAATGAAACAAGGAGTGAAAATTTAAAGGGGTCTAAATACTTTCCGTACCCACTGTATATGTGTGTATCTATGTATGTGTGGAGATAGATCTAGTGTAAGTGTTCACCAGACAGCTACATATTTCTTCTTTTAATATGCCAGTTACGGTGAGACTCCTCTTATGGTAAAGGGACTGTCTACTATGAACAACTCATTAATTAGCTGCGATACAAAATATATTACTACCTCCTGGACCAGCCACCACTCCTCAGCTCTCAGCCTTGTTCTTTCGCTATGAGAAAAATGGGAAAGGTATACCGTTTGTGTCCCAGGAGATGCCCATGTTGTCTAATTCTTCACTCATCTCTATAAGTTATAAAGCACATAAGAAGCTTGGAAAAGACCAAGACCAAAAGACCAAGCACTAAAGGCCAAGCTTTATATCCTTTAGTACAATTACTGTAGGTCCGGCTTGTGGTACCCCCTGACCAGCAGAAGAACAGAGCCAAGGTGCTTTGTCACTGACGTCACTGATCAAGGTGTCGTCTTCCATTCCTACTATACCTTGTCATTTTACCCAGCCAAGTAGTAGGACATAGACGAGGTTTCTGTGTGTCATGAAGGTTGAGTAGTTACTTTATGGATTTGTCTTACACATTCCTAGGATTTGCAAAAATAGGATCAGTCAACAAAAGTCTTTTTTTTAATTAGTAGGACCGTACCTGTGTCATTTTTGAGTATTGGTGGTGTTAACTTTCTCAATATTTACCATAAACACACTGGGACCAGTTGACCATGTTATGTGACTGGTGGCCTCTTGAATCTCCTCGAAAGATGATGTCACGTCAGACCATTGAAAACGCTCAACCCTACACGTGACGGTGGCGCTTCATATGAATTGATCATCCTTCAGATATCTAAGGCGTATGCACTAAAAGGCCTTTCCACCAACCCATTAAAGCCATAAATAATTGCATTGTGATGCATTCGTCTTAATGCAAAACAAGGAGAAATGGTCATTACTGAAAGCTTACCCAGTAACTCATCTGAGACAGCCAAACTAAGAATTTAGTGAATATGATTATGAAAAAGGCTGACTTCATGTAGAAAGCACTCCATCATGTAAAAAAAAACTCTTCAGAAGTGTTATGACTCTCATGGATCCTTGAAGCCCTTTGCCTGACTGAGCAGTTGTGGTAAAGCACAGACAGATGACCTTGCTGCAGCATGGAGGTCCGGATGAAACCATGGAGGCTGAAAAGACTGGATGGCAACTGGAGGACTATAGAAGTATTCCAGTATGAAGTCAGAGACTTAGCCCAGGCAGACTGAAGAGGCCGAGTAAGTATAGCAGGAGGGCAGAGTAAACAAGCAATGTAGCAGACGTGCAAGAGACCAGAGGTGGGATGGAGACAAGATGAGCAAAGTAGAGCAATGCAGTACAGCCCAGCGATACAGCAGGACCGAGTTATCATAGGACTATCATTATGGATATACCAAAGCCTGGCAGATGGAGCAGAGCTGGGTTGATTAAAAGACTCAAAATACTGATGTAGCAGATTACGGCAGGTGGAACAGAGCCTAACGTCTGAGTTTGTCAGGAGACTCAGTATCTGGGCTATGACAGAGACAGCATGAAAAGCAGTAATGTATAGGCCAACTACCTGAATACTCAGGCAACATCCAACCACCTGAGGTAGCCTATAAGGCTAAGTAGCAAGAATTACTGGAGGGCACATAGCAACTATAATATCCCAACATGCAGAAAAACAGAGGGAGACAGCCGTGGCAGAAGACAGGGACCGTGGCACTGAAATGTAGTAGTGTGGATGCCAACTACCTGTATACTCAGTCAGCATTCAGCCACCTGAGCTGCCCTATAAGGGCAGGTAGTGAGACATCTCTGGAATGGGGTCAGCAGTGGCAGGAGAAAGGAAGGGAGCCAGGAGAGGTCAGTAACAAGAAACTAATCACCTTATTAGAATATCACTTTGCAGTCCCAAACATGTAGTAGATATAGACATAAAATCACAAAATCAGTAAGAAAGTTTATGAATACATAGGAACCAGCGGAGGCTGACCATGCACATTAGATGACCATTGGACGATGGATGCTTCAACTGACAGCCATCTCAGACGATGCTCCCGTACAGAACGGCACTCGCTCGACCGAGCTCCTGTGTTCTGACATCGGCAGGCAACTTATCTCAAGAAGAACAATGTGATCGGAAGTCTGAAATAAGACATGCGCGACTAACATCTCTCCCGACCATCAGTTGGACTGCGCCTCCGTAAACATTAGACTGTCGCTGAACCTTGTTGTACAACCATCACATTCTGTGCCTCAGTACTGAAGTGTAACCACCAAGCACTATACCAATGCTGTTCTGTAACCTTCACATCCTGTGCCTCAGTACTGAAGTGTAACCACCAAGCACTATACCAATGCTGTTCTGTAACCTTCACATCCTGTGCCTCAGTACTGAAGTGTAACCACCAAGCACTATACCAATGCTGTTCTGTAACCTTCACATTCTGTGCCTCAGTACTGAAGTGTAACCACCAAGCACTATACCAACGCTGTTCTGTAACCATCACCATTATTTGGTACTCACAGAAGGGAAAAATAGTGTGAAAAAAAAAAAAAGTTGTCAGAGATTTTTTTTTTCCCTGTTTGTTGCATTTTTTTCCCTCTTTTTCTCTGGGTGCTGAGGAGGATTTTTATTCTCTCACTGGAGCTTGCACAGTTGTCTGGCCGTGTGGATCAGCTTGCCACTGAGGTTCGGAGTATTGCTACCTATCTTGCTGGGTTGCCGGTTGTGGAACCTAGGATTCCCATGCCAGATTTGTTTTCGAGCTAAATTTCTGAATTTCAAAAATAACTGTAAGTTGTTTTTTGCCTTAAAGCCTAAGTCCTCAGGGAATGCAGCACAGCAGGTTCAAATTGTCATCTCTCTCCTGCGCGGCGACCCTCAGGATTGGGCTTTTTCCCTGACACCTGGGGATCCTGTTTTGAATGATGTTGATGTATTTTTTCTGGCTCTGGGGTTATTGTACGATGAACCTAATGTCACTGATCAAGCTGAAAAAACCTTGTTGGCATTAAATCAGGGTCTTGAAGATGCTGAGTTGTACTGTCAGAAATTCTGAAAGTGGGCAGTCCTGACCAAATGGAATGATGATGCTTTGGCAGCCCTTTTTCGGAAGGGGCTGTCAGAGAATGTAAAGGATGTTATGGTGGGATTCCCTGCTCCCTCTGGTCTCAATGATTCTATGTCATTGGCTATTCAAATTGACAGACGTTTGCGTGAGCGCAGAGGTATGGTGAGATAGTGTTGCCTTGTGAGCCAGCTTCTGAGCCCATGCAGTGTGAGAGTGACTTCTGGGGCACAGCGTCATGAGTTTCGAAAGCGCAATGGGTTATGTTTCTACTGTGGTGACGCCTCTCAAGCTATTTCAGTCTGCCCTAAGCGGGGAAGACGTTTTGCATGCTCAGTTGTCTTGGGTAGTGTTCAGACTAAATTTCTGTTGACTGTTACCCTGATTTGCTCCCTGTCCACATTTTCTGCTCAGGCTTTTGTTGATTCAGGAGCAGCTATTAACCTGATGGATTTTGACTTTGCCAAACGTTGTGGGTTTCCCATGATACCCCTGCGGAAGTCTATTCCCCTACTGGGCATTGATTCTACCCCTTTGGCGGAAAATAAACCCCAGTTTTCTACTCAGGTGATAATGAGGGTTCAACCAGATCATCAGGAGAGTTGCAAATTTCTGGTGCTGTATAATCTGCATGACAGTATTGTACTAGGTTTCCCTTGGTTACAGTCTCATAATCCTGTTTTGGATTGGAAATCTGTGTCTGTGACCAGTTGGGGCTGCCAATGTGTTAATGTCGACACTCCTGTTTTTTCTGCCTCTCCCCTCTCAGGATGTTCCTGACTTTTTGACTGATTTTTCGGATGTATTTAGTGAAAGTAAATCTGCATCCTTGCCCCCTCACAGGAGCTATGATTGCGCTATTGAATTAGTGCCTGGTGGTAAATTTCCTAAAGGTCGCCTTTTTAACTTGTCTGTACCTGAACACGATGCTATGCGATCTTATATCAAGGAGTCTTTGGAGAAGGGTCATATTAGACCATCCTCTTCACCCTTGGGTGCCGGTTTTTTCTTTGTGGCCAAAAAGGATGGTTCATTGAGGCCGTGTATTGATTATCGTCTCTTGAATAAGATCACTGTGAAGTATCAATATCCGTTACCCTTGATTTCTGACCTGTTTTCCAGGGTGAAAAGTGCTAGTTGGTTTACCAAGCTTGACCTCAGGGGGGCGTATAACCTTATTCGCATTAAGCACGGGGATGAATGGAAGACGGCGTTTAATACCCCAGAGGGGCATTTTGAGCACCTAGTGATGCCCTTTGGGCTCACTAATGCTCCTTCCGTCTTCCAATCCTTCATGAATGATATTTTCAGGGATTTTGTGGATAAATTTCTGATTGTTTATTTGGATGATATCTTGATTTTTTCCAATGACTGGGACTCTCATGTGAAACATGTTCGGACTGCGTTCCAGATTTTGAGAGAGAATGCACTGTATGTGAAGGGATCAAAGTGTCTTTTTGGCGTACAGAAGGTCTCATTCCTGGGATTCATTTTGTCTCCGTCTGTTATTAAAATGGACCCGGTCAAGGTTCAAGCCATCTGTGATTGGGTCCAACCTACTTCATTAAAGGCTCTTCAGAGATTTTTGGGTTTTGCCAATTTTTATCGTAAATTTATTGGTAATTTCTCCGGTATTGTTAAACCATTGACTGATTTGACCAAAAAGGGTTCTGATGTGGTGAATTGGCCTCCTGAGGCAGTGTCTGCATTTCAGGAACTTAAGCAGAGATTTACTTCTGCTTCTGTTCTACGGCAGCCTGATGTTTCTCTACCGTTTCAGGTGGAGGTTGATGCCTCTGAAATTGGGGCAGGTGCCATTTTGTCCCAGAGAGATCCAGAGACCTCTAAGAGTAACCCTTGTGTCTTTTTCTCTCGAAAATTTTCTCCAACTGAACGTAATTATGACATGGGTAATCGGGAGTTATTGGCCATGAAGTGGGCCTTTGAAGAGTGGAGACATTGGCTGGAAGGAGCCAAACATCAGGTGGTGGTCCTCACGGACCATAAGAATCTAGTTTATCTCGAATCAGCCAAGCGACTTAATCCTAGACAGGCCAGGTGGGCCTTGTTTTTCACACGTTTTAATTTTGTGGTTTCTTTTCTTCCTGGCACTAAGAATGTTAAGGCAAATGCCCTCTTGAGGAGTTTCTTTGCGGACTCTCCTGAGACTGGCTCTGGAAGGGTATCAGGAGGATAAACCTGAGCGCTGCCCTATTGGGAAATTGTTTGTCCCAGACCAGTGGAAGAAGAGTGTGATGTCTGAGATTCATTGTTCCGCGTTGGCTGGTCATCCCGGGATTTTTGGTACCAGAGACTTGGTTAGTCGGTCCTTTTGGTGGCCTACTTTGTCTCGTGACGTCAGGGAATTTGTGCAGTCCTGTGGGACTTGCTCTCGCTCCAAGCCTTGCTCTCGCTCTTGTGGTTTGTTAATGCCATTACCTGTGCCCAAGAGGCCATGGACCCATATCTCTATGGATTTTATTTCCGACCTCCCTGTTTCTCAGAGAATGACCGTTAACTGGGTAATCTGTGATAGGTTTTCCAAGATGATACATCTTGTGCCATTACCTAAGTTGCCTTCCTCCTCCGAATTGGTGCCTTTGTTCCTTCAGCACGTGGTTCGGTTACATGGCATTCCGGAGAACATTGTGTCTGACAGAGGAGTTCAGTTTGTTTCCAGATTTTGGAGGACATTTTGTTCTAAACTTGGTGTTCAATTATCTTTCTCCTCTGCTTTTCATCCTCAGACCAATGGACAAACCGAGAGAACAAGCCAGACCTTGGAGACTTATTTGAGATGTTTTGTGTCTGCTGATCAAGATGACTGGGTCTCTTTTTTGCCTTTGGCTGAGTTTGCTCTTAATAATAGGGCTAGCTCTGCCATCTTGATGTCTCCATTTTTCTGCAATTTTGGGTTTCACCCTCGATTTTCTTCGGGACAGGCGGAGGCTTCTGTCTGTCCGGGTGTTGACTGTTGTGGAGCGAATGCAGCAGATTTGGGACCAGGTAGTGGAGAGGTTGTCTCTCTCTCAGGAGAAGGCCCAACGGTTTGCCAACCGGCATAGGACTGATGGTCCTCGGTTTAAAGTGGGGGACTTGGTTTGGTTGTCCTCAAGAAATATCCCTATGAGGGTTGCATCTCCAAAGTTTAAGCCTAGGTTCATTGGACCTTATAAGGTCATGGAGATTCTTAATCCTGTTTCCTTCCGTTTGCTTCTTCCAGGGACATTTAAGATCCATAACGTGTTCCACAAGTCCTTATTGAAGAGGTTTGTCGAGCCAGTGGTTCCTATGGCTGCGCCTTCTGACCCCGTTTTGGTTGAGGGCAATCTGGAGTATGTGGTTGAGAAAATATTGGATTCTCGTTTTTCTAGACAGAAACTCCAGTATTTGGTTAAGTGGAGAGGTTATGGTCAAGAGGACAATTCTTGGGTGTTTGCTTCGGACATCCATGCTAGGAGACTGATCCGTACCTATCACCAAGCTCATCCTGATCGGCCTGGTTGCACAAGTGAGGGTTCGGTGACCCCTCCTCAAGGGGGGGGGTACTGTTATGAATGTGCTAGATATGGTTTCTGAGCAGAGGCTCCCTCTGGTGGTTACAGACAGTACTGAACCTTTCAGCGAGGAATGGCAATCTGGGATCAAGGACTGGTCTGATATAAGGGAGGTTCCCTCCCATGATGGTTGCCGGTGATCAATTGTTCTTGTCTCAATTGAGGTTTGTGGTTCATTTGGAAGTTTGCCGAGTCTTGCCTGCATCTTCTGCTATCAGATAAGATATTTTCTGCTTTTATTTTTGTGCTTGCTTTTCGCATTGTTCCCTGTACTTCTATGGAGGTCAGCCAGGTCCCCTCTGGGGGCTTGTGCTCCTCTCAGTTTATCTGGAGCCACTGTTGTTTGTTCATTTGCTTTTTCCTGTTTTTTTCAGTGGCTGTGGCTTAGTTTTGTTACACCAGAGATCTGATTAGGTGGTAGAGGTCTTGTGATCTCAGGTGTTTTTGCAATCAGAAGAGTTGGTATTTTTTAGGAGTTTTTTTTGGATTGCAGTGAGTATCCTTTCCTGTACTTTTCTGTCTAGACAGATTGGGCCCCAGCGTTTGCTCATTCTATTTTCTGTCTGTGTCCGTGCTTCTTCTTGTCTAACCGCCATTACATGTTTGGGGACTTCCTATTTTCTTTGGGGATCTGCTCCGGGGCGTAGATATCTCTCAGGCTGTGAAGAGGCGTCTAGGATCAATGTAGGAACGCTCCACGGCTACCTCTAGTTGTGTGGTTAGTTCAGGTTACTGCAATCCAATAGGTTCCAACCTCTCTGGTGTATTGCCGTTTTTGTTTATTCTCCTCAGCTACCAAAACATAACACTATACCAATGCTGTTCTGTAACCATCACATCCTGTGCCTCAGTACTGAAGTGTAACCACCAAGCACTATACTAACGCTGTTCTGAACCATCACATCTGTGCCTCTGTAGTGAAGTGTAACCACAAACACTATACCAACGCTGTTCTGTAACCATCACATCTGTGCCTCTGTACTGAAGTGTAAACCACAAACACTATACCAATGCTTGTTATAATTTGGTAGCTGAGGAGAGCAAGCAAAAAAGGAAATACACCAGAGAGGTTGGAATCTATGGGATTGCAGTACCCTGACTATCCACCACAACTAAAGGCAGCCGTGGAGCGTACCTACGTTGGTCCTAGACGCCTCGTCACAGCCTGAGAAGCTAACTACACCTAAAGACAGAAAGAGGAAAACTATCTGCCCCGGAGCAGATCCCCAAAGAACATAGAAAGCCCCCAAACATGTAATGGCGGTTAGACAAGATGAAATACAGACACAGATAGAAAATAGTAAGAGCAAACGCTGGGGCCCAAACTTCCGAAATAGAAAAGGATAGGAAGGACACTTACTGCAACCCCAAAAAACCCTGAAAAGTACCAACACTAATAATTACAAAAACACCTGAGATCACACGACCTCTACCACCTAAATTAGTTCTCTGGTGTAACAAAAACTAAACAGCAGCCACTGAAAAAACTGGAAAAGGCAAATGAACAAACAACAGTGGCTGAACTAAACTGAGAGGAGCACAAGCCCCCGGAGGGGACCCGGCAGACCCCCACAGAAGTGCAGGACAAAATGCAAAAAGCAAGCACAAAAAACAAAAAGAAGAAAATGTCTTATCTGTTAGCAGAAGATGCAGGCACGAAACAGCAGGCTATAAAGTGAACAGGAATCAAAGATGAGACCAGAACAATTGATCACCGGCAACCCTGATGGGAGGGAACCTCCCTTATATAAGACCAGTCAGTAACACCTGATCGCCAATCTTCACAATCTTCATTGGATAGTTCAGTACTGTTTGTAACCACCAGAGGGAGCTTCTGCTCAGAATTAATTTCTAGCACATTCACAACAGTACCCCCCCTTGAGGAGGGGTCACCGAACCCTCATTTGAGCAACCAGGTCGGTCAGGATGAGCTCTGTGATACGCACGGATGAGTCTCCTAGCATGGATGTCCGAAGCAAACACCCAAGAATTGTCCTCCTGATCATAACCTCTCCACTTAACCAAATACTGGAGTTTCCGTCTAGAAAAACGAGAATTCAATATTTTCTCAACCACATACTCCAGATTGCCCTCAACCAAAACAGGGTCAGGAGGCACAGCCATAGGAACCACTGGCTCGACAAACCTCTTCAATAAGGACTTGTGGAACACGTTATGGATCTTAAATGTCCCTGGAAGAAGTAAACGAAAGGAAACAGGATTAAGAATCTCCATGATCTTATAAGGTCCAATGAACCTAGGCTTAAACTTAGGAGATGCAACTCTCATAGGGATATTTCTTGAGGACAACCAGACCAAGTCCCCCACTTCAAACCGAGAACCATCAGTCCTATGCCGGTTGGCAAACCGCTGGGCCCTCTCCTGAGAGAGGGACAACCTCTCCACTACCTGGTCCCAAATCTGCTGCATACGCTCCACAACAGAGTCAACACCTGGACAGACAAAAGCCTCCGTCTGTCCTGAAGAAAATCGAGGGTGAAACCCAAAATTGCAGAAAAATGGAGACATCAAAGTGGCAGAGCTAGCCCTATTATTAAGAGCAAACTCAGCCAAAGGCAAAAAAGAGACCCAGTCATCCTGATCAGCAGACACAAAGCATCTCAGATAAGTCTCCAATGTCTGGTTTGTTCTCTCAGTTTGTCCATTGGTCTGAGGATGAAAAGCCGAGGAGAAAGACAATTGAACACCAAGTTTAGAACAAAAAGTCCTCCAAAATCTGGAAACAAACTGGACTCCTCTGTCAGACACAATGTTCTCAGGAATGCCGTGTAACCGAACCACGTGCTGAAGAAACAAAGGCACCAATTCAGAGGAGGAAGGCAACTTAGGTAATGGCACAAGATGTATCATTTTGGAAAACCTATCACAAATAACCCAGATAACGGTCATTCTCTGAGAAACAGGGAGGTCGGAAATGAAATCCATAGAGATATGGGTCCATGGTCTCTTGGGCACAGGCAATGGCATCAACAAACCACTAGAGCGAGAGCAAGGCTTGGAGCGAGAGCAAGTCCCGCAGGACTGCACAAATTCCCTGACATCACGAGACAAAGTAGGCCACCAAAAGGACCGACTAACCAAGTCTCTGGTACCAAAAATTCCGGATGACCGGCCAACGCGGAACAATGAATCTCAGACATCACACTCTTTTTCCATCGGTCTGGGACAAACAATTTCCCAATAGGGCAGCGCTCGGGTTTATCCTCCTGACACCCTTCCAGAGCCAGTCTCAAATTGGGCGAGATGGCGGAAAGAACTACACCCTCTTTCAAAATAACAGCAGGATCAGATAACTCAGGAGAGTCCGCAAGGAAACTCCTCGAGAGGGCATCCGCCTTAACATTCTTAGTGCCAGGAAGAAAGGAAACCACAAAATTAAAACGTGTGAAAAACAAGGCCCACCTGGCCTGTCTAGGATTAAGTCGTTTGGCTGATTCCAGATAAACCAGATTCTTATGGTCCGTGAGGACCACCACCTGATGTTTGGCTCCCTCCAGCCAATGTCTCCACTCTTCAAAAGCCCACTTCATGGCCAATAACTCCCGATTACCCACGTCATAATTACGTTCAGTTGGAGAAAATTTTCGAGAGAAAAAGGCACAAGGGTTACTTTTAGAGGTCTCTGGATGTAAGGTTCTATGTATATATTCCTGAAACTCAGTTTGTTCGTCAGCCATTTTACTTTCTGTCTTGCTGCAGCTATCTTGCCCTCAGTCAAAATGGAGTTTCCAGCTTGCATGTTCCCGCCCTGATTCTCTCCTTTCTTCTTAAGCAGCCACAGCTGAGCAATCAGTGCTTCAGAATCTAGCCTGCAGTGAACCTGTGACTTGACTCCTGTAAGCCTTGGACCTTGTACTCCAGCTATTCCTACTGAGGAACTCTGAAGCACTTGTGGACTCTGAACCCTGCTCTTTGAAAGACCCACGTTTGCATGGACTTACGGTAACAGAGAAGAAGATCCTGAATCTGTATTGGAGAGTGATTGCTGAGCTTGGATTACTCTGGCCTGCTGTGTCTCCTGTTTCTGTGTCTGCAAACTGTGTGACTATTTCTGCCAACTTGTATGAAGTAATACAGGACTTTTCTATATCAAACCTGTGACTCCTGTGTTTTCATCGCACCCAAGCACAAGACGCTATATGAACTGTACTACATACATTACAAGATTCTGAAGCCAAAACGTTAGTGTCTGCTGGGTCTGGAAGGCTGTGTCTGCTGTACTGTGGATATCAGACGTCCGGTTGTACTTTCTGTGATGACAGTGGTTGTGACTTCTCACAACCATTCCAGGTGAGCAATTCCCTTAAGTTTTTTCTTTTTGCAGTGTTACCACAGGTAAACACTATTGTTTTTTTTTTTTTTTCCTTTCTTTTCTCTTTTTTGTCTGCTGTAACTCTGGATATCAGATGTCTGGTTGAAACTTTCTGTGATGATAGTGGTTGTGACTTCTCACAACCATTCCAGGTGAGCAGTTCCCTTAATTTTTTTTTCTCTCTGCAGTGTTGCCACAGGTGAACACTATTGTTTTTTTTCTCTCCTCTTCTTCCAGTAATCCTGTCTTAAAAGATCTGGAAAATGGAGGCCCGCATAAAGGAACTTTGCGGAGTGACTGATAATATCCTTGCAGATTTGCAGAATATAAAGACCCGTTTTACAAATCTACAGGACCTCAATAATCACAATTTGCAAGTGGTTGGACAGACTACCCAGGATTTGCGAGCCAGGATTGAGGTTCTAGAGGGGCGAGTCCAGGCTCCTGCCGTAGCCCCGAGTGCTGGGATTCCCAAGTTGCCCCCTTTTCGTTTTGGCGGTGAACGTGAGAAATTCAGGGGATTTATTAATCAATGCAATATTTTTTTTTCTGCACATGCTTCACAATTTCCCACTGAACGATCTAAGGTGCTTACTATAATTATGTTGCTTACCAACAAGGCTTTAATGTGGGCAAACCCTCTGATTGAGACTGAGGATGATTGTTTGAATCACCTTGATGATTTTATTTCAGCCATGGGGCAGGTGTTTGATGACCCCAATCGAGGTGCAACAGCTGAAGCAGCCATGTTAGCTTTGCGCCAAGGTAAGCACTCGGTAGCTGAATATGCCTTGGATTTCAGGAGATGGGCCCTTGATACCACCTGGGACAGTTCCGCCAAAAAATCTATTTTTCGAAAGGGGTTATCTCCACTGATTAAGGATGAACTTGCTCGTGCCGACCCTCCCACTGCGTTAGGTGACTTTATTAACTACTGCATCCGTATTGATACTCGTCTGACTGAACGCAGGCAAGAGAGATGGTTCGAAAGCAATCGTACTAACCTTTTCCTACCTTCCTCTCCAGCTAAGGAACCTTTGAGTAGGATTACACGGGAACCTGAACCTGAACCCATGCAGGTAGACTCTTTACAACGACGGGTTAGTGATGCACGCAAGGAACATCGTTTTAAGGAGAATCTATGTTTCTATTGTGGTAAGTCAGGGCACTTCATTATAAACTGCCCCAGCCGTTCTCGTAAGACTACTGCAGCACTCATTCATTGTGAGTGTTGCGAGAGGGGATCTGTCAGGTCCGAGCCTCAGGCTCCAGAGAGATCTGCAGCAACAGATCTTGATTTCTCGGACTTAAACTCCGTTACCTCTGAGGACGTTGACTGTGTAAACGCTGCCATTTTTTAAGTTTCCTCAGCGGTGTCCCAGCTGAGTTGTAAGAAAAACAATTCTCATTGCTTTCTTTCCATCAAACTCTGGGTTGACTCAGCTTGGGTGTCTAGCTCTGCTATGATCGACTCAGGGGCAAGTGGAAATTTTATGGATGTCTCCTTTGCTCTGAAACAGGGAATACGTTCAGTGAAGAAGGCTACTCCAGTACAGATGGAAACTGTGGATGGCTCCCTGCTGACCTCTGGACCAGTGGATCAGGAAACAGAGCCTTTGAGGGTTCTTATGGGTAAAGATCATCAAGAGAAACTGTCCTTTATGCTTATCTCTTCTCCCCACTTTCCCATTATTCTAGGGCTACCATGGCTGCAGGCTCAGAATCCTACCATTAACTGGGAGACCAAGGAATTACACTTTCCAGAGAAACAGATGAGTCCAAAAGTTTCAGCTTGCTCTGTTCCTAAAGGAATCATGTCAGTCCCTGAACTACCAGCTGTATACCAGGACTATGTGGATTTATGTGACAAGAAGAACGCTGACCAGCTTCCTCCTCACCGTCCATATGATTGTCCAATTGAATTATTGCCTGGAGCAGAGATACCTTTTGGTAAGATCTACCCCCTGGCGGGGCCCGAGCTAAAGGCTTTAAAGGATTACATAGATGAAAATCTAGCCAAGGGCTTCATACGCCCCTCTTCATCTCCTGCAGGTGCACCCATCTTCTTTGTAAAGAAGAAAGATGGATCTCTGAGACCATGCGTAGACTATAGGGAACTCAATAAGGTTACTATTAGAAACCGTTATCCATTGCCTTTAATCCCTGAGTTATTGGAGAGAGTGCGACATGCCAAAATTTTTTCTAAACTAGATCTTCGTGGGGCCTATAACTTAGTCCGTATTAGACCTGGGGATGAATGGAAGACTGCATTCAGGTCACGCTATGAACACTTTGAATATCTAGTTATGCCTTTTGGTCTGAGTACCGCCCCAGCCACTTTCCAACACTTGGTGAATGACATCTTCAGGGATCTCCTAGATACATTCGTGGTAATTTATTTGGATGATATTCTAATTTTTTCTAACTCCACAGAGGAACATCATGGACATGTGAGAATGGTCTTGGAACGTCTAAGACAAAATCATCTTTACATCAAACTTGAAAAGTGTGAATTCCATAGGACCGAAATTCAATTTCTGGGGTATGTACTGTCTACACAAGGAATTAGTATGGATGGAAGCAAAACCCAAGCCATCAAGGATTGGCCAAGTCCTAGAAATGTGAAGGAGGTACAGCGCTTCATCGGGTTTGCCAACTTCTATAGACGTTTCATTAGAAATTTCTCTGAGGTAGTGTCACCTATCACTCAACTTACCCGGAAAGAGTCTAGGTTTTCCTGGACTCCCCAAGCCCAGGAAGCATTTTCCCGTCTAAAAGATAAATTTACCACTGCACCTATCCTAGTACATCCCAACCCCGAGCTTGCCTTCATAATAGAGGTGGATGCTTCAGACTGTGCCGTTGGAGCTATACTCTCTCAGAGAACAGGTGAGAAGAATGTCTTGCATCCCTGTGCCTTCTTTTCCCAGCAGTTGTCTTCGGCTGAGAGGAACTACGATGTGGGCAATAGAGAGTTGTTGGCCATTATTGCCGCCTTCAAAGAATGGAGACACCTTCTTCAGGGAGCTGCACAGCAAATAGTCGTCCTGACAGACCATCGTAACCTTGAGTTTATCAGGTCGGCTAAGTGCCTGACTCCTCGCCAGGCTCGCTGGAATCTTTTCTTAAACCAATTTAATTTTATCATCTCTTATAGACCAGGGTCGCGCAATGGAAAGGCTGATGCACTCTCTAGGATTTACTCAGCAGAGACACGTCCAATTACTCCTCCTAAGACTATTCTTCCTGACTCTAGATTCCTAGGAGTAATTCATAATCAAGACCTACTTAAGGACATCAAGGAAGCATACCATGCGGATTCCTTTTTGGCACAACCCCCAAGGGACGTAAGTCTTGTCTTTAAGAATGGTGTGTGGATTCAGGGACAACGCCTGTATATTCCTGAAACAGTCAGATTGAGAGTATTGCAACTCATTCACGATTCCAAGATAGCTGGGCATAGAGGAATTCTAAAGACACAGGAATTTCTCTCTCGTTTCTTTTGGTGGCCCACTTGCAGGAAGGATGTTTTAAACTATGTCACTTCATGTGAAGTCTGTGCAAGATGCAAAACACCTCGCTCCTCACCAACTGGTCTGTTACAGCCTCTTCCCACCCCGTCCCGCCCGTGGGGATCCATTTCTATGGACTTCATTGTGGAGTTACCAACCTCTCAAGGGAAGAACACCATTCTAGTGGTGTTTGACCGTCTAACAAAGGCAGCTAATTTTATCCCTTGTGTCGGCTTACCCACTGCAAAACAGACATCAGATTTGATGATTAAAGATGTGTTTCGCTTACATGGAGTACCGGATGAGGTTATTTCGGATCGAGGGGTGCAATTCACTTCTAGGTTTTGGCAAAATTTCTGTGCAGCATTGGACATTAAAGTAAACCTTTCTTCTGCTTTTCATCCCCAGACTAATGGACAGACCGAACGAACCAATCAAACCCTGGAGCAGTATCTCCGCTGCTTTATCTGCCACCTACAGGATGATTGGGTGGATTTACTTTCATTAGCTGAGTTCTCGTATAACAACTCTCAGAGTGCCTCCACTAAACAGTCTCCTTTTTACTCTAATCTAGGTTATCATCCTAACATTCTACCACGATTTCCCATAGAAACGCCTTTACCAGCAGTGGCTGAAAGAATCGGGTCTTTACAGAAGAATATGGATCTTCTAAAGGAAAATCTGGAATCGGCTCAAGAAAGGTACAAGAAAGCAGCAGATAAATTTCGTAAACCTGCACCAGCTTTCAAGGTAGGAGACTTGGTCTGGCTGTCAACCAGAAATCTTAAGTTAAGGATTCCATCGTCTAAGTTGGGACATAAGTACATTGGACCCTATAAAATCAGTAAAATTATAAGTGCCGTTGCTTGTCGTCTTCAACTGCCCAGAACTATGAGAATCCACCCTGTCTTTCATGTATCCCTACTAAAGGCTGCGACACCCAATACGTTTCCTGGACGTTCCTCTCCTTGCCCTGACCCAGTGCTAGTCGATGGTCAGGAAGAATTTGTGGTGGAAAGGATTTTAGATTCCAGGTTGTATAGAAATCAGTTACAATATCTGATTAAATGGCAGGGCTACCCAGTGGAGGACAACTCATGGGAACCGGTCAATAACGTTAATGCTCCTCGCTTGCTCCGTCAGTTTCATCAGAGGTACCCACACAAGCCTGGTGTCACGCGGTCTTATGATATGTGTACGATGTCAGTAAACTATTCTTAAAAGAACAACACTCTATACAACATATAGATTAGCAACATCAGCATGTAAATATAGAATAGATTTACCTGACACGATATCCGTTGAACTCAGGGTTAATCTTGAGGACTTGATACACTGTCACAGGAAAGAGGAGGACCGGGGGTCTAACCTGACCCTAAACTGGGGTCCTAACTAATCCCTCACCTTGGAGGTACTGATAATGGTTCAGAGGTCCAAGTCTCCAGCCTAAAGGGTATGCCACACTAAACAGCGTCGCTAACGAGATCGCTAAAATACGTCACTATTTAGCGATCTCGTTCGTGACGCTAACGTGTGTGGCATGTAGCAACGATGTGGCCCCTGCTGTGATCTCGCTGATCATTCACTAGAGTTCTGGACCGTATTTTGATCGTTGGCGTCCCGCTGGTGAGCCTATATCGCTGTGTCTGGCACCTTTTGTGAGCGATGTGCGCTGTTTTTTACATTGCAATGACCGTTAAAGTCGTTAATGAGATCGCTAACCGCTTTTGAGTCGTTAACGAGATCACTAAGTGTGGCAGCTACTAGAGACATTAAAACGATCACAAAAACGATCTCATTAGCTTGCGTCGTTATTGAGATCGCTAACGAGATCACTAAGTGTGGCAGTACCTTAACCCTGTCTCCTATCAGTCCCTGAACCCTGTAATCAGTCCTAAGAAGGATACTGATTACCACCAAAGGGATATGGGCTGATCTCTGCTAAATACACAGATTAGACATATAAGACAGACTGGAGAAAACACAGACTTGCATACACACTCAAACACAGAAGGAACATAAATGATCTGGGATATTAAACTCTAAGCAAGGTGAGCTTAAAACAACTAAGGAGCTCTTTAACTTAAGTCTATACAGATACAATCCTATCTGTGGTCTGCATGAAGAATTTCACTGGCAACTCCCAACACAGACAACCAGAGATTTAAAGGAAACCAATCAACAAATAATTAATTGCAGCCGGGAGAAACTGCACCCAGTCCCAGAACTGAGCACAGACAGAATTAACTCCCTAACTGCCAAACACAAAGAAACAGCAACTCAGCTGTGAGAAGTCAGAATGTGCAACCGCGACGATCTTCGTGGCGATGCACACATGACAGTACCCCCCCTTCTACGAGGGGCCTCCGGACCCTCAGGGCCAGGTTTGCCCGGGTGAGTTCTGTGGAAGGTCCGCACCAAACGATCTGCGTTAATGTCAGACGCAGGAACCCACGTCCTCTCCTCTGGACCATACCCCTTCCAATGCACCAAGTACTGAAGGGACCGGCGATTCAGACGTGAGTCAATGATCTTTGACACTTGAAACTCCAAGTTACCATTGACCACCACTGGAGGAGGAGGTAGAGGTGATGGTATGACTGGTGCCACGTACCTCTTAAGTAATGACTTGTGGAACACATTATGAATTTTAAACGTAGGAGGGAGGTCCAGACGAAATGCCACAGGATTAATTATGGAACTGATCCTGTACGGCCCGATGAATCTGGGGCCCAGCTTCCAGGAGGGAACTTTAAGTTTTATATTCCTGGTAGACAACCATACCAGATCGTTCACATTAAGATCTGGACCAGAAACTCTCCTCCTATCAGCCATACGTTTATAACGGTTCCCCATAGCACTCAGATTATTCAATACACCTCTCCACACTGAAGCAAGTGACGACGAGAAACGCTCCTCCTCAGGAACCCCAGAAGGGCCCCCCCCATTGAATGTACAAAACTGGGGATGAAAACCATATGCCCCAAAAAACGGGGACTTACCAGTGGACTCGCTCCGCCTGTTGTTAAGAGCGAACTCTGCCAGAGGCAAGAAAGAAGACCAGTCCTCCTGGTTCTCTGAGACAAAACACCGAAGATAAGTCTCTAGGCTTTGATTCAGACGCTCTGTCTGACCATTGGTCTGCGGATGAAAAGCCGAGGAAAATGACAATTGCATCCCCCGACGTAAACAAAATGCCCTCCAAAACTTGGACACAAACTGAGACCCCCTATCTGACACCACATCAGAAGGCAACCCATGAAGTCTCACAATCTCCCCAATGAACACCTGCGCCAGAGTTTTAGCATTAGGGAGGGCAGGAAGAGCAATGAAATGTGCCATCTTACTGAACCTGTCAACAACCACCAGTATGACAGTCTTCCCTGACGACTGAGGAAGGTCCGTGATGAAGTCCATAGACAAATGAGTCCATGGACGCTCCGGAAGTTTCAAGGGTAAGAGGGTCCCAGACGGACGGGTATGAGGGGTCTTAGAGCGAGCACAAACCCCACAGGACGCGACAAAAGTTAAAACATCTTTATTAACGTTAGGCCACCAAAACCGGCGAGAAAGGAGATCTAAAGTAGCCTTACTCCCTGGATGTCCTGCTAAAGCAGAATTATGATGTGCCTCAATAACCTTTTGTCTCAACTGATTTGGGACAAACAGTCTCCTGGAGGTCCTGCAGGGGCATCCCCCTGAGCCTCTAACACCTCCTCCTCAAGCTCAGAACATACAGCCGACACTACCACCCCCTCCTGAAGGATAGGAATCGGGTCATCCATTTTCCCGGCCCCTGGGAAACTGCGAGACAAGGCATCCGCCTTAACATTCTTAGATCCAGGGCGATAAGTGACAACAAAATTAAACCTGGTAAAAAACAACGACCATCGAGCTTGTCTGGAATTCAGACGCTTAGCAGATTCCAAATACAGCAGGTTCTTGTGATCAGTAATGACGGTGACCGGGTGGACTGCCCCCTCCAAAAAGTGACGCCATTCTTCAAAAGCCAACTTAATGGCCAAAAGTTCCCTATTGCCGATATCATAATTCCTTTCGGCGGACGACAATTTTTTAGAAAAGAAAGCGCACGGATGCCATTTACCAGGGGACGGACCCTGGGACAATATTGCACCCACCCCTACGTCAGACGCGTCCACCTCCACAACGAACGGCTGTGATGCATCTGGTTGAATGAGAACGGGTGCCGAAGCAAAACATTTTTTCAAAGAGGAAAAAGCTTGGCAAGCTTTGTCCGACCATTTAGAAAAATCCGTCCCTTTTCTTGTCATGTCAGTGAGAGGTTTGACAACAGATGAGAAATTACAAATAAATTTCCGGTAGTAGTTAGCAAACCCCAGAAAACGCTGCAGAGCCTTAAGATCCTCTGGCTGATCCCATTCAAGCACTGCTCTCACCTTTTCAGGGTCCATACGGAAACCGGAGGCTGACACCAAGAAACCCAAAAACTGAAGTTCCTGTACGGCGAATACACACTTTTCCAGTTTGGCGTATAGTTTATTGTCTCGCAAGATCTGCAACACCTGTCTCACATGCTCCTGGTGAGACACAAGATCTGGTGAGTAAATTAAAATGTCATCCAAATATACGACCACAAACAGCCCCACCAGATGACGAAAAATGTCATTAACAAAATGTTGGAATACTGCTGGTGCAGTAGTCAGACCAAAAGGCATGACAAGGTTCTCATAATGTCCCTCCGGCGTGTTAAACGCCGTTTTCCACTCATCCCCCTCCTTTATCCTAATCAGATTATACGCCCCCTGAGATCCAATTTAGAGAACCATTTGGCGCCAACAATTTGATTGAAGAGATCAGGAATCAGAGGAGTGGATACGGATCTCGAACAGTAATCCGATTAAGTTCGCGGAAATCCAAGCAAGGGCGTAGGCCTCCATCTTTTTTCTTCACAAAGAAGAACCCCGCGGCCACTGGGGAAGATGAAGGTCTAATATGCCCTTTGGCCAGACTTTCCGAAATATAATCTTTCATAGCCTGCCTCTCAGGACCAGAAAGGTTATATAACCTAGCTTTAGGTAACTTAGCATCAGGAAGTAAATTAATAGAGCAGTCATACACGCGATGAGGAGGCAACTCCTGACACCCCTCCTCAGAGAACACATCCCCAAAGTCCTCCAAAGAAGGAGGCAAAGTACTAGGCACGACCGCACTGATGACTGTGTTCATGCAGTTACTTTTGCAAAACTCCCC
>JARQOD010000010.1:68477206-68587101 GCA_033576555.1 Oophaga sylvatica
GAGTCCAATAGGTTATTTTGGGATCGGGGGGTGCAATTCATTCTGGGTTTTGGCAAAATTTCGTGCCATTGGACTTTAAAAGAAAACCCTTTCTCTGCTTTTTCCCCCAGACAAGGGACAGACCGAACGAACCAATCAAACCCGGGGCAGATCCCCGCGCTTTACTCCCCCTACGGGATGATTGGGTGGATTTACTTCATTGCTGATTCCCTTATAACAACCCAAGTGCCTCACAAAAACAGCCCCTTTTTTTAACTCAACTATTTTTATCACCTAACATTTCTACCACGTTTTTCCCATAAAACCCTTTTACCGCATGGCTAAGAATCGGGTCTTTACTAAGAAAGGGATTTTCTAAAGGAAAATCGGGAATGGCTAAAAGAAAGGAAACAAGAAACAGCAGATAAATTTCGAAAACCCGCACCAGTTTTAAAGGTGGGAGACTTGGTCTGGCTTCAACCAAAATCTTAATTTAAAGGGACCATCGCAAATTTTGGGACATAAGTACATTGGGACCCTATAAAATCAGTAAAATTAAAAATCCGTTGCTGCGTTTTCAACTGCCCAGAACTATGAGAACCACCCGTCTTCATATCCCACTAAAGGCTGCACCCCCAATACGTTCCTGGACGTTTCCTCTCCTTGCCCTGACCCAGTGAAGCGAGGGTCGGAAATTTTTTGTGGGGGAAAGGGTTTTTAGTTTCCCCAGGTTGTATAGAAACATTACAATATCTGATTAATGGCAGGGGTTTCCCGTGGGGGACAACTCGGGAACCCGGGTCAAAAACCCTTTAATGCCCCGCTTGCCCGTCATTTTTCATCAGAGGTACCCACCAACCCTGGGCACGGGGTCTTAGATATGTGTACGATGTCAGTAAACTATTCTTTAAAAAAAACAACACTCCCATACAACAAAAGATTTGCAAAACACGTAAAAAAGAAAAGATTTACCGAACGTATCCGTTAACCGGGGTTTAAACTTGAGGACTTTAACACTGTCAAGGGAAAAAAAGGGGGACCGGGGGGCTAAACCCGACCCTAAAAAGGGGTCCTAACAATCCCCCACCTTGGGGGGTACTGATAATGGTTTAGAGGTCCAATCTCCGCCTAAAGGGTTTTCCACACTAAAAGCGCGCTAACGGATCGCAAAATACGTTATTTAGCGATCTCGTTCGTGCCTAATGTGGGCAGTAGCAAACGAGGGCCCCTGCGTGACCCTGCATTCACTAGAGTTTGGACCGATTTTTATCGGGGGCCCCCGCTTTGACCTATATCGCTGTGTCTGGCACCTTTTGTGAGCGAGTGCGCTTTTTTTTACATTCATGACCTTAAAGTCTTAATGAGTCGCAAACCCCGCTTTTAGTCGTTAACAGATCAAAGGTGGCAGCTACTAGAGACATTAAAACACAAAAAAAACATCTCTTACTTCGTGTTATTGAGATCGAAACAGATCACAAAGGGTGGCGTACCTTTAAACCCCCGTCTCCTTTCAGTCCCTAACCCTGTAATCGTCCTAAAAGGATACTGATTACCCCCAAAAGGGATAGGGGCTGTCTCTGCTAAATCACAGATTGCATATAAGCAGACGGAGAAAACACAGACTTCATCACACAAAAACACAAAAGGGGAACTAAAATGATCTGGTATTAAAACTCTAAGAAAGGGTACTTAAAACAACTAAGGAGCTCTTTTAAATTAAGTCATACAGAACAACCTTCTTGGTCTGCATGAAGAATTTACTGGCAACTCCCCAAAAAGACAACCAGAGTTTAAAGGAAACCAATCAACAAAAAATTAATTGCAGCCGGGGAGAAACTCACCCAGCCCAGAATGGCACAACAGAATTTAAATCCCCAACTGCCAAAAACAAAGAAACAGCAAATCAGCTGTGGAAAAACAGAATTGCAAAACCCCGACGACTCGTGGCGAGCACACAGACAGTACCCCCCCTTTAAGAGGGGCCTCCGACCCCCCGGGGCCGGTTTCCCGGTAGTTCTGTGGGGGTCCCACCAAAAAATCTGCGTAATGGGCAACCAAAACCCCCGTCCCCTCCTCTGGGCCATACCCCTTTCCAAACACCAAGTACTGAAGGGGCCGCGATTCAGACTGGTCAAGATCTTTTACATTGAAAACCCCCAAATTTCCATTGACCCCCACTGGAGGAGGAGGGTAAGGTGATGGTTAGGTGCCACGTTTCCTCTTAAAGAAATTTTTGGGGAAACACTTTGAATTTTAAACGTAGGGGGGGAGGTCCGGGAAAAAAAGCCCGGGTTTAATTATGGAATTTATCCTGTAGCCCGATGAATTGGGGCCCAGCTTCCGGAGGGAATTTAATTTTTTAATTCCTTTTTCAACCTACCAATCTTTTCCATTAAGATTTGGACAGAAACCTCCTCCTTAGCCAAACGTTTATAAGGGTTCCCCCATAGCACTCAGATTATTAACACCCCCACACAAGCAATGACGACAGAAACCCCCCCTCGGGAACCCCAAAAGGGCCCCCCCCCCCCTTTAAGTACAAAAGGGGGGATGAAAACCAATCCCCAAAAAAGGGGGACTTACCAGTGACCCCCCCCGCCTTGTTAAGACGAACTTGCCAGAGGCAAGAAAAAAGACCATCCTCCGGGTTCTCTGAACAAAACACCGAAGATAAGTCTCTAGGTTTTATTCAGCCTCTGTCTGACCTTGGTCTGGGGATGAAAACCAGGGGAAAAAGACAATTTCATCCCCCGACGTAAACAAAATCCCCCCAAAACTTGGGCACAAATGAGACCCCCACTGACACCACACAAAGGAACCCATGAAGTCTCACATCTCCCCAATGAAACCTCGCCAGAGTTTTAGCATTAGGAGGCGGGAAAAGCAAGAAATGTGCCCTTTAGAAACCTGTCAACAACCACCAGTATACATCTTCCCTGACGACGAGGAAGGTCCCTGATAAGTCCAAAAACAAATGAGCCATGGCGCCCCGGGAAATTTCAAGGTAAGAGGGGCCCAACGGACGGGTTTGAGGGGTTTAGAGCGAACAAACCCCCCAGACGCGACAAAAGTTAAAAAATTTTATTAAAGTTTGGCCACCCAAAACCCGGGGGAAAGGGGATCAAAAAACCTTACTCCCTGGATTCCGCTAAAGCAGAATTATGATGTCCTCAATAACTTTTGTTAACTATTTGGGACAACAGCTCCCTGGGGTCTGCGGGCTCCCCCCACCTCAACACCCTCCCAAATAAAATACACCCACACTACCACCCCCTCCTGAAGGGGAGGGAAACGGGGGATCCATTTTCCCGGCCCCTGGAAACTGCGAGACAAACAACCGCCTTAACATTCTTAATCCAGGGGAAAGGGAAAAAAAATTAAACTGGTAAAAAAAACGACCATCGGCTTGCTGGAATTCAGACGCTTAGCAATTCCAAATCAGCAGGTTTTTGTGATCGTAATGCGGGACCCGGGGGACCCCCCACCAAAAAGGACGCCATTCTTAAAAAGCCAACTTAATGGCCAAAAGTTCCCTTTTCCCATATCAAAATTCCTTTCGGGGGGACGAAATTTTTTTTTAGAAAAAAAGCGCCGGACCCCTTTCCCGGGGGGAACCCCCGGGACAATATGCCCCCACCCACTCAACCGCCACCTCCAAAACGAAGGGTGTGATCATCTGGTTTTTGATGAGAACGGGTGCCGAAAAAAATTTTTTTTCAAAGGGAAAAAAGCTTGGCAATTTTTGCCGCCATTTAAAAAAATCCCCCCTTTTCTGCATGTCAGGAGGGTTTGACAACAGTGAGAAATTACAAAAAATTTCCGGGTAGAGTTTAGCAAACCCCAAAAAACGCTGCAGACCCTTAAAAGACCTCTGGCTGATCCCATTCAAGCATTTTCCTTTCCCTTTTCGGGTCCATACGGAACCGAGGCTGACCCAAAAGAAACCCAAAAACTAATTCCTTCGGCGATACACATTTTTCCATTTGGGTATAGTTTATTGTCTCGCAAGACTAAAACACCTGTCCCATCTCCTGGGAACCCAAAAGATTGGTGAGTAAATTAAAATGTCATCCAAAAATAGAACAAACAGCCCCCCAGATGAAAAAATGCATTAACAAATTTTGGAATACGCGGGTGCAAGTGCCAAAAAGGGGCATAAAAAGTTCTCAAATTTCCCCCCGGGGGTTTAACCCGTTTCCCCATCCCCCCCCTTTATCCTAATCAATTATCCCCCCTGAGACCAAATTTTTTAGAGAACCAAAATTGGCCCCCAACAATTTGATTGAAGGACAGAATCAAGGAGGGGGATAGGATCCGAACAGTAATCCTTTAAAATTTCGGGAAATCCAAGGGGGCGTAGGCCTCCATCTTTTTTTTCCAAAAAAAAAACCCCCCGGGGCCCAGGGGGGAAAGAAGGTCAATACCCCCGGGCCGACTTTCCGAAATAAATTTTAAAACCCTCCTTCAGGCCCAAAAAAAGGTTATATAACCTAGTTTTGGGGTAATTTTACTGGGGAAAAATTTTAAAAGAGCTATACACGCGATGAACAACTCCTACACCCCTCCTCAAGAAACATCCCCAAACCCTCCAAAAAGGGGGGCAAATACAGGCACCCCGCACGAGAGGTTCAGCAGTTACTTTTGCAAAACTCCCCTTGGTTTATCTCGGACTCCCCCAATTAACACAGGGTTTTTTTTTAACCAACAAGGAAGTCCCAAAACAATAGGATAGGTAGACCCCAACACATAAAAAAATTTAAAATTCCCTATGTATTCCCCCCCCCAAGGTAAAAGTTTTGAACCCCCTGAAAAAAAATCCCTTGGCGAGGGGCCCCGGGGCGTCAATGGAGAATAAGGGCGGTTGACCAATAACTCAGATCAACCTTGACCTGAAAAAATGGCTAAACCCAATTTTCCCCCGGAACCCACAGAAGAACAAAAAACTCCCACTCTGTACCAACCCCCACCTCCCTGGTAAAAGGGAAACCGAGAAGAACAGGGACGAAATACATACCCCCGGGGTTTCGTCCACCCCAAACCTGGTTTTAAATTTTCCCCCCGACTTTTTGCTCAACAAGGGCCGGATGGACATCCCCCAAAAAAAAGTCCCTTTTCCCCCGAGAAGAAACACCTTTAGTCCTGCGGGGTACCGCCAATCCCCCCTCGAAATGATGTCCCCCCAACTGATAGGCCCCCCAAAAACAAGGGGGAAACCCAACATAAAAGGGGGTTTAGTATATGGGATAACAACAGGGGGGGGGTTACCTCGCACCTCTCCCGGACCGTCTACAGACGGAACAGGCATACGCCTCCAGTGGGGGAGAATCATCGACCCCAAAAAGCCTTTTTAAATTTTTTCAGAAAGCCATGAAAAAAAAAGGGGGTTCTAAATGGGTCTTTCCAGAGATCTGTGGCCCATCTAGGAACCA
This sequence comes from Oophaga sylvatica, assembly GCA_033576555.1. Lineage (NCBI taxonomy): Eukaryota > Metazoa > Chordata > Amphibia > Anura > Dendrobatidae > Oophaga > Oophaga sylvatica. The sequence continues at coordinate 68,482,615 of JARQOD010000010.1, forward strand.
GAAGCAAATTCCCCGCCGACCTCCCTGCTGTATCTTACGTAATTTTGCTCAGAAGAGAGCCCCCATCGGGTCATCATATACCAAACCCGGGGGAGTAAAAAAAAAAAATTTAGACTGTAAGCCGGGGGTCCGGAGGAAGGGAGAAGGCCCAGGATTGAGGGCCCCTTTTTAGGAGGAGATAACAATTCCCACTCTCTGCTCTTTTCTCCCTGTTTCGAGGGGCCAAGCCCCAAAAAACATTTACATGCTTCCCGAAAAGGAAAAAATTTGTCTCGCCCCCAGGAAAACCGTCCCCGGGGGAACTACTTTAGGTTCAAATCTGGTTTTCCGGGGAGCAAAACTTTGGATTTTTGTCCGTCGCTCCATGGTAATCCCTCAACTGCAGACCAGCGGGTACGGTCCCCGGCAACTGGAAAATTTTATAGGGGCCGTGAAAATTCAGCGGCTTTGATATGTGTACGATGTCAGTAAACATTTTTAAAAGAAAAAAAACTCTATCAACCCTATGATTTGCAACATCACATTAAATATAGAATAATTTACCCCACACATACCTTGAACTAGGGGAATCTTGGGACTTGATACACGTCACAGGAAAAAGGAGGACCCCCGGGTCTAACCTACCCAAAATTGGGGGGCCCAACTAATCCCCCCCTTGGAGGATATAATGGTTAGAGGCCCCAATCTCCACCAAAACCCGCCCTATCGTCCCGAACCCTGTTTTAAACAGTCCCAAAAGGAACTGATTTCCACCCCAAAAGGGTAGGGCTGATCCGCTAAATCACAGATTAAAAAATAAGACAGACTGGAGAAAACACAGACTTCATACACACTAAAAAACAGAAGGAAAAAAATGATTGGATATTAAACTCTAAAAGGGTAGCTTAAAAAAACTAAGGACTCTTTAACTTAAGTCTATACAGATAAAATCTATCTTGGTCTCCCAAAAAAAAAATTTACGGGGAACCCCAAAAAAGAAACCCCGAGTTTAAAGGAAACCCCAAACAACAAATAATTAAAATTTCAGGGGGAGAAACTGCACCCGTCCCAAATGACACGACTGTACTACATACATTACACTGGATCTCTTTGGGACAAAACGGCACCTGCCCCAATTTCAGAGGCATCAACCTCCACCTGAAATGGCAGAGAAACATCAGGCTGCCATAGAACAGGAGCAGAAGTGAATCTCTGCTTAAGTTTCTGAAACGCAGAGACTGCCTCAGGAGGCCAATTCACCACATCAGAATCCTTTTTGGTCAAATCAGTCAATGGTTTAACAATAACAGAGAAATTACCAATAAATTTACGATAAAAATTGGCAAAACCCAAGAATCTTTGAAGAGCCTTTAATGAAGTAGGTTGGACCCAATCACAGATGGCCTGAACCTTGACCGGGTCCATTTCAATAACAGATGGGGACAAAATGAATCCCAGAAATGAGATCCTCTGTACGCCAAAAAGACACTTTGATCCCTTCACATACAGAGCATTCTCTCTCAAAATCTGGAACACAGTCCGAATATGTTTCACATGAGAGTCCCAGTCATTGGAAAAAAATCAAGATATCATCCAAATAGACAATCAGAAATTTATCCACAAAATCCTGAAGACTTTGCCTCCTTCTTTAAGCAAAAGATTGATACTATCAGAGAAGGCTTTGGCCCGCAGCCCCCAATGCCCCTCTTAGCCACTCAGCCCTGTTCTTCCAAAACCAGCTTCACCACCATGACAGAAGATCAGCTCTCCACTCTCCTGTCAAGATCACACCTCACCACTTGCGCGCTTGACCCACTCCTGTCCCACCTCATCCCTAACCTTGCCACAGTCTTCATCCCTACTCTCACACACCTCTTCAACCTTTCACTTACAAATGGTGTCTTTCCTTCATCCTTCAAACATGCCTCAATCACCCCGATCTTCAAAAAGCCCTCCCTCGACCCATCCTCAGCGTCTAGCTATCGCCCGATATCTCTTCTCCCCTTCGCCTCAAAACTACTGGAACAGCATGTATATCTTGAACTGTCCTCCCACCTTTCCTCCTGCTCCCTCTTTGACCGGTTACAATCAGGCTTTCGACTGCATCACTCAACTGAAACTGCCCTAACTAAAGTCACCAACGACCTACTAACCGCCAAGAGCAAGCGACACTACTCTGTCCTCCTTCTCCTGGACCTGTCTTCTGCCTTTGACACCGTAGACCATTCCCTCCTCCTACAGATTCTCTCATCTCTTGGCATCACAGACTTGGCCCTATCCTGGATCTCATCATACCTAACAGACCGAACTTTTAGTGTCTCCCTCTCACACACCACCTCCTCACCTCGCCCCCTGTCTGTCGGTGTTCCCCAAGGCTCAGTCCTAGGACCCCTACTCTTCTCCATCTACACCTTCGGCCTGGGACAGCTCATAGAATCCCATGGCTTGCAGTATCACCTCTACGCCGATGACACGCAGATCTACCTATCTGGACCTGACCTCACCTCCCTACTGACCAAAATCCCACAGTGTCTGTCTGCTATCTCAGCCTTCTTTTCTGCTCGCTTTCTCAAACTGAACATGGACAAAACAGAATTCATCATCTTTCCCCCACCTCATTCTACCCCTCCACCAGGCCTATCCATCAATGTCAATGGCTGCTCGCTTTCCCCAGTCCCACATGCTCGGTGCCTTGGGGTGATCATCGACTCTGCCCTCTCTTTCAAACCACATATCCAAGCCCTCGCCACCTCCTGCCGCCTCAAACTCAAAAATATTTCCCGGATCCGCTCATTCCTCAACCATGAAACCACAAAAACACTAGTGCACGCCCTTATCATCTCCCGCCTCGACTACTGCAATCTCCTACTGTCTGGCCTCCCCTCTAGCACTCTGGCACCACTCCAGTCCATCCTACACTCTGCTGCACGACTAATCCACCTGTCTTCCCGCTATTTCCCCAGCCTCCCCACTATGCCAGGCCCTTCACTGGCTTCCTATTGCCCAGAGGCTCCAGTTCAAAACCTTAACCATGACATACAAAGCCATCCACAACCTTTCTCCTCCATACATCTGTGACATGGTCTCCCGCTACCTACCTACACGCAACCTTCGATCCTCTCAAGATCTCCTTCTCGACTCCCCCCTCATCTCTTCTTCCCACAACCGCATACAAGACTTCTCCCGGGCTTCCCCCATACTCTGGAACTCCCTGCCGCAAAACATCAGACTTTCACCAACAACGGAGACCTTCAAGAAAAACCTGAAGACCCACCTGTTCCGACAAGCCTACAACCTGCAATGATCCTCAGTCTACTGAACCATCGCACGACCAGCTCTACCCTCTCCTAGTGTATTCTCACCCATCCCTGTAGACTGTGAGCCCTCGCGGGCAGGGTCCTCTCTCCTTCTGTACTTGTGTGTCCCTTGTCTAGCACATGTTTATTGTATCTGTCTATATTTTTCCCTTTTCATATGTAAAGCGCCATGGAATAAATGGCGCTATATAAATGTATAATAATAATAATAATAAAATGTCTTTCATGAAGGACTGGAAGACAGAAGGAGCATTAGTGAGCCCAAAGGGCATCACTAGGTACTCAAAATGCCCCTCTGGGGTATGTAGGGATTCGCTCTGGTAGGCCGAGGCCGGGCACGCAGTAACGAGGCAACACACAGGCATTAAGTCCAAAAATAACAGTTTACTGTCTCTTTAAGACCAGGTAACAACAACATGACAAAACACGGATTTTGGTAAGAACTTACCTGTAAAATCCTTTTCAGCGAAGGAAGGAAGAGAGACACAGTAATTCATTACTGATGGGTAGGCGGAGCCCCAGATCAGGATGACACCTCAGATCAAAAGCGTGTTGACTGGCTGGCTCCTCCAGCTCGGGCTCCTCCTACTCAGCTCCTTCAGTCGTACCAAAGCTTTAGGGAAGAACCAAGATCACCAGCGGAGCAACATAACCCCTTCTGAAGGAACTTCAGAGAAAACACAAGAATACAGGTTATGCATGCAAAGTAAGCCAAAAACCACAGAGTTCCAGGGACTACTCACTGAACCTGACTACTGTGATGAGCTGGCGATGCTGGAACAGAGCCTTAGCGCGCTGACCACAGCCCAGATATCGCAATCAGATAAGGGTCGCGCTGCATCTGAAAACATCAACACACTTCTGCCTTGGGAGGGTGCTGTGTCTCTCTTCCTTCCTTCGCTGAAAAGGATTTTACAGGTAAGTTCTTACCAAAATCCGTGTTTCAGCTGCAGATGGAAGGAAGAGAGCCACAGTAATTCATTACTGATGGGACGTCCCAAAGCAGTTCAAAAATAAGGGTGGGAAAAAACCAACAAAAGGCAGAAACCCAACAACCTTAACAAAGAAAAGCGCAACTAGCGCTAAACACAAGTTCATCTAGAACTTTAAACTACAGCTGCCTGCAGGACCCTACGTCCGAGGGCTGCATCAGCGGAAGCACTGACGTCCACTTTATAAAACTTTGTAAACGTGTGGACAGAGCGCCAAGTTGCCGCCCGGCAGAGCTGCACTGCCGAGGCACCTTGATGGAAAGCCCACGATGAAGCCACAGCTCTCGTGGAATGGGCCCGAATCTTGATCGGACAAGATTCACCCCCAAGACGGTAAGCTTCCAAAATAGCTGACCGGATCCAACGAGCTATAGAATTCTTGGAAGCTCGTTGACCACGCCGACGACCTGCTGGAACCACAAACAGGGAGTCCGTTTTACGAAAACCTTGAGTAATAGATAGATAAAACTTCAAGGCCCGCACTAAATCCAATGTGTGTAAAGCTCGCTCTTTCGCGTTCTTCGGATCCGGACAGAGTGAAGGCAACACAATATCCTGGTTAACATGAAATTGTGAAACCACTTTAGGTAGGAAATCACCCCGTGTGCGAAGCACCACACGATCCGGAAAAAACTCCAGAAAAGGAGGCGAACAATAAAGAGCTGCCAACTCAGAAACTCTCCTCAAAGAGGTGACCGCTACTAGGAAGGCCACCTTCCAAGAAAGTAAAGAAAGGCTAGCAGAATCCATAGGCTCAAAAGGTTTATGCTGAAGAGCCTCCAAGACAAGGTTGAGCCGCCAAGGAGACACAGGCGCCTTCCGCGGCGGAAACTTACGAGCTATACCGCGGAAAAAGGAAAGTACGTCCCTATGCGAGGCAATGGTTCTCCGAAACAATAAGGACAGAGCATAAACCTGACCTTTCAGGGTGCTGACTGCCAAACCCTTGTCTAACCCATGCTGCAGAAACGCCAACAGATTGGGAATGGAAAATTTTCTCGGGTTCCGAGAGGAACCCAAACACTACGAAAAGAAGGTTTCCCAAGTTTTGTGGTAAATCCTAGAAGTAGCCGGACTTCTTGCAGCTCGAAGAGTAGCAATGACCTCGGCTGAAAAACCTCTACGGGTTAAGATTTCGGTCTCAAGAGCCACGCCGTCAAATGCAGAGACTTCAAGTCCGGATGACAAACGGGCCCCTGAGTCAACAAGTCCGGACGAAGGGGAAGTGGAAAAGGAGATGCCGCCGACAGCGACATTATTGTCGAGAACCACATCCTTCTTGGCCAATCTGGAGCTATCAAAATAGCTGGAATTCTCTCTAGTCTGATCCGACGCAGTACTAGAGGAAGTAAGGATATCGGCGGGAATACATAGATTAGCTCGAACTGATCCCACTGAGCCACTAGAGCATCCACCGCCACAGCCTTTGGGTCCTTGTACCTGGACATGAACGTCGGTAACTTGGCATTGGACCTGGATGCCATCAAATCCACTTGGGGAGTTCCCCATCGGGAGCACAGTAGTGCAAAAACTTCCGGGTGGAGACTCCATTCTCCGGGATCCATCTTCTTGCGACTGAGAAAGTCCGCTGTAACATTCTGAACCCCTGGAATGTGAATCGCAGAAATGGCTGGTACTCTGGCCTCGGCCCAAATCAGAATCCGGGACACCTCCACCATGAGTCTGGAGCTCCTTGTCCCGCCTTGGTGATTGATATATGCGACAGCCGTCGCATTGTCTGTCTGCACTCGGACCGGCTGACCGCTCAAAGGGACCGTCCAATGCTGGAGGCAAAGGAAAATCACCCTCAATTCCAGAATGTTGATCGGAAGAACAGACTCCGCCGATGACCATACCCCCTGAATCCAGAGATTGTTCCAAACACCCCCCAGCCCGTCAGGCTGGCATCGGTGGTTATGACTGACCACTTCGGAGGGAGGAAGGACTTCCCCAGGGAAAATGCCCCTGGACGTAACCACCATCCTTGAGAATCTCGCACCGCGCGAGAAATGGTGACACTGCAATCCAGCGATTGCGACAGATTCCATCGACTCAGGATGAACCTTTGGAGAACCCTGGAATGAAACTGGGCAAAAGGAATCGCCTCCATGGACGCCACCATCAGTCCCAGAAGACGCATACACTTCCGCAGGGACATTGCTGTCGAAGATTTCATAATCTGCACATGTCGAAGAAGACATTCCTGTTTGTCCGGCGGTAGAGAAACTACTGTCCAAATCGTGTCGAGATGCATCCCCAAAAAGAGGATTGCCCTCGATGGTTCCAGGAACGACTTCTCCCAATTGACCAGCCAACCGAAGTCCTTCAGAAGCTGAAGAGACAAATCGATTGACACCAGAAAATCGTTCTGTGACAGAGCTGCTACAACAGAGCGAAGTGACTCCATGTGAAATTTTCGGGTGTGGACATGCCGGTTTAATCGCTTGAGATCCAGAATCGGGCGAAATTTGTTCTCCTTTTTGGGAACCACAAAAAGGTTGGAATAAAAACCTTTTCCTCGGTCCTCTGACGGAACCGTATTATTACACCCTTTTGTAGCAGAAATTCGACCTCTCGCTGCAGAGCGACAAAAAGCTCGGGTTCTGACGGAATGCGAGACTGACGAAAAATATTTGGGGTCGAGAAGAAAACTCTATGAAATAGCCTGCCGACACTACCCGCGTTACCCAGGAATCTGGAACGCGAGACATCCAAATCGCCTTGAAATGAAGCAGGCGACCCCCCACTCGAGAGTCCTCGAGTGGACCCCTGGTGTCAGTCCGACTTGGCGGGCTTCTTGTCAGATTCCCGCTTGTCCTGACGGAAATTCTGCTTCCAGGGAGTACGAGCTTTTGAGAGGACTTCTTTCCCGAGAAAGAAGAACGACCCGATCCCCACGAGGAGTGACCGAATCGTCCTCGGCCCCGAAAGGACCGCCGACCGCTATAGACACCAGGCTTGCTAGACACCGAAGCCATGGCCCTACGCTGTGGCAATGCTGTTTCCTTCGCCTTTGCCTTGGAAATCAGCTCCGTGAGGTCGGATGCAAAAAGGAGGCCACCCTTGTAAGGTAAGGCCAATAAACCTTGTTTGGAAACTGCGTCCCCGGCCCACTGTCTGAGCCATAAAGCTCTTCTGACTGTGACCGCTGTAGACTGCGCTCTGGCCAGAAGGGATGCCGTATCCAGACCGGCATCAAAGATATAACAGGCTGCAGTTTCCAACCATTCGCAAATTTCCTGTATATCAGATAACGAAGATCCGTTCTGCAACGCCGTCTTTAGACGTGCCAACCAGCCTAGAGAAGCTCTAGAAGCACACATGGATCCTAGCACCGCTCGGAATCCATGACCCGGCTACTGATTGCGCCACCGTTCGTCCACGTCTGCAGACCCCTCTTTAAGAGTAAGAGATTTGCAGCGGAAGACATCCACTTCAGGAGGACCATTTCATTCACTCGTCGAGCACGAACGTGCTAAACCTGTCCTGAAACGTTACTGACACGGCGTTCCTTCTCCACTGCATTAAGCTGTCGAGTGTAGCGGGAAGCTCTTAATGGAGATGAGACTTACTAAGCTGGGATAAGGAAACATCCACCTCAGGAGCAGAAGTCCAATTATCCTTTAACTCCGCAGAGCAAGGATAAAGCGCATCAAAGAAATGCGTTCCGTGAAAACGCTTATCTGGACACAGACGTTCCTCTTCTATTACACTATTAAGCTCCTCCAGAGCTGGTAATGTTGTACGCGAAGTACGGTACTCCTGGAACATACGTGCTGATTTACCAGGACGACTAGCTACCACCTCCGGTAACTGTAAAACCTCTCTCATGGCGTCAATCAATGCCTCCGTACGTTTCGCCAGAGAAGAACGCCCCTGCCGTTCGTTCTCATCTGAATCGGATATTTCTCCATCCGAACTTAAAGGGGAACCCTGTCCACCATCCAAATCGGATACATCTGACTCGCTTCGTGTAGAGGCCGGTAACGGCCTGCGTCGCTTCCTATGAGAGGAATTAGCAGACACATATTGACCTAAAAGGTCAGACAAACTGTTAATCGAGCGAGCGATATCATCCAATTTTGCACCACTGTCGACCGCAGCGCTAGACGCTGTTGAGGTCTGCGTATCAGATTGCCGCAGTGGCACTGGGACATGGTCCGCGGCTTCTGAACTCTGTTCAGACATGCCTCCCAGTATTAGCAGGTCAAAGTGGCAGCACCCGCAAAATATGCGTTTTTTTTTTTTTTTAAAATCGCTGAAGGGTTAAAGCTCTCTTCAGATAGAGCTACCCCAGCGGTATTCAGCAAAAACGCTGGCAGAAATAACCCTCAGAAGGGTTAATGTCGCAGACTCCCCACAATATATATTGTGTGAGCCCCAGCTAAATATACAGGTCTCCAGTGAGACCGCAGCTGCAGGATAACGATCGCTGCGCTGCGGGGTGAGGAATTTGCACTCACCCAGCTGGCCGTGGTGTCTATGAGGAGAGGAGCGGTCTGAGGAGCCCTGGAGCCTTTGTAATGGCCGCCGTAGTGAGGGGGTCGGAAGAGAAGCGCCAGAGCGCGCGTCTTCCTGTACAAAAGACCGGGCAGAGTTAGGCCACGCCCCCCGCCAGCTCAAATATTGAGCGCGAACTCCCTCGCTCCCTCTCTGTCCTGCAGGTATCTGCCTGCGGACAAAAGTTCACCACAACTACATGTACCAGGCGCTGTCACCGCAGCGCTGAAGCATACTGACATACATGTAATAGCGCTGCCACTCTCAGACGCTAAAGCACTCACACATTATAATAAAATTTTGTGTGGAGTACTCACCAGCTTAGCGCCACAGGACCCCTCAGGATTTGTGGCGCTTGTGCCCATGCTTCCCCCCAGGGCGAGGAACGCAGTGACCACACGTGTGGTTTGCGTCCCCGCCAGGGAAGCCATCCTCATCCCCCAGGGCCGGCAAGATTCTGCAGGGACCATAATGTAAATACAGATCCGCCAAGGGAGAGGTTGGGGCACAGCAGTGCTGGTACCCCTGAGACCTCTAGACCAACTGGTGATCCAAGTCTCTTGTCCGAAATAAAATAATAAAATCTTCTGAGGAGCTGCATTAGCAGCGACCATCCTCTGAGACCTCAAATCTTAGACTGAAGGAGCTGAGTAGGAGGAGCCCGAGCTGGAGGAGCCAGCCAGTCAACACGCTTTTGATCTGAGGTGTCATCCTGATCTGGGGCTCCGCCTACCCATCAGTAATGAATTACTGTGGCTCTCTTCCTTCCATCTGCAGCTGAAACATAAATGCATTCCATCTTTGCAAACTACTGGTCCCAGACTCACCCTTGCATGGGACGGGCTTGACTAAGCGGCTGCAAGCCAGCAGGGACCGCCAGGTGCCTTCCCGGGTGATCTGGACTCGCTTCCGATGCTCACTGACCCACAGTAACAAAAAGTCACTTCCAGGCTAACTCCAGCCAAACTCCTCAATAGAAACGCCTGGTTCTCAGTGTGGGACCGTCACAGGCTCCGCACACCCATGTGTCCTGTCCGGGTGCTATTCAGGACCCCAGTCCAAAACCCCGGCCACCAAGTTCCAAGTCTCACCACGTGCTTCCAGGAATCTGATCCAACACCGACAGACCTTCCAGGAACCTTCCAGGCAGCCCTGTGCAGGACACACTCTCCACTTGTCTCAGCCAGACTCCCTTGAGACACTTCCCAGTCTCAGACAGAATCCCTTGAGACAGACTACAGAGACACTTCCCAGTCTCCACCACAATCTCATCTCCATGTGCCCAGCACTGCCTTTCATACCTGTAGCCACTCCCCAAGCCAAGGTATGAAGCACATGGTCTGGTCACGTGTTCATGACCTCATCACAGGTCCTTCACCACATACAATCACCAGTATGTACCATTCTTCTCCCACCACCAGTGGGCGGTGTATGTGTGGTTAGCATGTCCCACCCAGCTCACAAGCTAACCCTGTAGGTTCACCCTTAACAAGAATCAGAACTCTTATGGGACTATAAGTCCCAGAACAACATTGCTGACCTACAGCACAGAATAGCTCTGCGACACATACTTTCCGTTTAGGCCCATACCAGGGACTGGTTTCCCATCTCTCTCATGCCTCCAGGCATAATTTGAGCAACTTATACAGCGCCCCCTAGGTGCCACATTAGTCATTATACCACAGGTATTAAATGCCGTCTTCCATTCATCCCCTTGCTTAATGCGAATAAGGTTATATGCCCCCCTGAGGTCAAGCTTGGTAACCAAGTAGCACTTTTCACCCTGGAAAACAGTTCCTAATAGTATATATTAATATACCCAAAAATGAAGCAGATAATAATATATATTAAATTATTTTATTGTCAAAAACAAATTAAATTTTAATGCTAGCAAAATCAGACAATATTAATTCAAGTAACGGTGCAAGATAAAAGGGGACAATTGGCATCCATAAACTATATGTGCTGCATGTAACGGATCATAGATTCTCATATCTATAATGAAAATGTCCAACAACACGTGGCTGCATAAGGATATAATGATAGTCTGTGCCTATTTGTACTTGACAACCATTTAACAAAGTGAACATGTCACTAACATTCAAGGTGTAAAACAAAGCGCAGGCATATACACAACTATATGAGGAAAATCGAAGCCATTACCTGTGTATCAGCAATCAGAGAGAGTGGTTGGAGCCTGTCCTCAGCCCGACATGCACGTTTCGCCCAGCTCTTCGGGGGCGTAATGAACCATCCTTTTGGCCACAAAGAAAAAACCGGCACCCAAGGGTGAAGAGGATGGTCTGATATGACCCTTCTCCAATGACTCCTTGATATAAGACCGCATAGCGTCATGTTCAGGTACAGACAAGTTAAAAAGGCGACCTTTAGGGAATTTACTACCAGGCACTAATTCAATAGCGCAGTCATAGCTCCTATGGGGAGGCAAGGATGCAGATTTACTTTCGCTAAACACATCAGAAAAATCAGTCAAAAAGTCAGGAACATCCTGAGCCTGGGGGGAGGCAGAAAAAACAGGAGTGTTGGTATTAACACATTGACAGCCCCAACTGGTTACAGACACAGATTTCCAATCCAAAACAGGATTATGAGACTGTAACCAAGGGAAACCCAGTACGATAATGTCATGCAGATTATACAGCACCAAAAATTTGCAACTCTCCTGATGATCAGGTTCAACCCTCATTATCACCTGAGTAGAAAACTGAGGTTTATTCTCAGCCAAAGGGGTAGAATCGATCCCCAGTAGGGGAATAGACTTCCGTAGGGGTATCAAGGGAAACCCACAACGTTTAGCAAAATCAAAATCCATCAGGTTAATAGCTGCTCCCGAATCAACGAAAGCCTGAGCAGAAAATGTGGACAGGGAGCAAATCAGGGTAACAGTCAACAAAAATTTAGTCTGAACACTACCCAAGACAACTGAGCGTGCAAAACGTCTTCCCCGCTTAGGGCAGACTGAAATAGCATGAGAGGCGTCACCACAGTAGAAACATAACCCATTGCGTTTTCGAAACTCATGACGCTGTGCCCCAGAAGCCACTCTATCACACTGCATGGGTTCAGAAGATGGCTCACAAGGCAACACTATTCCACGCATACCTCTACGCTCACGCAAACGTCTGTCAATTTGAATCGCTAATGACATAAAATCATTGAGACCAGAGGGGACAGGGAATCCCACCATAACATCCTTTACATCTCTGACAGACCCTTCCGAAAAAGGGCTGCCAAAGCATCGTCATTCCATTTGGTCAGGACTGCCCACCTTCGGAATCTCTGACAGTACAACTCAGCGTCCTCAAGCCCCTGATTTAATGCCAACAAGGCTTTTTCAGCTTGATCAGTGACATTAGGCTCATCGTACAATAACCCCAGAGCCTGAAAAAATGCATCAACATTACTCAAAACAGGATCCCCAGGTGTCAGGGAAAAAGCCCAATCCTGAGGATCGCCGCGCAGGAGAGAGATGACAATTTGAACCTGCTGTGCTGCGTTCCCTGAGGACTTAGATTTCAAGGCAAAAAACAACTTACAGTTATTTTTGAAATTCAGAAATTTAGCTCGATCCCCTACAAAAAAATCTGGCATGGGGATCCTAGGTTCCACAACAGGCAACCCAGCAAGATAGGTAGCAATACTCCGAACTTCAGTGGCAAGCTGATCCACACGGCCAGACAACTGTGCAAACTCCAGTGAGAGAAAAAAAAAATCCTCCTCAGCACTCAGAGATACAGAGGGAAAAAAAAATAAAAAATCTCTGACAACTCTGACAATCTTCTTTCTTTAACACTATTTTTCTCTTCTGTGAGTACCATACAAATATCAGTTTTTTGGCCGGTGATACTGTTATGATTTGGTAGCTGAGGAGAGCAAGCAAAAAAGGAAATACACCAGAGAGGTTGGAATCTATGGGATTGCAGTACCCTGACTAACCACCACAACTAAAGGCAGCCGTGGAGCGTACCTACGTTGGTCCTAGACGCCTCGTCACAGCCTGAGAAGCTAACTACACCTAAAGACAGAAAGAGGAAAACTATCTGCCCCGGAGCAGATCCCCAAAGAACATAGAAAGCCCCCAAACATGTAATGGCGGTTAGACAAGATGAAATACAGACACAGATAGAAAATAGTATGAGCAAACGCTGGGGCCCAAACTTCCTAAATAGAAAAGGATAGGAAGGACACTTACTGCAACCCCAAAAAACCCTGAAAAGTACCAACACTACTAATTACAAAAACACCTGAGATCACACGACCTCTACCACCTAAATTAGTTCTCTGGTGTAACAAAAACTAAACAGCAGCCACTGAAAAAACTGGAAAAGGCAAATGAACAAACAACAGTGGCTGAACTAAACTGAGAGGAGCACAAGCCCCCGGAGGGGACCCGGCAGACCCCCACAGAAGTGCAGGACAAAATGCAAAAAGCAAGCACAAAAAACAAAAAGAAGAAAATGTCTTATCTGTTAGCAGAAGATGCAGGCACGAAACAGCAGGCTACAAAGTGAACAGGAATCAAAGATGAGACCAGAACAATTGATCACCGGCAACCCTGATGGGAGGGAACCTCCCTTATATAAGACCAGTCAGTAACACCTGATCGCCAATCTTCACAATCTTCATTGGATAGTTCAGTACTGTTTGTAACCACCAGAGGGCGCTTCTGCTCAGAATTCATTTCTAGCACATTCACAACAAATGCTGTTCTGTAGCCATCACATCCTGTGCCTCTGTACTGAAGTGTAACCAAGCACTATACCAATGCTGTTCTGTAACCATCACATCCTGTGCCTCTGTACTGAAGTGTAACCACCAAGCACTATACCAATGCTGTTTTGTAACCATCACATCCTGTACTGATGTGTTTGTTTGCCGATTCTATGTCCGTCAACGTGCCACCATCATGTAACAAGCCGTGCTTGTGGTCAAGGACCATGCATAAAAAACTGACCAGCCTACATACAAGCCACGGCAAAACAGATAAAACGAATTAGTAGCACTTTTCCAAATCTGGTCACACAGGTGCACAGGAAAGGGAAGATGACAAAGATTTAGTCACGGGATGAGGCCAATGTTAAAAAAGTGCAGTCACAGGAGCCTTCAAATTCTTATACAGACTCCCTCTGCTGGACACTCATGGAATATATGGGGTATCTGTTCCCTACAACCACCCAGTGATATCCGCGGGTTTATTTACTGGCTGTGTACGGTTATATATAATGCACAGGCTGTATGATAATGTTATGATGTCTCAGTAGAAACTGTCTTTAACCCCTTAACGACCAGGCGTTTTTTTTTTATTTTTGAGGTTTTTTTTCCACCTTTTCTTCCAAGTTTGATCTCTTTTCTTATTTGTTCAATCCCTAAAAAATCAGAATTTTTAAATGGAAATTTTAAAATTTTCACAATTTTTTAAAACTTTTTATTTTTACTTGATTTTTTTCCCTTGTTCACACAGAGATTGTTTTGTTTTTCTTTAAATGATCTGCCCCAAACTTTCCTCTATTCATATTTAAGGGAGATCCACGTTGCTTTTCAGATAAGGCGTTTTTGATCGGGTTTTTAGTTATTTATATAATTTTTTGCCCCCAGAAGTTTTGCAAAAAACTGGTAGAAAAAAAAAGAAAAGTAAATTTCACTTATTGGAAGCAGATCTTGAAAGTAAGAAGGCACTGACTCCAATCACAAATCTGAAAACTATATATAATATATATATAATATATATAATATTATAATATAATATGATAACTGTTCAAAACCTCTTAAAAAAGGAGCGTTTCCTGAAGCGGATTTGTCCTCCGTGTGCACATGGCCCCAGGAGCTGCAGCCCCAGGATTACACAGGGCTGGTTGCCGCAAAGAGCGGTCACGTGCCATAGACAGGAGTCATGTGACGGTGACGTCACCCGGATCTTCTTTTGCGGAGCTCGAGCGCGGGGAAGGTGAGTGGCGGCGGAGGGAGCAGTGACTGTGGGTGGTCGTTCTGTGCGCGGGTGTAAGGTGAAGGGGAAGCTCCGGGTTTTGTCACCGGCCGTACATGACCGTCGTCAGTACCTGCCGTATCCGGCCTTTTTACCAGTGGCTATTGAGTCCAAAATGTCGTCTTCCTGCGCTCTAGTGGCGGCGGCGGCGCCATTTTCCTGTAGCCCTGTGGGGTGTGTGCAGGGCACAAGTGCTGCGGTCTCCTCAGTAATTGCGCTGAATTGTAGTTCTGTTGATGCACCACAAGTAACTGCACGCTCAGCCCACTCCAACAACAGATAACATGACCCTACTATCCTCTGTATGGGGGAGCCAGCAGCCCCTGATACCAGGCCGGGTGCTCAGCGGCAAGTGGCTATGTCTAAAATACGTACGTGGGACGTAATTATTATAATGAATGTACAGCGCTGCGGAATATGATGGCGCTATATAAGCCACGCATAATAATAGACTAGATGTGGGCATAATAAACTGAGCTCTACTCATCCGTTGTTGTCTCTGGTCTTTGTTGATAAGCTGCAGTGGTGACGCCACCAGCACATGACTGGTGAGCACAGTGATTGTCTGCAGCAGTCAAGTGACCGTGTCATCTCCTCTGGGCTGATAGAGGGCGTATTCCAGGGGAAAGCTGCTTGTTTCACTTCCTCTTTATTTTTCCTCTTCCTACCCCCTTTTTTTCCTCCTCCTTCCTTTTTCTCTTCTTCCCTTCTTTTTCTTCTCTGTTCCTTCTCTCTTGCTCCTCCCTTCTTTTTCTTCTCTTTTCCTCCTCCCTTGCTTTTCTCTTTTCCTCCTCCCTTGTTTTTCTTCTCTTTTCTCCTCCTTTTTCTCTATTTCTTCCTTCTTTTTCTTCTCTTTTTCCTCCTTTCTTCTTTTTCCTCCTCCCTTCTTTTCTTCTCTTTTTCCTCTTTTTCCTCCTCCCTTCTTTTCTTTTTTTTCGCCTCCCTTCTTTTTCCTCCCCCCTTTTTCTTCCTTTTTCCTCCCCCCTTCTTTTTCTTCTCTTTTCCACCTATCTTCTTTTTCTTCTTTTCTTCCTATCTTCTTTTTCTTCTCTTCCTCCTCCCTTCTTTTTCTTCTTTTCCTCCTCCCTCCTTTTTCTTCTCTTTTCCTCCTCCCTTCTTTTTCTTCTCTTTTCCTCCTCCCTTTTTCTTCTTTGCCTCATCTCTTCTTTTCCTCCTCCCTTCTTTTTCTTCTCTTTTCCTCCTCCCTTTTTCTTTGCCTCTCTTCTTTTCCTCCTCTCTTTTCCTCCTCCCTCCTTTTTCTTCTCTTTTCCTCCTCCCTTCTTTTTCTTCTCTTTCCCTCCTTCCTTCTTTTTCTTCTCTTTTCCTCCTCCCTTTTTCTTCTTTGCCTCCTCTCTTCTTTTCCTCCTCTCTTCTTTTTCTTCTCTTTTCCTCCTCTCTTCTTTTTCTTCTCTTTTCCTCCTCTCTTCTTTTTCTTCTCTTTTCCTCCTATCTTCTTTTTCTTCTTTTCCTCCTCCCTTCTTTTTTTCTCTTTTCCTCCCTTCTTTTTCTTCTCTTCTTCCTTTCCTTCTCCCTCCTTTTTCTTCTTCCTTTGTTATTTGTTCTTTTTTTCCTTTGTCCTTCTTCCTTTACTCTTGAGGTATTAACATTTTTCTTTCGTTTACATCTTGATGCCTTGGAGGCCAACCATGGCTGCTAAACAGCAGAGCATGCACAGAGCTTTTCTATTGAGCTTGTAAGCGCTGCTTGGAAGCTGGGCAGGATCACTGGAGCGAGCTGTTTCTTCCTAATCTCGGCCAGCTTCAGTGCTTACAAGCTGGACAGCAACACGGTGGTCGGTCTCCTAGGCAACAAGCTGTAAACAAGTGTCAATAGCTCAAGAAAAGCTGCTAATTTTAATAAGCCGTAAATTGCAATCGTGCTTGTATTTACCTGCACTTTCTGACACTATCTATCTATGAAAATGGGAATAACCCTTTAGATAACGACCTTGGCCTCATTCCTTTTTTCACTTTTATCTTTCCTGACTTCCACCTCTGCTACCTCTTCCCACAGTTTTTGCTATTACTTGTTTCCCTTCGCTCGGCTATCTTCATTATTTGTATAGACGTATGTGGAGCGGCAAAACGTACAGTATGTGCAACCAGCCACTCCATTTAGCTCCTGGGCTTATGGCTATGTAAGAAAGTGGGCAAAAGACCCTCCTGTCTAGTGGTCGGGACATCAGCACCAATCTAACAGTCCAGTGGCTTCAATGACAACTTGTTTGTGCTGGAATGTCGCTTTAAGGGATATGTCCACTGTCATAACAAGCCATCACAATATTGTCACTGATCCTAAGGGCAGGTTCACACTTTGCCCATTTGGTGCAGATTTGTTCACCGCGTATCTACAGGAGTTACATGCTGATTTTGAGGCTGATTTGGTGCGGATGTCACCTTTTCTGTCGCATTGGGGGAATCCTGTGTGAGGTATTATGTATCTTATTACTGATCCTTATTGTTGCTGTCAGATTTTAAAGTCACGAGCTGAATTTCTCATCCACGGTTTTCTCTTTACAGGAAACCATCACTATGGCCAATGAACTGGATGTGTTTGTTGGAAATACCACCTTGATCGATGAAGAGGTCTATCAGCTCTGGCTGGATGGATATTCAGGTAGCGATTCCGCATGAAAAACGCTTTCCTCTGTCATCCATGTTTATTTGCTGGGAAAAAACAATGGCCGAGACAAGGGGCTGATGGATGCATCTTCTTTATATGATGACGTTAAAATCATTGTTGCGTTGCGACATTGCATCTATTGATTCCCTATGGTGTTGCGTTCCGACATGCAACACCCGAGTCGCAAATGTTTCCAAATCTGTTGGATTTCCCGTCCCCGGTCGCAAGTCAAACACGACTCACTTTACCATAGACTTAATTGCAAGTCATAAGCGACTGCATCATGTGTGCGGCATATCTACGATTTGGCTATTATTAGTTTGCAGCAAAATCGAAGCTCTAAAATAGTAGTTTGCTAGTTGTTTGAGAAATGTTGTAGCGCAGCGTATCGGTATGTAGCCTTGACCGATATGGCATTTATACTGTATTAATTTAAAAAAAATAATACAAGGTAAAACGCACTTTCCTATGTCAATAATTGCAATGGGTCCATTAAAAAAAAATTGCATCCATTTTTTTTCCTTTAAAGGGAATCTGTCACCCCAAAATTGCCATATCAGATAAAGATATGGCTGAACAGTGCGTCCCATAACAAAGCTAATGGTAGGTATCATATATCCTGATACCCCCGTTTTCATATCAAAATACCTTTGTAAAGTTGGTTATTTTCAGTGTCAATCACTGCAGTCAGGTCAGGAGGGCGGCGGTTTTCGTGTCCTCCCCCCCCACCCGCTCCTCGTCATCAGTTGCGTATCGCCGTCTGTGAATCCCACAGACGGCGTTCGGCTTCCCGCAATTGCGCAATTCAAAATCCGGCCCGGCACATGCGCAGTGTGCTTTGCCCAACAGTGGGCAAAGCATATAATCAGTACAACGCATGCGCTACTCTTTCCTTGCCCCGGAAGTTGTCCAAGGCAAGCAGTCATTTCCGGGGCAAGGAAAGAGTAGCGCATGTGCTGTACTGATTTTATGCTTTGCGGGAGGGGGTGGGAGGACATGAAAACCGCCGCCCTCCTGACCTGACTGCAGTGATTGACACCGAAAATAACCAACTTTACAAAGGTATTTTGATATGAAAACGGGGGTATCAGGATATATGATACCTACCGTTAGCTTTGTTATGGGACACACTATTCAGCCATATCTTTATCTGATATGGCAATTTTGGGGTGACAGATTCCCTTTAACACATTGAATTTAATAAGTGAGCCAGATCCAGAAAATGGAAGCGTGAGGTGCATGCTGTGTGTTTTTTTTTTTACACCCTGACCATCAGTCCAAGCGTTAAATCACGCCGGCATTCGTATAAGGGTTGTCCTGGATTCTTTCTTCATTTTGTTGCTTTTTCTTGCAGTGAGTGATGCGGTGAATATGCGTCTAAAGAGCGGCATATTAGACCAGACCGGAGCTGGCCCCGACGTCCTGGAGAGTGACACCATGGACCATTACAGAACATTTCAGATGATCGAAAGGCTTCTCCATTACCCCCCTAAACTGGTGCAGCAGTTACTTTTTCAGATCCCACCTTACAAGCAGAGCATGCTGATTGAGAGGTACTACTACTCACATCATCCTGCATATGCATGCAACAGGGGCATATATAGAGAGCGGGGGTCAGCAAGTTTTCACACACATGCAATGTGGGTCATGTTTTTCCAGCACCCCCAGCTATTTTCACTGCAGTTCAGCTGCTATTTTCACTGCAGATCAGCTGCTATTTTCACTGCAGATCTGCTGCTATTTTCACTGCAGTTCAGCTGCTATTTTCACTGCAGATCAGCTGCTATTTTCACTGCAGTTCAGCTGCTATTTTCACTGCAGTTCAGCTGCTATTTTCACTGCAGATCAGCTGCTATTTTCACTGCAGTTCAGCTGCTATTTTCACTGCAGATCAGCTGCTATTTTCACTGCAGATCAGCTGCTATTTTCACTGCAGTTCAGCTGCTATTTTCACTGCAGTTCAGCTGCTATTTTCACTGCAGTTCAGCTGCTATTTTCACTGCAGATCTGCTGCTATTTTCACTGCAGTTCAGCTGCTATTTTCACTGCAGATCAGCTGCTATTTTCACTGCAGTTCAGCTGCTATTTTCACTGCAGATCTGCTGCTATTTTCAATGCAGATCTGCTGCTATTTTATTATACAGATGATTCTTTGTACTTCCTGGCATCAGACACTACACATTGAACACTTACATCCTTCTGGAGCTAACAGCACCTGATCGGTGGGGTGCCGGGTGTCTAGTGACCTAATCTGGGGATACATCATCAATATCACCTCTCCAGACAATCCCTTTAAGGTCTGTCTTGCTCTAGGTACTATGCTTTTGATGAAGCTTTTGTGCGGGAAGTTCTTGGAAAGAAACTCTCTAAAGGAACTAAGAAAGATCTGGATGATATAAGTGCAAAGACTGGGGTGACCCTGAAGAGCTGCAGGAGACAGGTATCTGACTACTGTAATCCCCAGTCCTGTCAACTTGCATCCTCTCATTTATATGTATTGTTTTCAGTATATATAGACGGATTTTGGTAAGAACTTACCTGTAAAATCCTTTTCAGCAAGGAAGGAAAGGAGACACACTAGTAATGACTAGTGGGTAGGCGGAGCCCAGATAGGATTGACACCTCAGATTAAAAAGAGTGTTGACCGGCCCCTCCAGCTCGGGCTCCTCCTACTCCTGCTTCTTCAGTCGTACAAAAGCTTAGGGAAGAGCAAATATCACCAGCGGAGCAACATAACCCCTTCTGAAGGACTTCAGAGAAAAAGCAAGAATACAGGTTATGCATGCATGTAGGCAAAAAACCACACAGTTCCAGGTACTACTCACTGGACCTGACCACCGCGATGAGCTGGCAATGCTGGAAAGGAGCCGTAGCGCGTCAACCTCAGTCCAGATAATCGCTATCAGAAGAGGGTCACGCCGCATCTGAAAACACATCAACACACTTCTGCCATGGGCGGGTGCTGTGTCTCCTTTCCTTCCTTCGCTGAAAAGGATTTTACAGGTAAGTTCTTACCAAAATCCGTCTTTCAGCAGCAGAATGGAAGGAAAGGAGACACACTAGTAATGACTAGTGGGACGTCCCAAAGCAGTCCAAAAATTAAGGGTGGGAATATAACCAAGAAAAAACAGGCAGAATCCCAACAACCTTGGTAAATGCGCAACAGGCGCCAAATACAAGTTAACTAGAACTTTACACTACAGCCGCCTGTAGGACCCTGCGTCCTAAGGCCGCATCAGCGGAAGCACTGACGTCCACCTTATAAAACTTTGTAAACGTGTGGACGGAGCGCCAAGTCGCCGCTCGGCAGAGCTGAGCTGCCGAAGCCCCTTGATGAAAGGCCCACGATGAGGCCACAGCCCTCGTGGAA
Organism: Oophaga sylvatica; assembly: GCA_033576555.1. Classification (NCBI taxonomy): domain Eukaryota; kingdom Metazoa; phylum Chordata; class Amphibia; order Anura; family Dendrobatidae; genus Oophaga; species Oophaga sylvatica. The sequence continues at coordinate 68,503,399 of JARQOD010000010.1, forward strand.
TGAGCACGAATCTTAATCGGGCAAGGTTCGCCTTTAAGTCGGTAAGCCTCCAAAATGGCTGACCGAATCCAACGAGCTATAGAGTCCTTGGAAGCTCGTTGACCACGTCGACGACCTGCTGGAATCACAAACAAGGAGTCTGTCTTCCTAAAACCTTGAGTAACAGACAAATAGAACTTCAAGGCCCGCACTAAATCCAATGTGTGCAAAACCCGTTCCTTTGCATTCCTCGGGCCCGGGCAAAGTGAAGGCAAAACAATATCCTGGTTAACATGGAATTGCGACACTACCTTAGGTAGAAAGTCACCCAGTGTGCGAAGCACTACTCGATCCGGGTAAAATTCCAGGAAAGGAGGCGAGCAAGAAAGAGCCGCCAACTCAGAAACCCTTCTCAAAGAAGTGACTGCGACTAGGAAGGCAACCTTCCAAGAAAGCAAAGAAAGGTTAGCAGAATCCATTGGCTCAAAAGGCCCATGCTGAAGAGCCTCCAGGACAAGGTTGAGCCGCCAAGGAGACACAGGTGCCTTCCGCGGCGGAAACTGACGGGTTACCCCGCGAAAAAAGGAGCGCACGTCCCTACGCGAGGCGATAACTTTCCGGAACAACAGGGACAGGACAGAAACCTGACCCCTCAGGGTGCTAACTGCCAAACCCTTGTCCAGCCCGTACTGTAGAAAAGCCAACAGATTGGGAATGGAAAAAATCCTCGGGTTCCTTGAAGAACCCAAACACCACGAGAAGAAAGCTTCCCAGGTCTTGTGGTAAATTCTAGTAGTAGCCGGACCTCTGGCAGCTCGCAGAGTGGCAATGACTTTGGCTGAAAAACCTCTACGGGTCAGTATTTCGGTCTCAAGAGCCACGCCGTCAAACGCAGAGACTTCAAGTCCGGATGACGGACAGGACCCTGGGTTAACAGCTCCAGGCGAAGAGGAAGTGGAAATGGCGGTGCCGCCAAAAGCGACACCAGTGTCGAGAACCACGTCCTCCTTGGCCAATCTGGGGCTATCAATATAGCCGGGATTCTCTCCAGTCTGATCCGACGCAGCACCAGAGGAAGTAAGGATATCGGCGGAAACACATAGATTAGCTCAAATCGGTCCCACGGGGTCACCAGAGCATCCACCGCCACAGCCTTCGGGTCCTTGTACCTGGACATGAAGGTCGGCAACTTGGCATTGGACCTGGATGCCATCAAATCCACTTGGGGTAACTCCCCAAAGGGAGCACAGCAGTGCAAAAATCTCCGGATGAAGACTCCATTCTCCGGGATCCATCTTCTCTCGACTGAGGAAGTCCGCCGTGGTATTCTGAACTCCTGGAATGTGAATCGCAGAGATGGCTGGTACTCTGTCCTCGGCCCAATTCAGGATCCGAGACACTTCCACCATGAGCCTGGAACTCCTCGTCCCGCCTTGGTGGTTGATATACGCGACCGCCGTTGCGTTGTCTGTCTGCACTCGGACTGGTAGACCGCTCAAAGGGACCGTCCAGTGTTGGAGGCAAAGGAAAATTGCCCTCAATTCCAAGATGTTGATCGGTAGAACAGACTCTTCCGATGACCATACTCCCTGAACCCAGAGATCGTTCCAGACACCCCCCCAGCCCGTCAGGCTGGCATCGGTGGTTATGACCGACCACCTCGGAGGAAGGAAAGACTTCCCCAGTGATAACGTTCCTGGACGTGACCACCAACTTAGGGACTCTCGCACCCTGCGAGAGGTGAGGATACTGCGATCCAGTGCAATCTGCGATCGATCCCAATGACTCAGAATGAGCCTTTGGAGGGCTCTGGAATGAAACTGGGCAAACGGAAGCGCTTCCATGGAAGCCACCATCAGACCTAAAAGGCGCATACACTTCCGAAGGGACATTGCTGTCGAAGACTTCATAGTCTGTACATGTCGAAGGAGACATGCCCGCTTGTCTGGAGGTAGGGACACCACTGCCTGTACCGTGTCGAAATGCATCCCCAAAAACAGGATTGACTGCGACGGTTCCAGAGACGACTTCTCCCAATTGACCAGCCACCCGAAGTCCTCCAGGAGCTGAAGGGATAGATTGCGAGCCGTCACCGCCTCCTCCTTTGAGGACGCCACAATCAAAAGGTCGTCCAGATAGGGAATAATCGTGACTCCCTGTCTTCGAAGAATTGCCATGAGAGGCGCTAGAATTTTTGTAAAAACTCTTGGCGCTGAAGCCAAGCCGAATGGCAGGGCCACAAATTGGTAATGGTCCTGACCTATGGCAAAACGAAGGAAGCGCTGGTGAGCCCTTCCGACAGGAACATGCAAATAAGCGTCGCGAATGTCGATTGACACCAGAAAGTCGTTCTGCGACAGGTTGCCACAACGGAGCGAAGTGACTCCATGCGGAATTTTTGGGTGTGGACATGCTGATTCAATCTTTTGAGATCCAGATAGGACGAAATTTGTCCTCTTTTTTGGGGACCACAAAGAGATTTGAATAAAAACCTTTTCCCCGGTCCTCTGTCGGAACCGGTATTACTACACCCTTCTGCAGAAGGAATTCCACCTCTCGCAGCAGAGCGGCAAATAGCTCGGGCTCTGACGGAATGCGAGACTGGCAAAAACTGTCCGGGGGTCGAGAAGAAAACTCTATAAAATAGCCTGCCGACACAACTCGCGTTACCCAGGAATCCGGAACGCAGGAAATCCAATTCGCCTTGAATTGGAGCAGGCGACCCCCCACTCGAGAGCCCTCGAGTGAGGACCTGGCGTCAGTCTGCCTTGGCGGGCTTCTTGTCAGTTTCCCGCTTGTCTTGACGGAAACTTTGTTTCCAAGGGGTGCAGGATTTCTGAGAAGACTTCTTTCCCGAAAAAGAGGGACGACCCGATCCCCAAGAAGACTGACCGGATCGTCCCCTAGACCGAAAATACCGCCGACCATTACCGTTACTAGGTCTGCCAGACGTAGAAGCCATAGCCCTTCGCTGTGGTAAAGCCGCTTCTTTAGCCTTTGCCTTGGCAATCAGCTCTGTGAGATCAGATCCAAATAGCTGACCACCCTTGTAGGCTAAAGACAGTAAACCCTGCTTGGAAACCGCGTCCCCGGTCCACTGTCTAAGCCACAGTGCTCTTCTGACTGTGACCGCTGAAGATTGCGTCCTGGATAATAATGACGCAGCATCCAGACCTGCATCACAGCTATATCGGGCTGCAGTCTCCAATAAATCGAGAAGTCCATCTATCTCGGATAATGGAGATCTATTTTGCAATGCCTTCCGTAAACGGACCAACCAGCACAGGGAAGCCTTAGAAGCACACATGGATCCTAGTACTGCTCTGAATCCATGACCTGCAGCTTCATAGATGGATTTCGCCGCCATCTCCGTTTTTCTGTCCAGCGGCTCTTGCAGACTCGCTTTCCCTTTAACCGGAAGCAATGAGGATTTACTAAGCTGGGATAAAGGAACATCCACTTCAGGAGAAGGAATCCAATTATCCGTCAATTCCGTTGAACACGGATATAATGCTTCAAAGAACCGTGTCCCTTGAAAACGTTTATCTGGACACAGACGTTCCTTCTCCACTACCGTATTAAGCTCTTCCAGAGCAGGTAATGTTGACCGCGACTTATGGTACTCCTGGTACATGCGGCCCGACTTACCAGGCCGTGTAGTTACCTCCTCCGGTAACTGTAACGCCTCTCTCATAGCTTCAATTAAAGCCTCTGTTCGGCTCACAAGAGAGAAAGAATGTCCCTGCCGATCCTCCTTATCCGAATCGGATAACTCCCCTTCTGAGTTTGAAGGAGAACCCTGTCCGCATTCCATATCAGATACCTCTGATTCGCTACGCGGAAAAGATGGCACCGGCCTGCGCCGCTTCCTGTCATGAGAGGATCTAGCTGACACCCACTGACCTAAAAGGTCAGACAAGCCATTAATTGACTGAGCGATGGCATCTAATTTGGTATCGCTGTAAATCGCAGCGCTTGATGCCGTCGAAGTCTGCTTATCAGATACTTGCGACTGATCCTGTAGCGGATCTGGCAGATGGTCCGCACCTTCCGGACCCTGAACCGACATGTCAGCAGTAAATGTGGTTACTAAGCAGACTGAGCAAGTACGCTGAAGGGTTAAAGCTCTTAAAGAAGAGAGTTACCCCAGCTATCTCTCAGTATATAAATAACCTCCTGCGTTCTGATCCCTACCGGGTAGAACCTGCGGCGGTTATTGCTGAAAGGGTTAACCCTTCATAGGGGTTAATGCCGCCAACTCCCCACAACTCCCTATATAAAATAAAAGGAGTGTGCGAGTCCCAGGTCTCTATAAGAGAACGCGGCTGCAGATAAACGCTATCTGTCACTTGGAACACAGATAGGTTCTGCGCTGTGGGGTGATGATATTCACTCACCCAGCTGGCCTCGGTGAAAGTATACCTTAAACAGGAGGAGCGGAGCATGAGGAGCCCGGAGCCTCTGTAATGGCCGCCGAGCTGAGAGAAGCCGGAAGAGACAGTCTCCTCAGAGTGATTCCTGTCACAAAAAGAGCGGGAAGCGTGAAGCCACGCCCCCCTCCGGCTTCAAAAAAGAGCACGAACTCCTCGCTCTCTGCTCTCCTCTGTCCTGCAGGTATCTGCCTGCGGACATAAAATACAGTCACCAAACATGTCATCTAATGCATGTACCAGCGGCTGCCGCAGCAGCCACTGAGAGCACACACACATTCACATAAAAATGCGGTACTCACCAGCCGAGCGCCACAGGGACCCCCAGGGGTTTGTGGCGCTGTGCCCATCGCTTCCTCCCCCGGGCGGGAACGCAGTGACCCCCGATGTGCGGTTTGCGTCCCCGCCAGGGAAGCAATCCTCATACCCCAGGGCCGGCGTGAAACTGCAGGGACCACCATACAGGGTATTACAGATCGCCAAGGGAGAGGTGGGGGTCCAGCAGCGCTGAGACCCCTGAGACCTCTAGACCACTTCTGGTGATCCAAGTCTCTTGTCCGATAAAAATAATAAAGTTTTCTGAGGAGCTGCTTCCAGCAGCGACCTATCCTCTGGACCTCAAATTTTAGACTGAAGAAGCAGGAGTAGGAGGAGCCCGAGCTGGAGGGGCCAGTCAACACTCTTTTTAATCTGAGGTGTCAATCCTATCTGGGCTCCGCCTACCCACTAGTCATTACTAGTGTGTCTCCTTTCCTTCCATTCTGCTGCTGAAATATATATATATATATATATATATATATATATATATTGTGGTAAGACGACTCGCTCGGCTCTCCTGAAGGCAGACTCAGGACACACGTTCTCTGGTTTTCTTTCTGCTGGTTTATTATCAGCCATAAACTCATGCAGGTTTCGCAGGAAAAGTAAACATGACCCCTCTGGGTTAAATGGGGAAACATAAAAAAAAACAAACAATAACTCAGTCCATAGATGAGTGGGTTCCGCCCGCTCTCGGTAGCATAAACTGCACTGCTAAAGTCCTTGTGGAAAGCTCTGCAGCTTCCACTATCCTGTATGGAGACTTTCCTCTCCAGACCACACCCGAGAAAAAAAAACAGGACTGAGCTTTTATACATTGCTCAGCCACACCCTTTAACAGAGTAAACCTACCAGCATATAACATGCTGGCAGATAAATAAAGCAGGTCTTAGTTCACACAGGAGAGCATCCTGTGTGACACATACCTCCCTTCACATATAAAACCAGTGACACTGTCACATATACCCCCCCTCTGCCCAAAGCCGGGGGTTTGGGCACCTTCTGACACCAGACAGGGAATCCTAGAGAGGGCATCTGCATTCCCATGTAACTTCCCTGGCCTATGCTCCACGTGAAAGTTAAATTCTTGAAGCTCTAGGAACCATCTAGTTACTCTAGCATTTTTTCCCCTCTTTTCCCTCAACCATCTCAACGGGGCATGATCTGATACTAATTTAAACTTCCGGCCTAGTAGGTAATATTTCAGTGTATCCACGGCCCATTTTATGGCTAAACACTCTTTCTCTACTATGGCGTAGTTCTTCTCTCAGGACGACAGCTTTCGGCTTAGATAGAGAATGGGATGTTCTTCCCCATTTATTTCTTGGGAGAGTACGGCCCCTAGACCAACCTCTGATGCGTCAGTCTGGACCACAAATTCTTTCTTAAAGTCTGGCGCGACCAGGACAGGCTGTTTGCACAGTGTTAGCTTCAGCTTTTGAAACGCGGTCTCCGTTTCTTCCGTCCATTTCACCATGGTTGATTTGGTGCCTTTTAGAAGATCTGTTAGTGGGGCGGCAATCGTGGCGAAATTCGGGATAAACCGCCGGTAGTATCCCACCATTCCCAGGAATGCTTTCACCTGCTTCTTTGAGAGCGGTTGCGGCCAGGTTTGAATTGCCTCCACTTTCTTGATCTGCGGCTTTATTTCGCCTCTCCCAACAACATAGCCCAGGTACTTGGCCTCCTCTTTTCCGATGGCACACTTTCTCGGATTTATGGTAAATCCTGCTTTCCTTAGCGCGTCCAAAACGGCCTGTAGTTTAGGTAGGTGACTAGCCCAGTCTGAGCTAAAGACCACAATGTCGTCGAGGTAGGCTGCGGCATACTTCTTATGTGGGGCTAGGATCCGATCCATAGCCCTCTGGAAAGTGGCTGGGGCCCCCTGTAGTCCGAACGGCATCCGCGTGTATTGAAAACAGCCATCCGGTGTTGAGAAAGCCGTCTTCTCTTTAGCCATCTGGGACATGGGGATCTGCCAGTAGCCCTTCGTCAGGTCAAGAGTGGTGATGTACCTCGCCGGTCCAAGTCTCTCGATGAGTTCGTCGACGCGGGGCATCGGGTACGCGTCACACTTGGATACCTCATTTAGCCGACAGTAGTCATTACAAAACCTCCACTCTCCATTGGGTTTCGGCACGAGGACGATTGGGCTCGACCACCCACTCTTCGACTCCTCTATTACCCCGAGGTCTAACATCCTCTTCACCTCAGCCGAGATCACCTCCCGGCGTGCTTCCGGAATCCGATACGGCTTCAAATTCACTCGTACATGCGGTTCTGTCAGCACGTCATGCTCTATCACTTGTGTATGCCCTGGCAACTCTGAGAACAGGTCCCGATTCCGCTGTAGTAATTCTCAACACTGTTGCTTCTGGGCCGGTGATAGAGTCTCTGCAATAGTGACCTCCTCCACCTTGCCTTCTGGTGCGGCTCCCAGGCAAGGAGTTTCCACAGGTTCACGGTCCCGCCACGGCTTGAGCAAGTTTATATGATATATTTGATGTGCCTTCCTTCGGCCAGGCTGGTGGACTTTATAATTAACCTCGCTGACTTTCTCCACCACCTCGTATGGACCTTGCCATTTGGCGAGGAACTTGCTCTCGACAGTAGGGATCAGCACCAAAACACGGTCTCCGGGCTGGAACTGTCTTAGTCTCGCCGACCGGTTATAGACTCTCGCCTGGGCTTCCTGCGCCTGGAGGAGATGTTCCTTTACGATGGGCATCACCTTTGACATTCTCTCCTGTAACTGGGCGACATGTTCGATGATACTCCAGTGTGGCGTGACTTCAGCCTCCCAAGTTTCCTTGGCGATGTCTAGGAGACCTCTTGGATGCCGCCCATATAGGAGCTCAAATGGAGAGAAGCCCGTGGAGGCTTGAGGAACTTCTCTGACCGAGAAAAGCAAAAATGGGAGCAGGTAGTCCCAGTCTCTCCCATCCTTTTCAACGACCTTCTTGAGCATCGCCTTTAAGGTCTTGTTGAAGCGTTCCACTAGGCCGTCCGTTTGTGGATGATAAACCGAGGTCCGTAGCTGAGTTATCTGAAGGACTCTGCAAAGCTCCTTCATCACCTTGCTCATGAAGGGGGTTCCTTGGTCTGTTAGAATCTCTTTTGGTAGACCTGTCCGAGCAAAAATATGGACCAACTCTCGGGCTATACTCTTACTGGACATGTTCCTTAGGGGAACCGCTTCTGGATACCGAGTCGCATAGTCCATGACGACCAGGATATATTGGTGGCCCCGAGCTGATTTGACTATGGGGCCCACGAGGTCCATGGCAATCCTCTCAAAGGGAACCTCTATCACAGGTAGTGGAACTAAGGGGCTACGGAAGTGGGAGGAGGGAGCGGTTATTTGGCAGGTGGGGCAGGACCTACAGAAGTTTTGAATTTCTCGATAACACCCTGGCCAATAAAACCTCCTCAGTATCCTCTCCTGAGTTTTCTCGACCCCTAGGTGTCCCCCCAGAACATGTGAATGGGCCATGTCTAGCACCCGCCGTCTGTATGGCCCCGGCACTAACAGCTGTTCCACTATCTCACCGCCCCTCAGTTTGGCCACCCGATATAGCAACTCCCCCTGTACTGCAAAGTGGGGGAATCTGGTGTCGGCCCCCGGCTCTTGGGCAACCCCATTACATACAGTAACCTGGTCGAACGCCCCTTTTAAGGTCAGGTCTCGAACTTGAGCAGTCCCAAAGTTCTCTCTGGACATATCTAACGCAGGTAGGTCGGCCTCCTCGGTCACCGTCTCACCCTCATCACCGACAAGGACGCACAGTGGGAACTCCTCTCTCTGAGACTCTGTCGGGGGTTCTTCTTCAAGGATCTCGCTTTTCCCCATGCTACTTAGTCCAGTTCCCTTCCCCCACAAGTCCCAGAATAAGGAAAAATCACGGCCCAATATGACGGGATGTATCAGGTCCTTTACCACCCCGACTTCATGGGACTGGGCACCACAGTCTGTCCCCACTGTTACTGTGGCCACGGGATAGTCCTTGGCGTCACCATGGATGCACCGAACACCCAGGGTTTTGGAATGGATCAACTGGTGGGGAAGAGATGCTCTGATCAAGGTCACCAGACTCCCGGAGTCCAACAGCTCAAGCACTTTTATTCCATTAATGGATACTGCACACGCCTGCGGTCCCTTGCCGGGTCGACAGTCCACGCTACAGGCTGGATAGGCATAATAGGAGACCCGTCTGCCTAGGCTGCAGTCCATGGGCTCAGGGGATATTTGACACTTGGCAGCTACATGTCCAGGGTTGTGACATCGCCAGCACACTATATCTTTCCCACTTGTTCTAAAGGCCCCTTCAATAGGAGTGGGACGCCCCCCAGTGGTGGCTCTAGACCCCTTCCGTGGTGAACCCACCCCCTTTTGGGTATCCCAGTAGGGAGAAATGACTGCATCCGGTTTCCCAAGAGATCTCTCAACTACCTGGTACCTCTCTACCAGGCCGATAAAGTCATCTGCGTTCTGGGGATCACCCTGGGCAACCCAGGTCTGTACTGACTTGGGAAGGAATGCATGAATCTATCAATCACCACCCACTCAACCATCTGGGCCGGAGTGGAGGACTCCGGTTGTAGCCACTTCTGAACAAGATGCAATAGGTCAAACATCTGCGAACGAGGGGGTTTGTTGCTAGCATACGCCCAGTGATGAACTCGCTGGGCTCTTACTGCCATATTTACTCCCAGACGTGCTAAGATCTCTGTCTTTAGTTTGGGATACTCCTTAGCATCTTGCAGCGCCAAGTCAAAATACGCTTTTTGGGGTTCACCCGATAAATATGGCGCCAGAACCTCTGCCCACTGTGCTGGTGGAAGTCTCTCCCGATCAGCCACCCTCTCAAAAACAGTCAGAAATGCTTCTACATCATCCCCAGGGGTCATCTTCTGCATGGCCCGCCTTCCTGACGTGAGAATCATCAGTCGGCCCTGGGGTTGGGGTGGCCGCCCGGCTCTGGATGGTGTCCGCCAAAAGCTGTATCTGCTGTTGCGCCTCCTGCTGGTGCTGCTGCTGCGACTTTTGCTGCAACTGGATCTGCTGAAGCAACAGTTTGGTCGTCTCCTGGTGCTGCTGCTGCATGCTCTGCTGGGCCTGCTGTATGCTCTGCTGGCTCTGTAGGTGTTGCTGCTGTATGCTCTGCTGGGCCTGGACCAGGTGCTTAACGAGCTCCTCCATGCTGCCGGACTTCTCTAGCTGTCTGGCAGCCTTCACCCAGGACATCCACCGGTTTTTGTGGCAGGTACACGTGTTCCTGGAATCCTGCACGCACTCTCACACCAACTGTGGTAAGACGACTTGCTCGGCTCTCCTGAAGGCAGACTCAGGACACATGTTCTCTGGGTTTTCTTTCTGCTGGTTTATTATCAGCCGTAAACTCATGCAGGTTTCGCAGGAAAAGTAAACATGACCCCTCTGGGTTAAACGGGAAAACATAAAAAAACAAACAATAACTCAGTCCATAGATGAGTGGGTTCCGCCCGCTCTCGGTAGCATAAACTGCACTGCTAAAGTCCTTCTGGAAAGCTCTGCAGCTTCCACTATCCTGTCTGGAGACTTTCCTCTCCAGACCACACCCGAGAAAAAAAAACAGGACTGAGCTTTTATACATTGCTCAGCCCCACCCTTTAACAGAGTAAACCTACCAGCATATAACATGCTGGCAGATACATAAAGCAGGTCTTAGTTCACACAGGAGAGCATCCTGTGTGACACATACCTCCCTTCACATATAAAACCAGTGACACTGTCACAATATATATATCATTTTTTTTTTTTATTTGCAGTTTGATAATTTTAAGCGAGTCTTTAAGGTAGTAGAAGAAATGAGAGGTGCTCTCGTGGAAAATATTCAGCAGAATTTCCTTTTGTCAGACAAACTTGCCAGGTAGGTCACCCAACCTTACGTGTTCTGTGTGTCATATATTCCGTTGCTCAGTGACTGTAAAATTCTAGTTCATTCCTATGAAAAAAAAAGTCCAAAATAGCTTTGTGTCCTGCAGACGAAGCCTGTTGGCTGGTCTGCAGTGAAGGGCGAATTCAGACATTTGTAAATTTGTCAGAGATCAGAATGGAGTGCGAGGACTGGCCGGCGGTCTCCTGACCAAGTGTGACAGCTTCATGTATTTTTATGAGGATGTTGCGCTTGGGTGGGGAGAGCCGCCGGTCAGTCCATGCATTGGACCGAATGTCTGAATGCGACCGAGCGGTGACTCGGAGGCTAAACTCACTCCAAACATTTCTGAATGGTTGCAATCGGTTTGAGCACCCACAATGAGCCGATAGGTTACCTTGACAGCTGTGGGCAACTTTTGCCACCATCTTTGGGCTTCCATGAGTGAGTATGGTCATGTTTTACCATATACTACCATACTAAAGTGTTACAGTATATAGTATTAGGCTATGTTCACACATTGCATTTTTTCTGCAGGCAAAACCTGCTCTCTTGGCAGTAAAGAATCTGCTCAGCAGGTTTTGCTGAGTTTTCACTGCGTTTTTTTTGCTGCGTTTTTGTCTGTTGTGCATGTTGATAAAGTTTAGTGCCCACCAAAAAAGCCTGACTTAACTTCCTTAGGTTTTTGCACCATAAACACAGCAAAAACGGACACTTTCATTTTTTGCGCTTACCGATTGTTTCTTATGGGTGAAAAATTGGTGCAAATACGCATAAAAAACGCTGAGAAAAGTGCTAGGCTGCAGTTTTCCAAATCAGTCAGGAAAAAAACCCAATGTGTGAGCATGAGGTTTCTGAAGTCTCATAGACTTCACTGATACTACAAAACGAAGCAAAAATGCAAAGTGTGAAAGTAACCTTAGTGATCAAATAATCGCATGTCAAAGTTGTCTAGGGAGACAAAAAAAAAAATAAATGAAGCCTAACTTCAATTTTTTGTACATATATTTAATATACGGTATATGAAACTTTTTACCCCCTCCACTCCGCTTTTTTCCAATAGAAATAAAATAAAAAAAAAGTAATAATTTGGTATTGTCACTTCCGTAAATGTTTGATCTATGAAAAAATAAAAAATCCAGCAAAATAAATCGAAACACCTGAATTGTGACGTACAATATGTGGACAGCAGTCATGTTTTCCTTATCTTGTGCATTCTCCTTTTTTTAATACTGAATTTGGTCCAAATACATTTTTTTATTTCATATTTTGTAAACAAATATTCTGTGTTTGCATTTTAGAGATTATGCTGCGATAGTTTTTTTTGCAAACAGTCGCTTTGAAACGGGCAAGAGGAAGCTCCAGTACTTGACGTTTGAGGATTTTGCAACTTGTGCAGAGCATCTAATCCAGAACTGGACTTTAGGGGCAGTGGGTGAGTAGACCGAGCACATACAGTTATGAGAAGAACGTTAGTTTTAATGCACTTGTCTCAGAGAGGACAAGCCCTTCCAGTAAATGCCATTTGGGCATATGGATGGCGGAGAGGAGTCCCGCAGTTGGGACCGTCCTCGATTAGCCAGGAAGATAGACATTCATTCAACCTTTCAGCAATGAGGAGGAGAATGGGATTATAGGGAGAAAAAAAATATAATATTCATCTACAGTAGAACAAAGCCTCATTCACATGGCAGTTCTTACTTCCAAGACTGTCTCCCGCAGATGTAGCAGATGACATGGACATGGATTTGGATAAAGAATTTCTACAGGATCTGAAGGAACTGAAAATACTGATAACAGATAAAGACCTTCTCGACCAACATAAGAGGTGAGGAATGTGAACCTGTTCTGTTCGAGATGAATACCTATGGCCCGTCATCCTACAGCAGGACTGATGAGTTACAATTAGTGATGAGTGAACGTGTTCGGATAAGGTGTTATCTGAGCATGCTCGGGTGCTTGAAAAATAGTTTTGAGTCCCCGCAGCTGCATGTCTGGCGGCTGTTCAGCAAACCTAACAAACAACCGCGAGACATGCAGCCATGGGACTCGAACATAGTTTTCGAGCTCACCGAAGACACGTGGTTAGCACGCGAGCATGCTCTGATAACTCCGCATCTGATCAGGTTCGCTCATCACTAGTTACAATTGATCTGCTGGTACAATAGTTCTGGTCCTTCGTTGCTTCACGTAGTGATTTGATATTGCTGGCTGCAGAGCTGACGGCTGTCCTCACAATGAAGTGCTTGCAGAGTTATTGTATCTTCAGGCGCTGCGTCATTGATAGGACCCAAAATAATGGATGAGAAAACACTTAAAAGCTGATGGCGGATGATGCCGATCCTCCACTTGTAGTGGCATCTTTTGGCGTCACTGAAAAAGGGGGGGTTAACATCTCATTGATCATTTGCGCTCTGACAAAGCAAACTTTTACTACAGTTCTGCGCTACATCTTGGATCTGAGAAGGCTCTGCTCCTGGTGGCTAACCCTTTGATTCCTATGGTCTGTGACAGAAGCGTGATCAAATGGAACTGTAGGAAGCGATAAGATCCAGCAGTAGGATTCCTACCTTGCTAAATGGTTCCTGTGTCCCCCAATGAAACGATCGAGAAATGCTTCTTTATTGTAGATCAGTAAAACAACTCATGCAGGAGTAAACGCGTTTCAGAACTATATCCTTAATCATTGCAATGACTTCTTAGCATCGGGCTATTTTAGACAAGCTGTTACGTTTTTCTTGTTCTAGCTTGGTCTGTACGTCACTTAGAGGAAAAATCGCAGTGTTCCAAGAGATGGAAGCAAATTTTAAGGTTTGTCCAATGTTAACTTTATACGGCACAAATGTATGACCCTGTGCTTCTGTATGAACTTACAGACACTATTACCTCCATACAGACGCTCTCTAGGGCCTTGGTGAATATCGGAACAAGTCTTACCCATAACAAAGACTTGCGGGACTTCTTCATCGATCTTGTGGAAAAGGTATTCGTGTAATGATGGCTTCCTGTTTAGTAGTTTGTAATCAGACATTTACTGACTTCTATATCTATTAGATCGGTCTTACACAACCATTTTTTTTTTTTTCATATGAAAAACTGAGTAACTTTCATCAGAGTTTTTACCATCATGGGTGCGTTTGCTGCGTGGCCATGATGAAAAACAGACATGACCTTTAGTTTTTTTTGATTGGTCAGCAACAAACAAAATAGTACATTGAGGCAGCCGAATAGAATATAATATATGTATGCAGCACACGTGAAAAATATGGAACATATACGAGAGAATCGGACATGTGAGATGGACCTTACAGGGACAGGAGGTGAAGGTCCAGAGATCTGCGTTCATATAATTCCCCTAATCTTATGGTATTATCAGAATTAGGTCCAGTAATGACCTGGATTGGCACTCATATAATCCCAATGCAAAAATAAAATCTGCATACGGCGCGGTTTACTCTGCGCTATTTCATCCAGCAGAATTAAAAAAAAAAAAAAAGCTTTGCGTTTACAAGGCTGAAGAGAAAAGAAGCGATTCTGCATGAAAAACTGATGATTTTGATAATCAGAAAAAGATGTGAACATCTTTAGAAAATGTATTTTAGGATTTAATTAAAATAGTGATTACTGGCAGTTAGTGATGAGCGAGCGTGCTGGGATAAGGTGTTTTCTCAGCATGCTCGTGTGCTAACAGTGTCTTTGGCGTGCTCGAATACTATGTTAGAGTCCCCGCAGTTGCATGTCTCGTGGCTGTTGAACAACCGGAACACATGCAGGAATTGCCTAACAAACAGGTAATCCTTGCATGTGTTGTGGCTGTCGAACAGCTGCGAGACATGCAACCGCGGGGACTCAAACATATTATTCGAGCACACCGAAGTCACTGTTAGCACCCGAGCATGCTGAGAATACACCCTATCCGAGCACGCTTGCTCATCACTACTGGCAATACCACGATGCTGACAAGTCCTTACGCAGAGATGCTGAATATTATTCCTTATTACTAGAGTTGAGCAAAAAGATTTTGCAGACCCTGATTCAGCGGACACTTTGGTATTGCGTGGCCCCCGGACCAGAGTACTGCGAGCCTCCTACATATGACATTTTCTGATTAGTAGGCTGCTGTCACGTCATTCCGTTTTGGCACAATACAACTAGTACGAGGTTAGCCGTTCTTTGTTCTGGTGGCTACAGATTACTGATGGGACCACTGAACCAGGATCTTGCAAATCTTTTTTTTCTCAACTCCATGTATTGTTCTTCCCATTATTCACGGAGATGGTATACAGCACAGATGTGTGTGCAGTGCCATCACCATCAGACTATAGAAGCACCTGACGCTTGTAGTGATAGGAGGGCGTCCGCATCCCTTCAGATACTACCAGTGATGGTTTCTTTTTGGGTTGAAACTAAATCTTTTTTAGCTACTATGAGAGCGATTAAATCATAGTCACACATCAAATTTGGATGTGTCTTTTATTAGGATGGGTAGGTGTTATTGATGGGGCCATGTAATAAGTAACAGACGCCATTTTCTTTTTTTATTTCTCTTCCAGTTTATAGAACCTTGTAAAGCTTGTAACTGGTCGTCTTCGGACGTTCAGCTGTTCCTCACTCAGTACACCGCATCTGCTCGCGCTCTCGATGCCTTCAAGTGAGTGTTTTATAGGTCTCACTGATGTAACCTCAGCACATCCTGTCCTGTCTTAAGCCTGTTTTCCCCCTCCGGCACATTTTCATCTTTTTCCTACTACCGCTTCTTCCCTTAAATTCTTCAGCAGCGAATTCCTGGACTTTATTACGTAGAAAATTGTGTTTCTCGTCAATCTTCCTGCGTCGCATTCCCTGATGGGTGATATTTAATAGGACTATTCAGGTAGTGACTGTGGGTAGGGCGAGTCCAATTAGCAATCATCTGCAATATCTCCTAATTAAAGCCAAATCTGTTCCACTATGGATCCCAAAAAAAATCAGATCCGTAGTCGTGCTCTATGGACTTCACAGAAGCAGAGGACATGATATGAGCTTTACAGGATACAATGTGGTTTAGGTTGAGGCAAGAAATCTTGGGGGTAAGTCACATATTAAAGCTAATTTACGCTGCATGATTATCCTAGGAACTTTCCCATTAATTGCGCAGTCTGAACAGGCCGCCGATCATCCAACAAATAAGTAAAACGCTCGTTTGTCGGTGAAATGATCTTTGGTCAAACCAATAGATCATCATTCTCGGCAGCACATTGCCATTTGTAAACGGCACCTGTGCTGCCGAGAAAACTGGCTGAGCAATCGATCACTGATTGTTGCGCAGATTTGAAGCACAGTCAGCCTGTTATTAAACTCACCAAGCACATAAAAAAAATGAATGCGATATAGACGCAATCCATACGGCACCAGCATCATTCTAACGGATCAGTTTCAATCTTTAACGTAGGAAACTGTACCTGGGCTTGTAATACTTTTTTGATCGATGTATAAAATCGGATGGCATACGATATCAAAAACAGACATGCAGATTGCATACGGCTGGCAGACAGATGACCGTGTGGTTGAAAAATGTTCTGTCTTTTCTGAAAGAGAAATGCATGATTTTATATATGCTCTGACCCCGGTCTTCGGGCCGGTATTACGTGTCCGACTTTCAGCAGCCGAGTTCAGATTGTAATGTTTGGACCGGGCGCAGATCTCCTGACACAAACCCAACAAGGGTTGTTGAATTTGGGCCAGGAGCCCCGCGTGCTGTTCGCACATTACTGTCTGTAATGGACTGTAAGGCGAAGTTACCACAATGAGTATTTGGTAGATTTTTATGCCGCGTATTTCCACTGAGCATCGAACAGTTGCAGCAAATGGGATGATGGGATTTATTATCTGGAGGTACAGGGGGACCTGGTGGGTTTCCATTTAAGTAACAGGAAGTATCCAAACCAAAGCTTCCTAACTTAAAACAGAGCATACCAAAAAGAGACAAAAGCTGCAAAAGAAAAAAATGCGATAAAAACAAATGTCAAAAAACGCAAAATCACATTCGCAATCCAGTAAACGTCCTTTTCAACCAAGACAAGTGTCTAAAGCTGGCGAACACACTTGAGGACTTCCCAACCAATCTGCTGTGTATTTTGCACCTAGGTGTGCTACACTGTATGCTTTCAGGATTTGCCTCATTCGGACGTTTGTGAATTGTCACGTATGCAACAGAAAAAAACGAAACAGAGTTTCACAGTTTTGATTTTTGGATCCAAGTTTGATCACTGATTTATCGATAAAGTTTAATCTTGTTCTGAAATGTATACGTGGTATCACCAGCCACCATATTGACTGTGTCCTTCTTTACAGGCAGCAGTCTCTTTGGGAGAGATACATGGTCACCTTACGGAACTGTCTACTGAAAATGTATCACTGCTGATTGTTGTCCCTATTCCATGGCCAAGCCGAATGCTGTTCTGCGTCATTTATGACAGCACTGAGGTGGTCTTCTCAGTCTTCCTGTAATACTTTCTGTATATATGTACATATGGAGTGTATAAAGATGGCGTCCTTCTAATAAAGATATTCATCTCAATGTATAATTAAAAATTGGCAATGGTGCACGGTCTTCACTTCTCTGGACACTAACATGTCCACTGAATTTAAACAACCAGACATATCTGCAATTTGTAAATGGGTGCAGGAGCTGCTTACTGTGTACATGCGTTGTTCTGGTCAGAGGAGCAAGCTGAGGTCCATGTGAATAATAGCTCATGTGAATTGGGTCCGCGCGCTGTCCGTTCTCCATACAGACCAAACATACGTTCGTCTGATTACACCTTGAGATCTGGGAGAGATGAAGAATGAGTATGTTAGATATTCAACATATTGATCCATTTTTTTTCGCTGGGAGACAATCTACGTCTAGAAGTGTGTCTCTGTATCCACATTGTGGTTTGCCCCGATAAAGCAATACGGAACGCTTCGAAACACGTTAAATAAAAACCGCATCCAAACAGTATTGGTCTCCTATCGTATATTGGACCTCTGGCAGCGCGGATTTAGATCCACTTTCCCTCCAAGTTTGCAGGTCTGTATCCACATTGAAATAAATCTAATTATTAAATTAAACACAAGAATGTGGGACTAATTGAAAATAAACATAAATGTAAAAAAGTATATATAATAAACTATATCTCTTACATAAAATGGTGGAAAGAAAATAATGATACTATGTAATATCTAAAAGAATAGACCCACAATTCAAGAAACAAAAGGGGTGGCAACCACCCAAAAATCAGAAAAAAAGAAGAAAAAACAGTACACACCAGGGATGGAAAAATGGCAAGCAGAGATCCAAGAAGGTGAAAAGCCAAAATATATTTGTAAAATGATTATAATAAACACCAAAGCAATATGTGAAAATGTATAAATTTTATTGAGCAATATTGTGTATAATATATGAGAACAATATGATATAGCAAATGTAAAATTGATATAAAAAAAATGCAATAAAAAAACCAGTAGTTCACTTATATAATTTAAAAGGCTCAAAATCATTGACCAGGAGCATAATATATTGTGGTGCTCTTCATAATAACTATATCTCTGTGCATAAAATAAAACAAAAAAATGTATAACAACTAGATATCATCCAATAGATGTGCACCAAACACTGAAAGTGTGTACAATATAAACTTTGTAACAACAAATAATAAATCATGTGTGCAACACACAAGTGAGAGCCAAGGATGACAACAATGGATTCATTAACATGTGAGAACAGAAATAAACGTGAAGTGAAGAAATACCAGTGCTGCCTAGAATGCTGAGGACTACCTGGGAGCCAAGGAAAGCGAAACAGGAACTGGAATACCGCGCCCCAACGCGCGTTTCGGAGTAAATACCTTTGTCAGGGGAAGACACGTTTATAGGGAGTACTAACATTAGTGATGAGCGAACGTGCTGGGATAAGGTGTTATCTGAGCATGCTCGTCTGCTAACCGAGGGTTTTCGGCGTGCTCAAATAATATGTTCTAATCCCAGCACCTGCATATATCTCGTGGCTGTTTGACAGTCGCAGCACATGCATGGATTTCCTGTTTGTTAGGCAATCCCTGCATCTGTTGCGGCTGTCGAACAAGCAGGAAATCCATGTATGTGTTGCAGTTGTCGAACAGCCGTGAGATGTGCAGCCGCGGGGACTCACAGATTTTCTAGCACGCCGAAGACTGCATTAGCACCCGAGTATTCTCAGATAACACCTTACCCGAGCACGTTCGCTCATCACCAACATGTATAGCGGTGCACAGATCTCATCACCAGACCTGGCCTCTCCTGTACAATTCATCATTCATTCAATTAACAGTCCATATTAATACATGATATACAATCTCCTGAAGCAGAAAGATGGCCACAGAACAGTCTGCAGAGCTGGAGAATTTTATGGTAATATTTAGATTCAATATTTTCATTTTTTTTATTTTCAATTGACCTAGATCAATATGTGTAAAATGGTCATAGAGTTATGGGGTCCATTCCAAAGTTCTATTAAATATTACCATAAAATTCTCCAGACTTCAGCTCTGTGTAAATATTGCTTTGTGCCGCTGTGTAATGCCGGTAAATGGAGTTGCATTGGACCCAGGGTACTTTGAATGACTAGCATGTCACAAAATGTTGGAACCAGTTGGATTTTTTGCAGTTTCCTAGTCATGGATACGGTACCTTAAGGGTCACGATGCGACAACATTGACCTGCTCTACATTGCGATGCAGCAGTGGCATAGTGGGGTCTTTGGCCGTGCAAAAGTCACCGTCTATCCCCAGCTGTTTTGGTGGAATAGCCAGAATTGTGGCTCATGTAGTCTAAGAACAAAAATCAAAACAATGGCTGATTTTTATTTTATTTTTAAGAACCTTTTACTTAGAGTGCCTTGTTACTGACTACTAAGCATAAAATGAATGGTTATCTACTATGTTGCGGATGTCAGGGTGACCCCTTCCTAACAAAGTGTGAGCAGCAGATGGGACAGCTCTGGGTGACAATGACAGAGGTGATGTGTCCCAATGGCTACTTGCTGTCTTTTTTGTTTTTGGGCCTCTGCTTCTCCTAATGTAGATAACAGATTATCAGGGTTTCAGCTCTTCTTTACCCACAGGAATGTAATGGGGGATTTTATAGAGTGACAGCTGTCCCCTCCTCGGACCACCCAGCCAAGCTGGCACATTTGTTATGGTCACCTGCTTTCATCTTCCCCCATGCGGAACGTGTCACTAGATCAATCTTCTACTTATTTTCAGTTCTATGAGACCTTCTGGTGACGGACCCCAAATAATTCAGATTCCTTAGTGGCCGTTTTCTAGTTTACCTATGTGCCATTTTTTGTATTTCTGCAGAGTTTTTTTTTTTCCAACATGTTTTATTGATTTCAAGAGTATTACAATAAAATATAATCATTCAAGTCTTGAAGTAACAAGCTTATTTGACAGGCGTAAAACTCAAAATAATGATTTAAGGTACAATGCCAAAAAGTAAGTCATACAGGTTTGAAGGTATCAAGCTTATTTGACGCTTATTTGACAAGTATAATACTCATAAATGTCCCCCCACTGCCCTCAACCCTCCCATCCCCCCCAACATATAAACCCCTAAAACGTCCCTGCATTCGATTAACAATCAACAAGTTCAAGGAATAGGATTATGTCCGCTAATTTTCTGAAGAAGATACCACTGGGTGTTTTCAAAATGTGTCCTTAATTTGTCCCTAGTGTCTTGAGACAGAGATGGGATGAATAATGACCATGTGCTTAAAAATTTCCCGGTCAATTTCTCTTTATTTGTCAGGGTGTCTAGCCAGTCCATTCGAAAAATATACATTATTTTGGAGTGTATGAGAGATTTGGGTGGTGGCAATGGATCCAGCCAGTGCTGCAAGATACTTTTCCTGGCAGCTGAGGCCCATATTATCAACATGGCCTTAACATGTTTGGGGAATTTGTGTTGAGAGCTGTCTAGAATATTAAATATTACCCATTGCGGCGTCAAAGGAAACAATATCCAACCAAGATTCTGCAGTTCGGCATGGATAGACTGCCATAATTTTTGCACTTTGGGCATCCCCACATGTGATGAAATATGTCTGTGTTTCCTGTCCCGCATTTGGAACATGTGAATGTGCCCCCTGGAGACATCCTAGACTTAATGTGTGGGGTAATATAAGCTCTATGAAGGAGTAATAGAGACATGTCTGCATAACTGCTGGAGGGGATCACCTTCCTTTGCATCAAAGTGGCATCTAAGATTTCCCCGACTGTGATGCTCTG
The DNA here is from genome assembly GCA_033576555.1 of Oophaga sylvatica. Lineage (NCBI taxonomy): Eukaryota > Metazoa > Chordata > Amphibia > Anura > Dendrobatidae > Oophaga > Oophaga sylvatica. The sequence goes on from JARQOD010000010.1 coordinate 68,524,330, forward strand.
TATATCATTAACCCATCGTGCTGGACCTGTCTTTTTGCCCTCCCATGACCATTGCTTACGCAACAGTGTGTAAATACTGCTTGTCGAGGCTATCTGCACCCTGGCGGTCCTAAGGAAGCCATCCAAAGCTTTCCTCCCTCCTCCACCCCCAGCAGCTATGCCTTTCAAAGTTAAGCTCCTTGCTTATAGAAAAAGGAAGGGCTTGTTTACAAATGTTGGGAAACGTTGTGCTGCTATGTCAAATGCAAGCATGGAGAATCTATCATCTAACAGGTCAGCTGCCAAGATGCAACCCTGCCCAGCCAGCTCAATGTAAGATAAGGGTGGTTTACCTCCCATAAAGCCCGGGTTACCCAGAAAGGGCACAAAAGGAGAGACATCGCTTCTCAAATGACATAGTCTCCGGCATTTCCTCCACGTCTGTATAGTTTGCCATAAAGTGGGGTGGTTTCTTATGTCTGCAATAAGGTCATCGTTGGTCATATGTAGTAATGCTGGTAAGGAGACATGGGGACTTAATTGTTGGTCTAAAAGTACGTTTGCGAAATGTGAGCTACCTCTTAACCTATCAATGATGTATCTGAGATTTGCTGCTAGATTGTACTTTGCAATGTCTGGGAAATTGATGCCACCCTCCTCCTTTGGAGCTTGTAGTTTGATTAGACCTATGCGTGTACGCTTTTTGTCTCCCCAAATAAAATTCCTAAAAGCAGTGTTTAGAGTTTTAACGTCAGCTCGTGTTAACAAAATAGGTAATGTTTGGAAAATATATAATAGTTTTGGAAATATTATCATCTTAATTAAATGACATTTTCCGGAAAAAGACAAAGTAAAGTGTTTCCAGGAGTTTAGAAGATTAAATATGGACGTAATTAGGGGTCTAATATTAATGTGGTATAAGGACGCCAAATCTGCCGGAGATAGACACCCTAATATTTGATAGATGATGTGCTCCATTGGAAGGGAAGTGTCGAGTTATTTAATTTTCCTTGCTCAAACAGAGCCAGGGCCTCTGATTTTTTATATTTTATTTTAAAGCCTGAGCATTTGCCAAAATGATTTAGGGCCTACATGATAACTGGTATTGCCGCATTGGGATTGGAGATGAATAGGAGTTTATCGTCGGCAAATGCCGCAATTTTGAGTGATGTGGAGCCTACCTTTATGCCCCTGTATGTTGAAGAGTTCTAAGTAAAGGATCTAAAGCAAGGTTAAAAAGTAAGGGCGACAAGGGGCAGCCCTGACGCGTTCCTCTCTGGATTTCAAATGTGGAAGAGAGTATACCATTTATGGCCAGCCTGGACACCGGGCTTTTATATAACAACTTTATCGCCTCACAGAACCATGGACCAAAGTTTCTAAACTCCAGGATGTCGAGGAGATAATCCCATGCAACCCTGTCAAACGCTTTGTCGGCATCCAGGCTGACCACAATAGACTCTAAACAGCCATGAGATTTTCCGTAAGAGAAAGCTCCCAAAGCCGTCCGTATGTTGTATGTTATGGATTTACCGTGGACAAACCAATTTGTTGAGACAATATCAGGTTGGGGATTATTTTTTGCACTCTATTTGCTAGTATTTTAGTGAAAATTTTAAAGTCGGAGTTTAAAAGCGAGATTGGTCTATATCCTTCCACTAGTGAAGGATCTTTGCCCGGCTTGGAGAGCACTATTATGTCTGCTTCATTGAAACGGTCCGGGAGCTGCCCCGACCGAACCAACTGGTTAAAGACTTCACAAAGATGTGTCCCTATACTGCCTCCAATATTTTGTAAAATTCATTACTATACCCTTTAGGGCCAGGAGATTTAGAGAGCTTCAAGGAGCTGATAGTTTGGATGACTTCTGAAGGGGATATAGGAGCATTAAGGATTTCCCTGTGTTCCTCTGTTAGTAAAGGTGCCACCTCCGTTTGCATAAAGTTTAGAATATCGTCCCCCTCTCCTCCGCTTTGTACAGGGAGCCAAAAAATGATCTAAATTCCTCTACAATCTCTTCATTCTCTGTCAACACTCTGCCCTCTTTGGTCCGAATTTTGTGAATCCTTGTGGCCTTTCTATATGGTCTAGTAAGAGATGCAAGTAATTTGCCAGGTTTGTTGCCCCATTTAAAAAATTAGTGCTTTTGAAGATCAATACTATAAGTGGCCCATTCATGAGCCAGTGCATCCGCTGATTCCTTTGCCTCGATATATTGTTTTTTTCGTGAGGGGTGAATTATTAAGTTTAAAATTTTTATATGCTAAGGTTAAAGCCTTCTGCGCTGCCAAGGTCCGCTCCTGCAACTGTTTTTTTTTATGACATATATACGCAATTATTTGCCCTCTCAACACTGCTTTAGAGGTATCCCAGAAAAGAATTGGTGTTTTACAATGTATTTGGTTGTCAGATTTGTACATATCCCATGAAAATTGTATGAATTTTTTGAAATCATCTGAGTGATATAGGTATGACGGGAACCTCCATTTCCTATGAGAATAGATTGGGTTAGTTAGTTTTAGGCTGAACGTTATCGGTGCATGATCTGAGATGTGCACGTCCAGAATTATGGTATGTGTGATTCTTGGCATGAGTGAGGGGTTCAACAACCAGTAGTCAATTCTAGCATGGGAATTATGAACATGTGAATAATGAGAGTAGTCTCTCTCAACAGGGTGTTGCACTCTCCAGACATCCAACAATCCCAAGTGATCTAAAAAAGATTGTATTAGTCTCCCCTGCGTAGGTATATGAGGAGATTGAGAATTAGATCTATCCATCTCGATGTCGTGCGCCTCATTAAAGTCGCCACCCACAATCATATGGGAGGTGTCCCAACCAGCGATTTGTTTTAGCACATTGGCCCGAAAGAGCGGATCCGATGAATTTGGTGCATAAATATTTATTACACTGTAGGTTGTCCCCTCTATAACCAGCTTAACGCAGACAAACCTTCCTGAAGGATCTTCTAACACATCCACTATCTCATGGTCAATATTCCTGTTTATCATAATTGCGACACCCCTCTGTTTTTAGTAAAAGAAGCTTCTGCACATACTATAAATTTTTTTACTAGAAAACCCCGGATGGCTGCCCTTCACCCAGTGGTCTCCTGCAAGAGTACAATATGAAAATTTTTTTGATGCAGATAATTTAAAAATTTTTTCCTCTTGACCGGGGAATTTAGGCCATTGACATTCCAGGAACACCAAAGGAGAGATGTCATAGCGGCCATTTTTTGCCTGTTGATATCTACCATTAACCCACTCCAGTGCGGGAAATATGATAAGATATAACCGTTACATAATAATAGGATCCCTGCCCATCCCAGCGAGTAGGCAATAGAATCCCTGGATTATTGATTACCTGAAGTCGAATGCAGAGACCCTTTCCCCAAAAAACCTCCCCTTCCCATAAAACCCGTAACTGTGTGTCACATTCAACATTTCCCTTAAACCTGCATCCCAACGTTAGACGCAGAGATAAAAATACAGCAAAAAACAACAACATAACCAACATGTCAGTTGACATCACCTTATGAGATTCATGGTATTGTCACTGAGTAAACCACTCTGGATCTTGCTCATAGTGGTTGGGAAGTATCCCGGACAACCTCCAGAGCCTTCACCGGGTCGTCGATAGCCCAGTTTTTCCCCCGATAGATTGAAGCGCAGTATCGCTGGATATTGTAGGCCAAACCTAATGTTTTTGTCAGCCAGCAACTTACACACCGGGTTGAAGGCCCTACGTCTGGTCGTCACCATGGCCGAATAGTCCTAAACATCATAACTTTGTGCCCTTCGTAGGATAGGTGCGCTTTCTTCCTGTAAGCAGTGAGTAGACGAATTTTGTCTTGAAAGTCAAGGACCTTGAATATCACCGGTCTGGGTCTATCATTGTCTTTACCCTTCTGCGGGCCTATTCTGTGTGCTCTCTCGACCGCCATTGAACCGGATGTTAGTTGAATGTCCAAGGCTCCCGGCAGCCACTCAGATGTTAATTTTAGCAATTCAGAGGGAAGAATGGACTCAGGTAGTCCTATCAGTTTCAAGTTATTGCGTCTAGATCGGTTTTCTAAGTCGTCCACTTTGGATTGAAGCTCTGTGACGACTTTCTCTTTTCCCTCTAGACGTTCTGCCATTTCCTTGGTAACCTCCTCCAGATCAGAGATACGTTGTTCAGCCTCATCCAGGCGGGTGCCCTGACTATTAACTTGTGATATTATTAAGTCTATTGAAGTTTGAAGAGTGGCGAATCTAGAGTCTATTTCGGGCATAAGGCGTTCCATGATGGCATCCGCTATTGAATGAGAAGTCTGCTACTGGTATCAGAGGTAGATTTAGGCGAGGATGAGCCTTGTTGGTTTCGGGAAGGAAATTTATCCATACTCAGCGACATTGGTGAGAAGATAGAAGGCGGTGATGTCTAAGTTAAGAAAAGTTACATTAGAATCTGCTATGTAGCAAGTAACTCCTATATAGAGCGTGTAGCACAGCTGGCCCACAGCCCGCACCAAGCTGCACGGCGTCCCCCGCGCCCGGAGCCTCCCGAGGAGCCTGGAGAGGCAGACCCGACAGACGAGCCCCCTGTCCAGGTATTCCCCCCGCTGATTAAAGCTGTTCTCCTCTCACAAATTGAGGGATAGCCACAGATGAGAGTAGGCCAGGGGAGCTCTGCTAAAAAGCGGCCACTCCTTGGCTCCGCCTCCCGGAAGTCTCTCCTTAGTACTTTTGAGAAGGCGTGGGGGGTAGGCCGTCCAGTCTAACAGACCAGGCCCATCATTTGCAAGCCCCTACCAGTCTGGGCGTCTATGGAGTAATACAGCTTGGGGGAGACGTCCACCCAGTCCAGAGAATCGCTTTTGTAAATTATCACAACCAAAAACAGCACTCCTGAAGTGGTATAAGCGGTATGCAGAAGCTAGCTACCAGGTGTCAGTGTGCCACTGGAACTGCGTGAGCCAGTGACCCTATATCAGTCAGTCTGCAGATCCCTCCAGCGATATAACTGAGGTGGTAATAAAGATTATAGCTGCGTAAAGAAATAACAGTCACTGGAACTTCTTGGTATAGTTATGAGAGCTCTGACGCTGAGACTACCAGAGCGTCTTGTGTGGTCACAGGGCTAGCGTTCCTCTCTGGGCGTTATGGACAAAGATGGCGGGGGTCCTAATGGCGGGAAAGAGTCTCCAGCGTGTGGTAGTAATGGCCCCGTTACCGCAAGTCCCGTTTCCCTCCTCCACTCCCCAGGGATCCCTCTCGGTACGTGCCTGCCTGTGTCGAGCCTCCAAGGCACACTGCAGTCGGCTCCCGGTGTACCTGCTTGGCGTGTCACAGACGGGGCCGGGTGACTGGCTAGGCCTGTTCTCAGCGGCGATGTCTCGGGCTTGGAGCTCCAGTGCCCAGATCTCCCGGTGGTGTCCCGCTTCCACCCGGGATTTTCTGGTCCTCGGACCCGCTGGCAGTCTCTGCTCCGGTCCCCTGGTTCTTACCGCGCGCTCCTGCGCTTCTCCAGCAGCGCCTCTGAGAGACCGCGTGTGCGCTTATGGCCGACAAAGAAGCTGACCTCCTCAACGCTCCGGCTCGCTGCAGCCTGTACCTGTGGGGGCCTCTCCTCCGGCACCCTCACAGTAAGTTTGTGGCCCCGTTTGTGTCTCGGGTCCCCTGCGGGAGTCTTTAGAAGGGCTCACTCTGCAGAGTTTTTTAATATTTTTGCGCAAGGGGATGAGGATCTGAATCTACAGCAACACAAACCCAGGATGTCTCGTTGCTCCTTCATCTCCATGTAATTCCAACATCTGGTGGAGATGTCTTTGGTTTTCATCTGCTTTAGGCCAAGTTCATAGCATGATTAAATAACTGAACAGACCGGTGTAACAAATTCTGTATTCTGTTATTTTCTGGGGGTCATATGTGGGAAATAGGATCTATACTAGCTGTCCAGAACTGGAAAGAAGGATCTACTTGTATAAGAAACTTGAGCCAAAGTTTACCTAATTTGTATAGAAATGTTTAAACCATTAAATTAATTTCTGCCTCTGAAATTACGCAACTGTTCCCTTAATCCCCCCACGATACATTACCCTAAATACACCCAGGATACTCTACTGTACTTTAAATCCCACCTCAATATGCTACTGTACCATAAATCCCCCCCACGATACATTATACCCTAAAGCCCCCACTATACGGTACCATACCATAAATTCCCCCATTATACAGTACTCTTCCCTAAATAATCCTACGATATGCCACTATATCCTAAATCCCACGATGCTCTACTGTACCCTAAATTCCTGCCCTCACGATACACTAACGTACCTTAAATTTCTCACCTATGATACACTACTGTATACTAAAGTGACCCACAATATGCTACCATACCCTAAATCCTTCCTTCCTATGATACGCTACCATAACCTAAATCCTTATCTCCCAATACAATACCGTACCCTAAAATTCACCCATGATACACTACCATACCCTAAATTCACCCATGATACATTACCATACCCTAAATTCACCCATGATACTAAATTCACCAATGATACACTACCATACCCTAAATTCACCAATGATACACTACAGTACCATAAATCTCCTGAATTCACCCACAATACTCTACCATAGCCCTAATCCCCCATCCCTGCAATACAATACCGTGCTCTAAATTTATCCACAATACACTACCGTACTCTAAATTCACCCATGATGCACTACTTTTCCCTAAATAATCCTACTATACTCTACTGTTGCCTAAATTCACCCGCGATACACTACTGTATTGTAAAATTCCTGCCCCCATGATACACTACTGTACCCTAAATCCCTCTCCCATAATACGCTACTATACCCTAAATCCCTCCTTCCCACGATAACTACCATACCCTAAATGCACCCACAGTATGCTCCCATAGCCTAAATCCCCAAATTTCCAATAAAATACCATGCCCTAGTCACCCATGATACACTACCGTACCCTATATTCACCAATGATACACTACTGTACCTGAAATTCACCCAGGAAACACCACTGTACCCTAAATTCCTCCTTCCCATGATTCACTACTGTACCGTAAGTCCCTTCTTCCCACGATACACTACCGCACCCATTCATCTATAATACAGTACCATAGCCTAAATCCCCATGCCCCTAACACAATACCGTACCATAAATTCACCCATGATACATTACCGTACCCTAAATTCATCCAGGAAGCACAAACATATCCTAAATCCCTCCTTCCCCTATGTGACTACCATACACTAAATCCCTCCTTCCCACGATACACTACCATAACCTAAATCTGCAGCACGATACCGTACCCTAAATTTACCTACGATGCACTACCGTACCCTAAATTCACCCATTATACACTGCTACAGCCTTGATTTTATTGGTAAAACTGAACGCTTCCTACATATATATTTCTGCAAGTACATCATATATGTATTCTGATGCTATGATAGGAAAACTGCTTAATATGATATCAATACAGTATACTGGAACGTGTAATTTACCCCATTCGTTGTCTATTACAAAGAGGCAGCAAATGTGCAATTAACATATAAACTGGACAGGAAAAATGGAGACCAGATGAAAAAAAAGAGATTTGGTATTTCAAGTTGATGATAAAGACGGAGGGCATGCTCACCACTTACAGATTCAGCGCAGCTGTGACGTGCGCTATTAATATAGGATATCTTGGCTTTGGATATGTATTTGCTCAATATGAATACATGAATATTGAGTCAGAAAATAAGATACGTAGAGGTGATATTGAGAGGACTCTGGATTAGTGCAACACGTGTTGAATGTCTGGTACTAAGGTGACTTGTTACATGTTCCACTAAGACACAGCTAAGGCAACCTATAGGCAGAAGTGTGGAACAAGGGGTTAACATTGGAAGTTGCCCTGGGTTGGGGCAGGAAATAGAATTCATATCCAGTGGGACTTGCTCCATACATACAGAGCCCGGGGGGCTGTCTCCTTGAATACACATGTGGGTTACAGAAATGAGGGAATGGACTGAAGCATAATATAAAACTTGCATTGTCACGTCCCCCCAAAAAAATAAGAGATCGGGCTCGAGGGAAGAAAACCACATTATATCCCTTGTCCTGTCTGACCGACAGTCTCGTATGTTTTGGCCCTTTAAGATTAGGACATTAATATGGATCTATAGTTCTACGCTGTAATGAGAATAATGGATTTGAATAACGGGAGGTTTTTCTAGAGACGGTGACGGATCCTCCCGTATGGCAGCTTTTATTAGTTTTGTTGTGTTGAATGTTGTATCTTGGGTTGTTCTGCATGCTGTGTGTTTTGTTGTGCTTCGTATTATGTTCTGTTGTGTGTTTCGTTGTGTATTGTGTTCTGTTGTGCTGTAAGTAGTGCTGTGTGTGTTGTACGGTGTGTTGTGCTGTGTGTTGTGGGTAGTGCTGTATGTTGTGCTCTGTTGGGCTGTGTTTTGTGTTTTATGTTGTGCTGTATGTAGTGCCGTGTGTGTAGTACTGTATACTGTGTTCTTTTATATGTCGTGGTGTGTTCTGTTGTATTGTGCTGTATACTGTGTTTTGTTATATATCATGTGGTGTGTTCTGTTGTGTTGTGCTTTGTGTGTTCTCTGTATATTGTGTTCTGCGATTTGTTGTGTGTTGTGCTGTATGGTATATGATGTGTGTTGTACTGTGCTGCGTTCTGTTACATGTTATATGTTGTGTTTGTTGTTTTGTGCTGTTTGTCATGTGGTGTGTTTTATTGTGTTGTACTTTGTGTGTTCTCTGTATATTGTGTTCTGCCATGTGTTGGGCTGTATGTTATGTGACGTGTGTTGTACTGTGCTGTGTTCTGTTACACGTTGTGTTTGTTGTTTTGCTTTGTGTTGTTTGTCGTGCTGTTTGTCATGTGGTGTGTTTTCTTGTGTTGAGCTTTGTGTGTTCTCTGTATATTGTGTTCTGTCATGTGTTGTGCTGTATGTTATGTGACGTGTGTTGTACTGTGCTGTGTTGTTACACGTTGTGTTTGTTGTTTAGCTCTGTGTTGTTTGTGTTGTGCTGTATGTTGTGTGTTGTGTTCTATTGTGTTTTGAGTTGTGGTTAGGTGAAAGGTGGCCATTGTGTGAAACACCAGTATAAGTAGTAGTTGTAGTAATGTGTGGTTGGGAGGAGGCGCACAGATTTTGGTAAACTCAGGGGCTCCGGCTTATGAGGGGGTCTATATTAGGAATGAATAATAAGAGTCGTGGGGATCTCTAAGGAAAGAAGTTGTGACACAGGTCTCTAGTGGTGGTGTGTAAGGGGTGGGGACCCAGATGGGGGTGAACAGCTGGACATGAAAGAGCTGTGTGTCTGTGTTTAAGTAAAACCAGGTGTGGGGGGGATTTTTTACTGGAAAGTAGGGAGGGATTGGCAGAAAGTCAGGAATTTGGAGAGAGGGGAAAAAAGAGAGAGAGATAGAAGTAGTGAGAGCTTAAACACACAGGGTGGGAGTAGATGTAAGAAGTCAGAGTGTGCAAAACTGTGCAAGAAAGGGGGAAAGGAGAAAGAGACAACTCCTGGCAAAGTGGTAGAGAAGGAGGGGAGACAGGCGCACCAAGAGGAAGTGAACAAGGGAGACATTTAGTACTGGGGGGAGTGTCGCTCAACAAGAGCGAAGAAGAAACTGTGCAAGAAAGTGAAGGCTGCGCTCATTCATCATAAAGACCTGTAAGTACGCACGTCTGTCTGTCTACATCTTCTTCCTCCTCCCATGGAATAAGTCCTATGTGTCCTGTCTTCTCTAGCACAGGGTTCCCCAACTCCAGTCCTCAAGGCCCACCAACAGGTCATGTTTTCAGGATTTCCTTAGTATTGCCCAGGTGATAAATGCATCACCTGTGCAAAACAAAGGAAATCCTGAAAACATGACCTGTTGGTGGGCCTTGAGGACTGGAGTTGGGGAACCCTGCTCTAGCAGATCCGCATATAAACATATCACAGAACTCACCTATAACAGAATGTTTTTGAAACTCTTTGGTAAAATTTGGTAGAACCTTGTAAAATGTAATTAAATTGGCTAAAATTAAGAATCTCGGATTTAAGAGAGCGAATTATACTGGAATCACTGCGGTATTATAACGTCTCGTAAAGGGAATGACTGCAATGATAAAGTGAAGGGGTTTAGCCGGTGTTAAAACAACTTTTAAGAATTTCACGGTAAATTCCCAACATCGTCAACAAGTCCAGAATTTGCCAATTGTGTAAAAGTGATTCAGCGGCATCCAACAGAAGATGCTTCGACAAAGTGTTTAAGATCAGGGGCCTTGTCCTTGTGTATGCTTCATTAGTTATGTTGATTGGGTCACACTTCATATATGGATGAGTTGAAGGTATGAGGTCAATGTATTTTTTTCCCTATTAAATATACTTTCCTATATGAGGAAAAGTCATGGGGTGAACGTGGTGCTTTTGTTGGTCCTTTCAGGATTTCTGCTTCATCTTTGGTGAAGTGTCAGGAGAGGTTGAAAGTCTTGTAGGTAGCTACTATCGTAATTGATGTTCTCTTTATTTCTGAAAATAAAAAGAACTGGGGGGGTGAAAGTATAATTAGGGCTACAGAGACTTCTCATGTCTCACGGAGAATTTCTGAATGGTAGATATTTCAGATAAAGTTGTGACCTCACAAGAAGTTAAGTTTCCCCCGGAAGACTTCTTGTCCCGTGGAAGTTCAAGACATTTCCAGCTATAATAATCTGAAAATGGCTGATAGGAGAACAATTATTTTTTCTACAAATTACAGAAAAAGTACAAATATCACAAAATCCTTTTGGTCCTAGAGGTAAAACCACCCAACTTGTCTAAGCCTTCTTTGAGAATGAGCGTGGTCATGTTCAGGAAGACTACATATGGGTTTCTGTACTAATTTTCAATTTTTGCTTTAATTTTTCTAGATGATGTATTTCTTTTTACTACTCGGTGTCCTTCTGGTTCCCAGCATCCAACAAGAAACCGATGAGGCAAACACCTTCACGGTAATCTGCCTTCACGTATACCTGTATAATAGAGCTGATGACATGACGGTCACATTAGGTGACAGCTGTACAGGAGATATCTGAGCTCTCCCAATTACACTTGGTGTAAGGGCAGGATCGGAGCAATATCTCCTGGTGCTTAGTCCACCACCCATGGTCCTTAATGTCCCATAAGGGAAGCTCTAATCAGACCATGAAACGAAGAGCTGAACCTGATGATTTCGGTGGGACCACCTGACCATCTCATGTGCATGGGGACCACGTGACTCTCACGTGACAATTGACAGTTGGAACAGTTAAGGATCCGGCAGTTTAAATTCAAACGTTCTGTTCTTTTTTTATTTCTAAGAAAGTAAACCGCTAAGTGTCAGGCAGAGACTTTCTGCTCATAAATCCCATTAACATTTTTTTTTCGTAAGTTCTATTAATTTAGATAGATTTAGATTAAGAATGCACATATATATATATATATATATATATATATATATATTTTTACAATTGGACAAAAAAAAAATTGTAGGTCCCTAGTCCAACAAGCAACCACGCCAGTACCCCATGGCAGCCAGATATAGGCACTATAAACCTCCCACTACCTGCTGGCATCCTGGGCGCCTCTTCTGATGTTTCTACCCCTCGCAACGTCATCACATTGTGGGGCATATTAATCAAAAGAGGCACCCACGATTTCGGCAGGTAGTACAAGGTTTGCAGTGCTCTGGTCTAGCTGCTATGGGGTAAGGGCACGGTCACTACGAATTGTTTTGCTCAACCCTACCATTTTAAACACATTCGTTAGTTATAATCTTTTCCCAGTTTCCTGCCAACTAGTTTGTCAATTAAAAAAAAGCCTTCATTTTTTGTTTTTGCATTTTTTTTTTTTACCAAATTACTATTTTAAACCTAGGCCAATCCCATGATCAAGGGAGAATTGAGCACGGAGTTTAGTGGTGCTTCTTAGATGTCCAATTTTACAGAATACAATAATCAACATTTATATATATATATATATATATATATATATATATATATATATATATATATACTTGACAAAGGTCCACACTTGAGACCGAAAGGTCGCACATGGGCCAATAAACCACATTTGATATTTTCTACCGGAGTGCTGCCTTCATTTTTTCTGGATCCTAATACAAGGTTTGGTACATGCCTGGAAGGATTTTTTGCACCCCACTTGCTTTTTTGGTGCTGCTTTTTGTCTTTGCTTTTTTATATATGCTTATATATATATATATACATATATATACGGTATATATATATATATATAAATACATATACATATATATATAACAGAGGCAGTATCAGTATGTGAATTATATGCAACTCTGATTACTTTTGTGATTTAACAATAATTATTTTGCTTTAATTATTGTATTGTTAACGTTGTTACCTATGACTTGTGTTTTGAAACTGTTAAACTGTAAAGCGCTGCGGAATATGTTGGCGCTATATAAATAAAGATTATTATTATTATTATTTAAAGTCAGTGACTGCTTCTCCCTAGGCAGAATACAAGCTGTCACAAATAGCAGTCTGTATTCTGCTGATGGATCTGTAGATCAGCAATGGGATTCTAATTTTCATACGTGTGAATATAGTTTATATAAGGCAAGCCATTGGACAAGTTCCAATATATGTGATAAGTGAAGAAAAATGATGTTCCAGCACCTACAGTGCTGGCAGAATGCTGATGAGAAGGAAAATTGTTTACAAAAAGAGTGTATGGCAAATTACAGAGCATAATTATCAGGAAGGTTCTTAGATGTTGGACTAAAGCTGTTTTAGCTTCTTGGGGCAGAGGTTGGCCAGACCATGGTATTCTACAGGTTTTAAGTGAAAGGTTATTTTTGCTTTCAAATCAAGATGCCAGTGTTGCTTAATATGAAATTGCAATTAGTATGTGTGCACCATAAATAGATAAATGATTTTTTAAGCCCCATTGTGGATCGGAGGTAATGAGTGTAATGACAGTGCCGTGGCGTGTGCTGGCGATATACGAATAACAGGAAATCAATAGATATTATTCCTTTCCTTTTCCTCAGATTTAAAAGGTGGCTTCATACGCTCATAACATATTTCTTGGAAATGCGATCAATGTCCGATCACTGGGGGCCCGCCAGGATAGTTTGTACAATAAATGTGTCAGCGTGAAATATTTTCGTATTTTTTTTGGAATATCTTACACGTCCTTTACAGAACCACCCCGCTAATATTTCCAATCCATTGTTCAGATCTGACACACCAGGTCCCCGTCCTTCCTGGTTTTTTTTTCCGGGTGTCTATGTAATAAACGCAGTGAGAACATAACATGAGCCGTTGCCATGTACAAAAAAACAAAATACTGATTTCTTAGCAAAGATCATTTTAAACTTTTCCCTCTTTTCTACTTCCCAACAATCAAGAGTTTGCATTCGTATCTCCATTGGTGTGTGTGTGCACTGTCATGTGGAGGGATTAGGAAAAAGACACCCCAAGTGAAAATGCTGGTTTCCACCCAGATATTAATCCCGGTAGTTACAGAAGTTGCAGTGTCATTCTATAAAAGTGGTAAACAGGAGCAAGAAAATTCAGGTGTCTAACTGGCGGGTGTAAGATAATGCTCCATAGCCTCTCGCCCTGGGGTACAAGCTGCTGCCCTAAAAATTGCAAAGGATAATGTAAGGAACATTATTTGCCACCTTTATATAGCGGCTGTCCGGGTGAAAGTGGTCCTGGGATTCTAACGATGCAGAGTCCAAATGGTGTATCCTGTGTAATCTACTGTATATAGACGTGTTACCTTTTTCATTGTAACCCTGACAGTGATGATAATGAGACTGCTGAAAAGTCACATGCAGAGAACAGAAAGTGGGAGAGGGGTCACAGCAGTAACATGATATTACCCAGATCACTCTCTATAGCAGGAGAAAATGAATTCTTAAAGCATTAAACTATATAAACATACATGTACCTGAAGCTCGGGGCCCCTACCTAAAATCTCAATCAGGGTCCCAACTATCAAGGGAAGTGGTATCCCAACTATCAAGGGAAGTGGTATCGGTCTTTCTCCAGGGGCGGATGCGACTGCATCCACCATAGTTCTGCTCCCACATGTTACTCACTATAATTTTTCCCTCTACAACTTTTAGGAGTGCACGGATGGATATGAGTGGGATGCAGAAAGGCAGCACTGCAAAGGTAGGGCGTACATGTCATACTGAGTCGTATGCCGCAAAATACCATTGAGCACCAACCATCCTGATGATGTCCTTCTACCTCTATTTGCATCTTCTACAGATATTAATGAATGCTTGACCATTCCTGATGCCTGCAAGGGTGAAATGAAATGTATTAATCATTATGGAGGTTACCTGTGCCTCCCTCGCTCCGCCTCGGTGATAAGCGACACCAATACGGACCCTGGGACCGCCGGAGCGCCAAACCCAAACCCAGGTCCTGGAGTTGATCAAAGAGAAAACCCGTGTCCAAATGGCTACCAACCGGACTCTCAAGGATTAGGCACCTGTGTAGGTGAGTGAAGTGTGGAAGCTATTAAGAAATATTCTAGGCGCACTCATTAATAAATAATCATAAAGGGTTTGTCTTATAAATAATATATCCACAGGACAGACGATAAATGTACAGCAGGGGTCTACCTGCCAGAAATATCCCCTATTGCGAAAATAGGGTTCTATTTGAATGGACGGTAGTGACATGTGCGACCATATGATGAATGGAGCGGCAGTGAGCATGTGCGACCATAGGATGAATGGAGCGGTAGTGAGCATATGCGACCATAGGATGAATGGAGCGGTAGTGAGCATATGCGACCATAGGATGAATGGAGCGGTAGTGAGCATGTGCGACCATAGGATGAATAGAGCGGTAGTGAGCATGTGCGACCATAGGATGAATAGAGCGGTAGTGAGCATGTGCGACCATAGGATGAATAGAGCGGTAGTGAGCATGTGCGACCATAGGATGAATGAGCGGTAGTGAGCATGTGCGACCATAGGATGAATGGAGCGGTAGTGAGCATTGCGACCATAGGATGAATGGAGCGGTAGTGATGTGCGACATAGATGAATAGAGCGTAGTGACAGTCGACCATAGGATGAATGGAGCGGTAGTGAGCATATGCGACCATAGGATGAATGGAGCGGTTGTGGCATATGCGACCATAGGATGAATGGAGCGGTAGTGAGCATGTGCAATCATAGGATGAATGGAGAGGTAGTGAGCATGTGCGACCATAGGATGAATGGAGCGGTAGTGAGCATATGCGACCATAGGATGAATGGAGCGGTAGTGAGCATGTGCAATCATAGGATGAATGGGAGCGGTAGTGAGCATATGCGACCATAGTATGAATGGAGCGGTAGTGAGCATATGCGACCATAGTATGAATGGAGCGGTAGTGAGCATATGCAATCATAGGATGAATGGAGGGGTTGTGAGCATGTCGACCATAGGATGAATGAAGCGGTAGTGAGCATATGCGACCATAGTATGAATGGAGCGGTAGTGAGCATGTACGACCATAGGATGAATGGAGCAGTAGTGAGCATGTGCGACCATAGGTTGAATGGAGCGATAGTGAGAATGTGCGACCATAGGATGAATGGAGGGGTAGTGAGTATGTGTAACCATAGGAGTGGGGGTCACACATGCTCACCAGAGCTCCATTGGCACAAGGGATTTTGATTTTGGACCCATTGTTTTTCGGATCAGTGGGATTCTAAGCAGGCAGATCCCCAGCAATCTGCCATTGATCTCTATATCCAACCAATGAAAACAGTTTTTTCTTGAATGTAGAGCGAAAAATAAAAAAGTTTCTCCACCTTCTCCATTATGTCAGTTTGTGAAACTCGGACCTCACTTGGATGTCATCTGAGTGTGGTCCATTTTTTTTTTCACTGACCCATAGACTTGCATTGCCTGCTTTGATTCGACCATCGGATCAAAATTAGACATATGTCTTGATTTTTTCCGCGTAGGAAAAAATCAGACATGTGCACAGCGTCATAGAATATCATAGGTACAAGTGCGATCCGTGAAAACAGCGGATAGCACTTGTCCGAGAAAATCAGTCATATGCATGAGCCCTCAGTGTTATTGATAGCTATTGATGTGTGAGCGGAGGCAGGCTTGATATGAGGGTGGGAAATATCTCTGTTTTCTTCTCTTGTTTTTTCTCCAGATGTAAATGAATGTGAATATGAAATGGATGACTGTCTTCCCAGCCAAGAGTGCGTAAATATCCCTGGCGGGTTCCATTGTAAGTGTCCGGAGGGCTACAGGAAGATTGGAAATGAGTGTGTAGGTGAGTGTAACACTGCGCTGAAGCATGTGGGCTTCTCATCATGTATCATACAACCTCCACAGAAGGTGGCCGATGTATTCAGGTATGGTTTATAATATAGTGGTAGGGCCAAAAAGTCAAGATCCAGATGCTTCCTCATCTACTTATAGAGAGGAAGAATTGTGGATCGGTCGACTCCACAATCCCTCCAGATGTTACGTTTTGAGGAACTGTTTTCAGTAGGGTGATTTTTGAAGTTACACTGAATTTGTTCAGAATTTTTTTAGCTGAAACTCTCCAAAATCCTCATCAAAAACTGCTCTAAAAACTCTTGGAAAACTTTTCAATTAATTTCTACGGCAAAACCACTTTTGCTCGTCATTTGCAAAGTTTTTTTAAACTCTTGGGGGGGGGAAAATAAGAAAGCACATGTCACTTCTTTGAAGTGGGATCCTGAAGGAAATCGCTCCAACCTAGGCAGGGTCCAATTAAAAGACTACAACTTCAGAACCAAAAAAAAAAAGCTTTTCTAGCAATCTTCAATACTCCTTCAGGAAAAGAAAAACTCTTCTAAAAAAAACTTATTTATGCTTAAAAACTCGTGGGTTTCTTTTTTTTTTTTTTTTTAACTCCTGGAAAAAAACTCAGTGTGAACATAGCCTTACACACGTGTCAAAACAGGACTAAACATAAAATGTGAAAATTCAGTTTCATAATAAATATTACACTGGGGGAAACGTTTCCATTTCTTGTATTAATATTGAATAATTCTGTCTTTTTTCTATTGCCCTAATTATAATGATAATTATTCCCCGTTTTTCTCCTTCATTCCAGACATTGATGAATGCCGCTACAGATACTGTCAGCATCGCTGCGTGAACTCACCAGGATCGTTCACCTGTCAGTGTGAGCTGGGATTCCAGCTGGCATCTAACAACCGCTCGTGCGTGGGTAAGGACGGGATTGTGAACCAATTTAATAAAAAAATAAAATACTGTAATAGGTGCTTTTTAAATGGGGTTGGACCTACCATTACCCTCCATATCGGCGGACAACCCTTCATTCCCCAACATCATCTGTCGGGGGGAGAGTCGAGAGGCCGCCATACACATTGGCTAGTCGGCCGGTCTCAGATTTTTGTTTTTTTTTCATAGTGATTATATATTTAGTCCAAAAAGTGTGTTTTTAACCATTTAATTGAACAGAATCGCTAAAATTAAGACGCTAATCTTTGTATTATCACATACAGATGTCAACGAGTGCTCCATGGGCGCGCCGTGCCAGCAGCGCTGCTATAACACCTATGGCACCTTTCTCTGCCGCTGTAATCAGGGATTTGAGTTGGACAATGACGGGTATACCTGCAATGGTACGTACTGCACATCCACATCATCACTGGGGCGATCGTTTGTCATTGAATAAAACTAGGTGTTTCTCACCCTCCTCAGGTCCAGCGCTGCGTCTCTACCACTGCCCTGGTCTCAGCGGTGATGCCGATGTAAACGGCATGAGCCCCGTCATTGGCTGCAGTGTTCACGTGAGCTGTAGATTTGACGTCACCACTGCAGCCTGTCTCTGAGACTCAGTGTTGGACCTGGGGAGGGAGAGCAGTGCATTAGTTTATTATTTACATCTAGTGGAAAGCGATGGGGAGGGAAAGGTATTTTCTGAAAAATTCTGAGCCCCCCCCCCATTGCTTTAGTGTCAATCACTGGTAATTGAGAGCTAACAAACTGATTTTTTTTCTTCCAAGTTACATAAACGATGTTTTGCTTAACATTAGTGATTATTACTGATTGGATTTTACTTTAGACATCGATGAGTGCAGTTACTCCAGCTATTTGTGCCAGCATCAGTGTGTGAACGAGCCTGGGCGCTTCTCCTGCACTTGCCCAGAGGGATACCAGTTGTTGGGCACTCGTCTGTGTCAAGGTGAGGCTCTTCGAATACATAATATTTCACAAGATACCAGTCATCTTCGATGGCATAAAAAGTCGATCACATTGGGACAACGTCTTTCATAGAATGGTAGAGTTGGAAGGGACCTCCGGGGTCATCTGGTCCAACCCCTGCCAAAGCAGGATTCACTAAATCATCCCAGACAGATGTCTGTCCAGCCTCTGTTTGAAGACTTCCATTGAAGGAGAACTCACCACCTCTCGTGGCAACTTGTCTTTGTGTATGGCCCCTTAATGAAGAGCATTTCCAAATATCAGAAAAGGGAACGTCACATGGCGGAGGCATGGTTACTTCTATGTGACAATTATAGGTTAATAAATGCACGAGCAATTACGTTTCACGGCTCTGATCGGGGTATTAACTCTGAATATGTAAGAAAGACTTACTTCTTACCACTTTACACCATAAAATTCTTAATGAAGAATACCCATGGGCAGGGCTGGGACCAGGAGTAGGCACCTGAGTAGGGCGCCACCTCCTGCCTACCCGAGGAAGAGCGAAAAAAAAAACCCTGACATTGCTGAATGCCTGCGGCTGCTCGTCACCTTCCTCGGGCAACAGGCACTCAGCACAGTGATGACTGGGGAGTTCACCTCTCTCTCTGCCTGTGCCCTGGCCATCGCTTCTTCCCCATACACAATTGTATTGAAGTGGTGCCGCCAGGGACAGGAGCAGAGGAGCTGTAATCAGCGCATGCAGAAGACATCGGACGTCACAATGCAGTGACGTCATCACAAGGAAAAAGAGACAGAGCTGCACTGCACAGGGAGACTGGATTAGGTGAGTATAAGCTTTTTTTAATGTTTATTCTATTATTTTCCTAATGAATGGATGCTATTATACCTAGGACCGGTGGGGACATTCCATGAGGGGCTATGGGGACAAAACAGAGGCTGTAGTGATACCACAAGAAGAGGGGCTGACGATGGGGACAAAAGGGGCTGGCTATGGGGACATAAGAAGCTGGCTTTTAGGACATTAGAAGAGGGGCTGTGGAGACATAACAAGAGGGTGATTATAATGTATTGGGTGCTGTTAGGGATCTTATATTGGGGACTGTGGTGACCATACTGTATACAGGGCTGTGTTGGACATTATAATGTATATTGGGGGGCTTGGGTGAATATCATACTGTGTGAGGGGCTGTGAGGGACACTACTGTATAGAGGGGCACTACTGTATATAAGGGGTTGTGGGGCCATTATACAGTATTGGTGACTGGGGTGGCATAATACTGTATGGGTGGCTGTGGTAACCATCATACTGTGTAGGAGGACAGTGTGAGGAAGAGGTACAGTTTAGAGAGTACAACGTAGTGGGCGGGATGAGGACATAGTGTGAAATGGGGGCACAGTATGGAGAGAGGTTAGCATGGTGGAGGGATAATATAGAGCTATACAGAGTGTAAAGGAAAACAGTGGAGAGGAAAAGTCATGGTATAGGCTGTGGTTCATAGGGGTAGACGGTAGGGCGGTTATAGCTGATAATGGCAGCCAGTAGGGCGGTTATACGTCATTAAGACTCACGGTGTGGCGGGTGGAGCTCATAAGGGCAGACAGTGTGGAGGCCATGTACCATAGGAGGCTTATTTAGGTCATAATATGGCCAGATATTTTTATGCAGAGGGCATTTTAATAACACTCTTATTTTTATGGGCACCATGTTGGGATGTGCTGCAGAAAACCGAAGAAGAGGGATGTCTTCAGAGAAGAGCTGTGGATGTGAAAAGTCATCATGACATCAGGACAAGATGGAGACGAAAAGAAAAACTACTCAATCAGAGAAGATGTCACCTATAAGGTACCTAGATGTAAATGTTGATACTGACTATGCCTCATCAGTACTGTGTTTCCTGTATTGTCTAGTCTGATAATGACTGATTACGACACCTCGCAGCATCTCCTTACTATTGTTAAGGACATACTGGAAGTTGTAGGTTCATGAGATACAAATTTATATGGGCCTGAGTTGACATTACAATTGATTGCTGTACTAAGCTTGATGATGTATTCATGTACTGATGGTGGTTCTTGTGACGTATTCATGTACTGATAGTACTGGTGTTGTATTTATTTACTGACCGTGGTTCTTGTGATGTATTTATGTACTAATGGAAGTTCTGGTGATGCATTAATGTACTGATAGTGGTTCGGGTGATGCATTAATGTATTAATTTACTGACGATGATTATGGTGCTGTGTTTATATAATGTGGATGACTGTGGTGATGTATTCATATATTGATGATGATTTTGGTTTCATATTCATGTATTGCTGATGGTTCTGATGATGAGTACAGCAGCACAGCCGTCATCACTACGTGACTACATCACCAGAGCCATCAATAGTACATGAATACAGCAAAAGAATCTCTATCAGTACATGAAGATGTCACTACAACCACCATCAGTACATGTATACGTCACCAGAACCACTATCCAGGTTAGGGTTGGGGTTAGAGCTAGGGTCAGGGTTGGGGCTGGGGTTAGGTTTGGGGCTAGGATTAGGGCTAGGATTGTGGTGTTGGGGGATACGGTTGTGTTGAGGTGACAGTTGTGTTGGGGTTATGGTTGGGGTTAGGGTTGTTGTTAGGGTTAGAGTTGGGTTTAGGGTTGGGATTAGGTTTAGGAGTAGGGCTGTGTTAGTGTTGGAGTTAGAATTGGGGGGTTTCTACTGTTTAGGTACATCAGTGGTCTTCAAACGCAACATGGCGACCACCTTTGTTTCCAGCCAATTTTGCGTTCAAAAAGTCAAACGGTGCTCCCTCCCTTCTGTGCCCTGCCATGCACCCAAACAGTGGCTTTCCCCTACATATGAGGTATTGGTGTACTCAGGAGACATTGCACAACAAATTTTTTGGTCCATTTTCTCCTGATACCCTTGTGAAAATAAAAAAGTTTGGTTCCAAGGTAAATTTTTAGTGAAAAAAGTAAAATGTTCATTTTTTCCTTCCATATTGCGTTAGTTCTCTTGAAGCACCTTTTTGTCATAAATAAACGAAAGTCATATCGAAGAAATTTTACCATTAACATGAAGTACAATATATCACAAAAAAACTGTCTCAGAATCCGTGTGATCCATTGAAGCGTTTCAGAGCTATAACCTCATAAAGTGACACTGGTCAGAGTTGTAAAAATTGGCCCGGTCATTAAGAAAATTGGCTGTCATTATGGGGTTAATAATAGAGACCTTCATTTAAAAACTGCATTTTGTGTTTACTTCTGTTATCTTTCTGTAATATTTACATTTTTGGGTGATCTGAAACCTTTAAAATTTGACAAAAATGCAAAATAGGAAATCCGGAAGGGGCAAACACTTTCTCACCCAACTGTATAGACAGCAGAGATTTAAGTTAATAAAATACAAGTTTTACCTAAACATTTCCCATAAAAATGTCTATGAATCTGATCAGATCCTCCTGCTCTATAACATCCCACCTGCAGATCAGAGACCATTTTCAACTCTTTTTTTCCCCAGAGCCAAAATGATCGATGACTATACTTATTAGGCTTCCTAGGAAATATATCTCCTTCTTCTGTGTATCCATGTGTAGAATTCCACTGAAGGATTGTATCTGTATCTTTTACTTAGCTTTGTTTTGTCTATTGAGAGCAGCTATGTCTGATCTCTATCAGAAACTCCAAGCTCTTTATCCGAGATGATTCCTGTCTGAAGGACGTGATATGATTGCTAACTGTAGGACGTAGGATGATTCCTATTTGTAGGACATAGGATGATTCTTCTCTGTAGGACGTAGGAGGATTCCTATCTGTAGGACGTAAGATGAGCCCTGTCTGATAGGACGTATTGTGATTCTTTCTGTTGGCATAGGATTTCTATCTGTAGGAACGTATGATGATTCCTACTGTAGGACGTAGGATGATTCTACTGTAGGACTAGGATGATTCCTTTAGTAGGAACATTGGGGATGATTCTTCTCTGTAGGACTAGGAGATTTTGTTCTGTAGGACTAGATGATTTCTTGTAGACGTAGGATGATTCTTTCTGTAGGACATAGGAGTTTCTATCTGTAGGACGTAGGATGATTCTTCTCTGTAGGACATAGGATGATTCTATCTGTAGGACTAGGATGATTCTTCTCTGTAGGACATAGGATGGATTCTATCTGTGGACGTAGGATGATTCTTCTCTGTAGGACATAGGATGATTTTGGTCTGTAGGACATAGGATGATTTCTATCTGTAGCACGTAGGATGATTCTTTTCTGTAGGACATAGGATGATTTCTATCTGTAGGACGTAGGATGATTCTTCTCTGTAGGACATAGGATGATTTCTATCTGTGAGACGTAGGATGATTTCGGTCTGTAAGACATAGCATGATTCCTCTCTGTAAGACGCAGGATGATTCCTATGTCTAGGACGTGAGATAATTCCTAACTGTAGGACGTAGGATGAGTCCTGTCTGTAGGACATAGGATGATTCTTCTCTGTAGGATGTAGGAGGATTCCTATCTGTAGGACGTAAGATGAGTCCTGTCTGTAGGACGTAGGATGAATCTTCTCTGTAGGACGTAGGAGGATTCCTATCTGTAGGACATAAGATGAGTCCTGTCTGTAGGACGTAGGATGATTCTTCTCTGTAGGACATAGGATGATTTCTATCTGTGGGACGTAGGATGATTTCGGTCTGTAGGACATAGCATGATTCTTCTCTGTAAGACGCAGGATGATTCCTATGTCTAGGACATGAGATGATTCCAAACTGTAGGACGTAGGATAAGTCCTGTCTGTAGGACGTAGGATGATTCCTATCTGTAAGACGTATGATGATTCCTAACTATAAGACGTAGGATGATTCCTATCTGTAGGACATAGCATGATTCTTCTCTGTAGGACGTATGATTCCTATGTCTAGGACGTGAGATGATTCCTATCTGTAGGACGTATGATGATTCCTAACTGTAAGATGTAGGATGATTCCTGTCTGTAGGACGTATGATGATTCCTGTCTGTAGGATTTAGGATGATTCCTGTCTGTAGGACGTAGGATGATTCCTGTCTGTAGGATTTAGGATGATTCCTGTCTGTAGGACGTAGGATGATTGGTGTCTGTAGGACGTAGGATGATTGGTGTCTGTAGGACGTGCACCTTTTTACATTCCTGCTCACCACTCCCTACAGAAAAAGTTCTAGCTTTAGACACAATATACAGGTTTTTTTTTCACTTTGATGCCAGGATTGTGGGTTTTTTAGTTTCTACTTTTCTACATATTTTATTTTTTATCTCCTATGAGATGGTAATGTATTTTCCATAGATTCCACCATAAATGTCACTGGAGATTCCAAGAACCAGAGATCCGTGATCACAGTTGTGGCAGCGGCTTATCTGCTGTATGGGATAGAGTAGTTCATGAAGTCCCAAAAGTGACTCCAGTTGTCAGATCACTTCTAGAAATAAAATGCCGACGTGCAATACAGAACAGCCCTACACTGATCCCATTGCCGGTGATTCCCAGCAGCGTTTTGTGCGCTGTCAGATGTTTCTTTTGTGTGTTTGTATATCACTGTAACTGCAGAAATAAAAATTCACTGTTTTAGAAGCTTTGCCATGAAATGCTGCATAAATAGACTTTTTTTTTGTTTTTTTTTACTCTCTAATATGGCTGAAAATCAAACACTGCTCTTGCTCTCGGCTGGATTGTGGTCTTGCTGGCTTCTGTGCTTAAATAGCTTGCCAGAGCAAGCATGACACAGATATGCATGAGCGAGCAGAATCAAACCATAGCACAGCACTAAGTGAGACGACTGATGTGGGAGACTGCAGGAAGTCCTCAGATCCCCGCCTGTCGGACACATAAAGACCTGTTAGTCTGAGAAGTATGAAGTTCTGTATTAAGTGCTTGCAGTGCATATTGTGATTGTGCGATATAGCAGAACGTGGGCTGCTAGTGGCCAGAAAGGAGAGATGCCCGAGATAAATCAGATTATATATATATATATATATATATATACTAGCTTGGCCCGTGCGAAATTTTCGCACATTGGTCGTCGGGGGCGCAGGCAATTCCAGAAAAAGCAAGCTGGTCAAATGTAAATGTATTTCATGAGATGATGAACACAGACCGATATTTATATATGTAGATTGGTAATACAATAAATTGATTTAATAAGTAAAGGCCAAAAAATGTCTGCCGGTTGAGGCGCCACCTGCAGGTCATTGTGTCTTTCTGTAGGTTTATGAAAATAAATGTTTAAACTGTCTTTAGTGATAAAATCGTGAATGTGTGGTTTGTTTGGCTCTTTTCTTGCTGAAGGGGGCAAGTTTACCTTTCATATGGTGTATCATTTGTGTGTGTGGGCAAAGTAATCAGCGAAAAAGCAGTGCATGTTTACAAATGTGTTTGCATATGTGACTCACCTGCAGTGAAGTGTGCAATCCTCCAATGTGCCTGAAATAGGCTGGGCAAGCACTTGGGCAAGCTGGAAAGACCCCAAGGCAAATGTTTGGATTTGTTTGTGATGTCTGTAAGCAGCTTTGTGGTAGTATGCTTTAGGGTATTGTGCTGCCACATGCAGGTAATTTGACCTTTCAAATGGTGTATTATTTGTGTGGGTGGAGTATGAACGGAGCAAGTGTGCAATTCAATAGGCAGTGCATGTTTACAAATGTGTTTGCATATGTGCCTGTTAGAACCCTCTTGTTAGATTTTGTTTCAGTTTGCTGGTCACATGACCTTTTTTCCCTATTTAGTCTGGCTCCGCCCTTCTGGCTTTGCTGGACTTCATTGTATTATCTACTCTTGAGCTAGCCGGGTGCTTAGGTGCCTTACTCTGTCAGTTTTGCATAATCTTAGGATCTCGTAGTAATTTGTTTTCTGTTTAATTTTCCCTGCTACAATTTCTGTTAGGAGGTGTCCACCTTTTCTCCCAGTCCCTAGATCTTGTAGGGATTCCTCCCTCGGAACTATAGGTCTTCGTTCAGACTAGCTGAGGACTTTAGCGGGTCTGGTCGCAGGATCAGGTTCCCAGTTACATCGTAGGGATCAAGCTCAGTTCTATTGTAGGGACAGAGTTCCCATCTTTCCTTAGTGCTTGTAGCAGTTCATAACAGTAAGTCCAGCCAAGAAATAAAAAAAAAAAAAAATCTCTAAGGAAAGATTTTCTGTTTTCATCATGGTGTCGGTTCGGGATTTGGCTGAACGCCTGCAGGGTCTCTCTCTGGAGGTGGCTGAAATCCAGCAACACGTGAGTAGTTGTTCTGGAGCACATTTCGTGGAGCCAAAGGTACGTTTGCCTGATTTATTTTTTGGTGAACAAGATTTTTTTTCTTTTAAAAATGCTTGCTTGTTGTATTTTCGTTTGAGACCCAGATCCTCTGGTGATGAATCACAGCGCATAGGGTTTATAATGTCACTTTTGCGCAAAGAACCTCAGGACTGGGCCTTTTCTCTGCAGCCTAGTGATCCATGGTTTGGATCAGTGGATGGTTTTTTTTCTGCTTTGGGGTTGTTGTATGACGATCCGGATCGTGTTTCATCAGCTGAGACAGAGTTGAGACGTTTGAGACAGGGATCGAGTAATGTGGAAAAATATTGTACTCACTTCTGTAGGTGGTCCACCCAGGTGGGCTGGAACGATTCAGCTTTGAAAAGTTTATTTCTTGCAGGATTAAGTGAAAGGGTTAAAGATTTGCGGATTGCTTATCCTATACCTGGTAACTTGCAAGAGGCTATGCAATTGGCCATACGGGTGGATAGGAGACTGCGTGCAAGGGTTAATGAGAGTAAGTCTGCTTTGTCAGCTCCAGGTTTGGAGAAGGAATGTACTGACATTGCAGAGCCGATGGAAATTGGAGCAATGGCACCTCACTCTCGGGAAAAAGAACGCAGATTTGCTCAAGGTTTGTGTTACTACTGTGGTAAATCTGAGCATTTCATTAAGAACTGTGCGCTTCGAATGAATAAAGAGAAAAAAAAAAATGAGGTCAATGTCGCCCGCATAGCTTGTTTAAACAATAAAGGTGTCTTTCTTTCTGCTACCACTGCTGGTGAGGAGAAATTAATGGAGTTTCGGGTATTTGTGGATTGTGGTTCAACTCTCAATGTGATTGATGGGAAATTTTTGGAAAAACTAAAATTAAAACCCAAACTTCTGTCTTCTCCTATTAATGTGGTGTCTGTGGATGGTTCTCACTTGAAAAATGTTACTCACCATATCTGTGAATTTCCTCTTACTATTAATGGTGTTCATAAAGAGAATTTGGATTTGGTAGTTTTGAATAATTTGCCCTCACCGGTGATTTTGGGGTTACCCTGGTTAAAATTGCACAATCCGGTACTGGATTGGTCTACCAATGAAATTAAGTCCTGGAGTCCTAATTGTTATGACAAGTGTTGTAACGGGCGTATTGCTGCTGTAGTTAAGGGGGAGTTACCTGTACCTATTCAGGATTTTTGGAAATTTTTTTCTGATAAGGAATCGCAGGTATTGCCTCCTCATAGAGAATATGATTGTGCAATTGAATTTGTCCCTGGAGCGACTCTTCCTAAAAGTCGTTTATTTAATTTGACTATTCCTAAGAGAAAGGCTTTGGAGGAATACATACAGACAAGCTTGGCCGCCGGTCACATTAGGCCTTCCAAATCTTCTGTGGCGGTTGGATTTTTTTTTGTTAAAAAAAAGGACGGCGGTTTACGGCCTTGTCTAGACTTTCGTGAGATTAATAAGATTACTGTACGCAATCCTTACCCACTGCCATTGATTCCTGATTTGTTTAATCAGTTAGTGGGGGCCAAGTGGTTCTCGAAAATTGATCTTCGAGGGGCATACAATTTGTTGCGCATGAAGGAGGGGGATGAACGGAAGACTGCTTTTAACACTCCACTGGGTCATTTTGAGAATCTGGTCATGCCTTTTGGACTTTCCAGTGCTCCGGCATTTTTTCAGAATCTTATTAATGACATCCTTAGACCTTTGATTGGCAGAAGTGTGGTTGTGTATTTGGATGACATTTTGATTTATTCACCAGATTTGGAGTCTCATTGGAGGAGTGTGCGTGAAGTATTACAGTTACTGAGTGATAATTCACTTTTTGCCAAACTAGAAAAATGTGAGTTCGCTGTACAGAGACTTACGGTAGTTTTTTGGGCTACATTGTCTCCAGTGAAGGTTTTGAGATGGACCCTGTGAAAGTGCAAGCTGTGCAGGATTGGCCTAGACCTATTGGTGTGAAATCAATACAGAGGTTTTTGGGGTTCGCCAATTATTATAGAAAATTCATAAAAAAAATTTCTGTGATTGCCAAACCTCTGACCGATCTCACCAGAAAAGGTGCTGATGCGGTTCAGTGGACTACTGAGGCCATTAAGGCTTTTGTGTTGCTAAAGGAGAGGTTCAGCTCTGCTCCCATCCTTACGCAGCCTGATGTGACTAAACCATTTTTGGTTGAGGTTGATGCTTCTTCTGTGGGGGTCGGCGCGGTGTTGTCTCACGAAAAGACGGATGGAGTACATCCCTGTGCTTTTTTTTCAAAGAAATTTTCTGAGTCTGAACTAAATTATGATATCGGGAATTGTTGGCAATTAAACTCGCATTTGAACACTGGCGTCATTTTTTGGAGGGAGCGGAATTTCCCGTTCAAGTCTTCACCGATCATAAAAATCTGATCTACCTTGATGCTGCCAAACGCTTGAATGCCCGTCAGGCTAGGTGGGCTCTGTTTTTCTCACGCTTTAATTTTACCGTTACTTACATCCCAGGTACTAAAAATGTTAACCCCTTCCCGACCCATGACGCCGACGTCGGCGTCATGAAAACCTGTGCCATCCCGACCCATGACGCCGACGCCGGCGTCATGCTATAAATCATGTTCCTGCGGGTCGGGGGACCGGGGTCACTGAAAGGTCACCCGACCCGCAGTAACAGGACCCTTACTGCATCACCACAGGGGGGTTGGCTTAACCCCCACGTGGCCACGATCGCTCTGATTGGCTGTTAAAAGTGAAACAGCCAATCAGAGCGATTTGTAATATTTCACCAATGAAACTGGTGAAATATTACAATCCAGCCATGGTCGATGCTGCAATAGCATCTGCCATGGCTGGAGACCGCGATCAGACCCCCCCACACCATGTCACGGCGGTGATCGGCCGCCGCCATCGAAAGATGGCAGCGATCGGTCACCGCCGTCGCTGTCTGCTCCTTTGCTCCTGCGATCACCCCCCCTCACCTTCCGATCCCCCCCCTCACCTTCCGACGTCCCCTACTCACCTCTCCCGGCCCACCGATGTCCCTGGAACCGTCCCGGCGGCTGCCCGGGATTCTTCATGGGCGCCGCCATCTTGGAAAATGGCGGGCGCATGCGCAGTGCGCCCGCCGGCCGGCGCATGCACAGTGCGCCCTCCATTGTACAAAAATTTATTTTGATCACTGTGATAAACTGTCACAGTGATCAAAATAAAAAAAAAGTAAATGAACCCCCCCCTGTCATAGGTAGGGACAAATAATAAAATAAAGAATTTTTTTTTTTTTTCCTAGTGGATTTTGCTGCTGATCCGCAGCTGATTTTGCTGCGGATCCGCGGCGGATATCGCTGCTGATCCGCGGCGGATATCGCTGCTGATCCGCGGCGGATTTCGTGGCTGATCCGCGGCGGATTTCGCTGCGGATCCGCGGCTGATTTCGCTGCGGATCCGCGGCGGATTTCGCTGCTGATCCGCGGCTGATTTCTGCGGATTTCGCTGCTGATCCGCGGCTGATTTCTGCGGATTTCGCTGCTGATCCGCGGCGGATATCGCTGCTGATCCGTGGCTGATTTCGCTGCTGATCCGCGGCGGATTTCGCTGCGGATCCGCGGCGGATATCGCTGCTGATCCGCGGCTGATTTCGCTGCTGATCCGCGGCTGATTTCGCTGCTGATCCGCGGCGGATATCGCTGCTGATCCGCGGCGGATTTCGCTGCTGATCCGCGGCGGATTTCGCTGCTGATCCGCGGCGGATTTCGCTGCTGATCCGCGGCGGATATCGCTGCTGATCCGCGGCTGATTTTCGCTGCTGATCCGCGGCTGATTTCGCTGCTGATCTGCGGCGGATTTCGCTGCTGATCCGCGGCGGATATCGCTGCTGATCCGCGGCGGATATCGCTGCTGATCCGCGGCGGATTTCGCTGCTGATCCGCGGCTGATATCGCTGCTGATCCGCGGCGGATATCGCTGCTGATCCGCGGCTGATTTCGCTGCTGATCCGCGCGGATTTCGCTGCTGATCCGCCGCGGATTTCGCTGCGGATCCGCGGCTGATTTCGCTGCTGATCCGCGGCGGATTTCGCTGCTGATCCGCGGCGGATTTCGCTGCTGATCCGCGGCGGATATCGCTGCTGATCCGCGGCTGATTTCGCTGCTGATCCGCGGCGGATTTCGCTGCTGATCCGCGGCTGATTTCGCTGCTGATCCGCGGCGGATTTTGCTGCTGATCCGCGGCGGATTTTGCTGCTGATTTTGCTGCGGATCCGCGGCGGATTTTGCTGCTGATCCGCGGCTGATTTTGCTGCTGATCCGCGGCGGATTTTGCTGCTGATCCGCGACTCATTTTGCTGCGGATCCGCGGCTGATTATCTGCTGATTCATCTGCGCTAGCGGGTATAGCATAACGCAATCGCGTTATGCTATACCGTTACCAGCCGGTCAACGCTACGTGTTGAACGGGCTGGTAAAACGCAATATGAACCCAGCCTTAGGGTTAGAACTAGGGTTAGCATTAGGGTTAAGGTTAGAATTACGGTTTAGGGTTGGAATTAGGCTTAGGGTTGGAATTGTTGTTAGGTTTATGGTTAGAGTTGGGATTAGGGTTAGGGGTGTGTTGGGGTTAGGGTTATGATTAGGGTTTGTATTAGGGTTAGGTGTGTGTAGGGGTTAGGGTTGGGGTTAGGGGTGTGTTGGGGTTAGGGTTGGAGTTAGAATTGAGGGGTTTCCACTATTTAGGCACATCAGGGGGTCTCCATACGCGACATGGCGCCACCATTGATTCCTGCAAATTTTGCGTTCAAAAAGTCAAACAGTGCTCCCTTTATTCCAAGCCCCGACGTATGCCCAAACAGTGGTTTATCCCAACATATGAGGTATCAGCGTACTCGGGAAAAATTGCACAACAACTTTGGGGGTTCTAATTTCTCCTGTTAACATTGGGAAAAAAAATTGGGGACTAAATTATTTTTGTGGAAAAAAAAATGATTTTATATTTTCACGGCTCTGCGTTATAAACTTCTGTGAAGGACTTGGAGATTCAAAGTGCTTATCACACATCTATAGGAGTTCCTTGGGGGATCTAGTTTCCAAAATGGGGTCACTTGTGGGGAGTTTCTACTGTTTAGGCACATCAGGGACTCTGCAAACGTAACATGACGCCCGAAGACCATTCCATCAAGTGGGCATTTCAAAACGTCACTACTTCCCATCCGAGCCCCGACGTGTGCCCATACAGTACTTTTCTCCCACATATGGGATATCAGCATACTCAGGACAAATTGGACAACAACTTTTGGGGTCTAATTTCTCATGTTACCCTTGGGAAAATAAAAAAATTGGGGACTAAAAGATCCTGATTGTGGAAAAAATATGATTTTTTTTATTTTCATGCTCGGGCGTTATAAACTTCTGTGTAGCCCTTGGGGGTTCAAAGTGCTCACCACACATCTAGATAAGTTCTTTGCAGGGTCTAGTTTCCAAAATGGGGTCACTTGTGGGGAGTTTCTACTGTTTAGGCACATCAGGGGCTCTGCAAACGTAACAAGATGCCCGCAGACCATTCCATCAAGTCGGCATTTCAAAGCGTCACTACATCCCTTCCGAGCCCTGACGTGTGCCCAAACAGTGGTTCCCCCCACATATGGGGTACTAGCGTATTCAGGACAAACTGGACAACAACTTTTGGGGTCCAATTTCTCCTGTAACCATTGTGAAAATAAAAAATAGTGGGCTAAAAAATCATTTTTTGAGAAAAAAAAATGATTTTTTATTTTCATGGCTCTGCGTTATAAACTTCTGTGAAGCACCTGGGGGTTCAAAGTGCTCACTATGCATCTAGATAAGTTCCTTAGGGCGTCTAGTTTCCAAAATGGGGTCACTTGTGGGGGAGCTCCAATGTTTAGGCACACAGGAACTCTCCAAATGCGACATGGCAACCGCTAAATATTCCAGCATATTTTCCATTCAAAAAGTCAAATGGCGCTCCTTCCCTTCTGAGCCCTGCCGTGCGTCCAAACAGTGGTTTATGACCACATATGAGGTATCTGTGTACTCAGGAGAAATTGCCCAACAAATTTTAGGATCCAATTTATACTGTTGCCCATGTGAAAATGAAAATAACTGAGGCTAAAAGAAAATTTTTGTGAAAAAAAAGTACTTTCTTTTATTTACGGATCAATTTGTGAAGCACCTGGGGGTTCAAAGTGCTCACTATGCATCTAGATAAGTTCCTTAGGGGGTCTAGTTTCTAAAATGGGGTCACTTGTGGGGGAGCTCCAATGTTTAGGCACACAGGGACTCTCCAAATGCGACATGGCAAGCGCTAAATATTCCAGCATATTTTCCATTCAAAAAGTCAAATGGCGCTCCTTCCCTTCTGAGCCCTGCTGTGCGCCCAAACAGTGGTTTATGACCACATATGAGGTATCTGTGTACTCAGGAGAAATTGCCCAACAAATTTTAGGATCCAATTTATACTGTTGCCCATGTGAAAATGAAAAAAACTGAGGCTAAAAGAAAATTTTTGTGAAAAAAAAGTACTTTCTTTTTTTTACGGATCAATTTGTGAAGCACCTGGGGGTTCAAAGTGCTCACTATGCATCTAGATAAGTTGCTTAGGGGGTCTAGTTTCCAAAATGGGGTCACTTGTGGGGGAGCTCCAATGTTTAGGCACACAGGGACTCTCCAAATGCGACATGGCAACGCTAAATATTCCAGCATATTTTCCATTCAAAAAGTCAAATGGCGCTCCTTCCCTTCTGAGCCCTGCCGTGCGCCCAAACAGTGGTTTATGACCACATATGAGGTATCTGTGTACTCAGGAGAAATTGCCCAACAAATTTTAGGATCCAATTTATACTGTTGCCCATGTGAAAATGAAAATAACTGAGGCTAAAAGAAAATTTTTGTGAAAAAAAAAGTACTTTCTTTTATTTACGGATCAATTTGTGAAGCACCTGGGGGTTCAAAGTGCTCACTATGCATCTAGATAAGTTCCTTAGGGGGTCTAGTTTCCAAAATGGGGTCACTTGTGGGGGAGCTCCAATGTTTAGACACACAGGGACTCTCCAAATGCGACATGGCAAGCGCTAAATATTCCAGCATATTTTCCATTCAAAAAGTCAAATGGCGCTCCTTCCCTTCTGAGCCCTGCCGTGCGCCCATACAGTGGTTTATGACCACATATGAGGTATCTGTGTACTCAGGAGAAATTGCCCAACAAATTTTAGGATCCATTTTATCCTGATGCCCATGTAAAAATGAAAAAATTGATGCTAAAAGAAAATTTTTGTTGAAAAAATTAAAATGTCCATTTTTTCCTTCCACGTTGCTTTAGTTCCTGTGAAGCACCTGAAGGGTTAATAATCTTCTTGAATGTAGTTTTGAGTAGCTTGAGGGGTGCAGTTTTTAGAATGGTGTCACTTTTGGGTATTTTCTGCCATATAGACCCCTCAAAGTGACTTCAAATGTGAGGTGGTCCCTAAAAAAAATGGTTTTGTAAATTTTGCTGTAAAAATGAGAAATCGCTGGTCAACTTTTAACCCTTATAACTTCCTAACAAAAAAAAATGTTGTTCCCAAAATTGTGCTGATGTAAAGTAGACATGTGGGAAATGTTATTTATTAACTATTTTGTGTCACATAACTCTCTGGTTTAACAGAATAAAAATTAAAAATTTGAAAATTACAAAATTTTCTGAATTTTCGCCAAATTTCCATTTTTTTCACAAATAAACGCAAAAATTATCAACGTAAATTTACCACTAACATGAAGCCCAATATGTCACGAAAAAACAATCTCAGAATCGCTAGGATCCGTTGAAGCGTTCCTGAGTTATTACCTCATAAAGGGACACTGGTCAGAATTGCAAAAAATGGCAAGGTCTTTAAGGTCAAAATAGGCTGGGTCATGAAGGGGTTAAAGCTGATGCTTTGTCTCGCAGCTTTTCTCCTATGGTGGGTACTGAGGAGGAGGAAAACATTTTGCAAGAAGGGGTTGTTATTGCGGTTTTGGACTCCGTGTTGGAAGATGAGATTCTTAAAGCACAGGAGAATGCCCCATCTAACACGCCGCATGGGAGGTTGTTTGTGCCTGGTAGCCTGAGGAGAGATTTGTTTGTTGAATGTCATGACTCTCGGTTGGCAGGTCATCCTGGAATCTTGAGACCAAGAGACTTGAGGGTCGCAGCTTTTGGTGGCCAGGATGGCAGAAGGAAGTCATTAAGTGGGTCGTCAATGCACTGTGTGCTAGATCTAAGTCTTCTCATACTCCTGCTGCAGGGTTGCTTTGCCCTCTGGAGGTCCCTAGTGCACCTTGGACACATTTGGCTATGGACTTTATTACTGACCTTCCCCCCTCTGAGGGTTTCACTGTCATCTGGGTGGTCGTGGACCGTTTTAGCAAGATGTGTCACTTGGTTCCTTTCATCAAATTGCCCTGCGCTAAGACTCTCGCTAAGGCCTTTGTCAAGGAAATAGTCAGACTACATGGTGTTCCTACTGACATTGTTTCTGATAGGGGACCTCAGTTTGTGGCTCGTTTTTGGCACGCCTTTTGTGACAGGTTGGGAGTTCATTTGTCGTTTTCATCCGGATATCATCCGGAGTCTAATGGCCAGACAGAAAGGAAAAACCAGGATGTTGAGCAGTTCTTGCGTTGTTTTGTGACTGATAATCAAGAGGGGTGGTCTGAGTTTCTGCCACTTGCTGAGTTTGCTCTTAACAACCATACATCCGCTTCTGCTGGTTGTTCGCCTTTTTTTTTTGTTGTACTGGGAGACATCCGTCTTTTGGGTCATTTTCCAAGTTGGGATCGGCTGTACCTGAAGAGGAGAATTTTTCTGGTGTGTTGGAGAGAGTTTGGACTGATGTGCGTGGTAATCTTCAGGAGGCTAACAAAAGATCTAAAGTGTATTTTGATAGAAAACGACAAGAGGTTTTGTTTGCTATTGGTGACATGGTCTGGTTGTCCTCTAAGAATCTGCGCTTGAGGATTCCGTCTAAGAAATTGGGTCCCAAGTTTGTAGGGCCCTTTAAGGTGCTTCAGGTTATTAACCAATCTGCTGTTAAGTTGGAGCTTCCTACCTCCTGGAAGATTAATCCGGTGTTTCATGTTTCTCTCTTGAAAAAAGCTGAGGTCTCAGAGGGAGACGTGTTGGCCACTGTTCCCCTGGTGGTGGAGGACGGGCAATATGAGATTTCCCGCATCCTAAATTCTAGACGGTATAGAGGGGGTTTGCAGTACCTCGTCGCTTGGAAGGGTTATGGACCCGAGGATAACTCATGGGTGAGGGCGGATGATGTTTCTGCGTCTAGACTTGTCAGAGCGTTTCACAAGAGGTTTCCGGATAAGCCTAAGTCCTAGGGGATCCGGAGGATCCTCTTAGAAGGGAGGGTACTGTTAGAACCCTCTTGTTAGATTTTGTTTCAGTTTGCTGGTCACATGACCTTTTTTCCCTATTTAGTCTGGCTCCGCCCTTCTGGCTTTGCTGGACTTCATTGTATTATCTACTCTTGAGCTAGCCGGGTGCTTAGGTGCCTTACTCTGTCAGTTTTGCATAATCTTAGGATCTCGTAGTAATTTGTTTTCTGTTTAATTTTCCCTGCTACAATTTCTGTTAGGAGGTGTCCACCTTTTCTCCCAGTCCCTAGATCTTGTAGGGATTCCTCCCTCGCAACTATAGGTCTTCGTTCAGACTAGCTGAGGACTTTAGCGGGTCTGGTCGCAGGATCAGGTTCCCCGTTACATCGTAGGGATCCAGCTTAGTTCTATTGTAGGGACAGAGTTCCCATCTTTCCTTAGTGCTTGTAGCAGTTCATAACAGTGCCTCACCTGCAATGAAGTGTGCAATCCTCCAATTGGGCTGAAATAGGCTGGGCAAGCACTTGAGCAAGCTGGAAAGACCCCAAGGCAAATGTTTGGATTTGTTTGTGATGTCTGTAAGCAGCTTTGTGGTAGTGTGCTTTGGGGTACTGTGGTGCCACCTGCAGGTCATTTTTCCTTACTGCAAGTTTATGAAAATGAATGCTCAAACTGTATTTTGTGATCAAATAGTGGATGTGTGGTTTGTTTGGCTATTTTCTTGCTGGAGTGGGCAAGTTTACCTTTCAAATGGTGTGTCATTTGTGTGTGTGGGTGCAGTATGAACGGAGATACAAAGTAATCATCGAAAAAACAGTGTTTAGAAATAATAGAATAGATTGTGACAAAGTCACTGATAAAGTGCTGGAGAGGAGATATGTTTCATTACGCTTAATGGCGTTTGTGATATAAAACCCAGAGTTTTTCCTCCAACACACTAACTGCAGTGAGGAGTTAACCTAATTTACATAATGGACTGGCTTTTATGTGGACATCCATAGAGTGGGTGTGGGGATGTCCACCTTATCTCCACCCCAGGGTGTGTTCTGGGGCTTAAGTATCTGGCCTCCAAAGGCAGCAGTGTTCAGTGTCTGGAGAAGAACACTCCAGAGAAGTGTTTTGTGCTTTCATGATGCCTAAACCCTAGGTCTTGCTAACCCTGAGCCGGCTGATCCCCGCTAATACAAGGACTTTGCCTAGTGCTACTGTTTTGTTTTGGTTTTGCCCAGAGGTCCGTGTTTACTTTGTGCTTCAGCTTGGTTTATGCTATCCCTAAAGCCGCAGTGTTCCCGTGTCTACCTCCATGTACAGCCGAGTGAGACGATTTACTGCTATATACTGTGTATATATATATATATATATATATATATATATATATATTATATATATATATTGTGAGACAGTGAGAATATGTGGGTTAGATGGGGTGTATATTTCACCTGGGTGCTTTGCTGACTGGTATAAGGGAGGTGTATGGCTTTGTAGACCTGGTGGTAGAGAAAGGTCATTACACCTTCCACTCAGTGCATACTTGCAGCTCAAACCTGTAACCACTCAGCTGTTAATTAAGAAGCCAGAAATAGGTGTCTGGAAACACAGTCAGAGAGCTAGTTTAGCCTGGACACAGGGAGGTGTCCTGGCACAAGAAACAGTCTCCAAGAGTGTTAGAGCTGTCTTTAGCCTGGACACAGAGAGGTGTCCTGGCACAAGGAAGCAGTCTCTGTGAGAATGCATGCTGATGATTACTGAAGAGGAGGGGAGCCGTCTCAGTCTGGGTTAGATGTACCCCGGACACAGGAGTGTCTCTGTGAACCTCCATGCTGATGATTACTGAAGAGGAGGGGAGCCGTCTCAGTCTGGGTTAGATGTACCCCGGACACAGGAGTGTCTCTGTGAACCTCCATGCTGATGATTACTGAAGAGGAGGGGAGCGTCTCAGTCTGGGTTAGAGGTACCCCGGACACAGGAGTGTCTCTGTGAACCTCCAGGATAATGACTACTGAATAGGAGTGGATCTCTCTCAAGTCTGGACGTCGGGTGGACCTTCAGACATAAGGAGGAGTATCTGGGAAACTCCATACTGGTAACATATATCATATGTGTTGTTTTGGGCACAGACTGATAGAGTCTGGGTTTCTGATAGAAAGGGACATTACATAAGTGTAATTAGTGGCTAGACAAGCCTAGGTCTTTTGTTTATGCTTTGTTTTTATCTGTTTGCTGTGGACTTTAATAAAACTGGTTGCGGCCAGTTTTTACCATAATTGCTGTCTGAATGAACTGTTTCCATGCCATTCTGTCTACCCAGACAGCGATCTCAGAGCTAAACCCCCGGAAAGGCTACAATTGGTGGAGAATGCTGGGGCAGCGCAGGGCCTGGTACAGTTAGTGCTGGAGTGTGCATGCAGCACAGTGGCAAGAGACAGCATTAAAGGTGAAGTCTATTGAAATAGCAACAGAGGAAAAAAAAAAAAAAGTGTGTGTCAGCAGAAACGTCTGTTTGGAGCAGTCTTGGAGAGACAGTGGCCCTGATAGGGTCTGCAGAGAGGAAATGTATGCACAGCAAAGCTGAACTTGTTGTGAAAATGACTGTGGAATGTGCAGCAGCAAAAGAAAAGTTTGTGGAGCAGTCTTAAAGAGACAGTAGCCCTAATAGACTTTGCAAAGGAAAAAAAAAAAAAAAAAGTGTCTGCACAGCAGAGCTAAATTTTTCTATGGAAAAGACTGTAGAGTGTGTGTATGTCTTGAGTGAAGACTACAGTTGTGAAGACAGAGAAGTCTGACAGCATGTATGACAGCATGGAGGCGCTCTTTGAACAAATGGCGCAAGTTAATGTGCAACATAAAACTGCCGTGGTTGAGACAGATAAGTCCGGCCGTGTGAAGGAGCTCATTGAGTACCTGGTACAGGCCCAGCGAAGCATGCAGCAGAGCATGGAGCAGCAGCGCCTGCAGTACCAGCGGCAAATGCAGCAGTACCAGCAGCAAATCTGCAGCAGCAGCAGGAAAATAACCGGTTGTTTTTTGAGCAGGTTGCAGCACTGCAGGGGACTTGTGGTGCATCGTCCCAAAGTAATGTTGCAAAGTCACCTGACTTGTCCGCTGTGAAGAGGGCGGTAAGACGGTCCTTGAAAAAGATGACACCTCGTGATGATGTGGAGGTATATCTCACTAGGTTTGAGAGACTGGCAGAGAAGGAGAATCTGCCCCTATCTGAATGGGCCATGATGGTCGCACCATATCTGATTGGAGATCCCCAAAGGGCATATGCTGACCTGAGCGAGCAGGACAGCCAAGACTATGCTAAGATGAAAGTGGAGATTCGTACCCGGCTGGGTGTTACGGTGACAGCCCATGCCAGGGGAGTTCATGACTGGAGATACAGTTGGGAGTCTGCAGTCAGCAGGCCTGATTATGGAGTTGAAAAGGTGGTAGTGAACCGCTACACCCGAGCATGTCCTACAGTGAACCGCTACACCCGAGCATGTTCTCCTGAGGTACAGCCGTCTGAGAGGACGTCACTTCAGAGTTCCCGGACGTCGAACTCTCCCGGTAAGAGCGTTCCAGCTGTTGGGGACATGGGGTATGCTGATAAGCGGGTTCAGGCCCGAGGGGACATGTGGGTGGAAGAGTGTGATGGACAGTGTTGGAGATGTCGTGAAATTGCAGCCAACTGTCCACTAGAGGGGGAGCCTATGTGCCGTGATGTTGGCAGATCCCTCTCTCTCTGCGCAGAACCTGTGTGTGTGACCACCGCAACCGAAGAGACTGGACCACAGGTGTCCCCGGTGGTTACAAATGGTTGCTCAGCGCAGGCCCTCTTGGACTCAGAGAGTCCAGTGACTTCCGTATGTGACAGCCTGATTGATAGGGACTTCATCCCTGATAAGCACTTGAGTATGGTGTGCATCCATGGAGACACCAAAGTCTACCCAGAGACTGCCGTGGACTTGGTCCCCAAACTCGGGGAGATTTCATGTGAAGTGGGGGTAGTGAAGACCCTGGTGCAACCCGTTATATTGGGTAATGACTTTCCCCGGTCTAAGGATCTCTGGGGGAAGGGTGATTCTGATGGACAGTGTGATGAAGCCCCTACTGAGGGTACGCAGTCCCGAGGGGCGGAACACAATGTTAGTGGGCCGTTTATCTTGTGTGATAGTGATGATGATATTGATAATGATGATGATGCTAATCATAATAGTGATGATACTGATGATGACCGTGATAAAGATGAAATTTCTTTGCAGGTGATGTTGGGAGACGAGGATGGTGGTTCTCGGGAACCGAGTGTCCCTGACCTGCCTGTGTCCTGTGACAATTTTGGGAGAGAGCCGGTGCGAGACCCCACTCTTAAAACGACACAGGAAAATGTAATTGTTCTGAATGAGGTTCCCAAGAGCCTGGCTCTGAGGAGAGGTTTCCTCATGCTGCCATGAACAATAACCTATTGTTTAGGGACACTGAAGTCCAGGGAGAGGTCGTGAGTCAGCTCCTGGTACCTGAGCTATATGGAGGTATAGTGCTGGGGTTGTCACATAGTCACATACTTGAGGGACCAGATGGTGAAGTTAATGTTGAGGATAACATGTTAACTAAGGTTCCAGATCAAGATGTGAATGGGAATGAGTTGTATAACCCTGACAGTGAGCAAGATGTGAATGAAAATAAATTGTATACTCCTGAAAGTGAGCAGGATGAGAATGAGAATGAAGTGTCTAACCCTGAAAGTGAGCCGGATGTGGCTGAGAAAAAGGGGTCAGACAGGGATAGTGGGAGTGATAATGAATCATCTGATGACAATAAAGCAACCAGTGCAAATGAGGAAGGCATGGTAGCAGAAGAGGTTGAGAGTCCTGAGAAGAAGGCTGATGCTGACCTTACAGCCAGACAGAAGATGCCATCTGAGGATGTTTTACAGTTGGAACAAAGAGAGCGACTACTTCCAGCCCAAGAAAGGGAGAGACGAGAGGCTTCCCTGGGGATTGGCAGTAGACATGCTAAAACAATGAGGGGTAGAGATGACGCTTCTGTTAGCTCACGGCTGAGTGTGAGACCCGGTGGCGGACGAAAAGACAGAGAGTCAGACTCAGAGCTACCAGTAAGCTTGACTGGACGATGGACTCGTGGCCGCAACGACGGTAGGAGTCAGTTCGGGAAAGAAAGGTCGGGTGAGGTGACACCGACACAAGGACAAGGCCAACGTTCTGACCGCTGGGGGCGGGAGAGGCCTAACAAAGAGGTGATATTGCATAGTGCCCAAAATCAACTGAGACGGGGTGACTGGCAGAGGCGACCGAGGGGGATCTCTGGTCGGGTGGCAGGTGTTCGACCCCACAAATTTGAACAGAGGGGGCACTGGGTATGGCCCTCAGGATATGCATGGAGGCATGTGATGGATGGACGGTATGTATCGCAGAGGTGGGTGGCCCTGTGATGGAAGCCTGGATATATTTTGGTTCAGCAGATCTACTGCTGAGACTTGTGCTATACATTGGGAGGCTTCCAGGTGACTTGGAGAGCTGGGCGGGTCCAGTCACCTACAAACCCACCTAAGGGGTATGTGTCTAAATACCTAGGATAAAGCTGTATGCAGAGGGGACGGATGGGTAATGCAGCGCTGGCTGGCATTCATTTAATGGATCAGTATGTATGTTTTGACTGTCCATGTTCGTTCTCCTCAGTTGACTGGTCACATGACTGTGACATCACACAGTGTGTGTGTGTGTGTGTGTAAGGGTATAGAAACCCTGCTTAATGGAAGATAAAGATGAAGATGATGTGGGCCATGACTTGAGCTGTGTTCACTGTCTCTTGAGGTTTGTTGACCAGTCCTCCGGTCTGGATGACCAGCCCTCCGGTCTGGAGAAGAGGGGGGGATATGTGAGACAGTGAGAATATGTGGGTTAGATGGGGTGTATATTTCACCTGGGTGCTTTGCTGACTGGTATAAGGGAGGTGTATGGCTTTGTAGACCTGGTGGTAGAGAAAGGTCATTACACCTTCCACTCAGTGCATACTTGCAGCTCAAACCTGTAACCACTCAGCTGTTAATTAAGAAGCCAGAAATAGGTGTCTGGAAACACAGTCAGAGAGCTAGTTTAGCCTGGACACAGGGAGGTGTCCTGGCACAAGAAACAGTCTCCAAGAGTGTTAGAGCTGTCTTTAGCCTGGACACAGAGAGGTGTCCTGGCACAAGGAAGCAGTCTCTATGAGAATGCATGCTGATGATTACTGAAGAGGAGGGGAGCCGTCTCAGTCTGGGTTAGATGTACCCCGGACACAGGAGTGTCTCTGTGAACCTCCATGCTGATGATTACTGAAGAGGAGGGGAGCCGTCTCAGTCTGGGTTAGATGTACCCCGGACACAGGAGTGTCTCTGTGAACCTCCATGCTGATGATTACTGAAGAGGAGGGGAGCCGTCTCAGTCTGGGTTAGAGGTACCCCGGACACAGGAGTGTCTCTGTGAACCTCCAGGATGACTACTGAATAGGAGTGGATCTCTCTCAAGTCTGGACGTCGGGTGGACCTTCAGACATAAGGAGGAGTATCTGGGAAACTCCATACTGGTAACATATATCATATGTGTTGTTTTGGGCACAGACTGATAGAGTCTGGGTTCCTGATAGAAAGGGACATTACATAAGTGTAATTAGTGGCTAGACAAGCCTAGGTCTTTTGTTTATGCTTTGTTTTTATCTGTTTGCTGTGGACTTTAATAAAACTGGTTGCGGCCAGTTTTTACCATAATTGCTGTCTGAATGAACTGTTTCCATGCCATTCTGTCTACCCAGACAGCGATCTCAGAGCTAAACCCCCGGAAAGGCTACAATATATATATATTTTACAACATATTTTTTTTCTTGACTCTCACTGTGAGTAATAGAAGAGGAAGTAATTTTTCCTTCACGGCTTATGCCATAAATTCAGTGGGTCCTTAGGGAAGGGGTACAGGAGACTGATTGGTGCCTTTGAAGCTTTGCACTTTATAATTGCACATTATTGCTGCATCTTAGGGCTGATTCAGACATCAATGATTATTCTGTATGCAAAGTTTGATCAGAGTTTGAAGTTTCGTTCAAGTTTGATCAGAGTTTTTGCTCAAAGTTTGGTCCATGTCAGCTTTTACCATCAGAGTTTTCTAAGAGTTTCTCTCAGATGAAAAAAATAAAACAACAAAACTTCTCATATCAAAAAGACAGTGAAAATCTGAGAGCACAGGGATGGCAGGCGTGCGTGGATTCATTACGTTGGGCCCCTAAGAACAGCACCACCTATACTTTTTTGATGGCAGTTCTGCATGAATATGTAAGGCCATGTGCACACATTCAAGTATTTGATCAGTATTTTACATCAGTATTTGTAAGCCAGAACCAGGAGTTGAACAATCAGAGGAAAAGTAGAATAGAAACACATCACCACTTCTGTATTTATAACCCACTCTTGATATTGGTTTACAAATACTGATGTAAACTACTAACCAAATACTGAATGTGTGAACATGGTCTAATAGAAATATATGTACACGTGATACCTAAAGATATAATGCTATTTGTTCCAAAATGTCCATTGTAAGATAACGTAAGTGTGCACTGTGGCCGCAGCACACGCACTCCGCTTGGTGCATTTATCTAGTTGATGCTTCATGGGCAGTGACGTTGGTAATAGAAGGGTACAAATGATCAGCTACTGGCGAGAAAACAAGTCCTGCACAGATGTATCTGTACAACTCATCCATAATCTAGGGTACACAGTCATACACATTTACTCAAATTACTGGAAACATCATACAACTTCAGATAACTCCTAGACAATTCCATTAATCTTACACCAAGAACTTGGGAGAACCCCGTTCAAAGTTATTTTGCTTGTTCTCTCTTTTTACCCTGACCTGTTTTTTGTTACTTTTGTCATTTGTTTGACTTTTATCCCTCAATTTTCTGAACAGATATCAATGAATGTGAGACAGGAACTAACACCTGTACGGACCAACAAACCTGCGTCAACTTCCACGGAGGCTACCGCTGCGTGGAAAATAACCTTTGTATCGAGCCCTATATACAAGTGTCTGACAAGTGAGTCTTCACGCTATGAGATCGATTCCGAAAAAGGTTGAGCGTCGTCTTTACAGGTTATACAGCGGTTCCATATAAACCCTTCCCGAAATATATCAGACTGTGACGTCATATGTTGGGTTCCTGTCTTTGAAGCAGGCTCAGAAGCTGAGCCTGCAAAATACCCAGCAGATGATGGCTGTGACAGAACAGCCATCATCTGCCTCTAACAGCAGCAAATGGAGCTGAGCTCTGCCTGCTGATGTTAACTCCTTAAATGCCACCGTCATTCTCTGACAGCTTCATTTACAGCGAGCAGTCTGGGGAGGCAGGCCGTTCCAAGCGCCCATTTGTCACGCGGTCTTATGATATGTGTACGATGTCAGTAAACTATTCTTAAAAGAACAACACTCTATACAACATATAGATTAGCAACATCAGCATGTAAATATAGAATAGATTTACCTGACACGATATCCGTTGAACTCAGGGTTAATCTTGAGGACTTGATACACTGTCACAGGAAAGAGGAGGACCGGGGGTCTAACCTGACCCTAAACTGGGGTCCTAACTAATCCCTCACCTTGGAGGTACTGATAAAGGTTCAGAGGTCCAAGTCTCCAGCCTAACCCTGTCTCCTATCAGTCCCTGAACCCTGTAATCAGTCCTAAGAAGGATACTGATTACCACCAAAGGAATATGGGCTGATCTCTGCTAAATACACAGATTAGACATATTAGACAGACTGGAGAAAACACAGACTTGCATACACACTCAAACACAGAAGGAACATAAATGATCTGGGATATTAAACTCTAAGCAAGGTGAGCTTAAAACAACTAAGGAGCTCTTTAACTTAAGTCTATACAGATACAATCCTATCTGTGGTCTGCATGAAGAATTTCACTGGCAACTCCCAACACAGACAACCAGAGATTTAAAGGAAACCAATCAACAAATAATTAATTGCAGCCGGGAGAAACTGCACCCAGTCCCAGAACTGAGCACAGACAGAATTAACTCCCTAACTGCCAAACACAAAGAAACAGCAACTCAGCTATGAGAAGTCAGAATGTGCAACCGCGACGATCTTCGTGGCAATGCACACATGACAGTACCCCCCCTTCTACGAGGGGCCTCCGGACCCTCAGGGCCAGGTTTGCCCGGGTGAGTTCTGTGGAAGGTCTGCACCAAACGATCTGCGTTAATGTCAGACGCAGGAACCCACGTCCTCTCCTCTGGACCATACCCCTTCCAATGCACCAAGTACTGAAGGGACCGGCGATTCAGACGTGAGTCAATGATCTTTGACACTTGAAACTCCAAGTTACCATTGACCACCACTGGAGGAGGAGGTAGAGGTGATGGTATGACTGGTGCCACGTACCTCTTAAGTAATGACTTGTGGAACACATTGTGGATTTTAAACGTAGGAGGGAGGTCCAGACGAAATGCCACAGGATTAATTATGGAACTGATCCTGTACGGCCCGATGAATCTGGGGCCCAGCTTCCAGGAGGGAACTTTAAGTTTTATATTCCTGGTAGACAACCATACCAGATCGTTCACATTAAGATCTGGACCAGAAACTCTCCTCCTATCAGCCATACGTTTATAACGGTTCCCCATAGCACTCAGATTATTCAATACACCTCTCCACACTGAAGCAAGTGACGACGAGAAACGCTCCTCCTCAGGAACCCCAGAAGGGACCCCCCCATTGAATGTACAAAACTGGGGATGAAAACCATATGCCCCAAAAAACGGGGA
The DNA here is from genome assembly GCA_033576555.1 of Oophaga sylvatica. Lineage (NCBI taxonomy): Eukaryota > Metazoa > Chordata > Amphibia > Anura > Dendrobatidae > Oophaga > Oophaga sylvatica. Next base: position 68,568,960 of record JARQOD010000010.1, read on the forward strand.
CTTACCAGTGGACTCGCTCCGCCTGTTGTTAAGAGCGAACTCTGCCAGAGGCAGGAAAGAAGACCAGTCCTCCTGGTTCTCTGAGACAAAACACCGAAGATAAGTCTCTAGGCTTTGATTCAGACGCTCTGTCTGACCATTGGTCTGCGGATGAAAAGCCGAGGAAAATGACAATTGCATCCCCCGACGTAAACAAAATGCCCTCCAAAACTTGGACACAAACTGAGACCCCCTATCTGACACCACATCAGAAGGCAACCCATGAAGTCTCACAATCTCCCCAATGAACACCTGCGCCAGAGTTTTAGCATTAGGGAGGGCAGGAAGAGCAATGAAATGTGCCATCTTACTGAACCTGTCAACAACCACCAGTATGACAGTCTTCCCTGACGACTGAGGAAGGTCCGTGATGAAGTCCATAGACAAATGAGTCCATGGACGCTCCGGAAGTTTCAAGGGTAAGAGGGTCCCAGACGGACGGGTATGAGGGGTCTTAGAGCGAGCACAAACCCCACAGGACGCGACAAAAGTTAAAACATCTTTATTAACGTTAGGCCACCAAAACCGGCGAGAAAGGAGATCTAAAGTAGCCTTACTCCCTGGATGTCCTGCTAAAGCAGAATTATGATGTGCCTCAATAACCTTTTGTCTCAACTGATTTGGGACAAACAGTCTCCCTGGAGGTCCTGCAGGGGCGTCCCCCTGAGCCTCTAACACCTCCTCCTCAAGCTCAGAACATACAGCCGACACTACCACCCCCTCCTGAAGGATAGGAATCGGGTCATCCATTTTCCCGGCCCCTGGGAAACTGCGAGACAAGGCATCCGCCTTAACATTCTTAGATCCAGGGCGATAAGTGACAACAAAATTAAACCTGGTAAAAAACAACGACCATCGAGCTTGTCTGGAATTCAGACGCTTAGCGGATTCCAAATACAACAGGTTCTTGTGATCAGTAATAACGGTAACCGGGTGGACTGCCCCCTCCAAAAAGTGACGCCATTCTTCAAAAGCCAACTTAATGGCCAAAAGTTCCCTATTGCCGATATCATAATTCCTTTCGGCGGACGACAATTTTTTAGAAAAGAAAGCGCACGGATGCCATTTACCAGGGGACGGACCCTGGGACAATATTGCACCCACCCTACGTCAGACGCGTCCACCTCCACAACGAACGGCTGTGATGCATCTGGTTGGATGAGAACGGGTGCCGAAGCAAAACATTTTTTCAAAGAGGAAAAAGCTTGGCAAGCTTTGTCCGACCATTTAGAAAAAATCCGTCCCTTTTCTTGTCATGTCAGTGAGAGGTTTGACAACAGATGAGAAATTACAAATAAATTTCCGGTAGTAGTTAGCAAACCCCAGAAAACGCTGCAGAGCCTTAAGATCCTCTGGCTGATCCCATTCAAGCACTGCTCTCACCTTTTCAGGGTCCATACGGAAACCGGAGGCTGACACCAAGAAACCCAAAAACTGAAGTTCCTGTACGGCGAATACACACTTTTCCAGTTTGGCGTATAGTTTATTGTCTCGCAAGATCTGCAACACCTGTCTCACATGCTCCTGGTGAGACCCAAGATCTGGTGAGTAAATTAAAATGTCATCCAAATATACGACCACAAACAGCCCCACCAGATGACGAAAAATGTCATTAACAAAATGTTGGAACACTGCTGGTGCAGTAGTCAGACCAAAAGGCATGACAAGGTTCTCATAATGTCCCTCCGGCGTGTTAAACGCCGTTTTCCACTCATCCCCCTCTTTTATCCTAATCAGATTATACGCCCCCCTGAGATCCAATTTAGAGAACCATTTGGCGCCAACAATTTGATTGAAGAGATCAGGAATCAGAGGGAGTGGATACGGATCTCGAACAGTAATCCGATTAAGTTCGCGGAAATCCAAGCAAGGGCGTAGGCCTCCATCTTTTTTCTTCACAAAGAAGAACCCCGCGGCCACTGGGGAAGATGAAGGTCTAATATGCCCTTTGGCCAGACTCTCCGAAATATAATCTTTCATAGCCTGCCTCTCAGGACCAGAAAGGTTATATAACCTAGCTTTAGGTAACTTAGCATCAGGAAGTAAATTAATAGAGCAGTCATACACGCGATGAGGAGGCAACTCCTGACACCCCTCCTCAGAGAACACATCCCCAAAGTCCTCCAAAAAAGGAGGCAAAGTACTAGGCACGACCGCACTGATGACTGTGTTCATGCAGTTACTTTTGCAAAACTCCCCCCATTGGCTTATATCTCTGGACTGCCAATTAATCACAGGGTTATGTTTAACCAACCAAGGAAGTCCCAACACAATAGGAGTAGGTAGACCCTCCAACACATAACAAGATAATAGTTCCCTATGTATTGCCCCTACCCGAAGGTCAATGTTATGAACCTCATGAACAAAGCTACCTTGGCCGAGAGGCCTGGCGTCAATGGAGAATATAGGGATCGGTTTGACCAATACACTCAGATGCATACCTTGAGCCTGAGCAAACTGAGCGTCAACCAGATTAGCCCGGACCCACTATCAAGAAGAACAGAAAATCTCTCCACTCTCGTACCAACCACCACCTCCACTGGTACAAGGAACTGAGAAGAACTAGCGGACGAAATACATACTCCCAGGTTGTCGTCCACCACACAACCTGGGATTAACAGTTTTCCGGCGACTTTTTGCTCAACAAGGCACGGGATGGACATCCCCCAACAAAATGTCCCTCTTTCCCGCAGAAGAAACACCTTCTAGTCCTGCGGCGTACCGCCAATCCCCTCCTACGAAATGATGTCCCTCCCAACTGCATAGGCTCCTCCGAACAGACAAGGGGAACCTCAACATAAGGGACTTTAGTAGTAGGTGGAGTAACAACAGGGGGCGGAGTTACCTCGCACCTCTCCCGGAGCCGTCTATCAGTACGGATAGCTAGGGCCATAGCAGCCTCCAGTGATGGAGGAGAATCATACTGAGCCAAAACGTCCTTTAATTTGTCAGAAAGCCCATGACAAAACTGGCTTCTAAGAGCTGGGTCATTCCACTGAGTATCTGTGGCCCATCTACGAAACTCAGAAGCAAATTCCTCCGCCGGACGATCTCCCTGCTGTATCTTACGTAATTTTGTCTCAGCAAGAGAGACCCGATCTGGGTCATCATATACCAAACCCAGGGCAGTAAAAAATCGATCTACTGACTGTAGAGCCGGGGATCCCGGAGGAAGGGAGAAGGCCCAGGATTGAGGGTCCCCTTGTAGGAGCGAGATAACAATTCCCACTCTCTGCTCTTCACTCCCTGATGATCGAGGCCGAAGCCGAAAATACAATTTACATGCTTCCCTGAAGGTAAAAAATTTGTCTCGCCCACCAGTGAACCTGTCCGGGAGAGCTACTTTAGGTTCAAATCTGGTTTGCTCCGAGGGAGACAAAACTTTGGACTTAATGTCCGTCAGCTCCATGGATAATCCCTGCAACTGCAGAGCCAGCTGGGCTACTGGATCCATGGCAACTGGGAATAATTTTATGGGCCAGTGAAAATGTCACGCGGTCTTATGATATGTGTACGATGTCAGTAAACTATTCTTAAAAGAACAACACTCTATACAACATATAGATTAGCAACATCAGCATGTAAATATAGAATAGATTTACCTGACACGATATCCGTTGAACTCAGGGTTAATCTTGAGGACTTGATACACTGTCACAGGAAAGAGGAGGACCGGGGGTCTAACCTGACCCTAAACTGGGGTCCTAACTAATCCCTCACCTTGGAGGTACTGATAAAGGTTCAGAGGTCCAAGTCTCCAGCCTAACCCTGTCTCCTATCAGTCCCTGAACCCTGTAATCAGTCCTAAGAAGGATACTGATTACCACCAAAGGAATATGGGCTGATCTCTGCTAAATACACAGATTAGACATATTAGACAGACTGGAGAAAACACAGACTTGCATACACACTCAAACACAGAAGGAACATAAATGATCTGGGATATTAAACTCTAAGCAAGGTGAGCTTAAAACAACTAAGGAGCTCTTTAACTTAAGTCTATACAGATACAATCCTATCTGTGGTCTGCATGAAGAATTTCACTGGCAACTCCCAACACAGACAACCAGAGATTTAAAGGAAACCAATCAACAAATAATTAATTGCAGCCGGGAGAAACTGCACCCAGTCCCAGAACTGAGCACAGACAGAATTAACTCCCTAACTGCCAAACACAAAGAAACAGCAACTCAGCTATGAGAAGTCAGAATGTGCAACCGCGACGATCTTCGTGGCAATGCACACATGACACCATTGGGACCCCTTGCTAAGTGGTTGCAGAGTGTCGATGGATTGCCATGGCAGTGAGGGGACTGCAGAAGACCCTCCGTGCTGATCATGACGGTGTGTCTACAGCTGGTGTTCATAGGCGACCACGTTTTTTTTACTATATACTTAAAAATTGTAGTATTGTATTATATAGTATGACAGACCATCAGCATGTTCAAGTCCCCTAAAAGGACTAACAAATAAATTTAAAACATTAAAATATTATATATATATATATATAATATATATATATATATATACACACATATATATATAAAATTATTATTATTAAAAATTTGAATCGCCCCCCTAAGAATAAAGAAATATAAAAAATGTTTAAACAATAGTCACATGTAGTATCACTATGTAAGTAAAAGTCAGATCTATAAAAAGATAAAATCAATGAACCTAAGTGATAAACGGCGTAAAGTGAAAAAAAAAAAATGAATGCCAGAAATGTTTTTTTTTATCTCCACAATATTACAAAAAGTGCAACTTAAGGCAATCAAAATTTTGCATTTACTCCAAAAAAGTATTAATAAAAAGGTGGCACTGTTTTTTGGGTAACTGCAGAGAATGTGAATTTCCCTTGGCTGCCATGTTTGCTCCTGCTTTTTATATATAACGTCTTCATTATTCTTTTGAATTTCCATTTTTTTTGGAGCAAATTGTGACAATATCAGACAGATTTTAATTATAAAGTGAAACTTTGCTTTTATATTGCAGTCGATGTATGTGCCCCGGCAGCAACCCGCTGTGCCGCGATGAGCCTGGTTCAATAGTGTATCGGTACATGAGCATCACATCAGATCGCAGTGTACCCTCCGACATATTCCAAATCCAGGCGACCAGTGTGTATCCCGGAGCGTACAACACCTTCCAGATTCGGTCAGGAAATGAACAGGGTGACTTCTACATTAGGGTGAGTGACACAGGATGGCACAGTGGCTTATTATCAGACGGGTGGCTTCTCTCTGCATTTGCTTTTATAAGTGTATACGTAATAAAATCACACGGAGAAAGCAAACAATAAAGGCTGGGTCTCACATAGCGATACACCAGCGATCCCGACAACGATATGCACCTGTCAGGATCGCTGGTGTATCGCTACATGATCGCTGCTGAGCTGCCAAACAGGCAGCTCAGGCAGCGATCTGGGACAGCGACACTGCGGGTAACATCGCTTAGTTACCCGCAGTGTACATTGGATACCAGCGCCCTGATGCAGGGAGCTGGTATCCAAGGTACACAGCGGGTTTCCAAGCGCTGCGCTGCGCTCCCCTGCATCAGGGCGCTGGTATCCAAGGTACACAGCGGGTTTCTAGGCACAGCCCCGCGCCTGGAAACCCGCTGTGTACCTTGGATACCAGCGGATCGCTGCTCTCCCGCCTGTCACACGCAGCGATGCGTGCCTGTCAGCGGGAGAGCAGCGATCAAAAAAATGTCCTGACATTTCAGCGACGATCAGCGATACCCAGCAGGGGGGCTGATCGTCGCTGAATGTCACACACAGCTATATCGCTGGTGAGATCGCTGCTGCGTCACAAAACTAGTGACTCAGCAGCGATCTCGGTAGCGATATCGCTATGTGAGACGGGCCCTTAAGAAAAAGAAATACCTGCAGGCTATGTACAGGTAGCTTGTGAGCCCGCTCCAAAGTTGTACACATTCAAGATATCTATTTAGTGTAAGTGTTTTGCTGGATTTTTTTCCCCTCCTCCCTAGCGCTCCTTTTCAGCCTTTTTTTTCATTAGTAGGTAAATTGCAATGTTACTTGATTTTTACAAGCACATTGCAATTCTACCCATTTATAATGCAGCGACAACCTCCTTAACTTTGAGGTTTTTTTTTGTTACACAAAAACTGATATATTTTTTTTCTTTTACAGCAAATAAACAACATCAGTGCGATGGTGGTCCTGGCCCGTCCCATCAAAGGTCCCCAAGAGTTCATTCTGGATCTTGAAATGCTGACCTCCAACTCCCTCCTTAGCTACCGCTCCAGCTCTGTCCTGAGACTCACCGTTTTCGTGGGGCACATCCCTTCTAGAGAACAAGTGGCATTGTCCTTTGGGCCGTTAAGTTTTGTTTTTTGACAAGACATTTTGATTAATTGGTATTTTATGTTCTATTCAAGTCACTCTGTTTTCTATGAGACGGCCTATTTCAGTGCCCGGCCGCGTCGCAGGTCTCCGGCACTGAAAAGGTGAAAAAAGTTCTTGTCTCTATTCTAGGATAGGATCAATGAGAGGGCCAGGATCTCTGTAATATAGTGTGACTACCCCACTACACACGTATACTGTCAGGTTTTGCAAGATTGTGATTCTGGTTTCAGATGGCTGCATTGTCGCATCGGTATTATGGCTGAGGCTAGCGGTAGTGGCGCCATTGGGGACAGACTAAGGTGCACTGGTATCATTGTGTTTTTTTAGCATACATGGAGGGGTTAAAGTTTAGTTTCTTGCTCATGTCTTAGCTGTAGTATTTAAATCAGTTTTCTGGACTGAACCTGCATTTTTGCAGTCACTCTCTGAATCACAACAGTGTGCAATGTGCACATTGTCAGGATTCCCTTCTATTGCCAGCTCAAGCTGTCATTATGTGCCAAATACTGCAAATCCAGTATACTAGCTTCTCTCAATAAAAAAATAAGAGGAGCAGGAAAGACTAAGTTTATGGCACTCGAGGGCCGCTCAAACTGGCAATAAAAGGGACTCATGACCGTGTGCACAATGCAGACTGTCAGGATTTGACAGTCTGCACTCACATAGAGGTACTGCAGAAATGTATTTTCCGCCCGAAAAAAAAACCTTTAAAGAGGCACTTCCTGAAAATGATTGACCATTTCCTACCATACTTGATGTGACTCTCAAGAAACTGACTTCTGGTCCTCGCATAAGAGGAGTCAGAGCGCAGTCACCTGGTATAATTTAAGGACCAGCACATAACGGATAGTTCACCTTTTACGATACTATTGGAAAAAAAAGAAAAAAAAAACTTTCTGGGGGTGCTTTTTTAAAAAAAAAAAAAATACTCTAGAGCAGAGGTGCATAACCTGGGAAGTGTGGGTAATATGTGTCATTGATGCCTTTCTGTGCGGCCCACCAACCATCTGGTCATAGACATTCTCATCTTTGTGTGGTGGCTGCTCATATGTCAGAGAAGAGGGACGAGTATCACGTGAGCAAAGACAGGTAAATACAAATGTATGGCCATCTCTGGGATATCCATATATTGGCAGAATGGGGTCTACTGACCCCGCGGTAGCACATTGAGTAAGAAGTACATGAAGTGGAGAAAAGGCAACGTATGTGTGCGGCCAACTTCTTTCCACTGCATGGGCGGAGTGAGACTCTGCCATTACAGCAACTCACATATATACAATATGCAAGCATGGTCTCTTTTCTGGAGTGCAAATATGGGACAGAAGTGAATTTCTGGAAGTGGAACGAGTGTCTATCAGACATTTATGGCATATACTTTCTTAAATTATTCAGATGATACCCAGTTTATAGCCCGAATCAAGTTTCAGAAAGTTGTCTTGTGGGAGTGTCTCTCCCAGTAATATAGGCTGGATGTGAGGTTTTTGTGAATTCTGAGTGCCACTGTCTTCACTTCTCACATATCGGCACAGCTTCTATCCTGCGCTTATTTCCTCTCCTTGCGCTGGGGATCTGTGTACAAAACTCTCCCTCCTATCTCTAACAGTAAATTAACAGAGGAAAGAGCCATCAGAATCAAGCAAAAGCTCTGATAGATTTGTAACATTTTTTTTTTGCCGCGAAAAGGTAGAATATCTTTAATGCATAGTATTCAAAAGCTGCATCATTTTGCATTTAGGAAGCAAATAAACAATAAAAATCTGTGCCAAGGGTATACTTATACTTATGCTTTATGACGGCTCTTGAGATTCTCCGATTGTACCAATGTGGCCTTAAAAAAAATAAATAAAAAGTTTTGCACCCCTGCTCTAGAGCTAACCTTTTGGTAAATGAGCTACTTTTGCCTTTCATCAGACTTATAAGCATTTCAGTTAGTTACAGTAGTGTTTTAATTATATCGTGTATTTTGTCTTTTTACAAGTTGTTATTAAGTTATAAGATTTCCATAGGTTTTAGGTTGAGTAGAGTAAAACCTAAATAACGATATAAGCACTGGGACCGTCCTGGGGTGATAGACCCTTAGACCATGGTCGGTGTGCTCAGTGCATGTCCTCTACGATGGGGGAGGAATTCATGGTGTATAACTTTTGTTAGCAGGCTGACTCTGTATATTACCCCTGTCCTTGTAAATTTGACCACTTTGTAATACTTTTGCATTGTTACAAATTGTACTGTTCATCAATAAACAGAAAAACAACAAAAAAATAACTCCGGGGGTCTGGGAGTGTCATTAGGGGGGAATATTCTGGATTAACCACTCTACAAAATACTTACAATACTCCAGTGATTACCACGTACCTAACATGCTGAATATCTCTCTAAAGTCCGGCTTTTTCCATCGTGTACTCCTTTTTATTTCATGCCGTATTTTCTAGGACTCCTGCTACGCTAAGCAAAACTTTTGTCTTCCACCTTCAGTTACACTGCACCACAATTTCTGTAATATCTCCGGGGGTCTGTCAGTAGATTAGAGGTTAATCGTTAGTATCCGTCAGCCTAGAGTAATAAAAGTTTTCCCAATTAACAGCTTTCATCACCTATGCACAGGGCAGGTGTTACATGTATAAACAGATGGGGGTCTGACTTGTGGGACACCCACAAATTCTGAGCACAGGGGATCCAAAGTCCCGCGTGAATGGAGCAGATTTGCACGTGCATGACCACCGCGTGATCTACGTCTGTTTGCTCTATGGGAATGATAATGCTCATGTGTGAACACCGCCCCCATAGACAGTGATTACGCATGTGCATTAATGCTCTATTTAACCCTTGTTCTAAAGCCCACCATACGCAAGACTGATGTCAGCCCAATGATGGTCGGCCCGATTGTTTGGCTGGGAGCCATCTAGGTTGGCTTTCCCATAGGGTCCCGTCTCACATAGCGACGCACCAGCGATCCCGACAACGATATGAACTTGTCAGGATCGCTGGTGTGTTGCTACATGATCGTTGCTGAGCTGCCAAACAGGCAGCGATCAGGACAGCGACACTGCGGGTGACGTCGCTTAGTAACACGCAGTGTACGTTGGATATCAGCCCGCTGATGCAGGGAGCTAGTAACCAAGGTACACATCGGGTTTCCAGGCGCTGCGCGGTGCCTGGGAACCCGATGTGTACCTTGGTTACTAGCTCCCCTGCAGCAGCACGTTGGTATCCAACATACACATCGGGTTTGCAGGCACAGCCCCGCGCCTGGAAACCCGATGTGTACCTTGGTTACCAGCTGATCGCTGGTCTCCTGTCTGCCACACGCAGCGATGCGTGCTGGCCAGCGGGAGACCAGCGATCAAAAAAAAGTCCAGGTATTTCTGACACGACCAGCGATTCACAGCAGGGGCCTGATCGCTGGTACGTGTCAGACATAGCGAGATCGCTGCTGAGATCGCTGTTGCATCACAAACTTGTGACTCAGCAGCGATCTTGCTAGCGATCTCGCTATGTGAGACGGGGCCCATACACATGAGTGCTCGTAGGATTAAGCAGTCCTTTGTTCTCTATGAGAAGGCAACCAACAGACATTGTGGCTGACGGCTTATCTCCGGGAGAACAAAAGGCTCGGCAGTCTAAAATCAGACATACTGATTCCTTAATACCCTCGACAACCAATTGTCCAGGACCCCTATACACATTAAACAGTCGTCCGAACCCGTTGACGTCAGCAGGTTCAGTGACCATTAGCATGTGTATGGGGCGGGAATTAAAGGGGTTAACCAGGCTTGGGGCTCAAGACTTGTGAATCATCACAGCGCGATCAGTGTGCACCGTTAGGGTTCTCTGGTGCTGGGCAGTCATGTGACCACAAGTATACGATTTGCATACATTCAGACTAGACTTGTCCAGCTTTACTCATTTCACCTCTGTAAAGTGAGGCTGCGCACGTCTAGTCGGCAGGTGACCACATCATGACTGCAGACTTGAGCCCCAAGCCTGGACAACCCCTTTAAGGATGAGTGGGTGCCCCGGCAATCAGATCCCCACGGTGTATACATTTATGGATCGATGACAAAAGTGTTGCATCATTCGTCCTTCTTAAATGTCCTAGGTGATAAAAGTGGTTTATGGGGATAACCCCCTTTTTTTACAGGGTTCCTATCAGTATGTTTTTACATACAGAAGCAGTGGTATAGCTGTATTAGTACCTGTCTGCCCAATAAAAACTAAACTTTTTTTTTATTGGTGATCTGATTCGCCAGTCATAGTAACATAGTTATTAAGGTTGAAGGAAGACTTTAAGTCCATCTAGTTCAACCCATATCCTATCCTAACCTGCCCTAACATGTTGATCCAGAGGAAGGCAAAAAAAACCCAAGTGGCAAACAGTAAGCTTCACATTGGGGAAAAAAATTCCTTCCCGACTCCACAAACGGCAATCAGACTAGCTCCCTGGATCAACGCTGTATCTAGGAAACTAGTGAATATAGCCTGTAATATTATACTTTTCAAGAAAGGCATCCAGTCCCCTCTTAAATTTTAGTAAGGAATCACTCATTACAACATTAGACGGCAGAGAGTTCCATAGTCTCACTGCTCTTACAGTAAAGAATCTGCATCTGTGATTATGGCTAAACCTTCTTTCCTCCAGACGTAGAGGATTCCCCCTCGTCCCCATCACAGGTCTAAGAGTAAAAAGATCATTAGAAAGGTCTTTGTACTGTCCCCTCATATATTTGTACATTGTAATAAGATCACCCCTAAGCCTTCGTTTTTCCAAACTAAATAACCCCAAGTGTAATAACCTGTCTTGGTATTGCAGACCCCCAGTTCTCTAATAACCTTGGTCGCTCTTCTCTGCACCCGCTCCAGTTCAGCTATGTCTTTCTTATACACCGGAGACCAGAACTGCACACAGTATTCTAAGTGTGGTCGCACCAGTGACTTGTATAGAGGTAAAATTATGTTCTCCTCATGAGCATCTATGCCTCGTCTAATGCATCCCATTATTTTATTTGCCTTGGCAGCAGCTGCCTGACATTGGCCACTAAATTTGAGTTTGTCGTCCACCCATACACCCAAGTCTTTTTCAGTGATAGTTTTGCCCAGTGTTTTACAATTAAGCACATAATTATACATCTTATTTGTTCTACCCAAGTGCATGACCTTACATTTATCCCCATTAAAGCTCATTTGCCATTTTCAGCCCAAGCTTCTAGTTTACATAAATCCTCCTGTAATATAAAATTATCCTCCTCTGTATTTATTACCCTGCAGAGTTTAGTGTCATCTGCAAATATTGAAATACTACTCTGTATGCCCCCTACAAGGTCATTAATAAATATGTTAAAGAGAAGCGGCCCCAATACTGACCCCTGTGGTACCCCACTGCTAACCGTGACCCAGTCCGAGTGTGCTCCATTAATAACCACCCTTTGTTTCCTATCCATGAGCCAGTTCTTAACCCACTTACACATATTTTCCCCTATCCCCATTGTTCTCATTTTATGTATCAACCTTTTGTGTGGCACTGTATCAAAAGCTTTTGAGAAGTCCATGAACACCACGTCCACTGCATTCCTTGGTCCAGTCCTGAACTTACCCCTTCATAAAAGCTTATCAGATTAGTCTGACAAGAACGGTCCCTCGTAAACCCATGCTGATACTGTGTCATGAGGTTATTCAGCTTCAGATACTCCAAAATAGTATCCCTTAAAAAACCCTCCAGGATTTTACCCACAGTAGATGTTAAGCTCACTGGCCTATAATTTCCAGGTTCAGTTTTTGCCCCCTTTTTGAATATTGGCACCACATTTGCTATACGCCAGTCCTGTGGTACAGACCCCGTTATTATGGAATCTTTAAAGATTAAAAATAATGGTCTATCTATAACTGTACTTAATTCCTGCAGTACTCGGGGTGTATCCCATCCGGACCCGGGGATTTGTCAACTTTAGTGATTTTTAGACGCCGCCGTACTTCCTGCTGGGTTAAGCATGTGACATTTAATGGAGAAATTTTTTTATCTCTGATCATGTTATCTGTCATGGGATTTTCTTGTGTAAATACAGTTGAAAAAAAGTCATTTAGCATATTGGCTTTTTCCTCATCCTCATCCACCATTTCACCCAGACTATTTTTAAGGGGACCAACACTATCATTTTTTAGTTTCTTGCTATTTATGTAGTTAAAGAATATTTTGGGATTATTTTTACTTTCTCTGGCAATGAGTCTCTCTGCCTCAATCTTTGCTGTCTTGATTTGCTTTTTACAGAATTTATTCAGTCTTCTGTATTTATTTAATGCCTCTTCACTACCTACTTGCTTTAATTCCCTAAACGCTTTCTTTTTGTCCCTTTATTGCGCCCCTTACAGCTCTATTTAGCCATAGTGGTTTCCTCCTAATTCTAGCATGTTTATTCCCATAGGGTATATACTGTGCACAGGTCCTATTCAGGATACTAATAAACGTCTCCCATTTTCTTTGTGTATTTTTATGTCTCAGGATATCGTCCCAGTTTATTGCACCAAGATCATCTCTCATCCGTTGGAAATTTGCCTTCCTGAAGTTTAGTGTCCTTGTAACCCCTCGACTACACATCTTATTAAAGGATACATGAAAGCTTATTATTTTGTGATCACTATTACCCAAGTGACCCCCAACCCTTATATTTGATATGCGGTCTGGCCTGTTGGATAATATTAGGTCTAGCAGTGCCCCCCTCTTGTTGGGTCCTGAACTAGTTGTGAAAGGTAATTGTCTCTCATAGTTGCCAAAAACTTATTACCTTTGCTGGAACTGCAGGTTTCTGTTCCCAATGTATTTCAGGGTAGTTGAAGTCCCCCATAATAATGACTTCTCCTTGAGTCGCTGCTTCATCTATTTGCTTTACGAGGATATTCTCTGTTGCTTCCATTATTTTAGGAGACTTATAACAAACCCCTATCAATAATTTATTATTTTTCCCCCCTCCCCTAATCTCCACCCACAGAGACTCTACATCTTCATTAGATTCACAGATATCACACAGGATGGGTTTTAAGGATGATTTTACATATAAACACACAACCCCCACCTCGCTTATTTTTACGGTCATTTCTAAACAGACTATAGCCCTGTAAATTAACCTCCCAGTCATGGCTCTCATCCAGCCAAGTCTCAGATATCCCCACCATGTCATAATTATGTTCCAACAAAATTAATTCTAATTCCGCCATTTTGTTGGTGAGGCTTCTAGCATTAGTATACATGCACTTTATGTATCTCTCTGAACCTCTATTCTTTCTTAAATTATTAACTGTTCTAACCCCACCCCCCATGCCACCCCCACCCCCAATTTCATTATTTGTGCCCAGGTCTCTATCTGTACTGCCTTCCCCTCCTATAAAATGAATACCCTCCCCCCCAGTCCCTAGTTTAAAGACTCCTCCAACCTTCTAGCCATTTTCTCCCCCAGCACAGCTGCACCCTCCCCATTGAGGTGCAGCCCATCCCTAGCATAGAACCTGTAGCCAACTGAGAAGTCGGCCCAGTTCTCCAGGAACCCAAACCCCTCCTTCCTACACCAATTCTTGAGCCACTTATTAACCTCCCTAATCTCCCGTTGCCTCTCTGGTGTGGCACGTGGTACCGGCAGTATTTCAGAAAATACCACGTTGGAGGTCCTTGCTTTAAGCTTGCAGCCTAATTCCTGAAATCATCTTTAAGGACCTTCCACCTGCCTCTAACTTTGTCATTTGTGCCAATGTGCACCATGACCGCTGGGTCCTCACCAGCCCCTCCCAGTAATCTGTCAACCCGATCAGCGATGTGTCGGACTCGAGCGCCAGGTAGGCAGCACACTGTTCGACGATCCCTGTCTTTGTGACAGATTGCCCTATCTGTTCCCCTAATAATTGAGTCCCCCACTACCAGCACCTGTCTGGCCTGCCCTGCTCTCCTAATTCCCCCCTTACTGGAGCAGACACTCCCCCGGATTTCAGAGGACATGCCTGGCTGCAGCAGTGCTGCCCCTGTACTGACAACCCCCTCATCTGCCAACTTTGCAAACTTATTGGGGTGTGCCAGATCAGGACTAGCCTCCCTGGCGCTCTTCCCTCTACCCGCTTTCTAACTGTCACCCAGCTTCCTACTTCAGTGTCCTGCAGCTCCACCCTAGCATCCCCCCCCTCATCTATCCCATTGAGCGTCTGCTCAGTGAGCAGAAGACTCCTTTCCATATTGTCTATGGATCTCAGTGTTGCCAGCTGCACATTTAGATCCAAGATTTGGGCTTCCAAATGCACAACGTGCTCACATCTCACACAGCAGTATGCACCCTCGACCGGCTGTTCAAGGACTGCATACATGTGGCAAGTAGTACACTGGATGGCATTGGCAATAGTGGAGCACATATCTAATGGGGATTTCACCAGACAGCAAAGATAAGTAAAAATAAATAAAAAGTATTAATAAAATATAACAGCAATTCAGTAAATCCTCCCTTGGAAACTCCCTGAATCCAAAGTCACTGAATCTCAAGTCACACTTACCACCGTTCACACTTGCGCACCGGTCACACTCAGCTCACTCACACTCGCTGAAGCAGAAGATTTAAAGAGAGATTTTTTTTTTTTTTTTTTTTCCAGCAGCAAATCACCCTGCTGCTCTAATGCACTTCCAAAAACACTTGAGCCCCAACCAGCGGGCCCCTTATAAACCCTTAATTATGAACCCCCACCCTTAATTAACCCCTTGTGAATATAGCTACACCAAGGTTTAAATGCAATATAGTTAACCTTTAAACCTTTAAACACACAGATAGTAAAATAAGAGATTAATCCTTTAGAGAGAAAAAAATAGGTTAAAAAAGCCCCCAAAAGATAGAACAGGTAGAAAGGCAGTCAGCAATCCACAATTCAGCCACTCACACCAATTCACACAGGTATTTGATTAAAGGTTTTTCAAATACTTCTTTACTGAATCTCAAGTCACACTTACCACCGTTCACACTTGCGCACCGTTCACACTTGCGCACCGGTAACACTCAGCTCGCTCACACTCGCTGAAGCAGAAGATTTAAAGAGAGATTTTTTTTTTTTCTCCAGCAGCAAATCACCCTGCTGCTCTAATGCACTTCCAAAAAAAAACCATGAGAAAATCTAATGTAGAAGACATATGCAAATCAGGCTGGAAGTGCACTGGGGGAGTGTCATGAGACTTGGATGAAGCCGTCCTGAAACCTCTCCCATAGAAGTTAATGAATCACCTAAAGTCCATTTTTTCCTATGTCCATATAGCTACTGTAAACAACATCTGAGTATCACCAACAAGAAAGAAGGAAAAAAAATAGAAAAAAAAAAAAAATTTTACCAATATCAGGTTTGTATGAATTTTTCCGCAATATTACTTTATACAGTTACATTTGTGCTACAGTCACATTACTCCCATCTGTTCCTTCATTACCTGCCTGTAACCTGCAGCCTCAGTCGCTATATAATGTGACTATAGCACATTTTATGAATTAAGAACACATTGAAACTACGGTATATTTTTCTGAAAAATATTTTATTGACCAAGAGAAAATATAAATAGAGCACGATTCACAGGTAGAAATTATCAGGAATTTTACAATTCCTTTCTTCCATTCACATTGATATATGAAAAAAACCCAATTTTAAGCATTGTACAGACTGATAATAGTGGGATATATATCGTTCTCAGAAAACGAGGTAGATCCCGAGTGACGGTTCGGAGGATCTGGAAGGCTTCAATACAATGAATAATTCCACTTGGTGAGAAGACTGTAAAGTTCTAATGAAGCATTTTCGGAAGTCAGTTTGGTTAGAAGCTACATTGACAGAAAATAGGAGACTGATCCAACAGCTATATACAGCCCAGTGCCGCGATCCTTCGCTTGGAGTCCTCCAGTGCATGGGAGTCCTCCAGAGCTTCAAATGGTGGGCTTTGGACTCGGCGGACAGAAGAAGGTGGACCGATGTGAACAGGAAGAATAAAGTTCTGCCTCATAATTAAGATTTATCGTTTAAGGAGGAAAATGACAATGTTTGATGATTTGCCGATTTTCATGATTAGATATGTAATCCGATTAAGTAGAAAGTTTGCTTGTCCAATTCCATCTTTTCCCGATTCGGACCGTGTCGGTCATCGTTTCACCGTCCATCAGGACAAGGCTTCCTTGGTGCAGTAAAGCTGGATATAGTTTTGCTTAGGACCGGTCCCAGGTTTCTATAGGAAGATTAATGCAATGAATTTATCAGTGCAGCTGATCTGGTAGAGGGATATCCCGATAAAAGAAGTTATCCCCTATGCACAGGATAGTTGATGACTACTAGATCAGTGGGGTCGACGCTGGCGGGACAAAATGCCCACGCCCAATAACAAGAGCAGTTTTTGCAGATAGTTAAAATTTTCATAACCCCTTGTATTAGGCACACTTACCCTCAGTTTTTCCAATCTCAGTTGGACAGCACTTCTCCTTCCCTCTGGGGAGGTAAAACCATCATATGCAGAAACGACTGTCGGTCAGAGAAGAACGCCCATCAGCCATTATGTACATCCTAAACTGTGAGGTGTGTTTCCCGAAGGACCGCCCATATGTTTGCAGTGTAGGCTAGATCAATTTGGGAGGGTTTGGGAAAATCAGATCTATTTGGAACTGATTTTACCTTTTGCTAAAAAATGTATAAAAAAACGATTTGTACAACCCTAACAGGGGCTATGACACATTTTATGGGGCACACTCGTTTTCTTTATTTTTTAAAGGGGGGTTTTTCTGAACTTAGAGAAAAAAAAAAAGGTCCCGAAAAATGTACCTCAGTCGTCCCCCAAGCCAGATTAGTTTCCCCCGTCGTGCTTAGCTCTGCAACCAAACCGTTCTCATGCGGGATACAATTACTAAGTAAAACCCTGTAGCTGTGACCCCCGTGGGGAGATCCTCTCTCCTTCTTACTTGTATGTCCCTTGCTTAAAAAATGTCTATATTTCCCCCTTTTCACATGTAAAAACGCCATGGAATAAATGGCGTAAATAAAAAAATAATAATAATAAAAGGACTACGTTTTTGCATTTCCCCCCCCAGACCCCAAAAAAACAAATCCCTTTTCACAAAAGTTGTGATCCTTTTTAATGGAAGCTTTGTACACACGGGGTTTTGTATAAGCACCGGGTATGAGGCTTGCAGCTGACAGTATATTAGTGACCCATCCCCTGAAGTTAAACATTTGCACAATTATAAAAAGGGTGTTTAAAAATATTTGGTGGATCCGCTACCTTGCGGGGTGCTGATCTTTCCGGTAGCGGCTGCCTTTTCACCGCTGACCCCCCCTTACTCATCAGCTGCGGCAAAAAACTTCTCTCACGGTCTGTGCCTGTGTCAAAACAAATCTTGTTTTATAGGAAGGAGGGGCAAACCCGGAGGAACCCAAACAAAAATGCAGCTCGAAAACAACAGGTTTTTTTGCAATTCCGAAAATGCTTTGTTTCTCTTAAAAAAAGGAACTGAAAAAAAAAAAACCTGAGATAAGTTTTCAGCAAGTAAAATATAGGGGCATTTTCACACTGTGGCCATTAAACAGACAAAACCTAAGAAAGAAACAAAAACAATACCCCCTCAAGAATAATAAAAGCAAAGTGCTTATAATAAAATTGGGGACTTTTGAAAACACCATTTTTTTTAAAAAAACAAATCCCGAGTCAAAGGGACCCAAAAGGGCCCCCCCTTGAAAAAAGTTAAGGACAAT
>JARQOD010000010.1:68587201-68880907 GCA_033576555.1 Oophaga sylvatica
CTAAAAAAGACTAATTATTTTTGAAAACAAAAATTTTGTTTTGCTTTTGGGTACTGGTTTGGTTTTCCCTAAAATCTCGTTTAATTCCGCAAAATTGGGCCCTTTTGGGGCCCTTTAAGGGTTTCAGGTTTTAACCCAATCTCTTTAAATTGGGAGCTTCCACCTCCTGGAAGATAATCCTTTTTATTTTTCTCCTTAAAAAACGAGGTCTCGGGGGGGAACTTGGCCACTTTTCCCCTTGGGGGAACCAATTAATTTCCCCATCCTAATTCTAAGGTATAATTTCATACCTCTCGCTTAATTATGGCCCCGAATAACCATGGGGGGGGGTATTTTCGCGTCTAGACTTCAGAGCTTTCACAAAGTTTTTCCGGGTAACCAAGTCCTAGGGACCGGGATCCCTTTAAAGGGGGGGGACTGTTAAAACCCCTTGTTAATTTTTTTTCATTTGCTGGGCACATGACCTTTTTCCCTATTTAGCTGGTTTTCCCCCCTTTTTTCTGGACTTTATTTTATTTTCTAAATCTTACTAGCCGGGGGCTTTGGGGCCTTACCTTCATTTTTCTAAACTTAGGGTCTCTATAATTTTTTTCTGTTTTTTTTCCCTGCTAAAATTTCTGTTTGGGGGTTCCCCCTTTTTTCCCAGTCCCTAGACTTGTAGGGATTCCCCCCAACTAATCTTCGTTTATTGACATCCATAGAGTGGGGTGGGGGATGCCACCTTTTTCTCCACCCCAGGGTGTGTTCGGGGGCTTAAGATCGGGGCCCCCAAAAGGGCCTGTTCATGCTAGAAGAACACCCCAAAAAGGGTTTTTTGGTTTTCATGATCCCAAACCCTGGGTCTTCAAACCCCTGACCGGCTGATCCCCGCTAATAAAAGGGAACTTTGCCTGTGCACTGTTTTTTTTTTTTTGCCCAAAGGGGTCCGTTTTCTTTGTGCTTCAGCTTGGTTTATGCTACCCCTAAAGCCGCTGTTTCCCGTTCTACCTCCAGACACCAGTGAGACGTTTTACTCTAAAACGTATTAAAATTTAATATATAAAATAAAATATAAAAAATATAAATTTGAACAGTGAAAAATTTGGGTTAGTTTTGGGGGATTTTTCCCTTTGGGGTTTTGCTGACGGAAAAAGGAGGTTATGGCTTTGAGACCTGGGGGTAAGAAAGGGTCATTACACCTTCCCTCAGGGCATTTGAGCTCAAACCTGAAAACCACTCAGCTTTTTTTAAGAGCCAGAAAGGGGGGGTCTGGAAACACTCGAGAGCTATTTACCCTGGACACGGGGGAGGTTCCGGCACAAAAACATCCCCAAGATTTAACGTCTTTAGCCTACACAGAAGGTGTCCTCCCCAAAAGGAACAGTCCTTGAGAATGCATGCTAGATTACGAAAAGGGGGGGCCGTCCAGTCGGGGTTAGGTCCCCCGGACACGGGATGTCTCTGTAAACCCTCCAGTTTATGATTCAAAAGGGGAGGGACCCGCTCATCTGGTAATGACCCGGACACAGGTGTCTCGGAACCTCCTGCTATGATTACTGAAGGGGAGGGAGCAGTCTCAGTCGGGTTAGGGGTCCCCCAAAAAGGAGTGCCTGTGAACCCCGGAAAAGGACAACTGAATAGAGTGGTCCTCTCAAGTTTTGGACGTCGGGGGGACCTTCAGACATAAGGGGAGTACTGGGAAACTCCTTACGGTAACATATATCATTGTGTTTTTGGCACGACTGATAGAGTCGGGGTTTTCTGATAAAAGGACTTACATAAGTGAAATTTATGGCAGAAAACCCAGGTTTTTTGTTTATGTTTTTGTTTTTACTGTTTCTGTGGCTTTAAAAAAACGGTTGCGGCCATTTTTACCATTTTTCTGTCTGAAAACTTTTTTCCATCCATTTTTCACCCAACAGCATCCAGAGCTAAACCCCCGGAAAAAGGCACATTGGTGGAGAATGCGGGAAAGGCGCAGGGCCTGACAGTTAGGCTGGATGCCCCATGCGCACATGGCAAAGCAGCTTAAAAGGGAATCTATTGAAATAGCAACAGAGAAAAAAAAAAAAAATGGTGTCACAGAAACTCTGTTTGGGCAGTTTTGGAAGACAGGGGCCCAAAAGGGGTCTGCGGGGGAGGAAATGTATGCACAGAAAAGCTGAATTTGTTTGTGAAAATGACTGGAATGTGCAGCACAAAAGAAAAGTTTGTGGAGCAGTCTTAAAAGACAGTGCCCTAATGACTTTGCAAAGGAAAAAAAAAAAAAAAAATTTCTGCACAGCAAGCTAAATTTTCTATGGAAAAGACTGTAGAGTGTGTGATTTTGAGTAAGACTACAGTTGTGAAAACAGAGAAGTCTGACAGAAAGTATGACAGCATGGAGGGGCTCTTTTAACAAATGGCGCAATTTTTAAATTTTAACATAAAAAATGCCGGGTTGAGACAAATAAGTCCGGCCGGGGTGAAGGGGCTCATTGAGTACCGGTACAGGCCCCCCGAAGCATGCAGCAGAGCATGGACAGCAGCGCCTGCATACCAGCGCAAATGCAGCAGTACCACAGCAAACCTGCAGCTCAGGAAAAAAACCGGTTTTTTTTGAGCAGGGTTTCAGACTGCGGGACTTTTTGGGGGATCGTCCCCAAAAAAAAGTTGCAAATCACCTGACTTGTCCGCTGTAAAAAAGGGGGGAAGACGGTCCTTTAAAAAATACACCTTTTGTGAGAGTGGAGGTAATCCACTAGTTTTGAGCTGGCAAGAAGGAAATCTGCCCCTATCTAATGGGGGATGGTCGCACCATATCGTTTTGGGGATCCCCCAAAGGCATATGTACCCGAGGGGCAGGGCAGCCAAGACTATCTAAGAGAAAATGGAGTTCACCCGGCTGGGGGTTACGGGGACAGCCCATCCGGGGAGTCATGACTGGGTACATTGGGAGTCTGCGTCAGCACCTGATTAGGGGTTGAAAGGTGGTATGAACCGCACACCCGACTTTTCTACAGTGAACCGCACACCCCCGCATGTTCTCCTGAGGTCACCTCTGAGAGGACGTACTTCAATCCCGACTCAACTCTCCCCCGGGAAAACGTTCCACTGTTGGGGGCATGGGGTATGCTGATAAGGGGTTTTAGGCCCGGGGGACATGTGGGTGGAAGAGTGGATGGACAGTGTTTTGGGGATGCGGAAATTGCAGCCCTGTCCCCCCCCCCCTGAAAGGGGGACCTATGTGCCGTATTGGCAGATCCCTCTCTCTCTGCCAAACCTGTGTGGTGACCACCGCAACCGAAGAGACTGGACCACAGGTGTCCCCGGTGGGTTTCAAATGGTTCTCACGCAGGCCCCTTGGACCAGAGAGTCCAGTGATTTTCCTATGTGAAGCCGATTTATAGGACTTCATCCCAAAAGCACTTGATATGGGGTCACCATGGAGACACCAAAGCTACCCAGAACGCCGGGACTGGCCCCAAACTCGGGAGATTTCATGTGAATTGGGGTAGTAAACCCGGTTTTAACCCGTTATTTTGGGTAATGACTTTCCCCGTCTAAGGATCTCTGGGGGGAAAGGGGGATTTTGATGACATGTGTTTTAAGCCCCTACTGGGGGTTAAAGCAGCCCCCAGGGCGAACCAAGTTAGTGGGCCGTTTTAAACTTTTGTGATAGTGATGAGATATGATAATGGATGAGCAAAACATAAAGTGAGATATGAGATGACCCGGGTAAAATTTAAATTTTTTTAGGTGTGGGGGACAGGGGGGGTTTTCCGGGGAAATGCCCGACCTGCCGTGTCCGGACAAAATTTTGGGGGGGGGGGGGGGGGGGGGGGGGGGGGGGGGGAGCCGGGGGCGAGACCCCACTCTTAAAACGACACGGAAAAAGTAATTGTTCTGAATAGGTCCCCCCAAAACCTGGGTCTGAGGGGAGGTTTCCCCATGCTGCCATGAACAATAACCTATTGTTTTGGGACACTGAAGTCCAGGGAGAGTCGTGAGTCAGCTCCTGTACCTGAGCTATATGGAGGTATAGTGCTGGGGTTGTCACATAGTCACATACTTGAGGGACCAGATGGTGAAGTTAATGTTGAGGATAACATGTTAACTAAGGTTCCAGATCAAGATGTGAATGGGAATGAGTTGTATAACCCTGACAGTGAGCAAGATGTGAATGAAAATAAATTGTATACTCCTGAAAGTGAGCAGGATGAGAATGAGAATGAAGTGTCTAACCCTGAAAGTGAGCCGGATGTGGCTGAGAAAAAGGGTCAGACAGGATAGTGGTAGTGATAAGAATCATCTGATGACAATAAAGCAACCAGTGCAAATGAGAAGGCATGGTAGCAGAAGAGGTTGAGAGTCCTGAGAAGAAGGCTGATGCTGACCTTACAGCCAGACAGAAGATGCCATCTGAGATGTTTTACAGTTGGAACAAAGAGAGCGACTACTTCCAGCCCAAGAAAGGGAGAGACGAGAGGCTCCCTGGGGATTGGCAGTAGACATGCTAAAACAATGAGGGGTAGAGATGACGCTTCTGTTTAGCTCACGCTGAGTGTGAGACCCGGTGGCGGACGAAAAGACAGAGAGTCAGACTCAGAGCTACCAGTAAGCTTGACTGGACGATGGACTCGTGGCCGCAACGACGGTAGGAGTCAGTTCGGGAAAGAAAGGTCGGGTGAGGTGACACCGACACAAGGACAAGGCCAACGTTCTGACCGCTGGGGGCGGGAGAGGCCTAACAAAGAGGTGAATTGCATAGTGCCCAAAATCAACTGAGACGGGGTGACTGGCAGAGGCGACCGAGGGGGATCTCTGGTCGGGTGGCAGGTGTTCGACCCCACAAATTTGAACAGAGGGGGCACTGGGTATGGCCCTCAGGATATGCATGGAGGCATGTGATGGATGGACGGTATGTATCGCAGAGGTGGGTGGCCCTGTGATGGAAGCCGGATATATTTTGGTTCAGCAGATCTACTGCTGAGACTTGTGCTATACATTGGAGGCTTCCAGGTGACTTGGAGAGCTGGGCGGGTCCAGTCACCTACAAACCCACCTAAGGGGTATGTGTCTAAATACCTAGGATAAAGCTGTATGCAGAGGGGACGGATGGGTAATGCAGCGCTGGCTGGCATTCATTAATGGATCAGTATTATGTTTTGACTGTCCATGTTCGTTCTCCTCAGTTGACTGTCACATGACTGTGACATCACACAGTGTGTGGTGTGTGTGTGTGTAAGGGTATAGAAACCCTGCTTAATGGAAGATAAAGATGAAGATGATGTGGGCCATGACTTGAGCTGTGTTCACTGTCCTTGAGGTTTGTTGACCATCTCCTCCGGTCTGGATGACCAGCCCTCCGGTCTGGGAAGAGGGGGGGATATGTGAGACAGTGAGAATATGTGGGTTAGATGGGTGTATATTTCACCTGGGTGCTTTGCTGACTGGTATAAGGGAGGTGTATGGCTTTGTAGACCTGGTGGTAGAGAAAGGTCATTACACCTTCCACTCAGTGCATACTTCAGCTCAAACCTGTAACCACTCAGCTGTTAATTAAGAAGCCAGAAATAGGTGTCTGGAAACACAGTCAGAGAGCTAGTTTAGCCTGGACACAGGGAGGTGTCCTGGCACAAGAAACAGTCTCCAAAGTGTTAGAGCTGTCTTTAGCCTGGACACAGAGAGGTGTCCTGGCACAAGGAAGCAGTCTCTATAGAAGCATGCTGATGATTACTGAAGAGGAGGGGAGCCGTCTCAGCTGGGTTAATGTACCCCGGACACAGGAGTGTCACTCGTGAACCTCCATGCTGATGATTACTGAAGAGGAGGGAGCCGTCTCAGTCTGGTTAGATGTACCCCGGACACAGGAGTGTCTCTGTGAACCTCCATGCTGATGATTACTGAAAGGAGGGGGCCGTCTCAGTCTGGGTTAGAGGTACCCCGGACACAGGAGTGTCTCTGTGAACCTCCAGGATGACTACTGAATAGGAGTGGATCTCTCTCAAGTCTGGACGTCGGTGGACCTTCAGACATAAGGAGGAGTATCTGGAAACTCCATACTGGTAACATATATCATATGTGTTGTTTTGGGCACAGACTGATAGAGTCTGGGTTCCGATAGAAAAAGGGGCATTACATAAGTGTAATTATGTGGCTAGACAAGCCTAGGTCTTTTGTTTATGCTTTGTTTTATCTGTTTGCTGTGGACTTTAATAAAACTGGTGCGGCCAGTTTTTACCATAATTGCTGTCTGAATGAACTGTTTCCATGCCATCTGTCTACCCAGACAGCGATCTCAGAGCTAAACCCCCGGAAAGGCTACAATATATATATATTTTACAACATATTTTTTTCTTGACTCTCACTGTGAGTAATAAAGAGAAGTAATTTTTCCTTCACGGCTTATGCCATAAATTCAGTGGGTCCTTAGGAAGGGTACAGGAGACTGATTGGTTCCTTTGAAGCTTTGCACTTTATAATTGCACATTATTGCTGCATCTTAGGGCTGATTCAGACATCAATGATTATTTCTTGTATGCAAAGTTTGATCAGAGTTTGAAGTTTCGTTCAAGTTTTGATCAGAGTTTTTTTCTCAAAGTTTGGTCCCATGTCAGCTTTTACCATCAGAGTTTTCTAAGAGTTTCTCTCAGATGAAAAAAATAAAACAACAAAACTTCTCATATCAAAAAGACAGTGAAAATCTGAGAGCACAGGGATGGCAGGCGTGCGTGATTCATTACGTTGGGCCCCTAAGAACAGCACCACCTATACTTTTTTGATGGCAGTTCTGCATGAATATGTAAGGCCAGTGCACACATTCAAGATTTGATCAGTATTTTACATCAGTAATTTGTAAGCCAGAACCTAGGGTTTAACAATCGAGGAAAGTAAATAGAAACACATCACCATTCTGTATTTAATAACCCACTCTTGATATTGGTTTACAAATACTGATGTAAACTACAAACCAAATACTGGAATGTTTGAAACATGGTCTAATAAAAAATATGTACAATACAAAGTGATACCAAAGATATAATGCTATTTTGTTCCAAAATGGTCCATTGTAAGATAAAACGTATATGTGCACTGTCCGGGCAAGCACAACCGCACTCCAGCTTGTGCATTTATCTAGTTGATGCTTCATGGGCATGACGTTGGTAATAGAAGGGTACAATGATCAGCTACTGGCGAGAAAACAAGTCCTGCACAGATGTATCTGTACAACTCATCCATAATCTAGGGTACACAGTCATACACATTTACTCAAATTACTGGAAACATCATACAACTTCAGATAACTCCTAGACAATTCCATTAATCTTACACCAAGAACTTGGAGAACCCCGTTCAAAGTTATTTTGCTTGTTCCTCTTTTTACCCTGACCTGTTTTTTGTTACTTTTGTCATTTGTTTGACTTTTATCCCTCAATTTTCTGAACAGATATCAATGAATGTGAGACAGGAACTAACACCTGTACGGACCAACAAACCTGCGTCAACTTCCACGGAGGCTACCGCGCCGTGGAAAATAACCTTTGTATCGAGCCCTATATACAAGTGTCTGACAAGTGAGTCTTCACGCTATGAGATCGATTCCGAAAAAGGTTGAGCGTCGTCTTTACAGGTTATACAGCGGTTCCATAATAAACCCTTCCCGAAATATATCAGACTGTGACGTCATAATGTTGGGTTTCCTGTCTTTGAAGCAGGCTCAGAAGCTGAGCCTGCAAAATACCCAGCAGATGATGGCTGTGACAGAACAGCCATCATCTGCCTCTAACAGCAGCAAATGGAGCTGAGCTCTGCCTGCTGATGTTAACTCCTTAAATGCCACCGTCATTCTCTGACAGCTTCATTTACAGCGAGCAGTCTGGGGAGGCAGGCCGTTCCAAGCGCCCATTGGACCCCTTGCTAAGTGGTTGCAGAGTGTCGATGGATTGCCATGGCAGTGAGGGGACTGCAGAAGACCCTCCGTGCTGATCATGACGTGTGTCTACAGCTGGTGTTCATGAGGCGACCACGTTTTTTTTACTATATACTTAAAAATTGTAGTATTGTAATAATATAATGACAGACCATCAGCATGTTCAAGTCCCCTAAAAGGACTAAACAAATAAATTTAAAACATTAAATTATATATATATATATAAATATATAATATATATAAATATTATATATATATATATATACACACATATATAATAAAAATTATATTATTAAAAATTTGAATCGCCCCCCTAAGAATAAAGAAATAAAAAAATGTTTAAACAATAGTCACATGTAGTATCACTATGTAAGTAAAAGTCAGATCTATAAAAAGATAAAATCAATGAACCAAGTGATAAACGGCGTAAAGTGAAAAAAAAAAATGAATGCCAAAATGTTTTTTTTTATCTCCACAATATTACAAAAAGTGCAACTTAAGGCAATCAAAATTTGCATTTACTCCAAAAAAGTATTAATAAAAAGGTGGCACTGTTTTTTGGGTAACTGCAAGAATGTGAATTTCCCTTGCTGCCATGTTTGCTCCTGCTTTTTTATATATAACGTCTTCATTATTCTTTTGAATTTCCTTTTTTTTTGGAGCAAATTGTGACAATATCAGACAGATTTTAATTATAAAGTGAAAACTTTGCTTTTATATTGCAGTCGATGTATGTGCCCCCGGCAGCAACCCGCTGTGCCGCGATGAGCCTGGTTCAATAGTGGTATCGGTACATGAGCATCACATCAGATCGCAGTGTACCCTCCGACATATTCCAAATCCAGGCGACCAGTGTGTATCCCGGAGCGTACAACACCTTCCAGATTCGGTCAGGAAATTGAACAGGTGACTTCTACATTAGGGTGAGTGACACAGGATGGCACAGTGGGCTTATTATCCAGACGGGTGGCTTCTCTCTGCATTTGCTTTTATAAGTGTATACGTAATAAAATCACACGGAGAAAGCAAACAATAAAGGCTGGGTCTCACATAGCGATACACCAGCGATCCCGACAACGATATGCACCTGTCAGGATCGCTGGTGTATCGCTACAATGATCGCTGCTGAGCTGCCAAACAGGCAGCTCAGGCAGCGATCTGGGACAGCGACACTGCGGGTAACATCGCTTAGTTACCCGCAGTGTACATTGGATACCAGCGCCCTGATGCAGGGAGCTGGTATCCAAGGTACACAGCGGGTTTCCAAGCGCTGCGCTGCGCTCCCCTGCATCAGGGCGCTGGTATCCAAGGTACACAGCGGGTTTCTAGGCACAGCCCCGCGCCTGGAAACCCGCTGTGTACCTTGGATACCAGCGGATCGCTGCTCTCCCGCCTGTCACACGCAGCGATGCGTGCCTGTCAGCGGGAGAGCAGCGATCAAAAAAATGTCCTGACATTTCAGCGACGATCAGCGATACCCAGCAGGGGGCTGATCGCGCTGAATGTCACACACAGCTATATCGCTGGTGAGATCGCTGCTGCGTCACAAAACTAGTGACTCAGCAGCGATCTCGGTAGCGATATCGCTATGTGAGACGGGCCCTTAAGAAAAAGAAATACCTGCAGGCTATGTACAGGTAGCTTGTGAGCCCGCTCCAAAGTTGTACACATTCAAGATATCTATTTAGTGTAAGTGTTTTGCTGGATTTTTCCCCTCCTCCCTAGCGCTCCTTTTCAGCCTTGTTTTTCATTAGTAGGTAAATTGCAATGTTACTTGATTTTTACAAGCACATTGCAATTCTACCCATTTATAATGCAGCGACAACCCCCTTAACTTTGAGGTTTTTTTTTGTTACACAAAAAACTGATATATTTTTTTTCTTTTACAGCAAATAAACAACATCAGTGCGATGGTGGTCCTGGCCCGTCCCATCAAAGGTCCCCAAGAGTTCATTCTGGATCTTGAAATGCTGACCTCCAACTCCCTCCTTAGCTACCGCTCCAGCCTGTCCTGAGACTCACCGTTTTCGTGGGGCACATCCCTTCTAGAAAAACAAGTGCATTGTCCTTTGGGCCGTTAAGTTTTGTTTTTTGACAAGACATTTTGATTAATTGGTATTTATGTTCTATTCAAGTCACTCTGTTTTCTATGAGACGGCCTATTTCAGTGCCCGGGCCGCGTCGCAGGTCTCCGGCACTGAAAAGGTGAAAAAAGTTCTTGTCTCTATTCTAGGATAGGATCAAGAGAGGGCCAGGCTCTCTGTAATATAGTGTGACTACCCCACTACACACGTATACTGCCCAGGTTTTGCAAGATTGTGATTCTGGTTTCAGATGGCTGCATTGTCGCATCGGTATTATGGCTGAGGCTGGCGGTAGTGGCGCCATTGGGACAGACTAAGGTGCACTGGTATCATTGTGTTTTTTTAGCATACATGGAGGGGTTAAAGTTTAGTTTCTTGCTCATGTCTTAGCTGTAGTATTTAAATCAGTTTTCTGGACTGAACCTGCATTTTTGCAGTCACTCTCTGAATCACAACAGTGTGCAATGTGCACATTGTCAGGATTCCCTTCTATTGCCAGCTCAAGCTGTCATTATGTGCCAAATACTGCAAATCCAGTATACTAGCTTCTCTCAATAAAAAAATAAGAGGAGCAGGAAAGACTAAGTTTATGGCACTCGAGGGCCGCTCAAACTGGCAATAAAAGGGACTCATGACCGTGTGCACAATGCAGACTGTCAGGATTTGACAGTCTGCACTCACATAGAGGTACTGCAGAAATGTATTTTCCGCCCGAAAAAAAAAACCTTTAAAGAGGCACTTCCTGAAAATGATTGACCATTTCCTACCATACTTGATGTGACTCTCAAGAAACTGACTTCTGGTCCTCGCATAAGAGGAGTCAGAGCGCAGTCACCTGGTATAATTTAAGGACCAGCACATAACGGATAGTTCACCTTTTACGATACTATTGGAAAAAAAAAAAAAAAAAAACTTTCTGGGGGGGCTTTTTTAAAAAAAAAAAAAATACTCTAGAGCAGAGGTGCATAACCTGGGAAGTGTGGGTAATATGTGTCATTGATGCCTTTCTGTGCGGCCCACCAACCATCTGGTCATAGACATTCTCATCTTTGTGTGGTGGCTGCTCATATGTCAGAGAAGAGGGACGAGTATCACGTGAGCAAAGACAGGTAAATACAAATGTATGGCCATCTCTGGGATATCCATATATTGGCAGAATGGGGTCTACTGACCCCGCGGTAGCACTTGAGTAAGAAGTACATGAAGTGGAGAAAAGGCAACGTATGTGTGCGGCCAACTTCTTTCCACTGCATGGGCGGAGTGAGACTCTGCCATTACAGCAACTCACATATATACAATATGCAAGCATGGTCTCTTTTCTGGAGTGCAAATATGGGACAGAAGTGAATTTCTGGAAGTGGAACGAGTGTCTATCAGACATTTATGGCATATACTTTCTTAAATTATTCAGATGATACCCAGTTTATAGCCCGAATCAAGTTTCAGAAAGTTGTCTTGTGGAGTGTCTCTCCCAGTAATATAGGCTGGATGTGAGGTTTTTGTGAATTCTGAGTGCCACTGTCTTCACTTCTCACATATCGGCACAGCTTCTATCCTGCGCTTATTTCCTCTCCTTGCGCTGGGGATCTGTGTACAAAACTCTCCCCCTATCTCTAACAGTAAATTAACAGAGGAAAGAGCCATCAGAATCAAGCAAAGCTCTGATAGATTTGTAACATTTTTTTTGCCGCGAAAAGGTAGAATATCTTTAATGCATAGTAATTCAAAAGCTGCATCATTTTGCATTTAGGAAGCAAATAAACAATAAAAATCTGTGCCAAGGGTATACTTATACTTATGCTTTATGACGGCTCTTGAGATTCTCCGATTGTACCAATGTGGCCTTAAAAAAAATAAATAAAAAGTTTTGCACCCCTGCTCTAGAGCTAACCTTTTGGTAAATGAGCTACTTTTGCCTTTCATCAGACTTATAAGCATTTCAGTTAGTTACAGTAGTGTTTTAATTATATCGTGTATTTTGTCTTTTTACAAGTTGTTATTAAGTTATAAGATTTCCATAGGTTTTAGGTTGAGTAGAGTAAAACCTAAATAACGATATAAGCACTGGGACCGTCCTGGGGTGATAGACCCTTAGACCATGGTCGGTGTGCTCAGTGCATGTCCTCTACGATGGGGGAGGAATTCATGGTGTATAACTATTGTTAGCAGGCTGACTCTGTATATTACCCCTGTCCTTGTAAATTTGACCACTTTGTAATACTTTTGCATTGTTACAAATTGTACTGTTCATCAATAAACAGAAAAACAACAAAAAAATAACTCCGGGGGTCTGGAGTGTTATTAGGGGGGAATATTCTGGATTAACCACTCTACAAAATACTTACAATACTCCAGTGATTACCACGTACCTAACATGCTGAATATCTCTCTAAAGTCCGGCTTTTTCCATCGTGTACTCCTTTTTATTTCATGCCGTATTTTCTAGGACTCCTGCTACGCTAAGCAAAACTTTTGTCTTCCACCTTCAGTTACACTGCACCACAATTTCTGTAATATCTCCGGGGGTCTGTCAGTAGATTAGAGGTTAATCGTTAGTATCCGTCAGCCTAGAGTAATAAAAGTTTTCCCAATTACCAGCTTTCATCACCTATGCACAGGGCAGGTGTTACATGTATAAACAGATGGGGGTCTGACTTGTGGGACACCCACAAATTCTGAGCACAGGGGATCCAAAGTCCCGCGTGAATGGAGCAGATTTGCACGTGCATGACCACCGCGTGATCTACGTCTGTTTGCTCTATGGGAATGATAATGCTCATGTGTGAACACCGCCCCCATAGACAGTGATTACGCATGTGCATTAATGCTCTATTTAACCCTTGATCTAAAGCCCACCATACGCAAGACTGATGTCAGCCCAATGATGGTCGGCCCGATTGTTTGGCTGGGAGCCATCTAGGTTGGCTTTCCCATAGGGTCCCGTCTCACATAGCGACGCACCAGCGATCCCGACAACGATATGAACTTGTCAGGATCGCTGGTGTGTCACTACATGATCGCTGCTGAGCTGCCAAACAGGCAGCGATCAGGACAGCGACACTGCGGGTGACGTCGCTTAGTAACACGCAGTGTACGTTGGATATCAGCCCGCTGATGCAGGGAGCTAGTAACCAAGGTACACATCGGGTTTCCAGGCGCTGCGCGGTGCCTGGGAACCCGATGTGTACCTTGGTTACTAGCTCCCCTGCAGCAGCACGTTGGTATCCAACATACACATCGGGTTTGCAGGCACAGCCCCGCGCCTGGAAACCCGATGTGTACCTTGGTTACCAGCTGATCGCTGGTCTCCTGTGTTATGTTACGGTAGCAGAGGAGTGCAGGCAAAAAAGGAAATTCACCAGAGCAGTTGGAATCTATGAGATTGCAGTACCCTGACTAACCACCGCAACTAGAGGCAGCCGTGGAGCGTTCCTACGTTGGTCCTAGACGCCTCGTCACAGCCTGAGAAACTAACTACACCTAAAGATAGAAATAGGAAAGCTATCTGCCCCGTAGCAGAACCCCAAAGATAATAGAAAGCCCCCAAACATGTAATGGCGGTTAGACAAGAGGAAATACTGACACAGAAAGAAAATAGTATGAGCAAACGCTGGGGCCCAAACTAACTAAATAGAAAAGGACAGGAAGGGTACTTACTGCAATCCCAGAAAACCCTGAAAAAACACCAACTCTACTAATTTCAAAATCACCTGAGATCACACGACCTCTACCACCTAAATTAGTTCTCTGGTGTAACAAAAACAGCAGCCACTGAAAAAACTGGAAAAAGCAAAAGTACAAAACACAGTGGCTGGACTAAACTGAGAGGGCAAAAGCCCCCGGAGGGGACCAGAAGGCCCCCACAGAAGTGCAGGAACAAATGCAAAAATATAGCAAAAACACAAAATAAGAAATTGTCTTATCTGATAGCAGGAGATGCAGACACGACACAGCAGGCTACAAGGGAAACTGGAAAGAAGGATTCAGACCAGAACAATTGATCACCGGCAACCCTGATGGGAAAATTACTCCCTTATATAAGACCAATCAGTAACACCTGATTCCCAGTCCTCACAATCCTCACTAGTACCGCTTGTAACCACCAGAGGGAGCCTCTGCTCAGAACTCATCTCAAACCCATTCACAACAGTACCCCCCCCTTGAGGAGGGGTCACCGAACCCTCATTTGAGCAACCAGGTCGGTCAGGATGAGTTCTATGATACGCACGGATAAGTCTCCTAGCATGGATGTCCGAAGCAAACACCCAAGAATTGTCTTCCTGACCATAACCTCTCCATTTAAACCAAATACTGGAGTCTTCGTCTAGAAAAACGAGAATCCAATATTTTCTCAACCACATACTCCAGATTGCCCTCAACCAAAACAGGGTCAGGAGGCACAGCAGCAGGAACCACTGGCTCAACAAACCTCTTCAACAAGGACTTGTGGAACACGTTATGGATCTTAAATGTCCCTGGAAGAAGCAAACGAAAAGAAACAGGATTAATAATCTCCATGATCTTATAAGGTCCAATGAACCTAGGCTTAAATTTAGGAGATGCTACTCTCATAGGAATATTCTTTGAGGACAACCAGACCAAGTCCCCCACTTTAAACCGAGGACCATCAGTCCTATGCCGGTTAGCAAACCGCTGGGCCTTCTCCTGAGAGAGGGACAACCTCTCCACTACCTGGTCCCAAATCTGCTGCATACGCTCAACAACAGAGTCAACACCTGGACAGACAGAAGCCTCCGTCTGTCCTGAAGAAAATCGAGGGTGAAACCCAGAATTACAGAAAAACGGAGACATCAAAGTGGCAGAGCTAGCCCTATTATTAAGAGCAAACTCAGCCAAAGGCAAAAAAGAGAACCCAGTCATCCTGATCAGCAGACACAAAGCATCTTAGATAAGTCTCCAATGTCTGGTTTGTTCTCTCAGTTTGACCATTGGTCTGAGGATGAAATGCCGAGGAGAAAGACAATTGAACACCCAGTTTAGAACAAAAAGTCCTCCAAAATCTGGAAACAAACTGGACTCCTCTGTCAGACACAATGTTCTCAGGAATGCCGTGTAAACGAACCACGTGCTGAAGGAACAACGGCACCAATTCAGAGGAGGAAGGCAACTTAGGTAATGGCACAAGATGTATCATTTTGGAAAACCTATCACAAATTACCCAGATGGTGGTCATTCTCTGAGAAACAGGAAGATCGGAAATGAAATCCATAGAGATATGGGTCCATGGTCTCTTGGGCACAGGCAATGGCATCAACAAACCACTAGAGCGAGAGCAAGGCTTGGAGCGAGAGCAAGTCCCGCAGGACTGCACAAATTCCCTGACATCGCGAGACAAGGTAGGCCACCAAAAGGACCGACTAACCAAGTCTCTGGTACCAAAAATTCCGGGATGCCCAGCCAATGCGGAACAATGAATCTCAGACATCACACTCTTTTTCCATTGGTCCGGGACAAACAATTTTCCAACAGGGCAGCGCTCGGGCCTATCCTCCTGACACCCCTCCAGAGCAAGTCTCAAATTGGGCGAGATGGCGGAAAGAACTACACCCTCCTTCAAAATAACAGAGGGATCAGATAGCTCAGGAGAGTCCGCAAGGAAACTCCTCGAGAGGGCATCCGCCTTAACATTCTTAGTGCCAGGAAGAAAGGAAACCACAAAATTAAAACGTGTGAAAAACAAGGCCCACCTGGCCTGTCTAGGATTGAGTCGCTTGGCAGATTCCAGATAGACCAGATTCTTATGGTCCGTAAGGACCACCACCTGATGTTTGGCTCCCTCCAGCCAATGTCTCCACTCTTCAAAAGCCCACTTCATGGCCAATAACTCCCGATTACCCACGTCATAATTACGTTCAGTAGGAGAAAAATATTTAGACTTGAGAGTCCTCAGTGGTTGATACCTTTTAATGGCTAACTGAAAAGATGGTATGAAGATACACATCTTTCCTAGTTCAGTAGGAGAAAATTTTCGAGAGAAAAAGGCACAAGGGTTACTTTTAGAGGTCTCTGGATCTTTTTGGGACAAAACGGCACCTGCCCCAATTTCAGAGGCATCAACCTCCACCTGAAATGGCAGAGAAACATCAGGCTGCCGTAGAACAGGAGCAGAAGTGAATCTCTGCTTAAGTTCCTGAAACGCAGAGACTGCCTCAGGAGGCCAATTCACCACATCAGAACCCTTTCTGGTCAAATCAGTTAATGGTTTAACAATAACAGAGAAATTACCAATAAATTTACGATAAAAATTGGCAAAACCCAAAAATCTCTGAAGAGCCTTTAATGAAGTAGGTTGGACCCAATCACAGATGGCCTGAACCTTGACCGGGTCCATTTCAATAACAGATGGGGACAAAATGAATCCCAGAAATGAGATCTTCTGTACGCCAAAAAGACACTTTGATCCCTTCACATACAGAGCATTCTCTCTCAAAATCTGGAATACAGTTCGAACATGCTTCACATGAGAGTCCCAGTCATTAGAAAAAATCAAGATATCATCCAAATAAACAATCAGAAACTTGTCCACAAAATCCCTGAAAATGTCATTCATGAAGGACTGGAAGACGGAAGGAGCATTAGTGAGCCCAAAGGGCATCACAAGGTACTCAAAATGCCCTTCAGGGGTGTTAAATGCCGTCTTCCATTCATCCCCGTGCTTAATGCGAATAAGGTTATACCCCCCTGAGGTCAAGCTTGGTAAACCAAGTAGCGTTTTTCACCCTGGAAAACAGGTCAGAAATCAAGGGTAACGGGTATTGATATTTCACAGTAATATTGTTCAAGAGACGATAATCAATACACGGCCTTAATGAACCATCTTTTTTGGCCACAAAGAAAAAACCGGCACCTAAGGGTGAAGAGGATGGTCTGATATGACCCTTCTCCAATGATTCCTTGATATAAGACCGCATAGCGTCATGTTCAGGTACAGACAAGTTAAAAAGGCGACCTTTAGGGAATTTACTACCCGGCACTAATTCAATAGCGCAGTCATAGCTCCTATGGGGAGGTAAGGATGCAGATTTACTTTCGCTAAACACATCAGAAAAATCAAACAAAAAGTCAGGAACATCCTCAGCCTGGGGGGAGGCAGAAAAAACAGGAGTGTTGGTATTAACACATTGGCAGCCCCAACTGGTTACAGACACAGATTTCCAATCCAAAACAGGATTATGAGACTGTAACCAAGGGAAACCCAGCACGATAATGTCATGCAGATTATATAGAACCAAAAATTTGCAGCACTCCTGGTGATCAGGTTCAACCCTCATTATCACCTGAGTAGAAAACTGGGGTTTATTCTCAGCCAAAGGGGTAGAATCGATCCCCAGTAAAGGAATAGACTTCTGTAGGGGTATCAAGGGAAACCCACAACGTTTAGCAAAATCATAATCCATCAGGTTAATAGCTGCTCCAGAATCAACGAAAGCCTGAGCAGAAAATGAGGACAGAGAACATATCAGAGTGACAGTTAATAAAAACTTCGTCTGAACACTACCCAAGACAACTGAGCGTGCAAAATGTCTTCCCCGCTTAGGGCAGACTGAAATAGCATGAGAGGCATCACCACAGTAGAAACATAACCCATTGCGCTTTCGAAACTCATGACGCTGTGCCCCAGACACCACTCCATCACACTGCATGGGCTCAGCAGCTGGCTCACAAGGCAACACCACTCCACGCATACTTCTCCGCTCACGCAAACGTCTGTCAATTTGAATCGCTAATGACATAGAATCATTGAGACCAGAGGGGACAGGGAATCCCACCATAACATCCTTTACATTATCCGACAGACCCTTCCGGAAAAGGGCCGCCAAAGCGTCGTCATTCCATTTGGTCAGGACTGCCCACCTACGGAATCTCTGACAGTATAACTCAGCGTCATCAAGCCCCTGATTTAATGCCAACAAGGCTTTCTCAGCTTGATCAGTGACATTAGGCTCATCGTACAATAACCCCAAAGCCTGAAAAAAATGCATCAACATCACTCAAAACAGGATCCCCAGGTATCAGGGAAAAAGCCCAATCCTGAGGATCGCCGCGCAGGAGAGAGATGATAATTTGAACCTGCTGCGCTGCGTTTCCTGAGGACTTAGATTTTAAGGCAAGAAACAATTTACAATTATTTTTGAAATTCTGAAACTTAGCTCGATCCCCTAAAAACAAATCTGGCATGGGGATCCTAGGTTCCACAACAGGCAACCTAGCAAGATATGCAGCAATACTCCGAACCTCAGTGGCAAGCTGATCCACACGGCCAGACAACTGTGCAAACTCCATTGGGAGAAAAGATCCTCCCCAGCACCCAGAGATACAGAGGGAAAAAAAAAAAAAAATGCAACAAACAGAAAAATATCTCTGACAACTTTTCTTCCTTCAAAATATTTTTTCCCTTCTGTGAGTACCATACAATTTTTATGGCCGGTGATACTGTTATGTTACGGTAGCAGAGGAGTGCAGGTAAAAAAGGAAATACACCAGAGCAGTTGGAATCTATGAGATTGCAGTACCCTGACTAACCACCGCAACTAGAGGCAGCCGTGGAGCGTTCCTACGTTGGTCCTAGACGCCTCGTCACAGCTTGAGAAACTAACTACACCTAAAGATAGAAATAGGAAAGCTATCTGCCCCGTAGCAGAACCCCAAAGATAATAGAAAGCCCCCAAACATGTAATGGCGGTTAGACAAGAGGAAATACTGACACAGAAAGAAAATAGTATGAGCAAACGCTGGGGCCCAAACTAACTAAATAGAAAAGGACAGGAAGGGTACTTACTGCAATCCCAGAAAACCCTGAAAAAACACCAACTCTACTAATTTCAAAATCACCTGAGATCACACGACCTCTACCACCTAAATTAGTTCTCTGGTGTAACAAAAACAGCAGCCACTGAAAAAACTGGAAAAAGCAAAAGTACAAAACACAGTGGCTGGACAGAAGTGCAGGAACAAATGCAAAAATATAGCAAAAACACAAAATAAGAAATTGTCTTATCTGATAGCAGGAGATGCAGACACGACACAGCAGGCTACAAGGGAAACTGGAAAGAAGGATTCAGACCAGAACAATTGATCACCGGCAACCCTGATGGGAAAATTACTCCCTTATATAAGACCAATCAGTAACACCTGATTCCCAGTCCTCACAATCCTCACTAGTACCGCTTGTAACCACCAAGGGAGCCTCTGCTCAGAACTCATCTCAAACCCATTCACAACACTCCTGTCTGCCACACGCAGCGATGCGTGCTGGCCAGCGGGAGACCAGCGATCAAAAAAAAGTCCAGGCATTTCTGACACGACCAGCGATTCACAGCAGGGGCCTGATCGCTGGTACGTGTCAGACATAGCGAGATCGCTGCTGAGATCGCTGTTGCATCACAAACTTGTGACTCAGCAGCGATCTTGCTAGCGATCTCGCTATGTGAGACGGGGCCCATACACATGAGTGCTCGTAGGATTAAGCACTCCTTTGTTCTCTATGAGAAGGCAACCAACAGACATTGTGGCTGACGGCTTATCTCCGGGAGAACAAAAGGCTCGGCAGTCTAAAATCAGACATACTGATTCCTTAATACCCTCGACAACCAATTGTCCAGGACCCCTATACACATTAAACAGTCGTCCGAACCCGTTGACGTCAGCAGGTTCAGTGACCATTAGCATGTGTATGGGGCGGGAATTAAAGGGGTTAACCAGGCTTGGGGCTCAAGACTTGTGAATCATCACAGCGCGATCAGTGTGCACCGTTAGGGTTCTCTGGTGCTGGGCAGTCATGTGACCACAAGTATACGATTTGCATACATTCAGACTAGACTTGTCCAGCTTTACTCATTTCACCTCTGTAAAGTGAGGCTGCGCACGTCTAGTCGGCAGGTGACCACATCATGACTGCAGACTTGAGCCCCAAGCCTGGACAACCCCTTTAAGGATGAGTGGGTGCCCCGGCAATCAGATCCCCACGGTGTATACATTTATGGATCGATGACAAAAGTGTTGCATCATTCGTCCTTCTTAAATGTCCTAGGTGATAAAAGTGGTTTATGGGGATAACCCCTTTTTTTTTTACAGGGTTCCTATCAGTATGTTTTTACATACAGAAGCAGTGGTATAGCTGTATTAGTACCTGTCTGCCCAATAAAAACTAAACCTTTTTTCTTATTGGTGATCTGATTCACCAGTCATGAGAAATCTAATGTAGAAGACATATGCAAATCAGGCTGGAAGTGCACTGGGGGCGTGTCATGACACTTGGATGAAGCAGTCCTGAAACCTCTCCCATAGAAGTTAATGAATCACCTAAAGTCCATTTTTCCTATGTCCATATAGCTACTGTAAACAACATCTGAGTATCACCAACAAGAAAGAAGGAAAAAAATAGAAAAAAAAAAAAAAAAATTTTACCAATATCAGGTTTGTATGAATTTTTCCGCTATATTACTTTATACAGTTACATTTGTGCTACAGTCACATTACTCCCATCTGTTCCTTCATTACCTGCCTGTAACCTGCAGCCTCAGTCGCTATATAATGTGACTATAGCACATTTTATGAATTAAGAACACATATGAAACTACGGTATATTTTTCTGCAAAATATTTTATTGACCAAGAGAAAATATAAATAGAGCACGATTCACAGGTAGAAATTATCAGGAATTTTACAATTCCTTTCTTCCATTCACATTGATATATGAAAAAACCCAATTTTAAGCATTGTACAGACTGATAATAGTGGGATATATATCGTTCTCAGAAAACGAGGTAGATCCCGAGTGACGGTTCGGAGGATCTGGAAGGCTTCAATACAATGAATAATTCCACTTGGTGAGAAGACTGTAAAGTTCTAATGAAGCATTTTCGGAAGTCAGTTTGGTTAGAAGCTACATTGACAGAAAATAGGAGACTGATCCAACACCTATATACAGCCCAGTGCCGCGATCCTTCGCTTGGAGTCCTCCAGTGCATGGGAGTCCTCCAGAGCTTCAAATGGTGGGCTTTGGACTCGGCGGACAGAAGAAGGTGGACCGATGTGAACAGGAAGAATAAAGTTCTGCCTCATAATTAAGATTTATCGTTTTAAGGAGGATATGACAATGTTTGATGATTTGCCGATTTCATGATTAGATATGTAATCCGATTAAGTAGAAAGTTTGCTTGTCCAATTCCATCTTTTCCCGATTCGGACCGTGTCGGGTCATCGTTTCACCGTCCATCAGGACAAGGCTTCCTTGGTGCAGTAAAGCTGGGATATAGTTTTGCTTAGGACCGGTCCCAGGTTTCTATAGGAAGATTAATGCAATGAATTTATCAGTGCAGCTGATCTGGTAGAGGGATATCCCGATAAAAGAAGTTATCCCCTATGCACAGGATAGTTGATGACTACTAGATCAGTGGGGTCGGACGCTGGCGGTGACGCATGCCCACTGCCCAGATAGACAAGAGCAGTTTTTGCAGATATGTTACATTTTCATAACCCCTGTGTATTATGGCAGCACTTACCTCTGCAGCTTTCCACATCTCACGTTGGACAGCAGCTTCTCCTTCTCCTCTGTGGAGGTACAACCATCATATGCAGAATACAGACTGTCGGTCAGAAGAAGAGACGCCCATCAGCCATTATCGTACATCCTATAATCTGTGAGGTAGTGATGTCCGAAAGGACCGATCCATATGCTTTGCAGTGTAGGACTAGATCAATTTGAGGAGGGCTTGGAATATCAGATCTATTTGGTAGCTGATTTTACCTTTTGCTAGAAAAATGTATAAATGTACGACTTGTGACACTAAGCACGGGCTATGACACACTTTATGGGGTCACACTCGTCTTCTTATTATTGTTAAAGGGGTTTTCTGAACTTAGAGAAAAAAAAAAGTACAGAAAAATGTAGCCTCATGTCGTCACCACAGCTCAGATGTAGTTTCCGTCGTCATGCTTAGCTCTGCACAGCACAACCGTTCTCATGCTGTGGATACAATTACTAATGTAAAAGCCTGTAGACTGTGAGCCCTCGTGGGCAGGGTCCTCTCTCCTTCTGTACTTGTATGTCCCTTGTCTTACACATGTCTATATTTCCCCTTTTCACATGTAAAGCGCCATGGAATAAATGGCGCTATATAAAAGAATAATAATAATAAAAGGACTACAGTTACCAGCATTCCTCTCTCAGACCCCATTAACAAATCCGATTTTCACAAATGTGTGTGATCCTTTTTAATGGACAGCATTTGTACACACGGGGTTATTTGTATGAAGCACCGGAGTATGAGGCATTGCAGCTGCACGATGTATATTAGTGACCCATCACCCTGAAGTTACAACATTTGCACAATTATAAAATGGATGTATAATAATGATATTTGGTGTGATCCGCTACCTTGCTGGGGTGCTGTATCTTTCCAGGATAGCGGCTGCCTTCTCACCGCTGACCCCACTTATCTGCATCAGCTGTCGGGCAAACACTTCTCTCACGGTCTGTGCCTGTAGTCAAAACAAATCTTGTTTTATAGGAAGGAGAGGGACAGACCCGGAGGAACAAGCAGAACTGCAGCTCGATAACAACAGGTTTTTAGCAATTCTCGAAAATGGCTTTGTTTCTCTTTATAAACGGAACTGAAAAAAAATTACCTGGAGTATAAGTTGGCACGCATGTAAAATATAGGAGCATGGTCACACTGTGGCCATTAAACAGACAAAACCAAAGAAAGAAACAAAAACATATACCCTGCTGCAAGTAAATAAGTAAAAGCAATAGTGCTTATAAATAACATTGGGGACTTAGAAAACACCATTTTTTTTTAAAAAAAAAGCGTAAAGCCATCCCAGCACCGTCAAGGTGCACCCAAATCAGGACGGTCCCAACCTCTAGTATTAACTCCTAACCATGTGTCAAGGTGACATCCATGTGAATAAGGGCTGAGTAGGACTGGGTCCATTTTATGCTTTTTTTGTTTTATCAAGTACCCCATGTTATTTATATGCACTATTGCTTTTACTTACTGCAGGGTGTATGTTCATTTTGTTTCTAGCTTAGGTTTTTTCTTTATAAACGTAGTCAGATCAGATCGCTTTCCATTCTACTACCTTATTTTTCATAGCCCCCTCATTAAAGTCTTTGAACTCGATGAGGATGCATCGCTGGTCCTCGTGATGAAACGCTCGGTCACATTTACTAGCTTCCTCCTTGGTGCAGCTCAGCAAAGTCTTGTTCTGCAAGAAAGGCAATAAACACTGACATCATCCCGCTGGATCAGCGCATAACTACCCATATGGGGTTCATGCACCTTGTGATTGTGCTGCTCTCCCAACCTTTCACAGTTCCCCTATATATACACCACCTCCTTCTGCCGCGGGAGAGACCTGCATTTATTAATCATAGACAGGAAAAAGTGTCATGGGACATCGCCCAGTAGCAAAACCTTTGGTGGCATCAGGTTTAGTTGTTGGCTCTGAATATATAAGTGAAAGCTGCTCCAAGCCGCGAGTCCACTATCATAGGGGTTTCCAGTCCCACTAGCTAATATCAGCTTTTTGGACCAAAGGCAGAGAAATAAACAATCATAATTAGAATTTGGGTTCTCACCGAATACATTGTCTGTAAATACCGAGTCATTATGGTCAGGTAGGCCACAGACTCTCGCACGTCTTTGGTACGTTTGATGAAGAATCCATCCACCACCTAAAAGAATGATAAAATATCAATGAATTAGCGGTCATCAATACTGTATATAGGAGGAGGGCTGGATATTTTGTGGCCAGAGTGTTATGATTTGGTAGCTGAGGAGAGCAGGCAAAAAGGCAATACACCAGAGCAGTTGGAAACTATGAGATTGCAGTACCCTGACTAACCACCACAACTAGAGGCAGCCGTGGAGCGTTCCTACGTTGGTCCTAGATGCCTCGTCACAGCCTGAGAAACTAACTACACCTAAAGATAGAAAGAGAAAAGCTATCTGCCCCGGAGCAGATCCCCAAAGAACATAGAAAGCCCCCAAACATGTAATGGCGGTTAGACAAGAAGAAATACTGACACAGACAGAAAATAGTATGAGCAAACGTTGGGGCCCAAACTTACTAAATAGAAAAGGATAGGAAGGGCACTTACTGCAATCCCAAAAAACCCTGAAAAGCACCAACTCTACTAATTTCAAAAACACCTGAGATCACACGACCTCTACCACCTAAATTAGTTCTCTGGTGTAACCAAAATCAAAACAGCAGCCACTGAAAAAACTGGAAAAAGCAAAAGTACAAACATCAGTGGCTGAACTGAACTGAGAGGGCAAAAGCCCCCAGAGGGGACCCTGAAGGCCCCCACAGAAGTGCAGGACAAAATGCAAAAATCAAGCACAAAAACAAAAAGAAAAATGTCTTATCTGTAAGCAGGAGATTCAGACACGACACAGCAGGCTACCAAGGAAACAGGAATCAAGGATTGAGACCAGAACAATTGATCACCGGCAACCCTGATGGGAAGGCGACTCCCTTATATAAGACCAGTCAGTAACACCTGACTCCCAATCCTCACAATCTTCACTGGACAGTCCAGTACCGTTTGTAACCACCAGAGGGAGCTTCTGCTCAGAACTCATTTCCAGCCTATTCACAACACCAGAGTATAAAAATTAACTACAGTTAAAAACTTTTGACACTGTTTCGTTATTTTGATGGATGGGGATTGGGTGTTGAGAGACCCTCACCAATTGCTCAGAGGGGCAGAAATGCTGGGGTAATGATAGGAGCACGAGTAGAGTAGTGCACAGACCTATGGAAAGTCTATAGATCTGCACACCACCCTGCTTAACTCCAGAAATTGACTACTTAGTTTTTGGTATGGATGGGAATTTTATAACCCGACTTCCCACTGATAAGTTGTTGTAACCAGTCAAGTATCTTAGTTATCTTTTAAAATTAGTATAACTAACTGCCATTTTGCATGCAAACCACACAGGCGCTTGTGAAGCATGGTCAGTATACAGAGGAACTAAATTAAGGCAGAATTATGGGGAAAAAAAAAAAAATCATATTCCAAGGTTCCACATCTGTCTTTGTAATGTATGTATCACCTGTGTATTCACTATGGCTTGCTGCAGGGTACTTTCAGGAATACTGAGGTGCTGAGCCGAGCCATAATCTTCCACCAGATATATCGGGTGCCGCAGACCGCACCTTTTGAGACGAAACTGGAGATGAAAATGAGGAAAAAAAATAAATGTAACCAACCTAAACCTGCATTCAGGATGTATGTTCCCATATATACAAGCAAACATTGGACATACATTCATATACAATGATAATAGCCGCTCACATTTCTATGACCCCAGGTTTTAGCTTCTCACATTCTCATTGCAGCGGAAATCACATTTCTCTTTATCACTTTTCGGTTTGGACATTCTGTATATAATGTGTGGGAAACATCTGTGCTCAGTGTAGCTTGCACGTCAGCATGACATTGACAGGCTTTCCATTAGGCCCTATCTGAACCTTTCAGCACGCCTTGATTATGTCATGGGGTGTTGATGGGTGACAGAAAGGACCCTTAGATGCCACGGCTGCGACTGAACATAGCATCTAAAAGGCTAAACAGCCAGGATATATATTATCTTCAATGCCAGCCATTGTAAAGGGAACCCGATTGTCAAACCCTTAGTAAGTGCGCGGGCACAGCATCTAGTATATATGCCGCAGATGACATATATTTACATTACTTTGTGATTAATGTGACTATTCATAAAAAACAAGTTGCAACTACAGCACAGAAAGAGCTGATATTTCATGTAGTCAATGGTTGTCTAGGCTAGGTCTAAGAAAACAAGGCAGTTTTTAATCTAGCAGAAGACTAGAATGTAAAACTTGTTTCAGCAGCAGAATGGAAGGAAAGGAGACACACTAGTAATGACTATGTGGGTAGGTGGAGCCCAG
Organism: Oophaga sylvatica; assembly: GCA_033576555.1. Taxonomy (NCBI): domain Eukaryota; kingdom Metazoa; phylum Chordata; class Amphibia; order Anura; family Dendrobatidae; genus Oophaga; species Oophaga sylvatica. The sequence goes on from JARQOD010000010.1 coordinate 68,613,122, forward strand.
ATAGGATTGACACCTCAGATTATAAAGAGTGTTGACCGGCCCCTCCAGCTCGGGCTCCTCCTACTCAGCTCTCCAGTTTACAATTTGAGGTCTCAGAGGATAGGTCGCTGCTGGAAGCAGCTCCTCAGAAGATTTTATTATTTTTTATCGGACAAGAGACTTGGATCACCAAATGTGGTCTAGAGGTCTCAGGGGTCTCAGCGCTGCTGGACCCCAACCTCTCCCTTGGCGATCTGTAATACCCTGTATGGTGGTCCTTGCAGTTTCACGCCGGCCCTGGGGGATGAGGATTGCTTCCCTGGCGGGGACGCAAACCGCACATCGGGGGTCACTGCGTTCCCCGCCCGGGGAGAAGCAATGGGCACAGCGCCACAAACCCCTGGGGGTCCCTGTGGCGCTCGGCTGGTGAGTACCGCATTTTTATGTGAATGTGTGTGTGCTCTCAGCGGCTGCTGCGGCAGCCGCTGGTACATGTATTAGATGACATGTTTGGTGACTGTATTTTATGTCCGCAGGCAGATACCTGCAGGACAGAGGAGAGCAGAGAGCGAGGAGTTCGCGCTCTTTTTTGAAGCCGGAGGGGGGCGTGGCTTCACGCTTCCCGCTCTTTTTGTGACAGGAATCGCTCTGAGGAGACTGCAGCTTCACTGTCCTTCTCTTCGGCTTCTCTCAGCGCGGCGGCCATTACAAAGGCTCCGGGCTCCTCATGCTCCGCTCCTCCTGTTTAAGGTATACTTTCACCGAGGCCAGCTGGGTGAGTGAATATCATCACCCCACAGCGCAGAACCTATCTGTGTTCCAAGTGACAGATAGCGTTTATCTGCAGCCGCGTTCTCTTATAGAGACCTGGGACTCGCACACTCCTTTTATTTTATATAGGGAGTTGTGGGGAGTTGGCGGCATTAACCCCTATGAAGGGTTAACCCTTTCAGCAATAACCGCCGCAGGTTCTACCCGGTAGGGATCAGAACGCAGGAGGTTATTTATATATGAGAGATAGCTGGGGTAACTCTCTTCTTTAAGAGCTTTAACCCTTCAGCGTACTTGCTCAGTCTGCTTAGTAACCACACTGTTTCCAGTTACTAACAGGGTTTTGACCTGCCATTTACTGCTGACATGTCGGTTCAGGGTCCGGAAGGTGCGGACCATCTGCCAGATCCGCTACAGGATCAGTCGCAAGTATCTGATACGCAGACTTCGACGGCATCAAGCGCTGCGATTTACAGCGATACCAAATTAGATGCCATCGCTCAGTCAATTAATGGCTTGTCTGACCTTTTAGGTCAGTGGGTGTCAGCTAGATCCTCTCATGACAGGAAGCGGCGCAGGCCGGTGCCATCTTTTCCGCGTAGCGAATCAGAGGTATCTGATATGGAATGCGGACAGGGTTCTCCTTCAAACTCAGAAGGGGAGTTATCCGATTCGGATAAGGAGAATCGGCAGGGACATTCTTTCTCTCTTGTGAGCCGAACAGAGGCTTTAATTGAAGCTATGAGAGAGGCGTTACAGTTACCGGAGGAGGTAACTACACGGCCTGGTAAGTCGGGCCGCATGTACCAGGAGTACCATAAGTCGCGGTCAACATTACCGGCTCTGGAAGACCTTAATACGGTAGTGGAGAAGGAACGTCTGTGTCCGGATAAACGTTTTCAAGGGACACGGTTCTTTGAAGCATTATATCCGTGTTCAACGGAATTGACGGATAATTGGATTCCTTCTCCTGAAGTGGATGTTCCTTTATCCCAGCTTAGTAAATCCTCATTGCTTCCGGTTAAAGGGAAAGCGAGTCTGCAAGAGCCGCTGGACAGAAAAACGGAGATGGCGGCGAAATCCATCTATGAAGCTGCAGGTCATGGATTCAGAGCAGTACTAGGATCCATGTGTGCTTCTAAGGCTTCCCTGTGCTGGTTGGTCCGTTTACGGAAGGCGTTGCAAAATAGATCTCCATTATCCGAGATAGATGGACTTCTCGATTTATTGGAGACTGCAGCCCGATATAGCTGTGATGCAGGTCTGGATACTGCGTCATTATTATCCAGGACGCAATCCTCAGCGGTCACAGTCAGAAGAGCACTGTGGCTTAGACAGTGGACCGGGGACGCGGTTTCCAAGCAGGGTTTACTGTCTTTAGCCTACAAGGGTGGTCAGCTATTTGGATCTGATCTCACAGAGCTGATTGCCAAGGCAAAGGCTAAAGAAGCGGCTTTACCACAGCGAAGGGCTATGGCTTCTACGTCTGGCAGACCTAGTGCCGGTAATGGTCGGTGGTATTTTCGGTCTAGGGGACGATCCGGTCAGTCTTCTTGGGGATCGGGTCGTCCCTCTTTTTCGGGAAAGAAGTCTTCTCAGAAATCCCGCACCCCTTGGAAACAAAGTTTCTGTCAAGACAAGCGGGAAACTGACAAGAAGCCCGCCAAGGCAGACTGACGCCAGGTCCTCACTCGAGGGCTCTCGAGTGGGGGGTCGCCTGCTCCAATTCAAGGCGAATTGGATTTCCCGCGTTCCGGATTCCTGGGTAACGCGAGTTGTGTCGGCAGGCTATTTCATAGTTTTCTTCTCGACCCCCGGACAGTTTTTGCCAGTCTCGCATTCCGTCAGAGCCCGAGCTATTTGCCGCTCTGCTGCGAGAGGTGGAATTCCTTCTGCAGAAGGGTGTAGTAATACCGGTTCCGACAGAGGACCGGGGAAAAGGTTTTTATTCAAATCTCTTTGTGGTCCCCAAAAAAGAGGACAAATTTCGTCCTATTCTGGATCTCAAAAGATTGAATCAGCATGTCCACACCCAAAAATTCCGCATGGAGTCACTTCGCTCCGTTGTGGCAACCATGTCGCAGAACGACTTTCTGGTGTCAATCGACATTCGCAACGCTTATTTGCATGTTCCAGTCGAAGGCTCACCAGCGCTTCTTTCATTTTGCCATAGGTCAGGACCATTACCAATTTGTGGCCCTGCCATTCGGCTTGGCTTCAGCGCCCAGAGTTTTTACAAAAATTCTAGCGCCTCTCATGGCAATTTTTCAAAGACAGGGAGTCACGATTATTCCCTATCTGGACGACCTTTTGATTGTGGCGTCCTCAAAGGAGGAGGCGTTGACGGCTCGCAATCTATCCCTTCAGCTCCTGGAGGACTTCGGGTGGCTGGTCAATTGGGAGAAGTCGTCTCTGGAACCGTCGCAGTCAATCCTGTTTTTGGGGATGCATTTCGACACGTACGGGCAGTGGTGTCCCTACCTCCAGACAAGCGGGCATGTCTCCTTCGACATGTACAGACTATGAAGTCTTCGACAGCAATGTCCCTTCGGAAGTGTATGCGCCTTTTAGGTCTGATGGTGGCTTCCATGGAAGCACTTCCGTTTGCCCAGTTTCATTCCAGAGCCCTCCAAAGGCTCATTCTGAGTCATTGGGATCGATCGCAGATTGCACTGGATCGCAGTATCCTCATCTCTCGCAGGGTGCGAGAGTCCCTAAGTTGGTGGTCACGTCCAGGAACGTTATCACTGGGGAAGTCTTTCCTTCCTCCGAGGTGGTCGGTCATAACCACTGATGCCAGCCTGACGGGCTGGGGGGGTGTCTGGAACGATCTCTGGGTTCAGGGAGTATGGTCATCGGAAGAGTCTGTTCTACCGATCAACATCTTGGAATTGAGGGCAATTTTCCTTTGCCTCCAACACTGGGCGGTCCCTTTGAGCGGTCTATCAGTCCGAGTGCAGACAGACAACGCAACGGCGGTCGCGTATATTAACCACCAAGGCGGGACGAGGAGTTCCAGGCTCATGGTGGAAGTGTCTCGGATCCTGAATTGGGCCGAGGACAGAGTACCAGCCATTTCTGCGATTCACATTCCAGGAGTTCAGAATACCACGGCGGACTTCCTCAGTCGAGAGAAGATGGATCCCGGAGAATGGAGTCTTCATCCGGAGATCTTTGCACTGCTGTGCTCCCTTTGGGGAGTTCCCAAGTGGATTTGATGGCATCCAGGTCCAATGCCAAGTTGCCGACCTTCATGTCCAGGTACAAGGACCCGAAGGCTGTGGCGGTGGATGCTCTGGTGGCCCCGTGGGACTGATTCGAGCTAATCTATGTGTTTCCGCCGATATCCTTACTTCCTCTGGTGCTGCGTTGGATCAGACTGGAGAGAATGCCGGCTATGTTGATAGCCCCAGATTGGCCAAGGAGGACGTGGTTCTCGACATTGGTGTCGCTTTTGGCAGCACCGCCATTTCCACTTCCTCTTCGCCCGGACCTGTTAACCCAGGGTCCTGTCCGTCATCCGGACTTGAAGTCTCTGCGTTTGACGGCGTGGCTCTTGAGACCGAAATACTGACCCGTAGAGGTTTTTCAGCCGAAGTCATTGCCACTCTGCGAGCTGCCAGAGGTCCGGCTACTACTAGAATTTACCACAAGACCTGGGAAGCTTTCTTCTCGTGGTGTTTGGGTTCTTCAAGGAACCCGAGGATTTTTTCCATTCTCAATCTGTTGGCTTTTCTACAGTACGGGCTGGACAAGGGTTTGGCAGTTAGCACCCTGAGGGGTCAGGTTTCTGCCCTGTCCCTGTTGTTCCGGAAAGTTATCGCCTCGCGTAGGGACGTGCGCTCCTTTTTTCGCGGGGTAACCCGTCAGTTTCCGCCGCGGAAGGCACCTGTGTCTCCTTGGCGGCTCAACCTTGTCCTGGAGGCTCTTCAGCATGGGCCTTTTGAGCCAATGGATTCTGCTAAGCTTTCTTTGCTTTCTTGGAAGGTTGCCTTTCTAGTCGCAGTCACTTCTTTTAGAAGGGTTTCTGAGTTGGCGGCTCTTTCTTGCTCGCCTCCTTTCCTGGAATTTTACCCGGATCGAGTAGTGCTTCGCACACGGGGCGATTTTCTACCTAAGGTAGTGTCGCAATTCCATGTTAACCAGGATATTGTTTTGCCTTCACTTTGCCCGGGCCCGAGGAATGCAAAGGAACGGGTTTTGCACACATTGGATTTAGTGCGGGCCTTGAAGTTCTATTTGTCTGTTACTCAAGGTTTTAGGAAGTCAGACTCCTTGTTTGTGATTCCAGCAGGTCGTCGACGTGGTCTACGAGCTTCCAAGGACTCTATAGCTCGTTGGATTCGGTCAGCCATTTTGGAGGCTTACCGACTTAAAGGCGAACCTTGCCCGATTAAGATTCGTGCTCATTCCACGAGGGCTGTGGCTTTCATCAAGGGGCTTCGGCAGCTCAGCTCTGCCGAGCGGCGACTTGGCGCTCCGTCCACACGTTTACAAAGTTTTATAAGGTGGACGTCAGTGCTTCCGCTGATGCGGCCTTAGGACGCAGGGTCCTACAGGCGGCTGTAGTGTAAAGTTCTAGTTAACTTGTATTTGGCGCCTGTTGCGCATTTACCAAGGTTGTTGGGATTCTGCCTGTTTTTTCTTGGTTATATTCCCACCCTTAATTTTTGGACTGCTTTGGGACGTCCCACTAGTCATTACTAGTGTGTCTCCTTTCCTTCCATTCTGCTGCTGAAAGACGGATTTTGGTAAGAACTTACCTGTAAAATCCTTTTCAGCGAAGGAAGGAAAGGAGACACAGCACCCGCCCATGGCAGAAGTGTGTTGATGTGTTTTCAGATGCGGCGTGACCCTCTTCTGATAGCGATTATCTGGACTGAGGTTGACGCGCTACGGCTCCTTTCCAGCATTGCCAGCTCATCGCGGTGGTCAGGTCCAGTGAGTAGTACCTGGAACTGTGTGGTTTTTTGCCTACATGCATGCATAACCTGTATTCTTGCTTTTTCTCTGAAGTCCTTCAGAAGGGGTTATGTTGCTCCGCTGGTGATATTTGCTCTTCCCTAAGCTTTTGTACGACTGAAGAAGCAGGAGTAGGAGGAGCCCGAGCTGGAGGGGCCGGTCAACACGCTTTTTAATCTGAGGTGTCAATCCTATCTGGGCTCCGCCTACCCACTAGTCATTACTAGTGTGTCTCCTTTCCTTCCTTCGCTGAAAAGGATTTTACAGGTAAAAATCCGTCTATCCGCCGCATGCAGCTCTGGAGAAAAGATTAACTACAAAGGTACCAAAAAACTATAGGTCAAATAAACCACATGTGTAAAATAAAAAAAAGAAGCCTTGCCTTTTGTTCCCGAAAGCGGCCATCTATAATACTTCCACAAAGGTCGTCCATTCTCTTTCTCTCAATAACATGATCCAGCACCAGCTCCCGCTGTTGTGGAATTCGTAGCTGTCCTGTAAAAAACAAAAACAAAAATCATATCTATGTGTACAATGCAGATATAGTTTCGCCGCCCTCATAACATGGTCAGGAGCAGAGATGTTGGGGGCAGTCAGATCACTCCTGCAACCAATTTCTTAATTGCCTGATAATATAAACATTTATAGATCACCGTGAGTAGAACTACAAGTAGCAGCAGCCTAGCTAGAAACACAGTATTAAAAAGGGAGGTGGTGGGTAAATTCCGACTAATAAAACACGGATTTTGGTAAGACCTTACCTGTAAAATCCTTTTCAGCGAAGGAAGAAGGGAGACACTAGTTATTACTAGTGGGTAGGAGGAGCCCAGATAGGATAGACACCTCAGATTAAAAAAGAGTGTTGACCGGCCCCTCCAGCTCGGGCTCCTCCTACTCCAGCTCTCCAGTCGTACACAAGCTAAGGAAGAGCAAATATCACCAGCGGAGCAACATAACCCCTTCTGAAAGACTTCAGAGAAAAAAAACACAAGAATACAGGTTATGCATGCAACAGGCAAAAAAAACACACAGTTCCAGGTACTACTCACTGAACCTGACTACTGAGATGAGCTGGCAATGCTGGAACAGAGCCTTAGCGCCGACCTCAGCTCAGATAATCGCTATCAGAGAAGGGTCACGCCGCATCTGAAACACAACAACACACTTCTGCCATGGGAGGGAGCTGTGTCTCCCTTCCTTCCTTCGCTGAAAAGGATTTTACAGGTAAGGTCTTACCAAAATCCGTGTTTCAGCAGCAGATTGGAAGGAAGGGAGACACTAGTCATTACTAGTGGGACGTCCCAAAGCAGTCCAGAAATTAAGGGTGGGAAAACAAAACCAAGAAAGGCAGATCCCAACAACCTAGGTAAATGCGCAACAAGCGCTAAACACAAGTTAACGAGAACTTTAAACTACAGCCGCCTGCAGGACCCTTCGTCCTAAGGCAGCATCAGCGGAAGCACTGACGTCCACCTTATAAAATTTTGTAAACGTGTGGACGGAGAGCCAGGTCGCCGCCCGGCAGAGCTGAGCTGCCGAGGCCCCTTGATGAAAAGCCCACGATGAAGCCCCAGCCCTCGTGGAGTGAGCTCGAATCTTGATCGGGCAAGGTTCGCCCTTAAGTCGGTAAGCCTCTAAAATGGCCGACCGAATCCAATGAGCTATAGAGTCCTTGGAAGCTTGTTGACCACGCCGACGACCTGCTGGAATCACAAACAGAGAGTCCGATTTCCGAAAACCTTGAGTAATCGACAAATAGAACTTCAAAGCCCGCACCAAATCCAATGTGTGCAAGGCCCGTTCCTTCGCATTCCTCGGCTCCGGGCAGAGCGAGGGCAACACAATATCCTGGTTAACATGAAATTGCGATACCACCTTAGGTAGAAAGTCGCCCCGTGTGTGAAGCACTACACGATCCGGGTAAAACTCCAGGAAAGGAGGCGAGCAAGAAAGAGCCGCCAACTCAGAAACCCTTCTCAAAGAGGTGACCGCCACAAGGAAGGCAACCTTCCAAGAGAGCAAAGAAAGGTTAGCAGAGCCCATAGGCTCAAAAGGCCCATGCTGAAGAGCCTCCAAGACAAGATTGAGCCGCCAAGGAGACACAGGCGCCTTCCGCGGCGGAAACTGACGGGCTACTCCGCGAAAAAAGGAACGCACGTCCCTACGCGAGGCGATAGCCTTCCGAAACAGCAAGGACAGAGCAGAAACCTGACCCTTCAGGGTGCTAACTGCCAAACCCTTGTCCAGCCCGTACTGCAGAAAAGCCAACAAATTGGGAATGGAAAAAATCCTCGGGTTCCTTGAAGAACCCGAACACCACGAAAAGAAGGCTTCCCAAGTCTTGTGATAAATCCTAGTAGTAGCCGGACCTCTGGCAGCTCGCAGAGTGGCAATGACTTCGGCTGAAAAACCTCGACGGGTCAATATTTCGGTCTCAAGAGCCACGCCGTCAAACGCAGAGACTTCAGATCCGGATGACGAACGGGCCCCTGGGTTAACAGGTCCGGGTGAAGAGGAAGTGGAAATGGAGGTGCTGCCAAAAGCGACACCAGTGTCGAGAACCACGTCCTCCTTGGCCAATCTGGGGCTATCAACATAGCTGGGATTCTCTCCAGCCTGATCCGACGCAGCACCAGAGGAAGCAAAGATATCGGCGGAAACACATAGATTAGCTCGAATTGGTCCCACGGAGCCACCAGAGCATCCACCGCCACAGCCTTCGGGTCCTTGTACCTGGACATGAAGGTCGGTAACTTGGCATTGAACCTGGATGCCATCAAATCCACTTGGGGAGTTCCCCAACGGGAGCACAGTAGTGCAAAAATTTCCGGATGAAGGCTCCATTCTCCGGGATCCATCTTTTCGCGACTGAGGAAGTCCGCCGTGGTATTCTGAACTCCTGGAATGTGAATCGCAGAAATGGCTGGTACTCTGTCCTCGGCCCAATTCAGGATCCGAGACACTTCCACCATGAGCCTGGAACTCCTCGTCCCGCCTTGGTGGTTGATATACGCGACCGCCGTCGCGTTGTCTGTCTGCACTCGGACTGGCAGACCGCTCAAAGGGACCGTCCAGTGATGGAGGCAAAGGAAAATTGCCCCCAATTCCAGGATGTTGATCGGCAGAACAGACTCTTCCGACGACCATACTCCCTGAATCCAGAGATCATTCCAGACACCCCCCCAGCCCATCAGGCTGGCATCGGTGGTTATGACCGACCACCTCGGAGGGAGGAATGACTTCCCTAGGGATAATGCTTCCGGACGTAACCACCATCCTAGAGATTCTCTCACCCTGTGAGAGATGATGACACTGCAATCCAGCGAAGCCTGCGATCGATCCCAACGGCTCAGAATGAGTCTTTGGAGGGCCCTGGAATGAAACTGGGCAAACGGAAGTGCCTCCATGGACGCCACCATCAAACCCAGAAGGCGCATACACTTTCGAAGGGACATCGCTGTCGAAGACTTCATAACCTGTACATGTCGAAGGAGACATGCTCGCTTGTCTGGAGGTAGGGACACCACTGCTCGTACCGTGTCGAAATGCATTCCCAAAAACAGGATTGACTGTGACGGTTCCAGAGACGACTTCTCCCAATTGACCAGCCACCCGAAGTCCTCCAGGAGCTGAAGGGACAGATTGCGAGCCGTCACCGCCTCCTCCCTTGAGGACGCCACAATCAAAAGGTCGTCCAGGTAGGGAAGAATCGTAACCCCCTATCTTCGAAGAATTGCCATGAGAGGCGCTAGAATTTTTGTAAAAACTCTGGGTGCTGAGGCCAACCCGAATGGCAGAGCCACAAACTGGTAATGGTCCTGACCTATGGCAAAACGAAGGAAGCATTGGTGAGCCCTTCCGACGGGAACATGCAAATAAGCGTCGCGAATGTCGATTGACACCAAAAAGTCGTTCTGCGACAGGGCTGCCACAACGGAGCGAAGCGACTCCATGCGGAATTTCCGGGTGTGGACATGCCGATTCAATCTTTTGAGATCCAGAATGGGGTGAAATTTGTCCTCCTTTTGGGGACCACAAAAAGGTTGGAATAAAATCCTTTTCCCCGGTCCTCTGGCGGAACCGGTATCACCACACCCTTCTGCAGAAGGGATTCGACCTCTCGCAGTAGAGCGGCAAATAGCTCGGGCTCCGACGGAATGCGAGATTGGCAAAAACTGTCCGGGGGTCGAGAAGAAAACTCTATGAAGTAGCCTGTCGACACGACCCGCGTTACCCAGGCGTCCAGAACGCGGGAAACCCAAGTCGATTCGAATTGGAGCAGGCGACCCCCCACTCGAGAGCCCTTGAGTGGAACCCTGGCGTCAGTCCGCCTTAGCGGGCTTTTTGTCCGCTTCCCGCTTGTCTTGACGGAAACTTTGTTTCAGGGAGTGCGGGATTTCTGAGAGGTCTTTTTTCCCGAAAAAAGAGGGACGACCCGATCCCCAAGAGGACTGACCGAACCGTCCCCTGGACCGAAAGGATCGCCGACCACTACCGGCACTAGGCCTGCCAGGCGCAGAAGCCATAGCTCTTCGCTGCGGTAAAGCTGCTTCTTTTGCCTTTGCCTTGGCAATCAGCTCTGTGAGGTCAGATCCAAATAGCTGACCAACCTTGTAAGCTAAAGATAGCAAACCTTGCTTGGAAACCGCGTCCCCGGTCCACTGTCTAAGCCACAGTGCTCTTCTGACTGTGACCGCCGAGGATTGCGCCCTTGACAGCAGTGACGCAGTATCCAGACCTGCATCATAGCCATATCGGGCTGCAGTCTCCAACAATTTGAGGAGCCCATCTACCTCGGATAACGGAGATCTATCTTGCCACGCTTTCCGTAGACGGACCAACCAGCTCAGGGAAGCTTTACAAGCACACATGGATCCTAGCACCGCTCTGAATCCATGACCCGCGACCTCGTAGATGGATTTCGCCGCCATCTCCGTTTTTCTGTCCAGCGGATCCTGCAGACTCGCCTTCCCTTTAACAGGGAGTAAAGAAGATTTGCTAAGCTGGGATAAAGGGACATCCACTTCAGGAGAAGGAATCCAATTATCAATCAACTCCGTCGAGCACGGATACAGTGCCTCAAAAAACCGTGTCCCCTGAAAACGTTTATCTGGACACAGGCGTTCCTTCTCCACTGCCCCATTAAGCTCGTCCAGAGATGGTAATGCCGATCGCGACTTATGCGCCTCCTGAAACATCCGGGCCGACTTACCGGGACGTCTAGTTATCTCCTCCGGTAACTGTAACGCCTCCCTCATGGCCCCAATAAAAGCCTCTGTTCGGCCCAAAAAAGAGGCAGAATGCCCCTGCCGATCCTCCTTATCCGAATCGGATAACTCCCCATCTGAGCTTAAAGGGGAACCCTCTCCGTATTCCATATCAGAAATCTCTGATTCGCTACGCAGGAAGGAAGGTACCGGCCTGTGTCGCTTCCTGTCATGAGAGGATCTAGCTGACACCCAATAACCTAAAAGGTCAGACAGGCCATCAATAGAACGAGCGAGGGCATCCATTTTGGCATTACTGCAACCTCCGACCACTGCGCTTGATGTCGTCGAGGTCTGCGTATCAGATACGCGAGACTGATCCTGTAGCGGATCTGTGAGATGGTCCGCACCTTCTGGACCCTGATCCAACATGCCCTCACACAGTATATGGCAGGTCAAAACCTGTCAGTAACTAGAAAAAAGTGTGGTTTCTTAAGTGGACGAAACAAGAACGCTGAAGGGTTAAAGCTCTTAAAGGGGAGAGCTACCCCAGCTGTCCCTCAATTTAAAATATCAGCAGAATATGTCAGCAGTATAATTAACCCTTTATGTTCTGATCCAAACTGGAATAGAACCTACGGCGGGTAGTTGCTGGATTCTTGCGCTGAAAGGGTTAACCATCCAATAGGGGTTAATGTCGCAGGCTCCCCACAACCCCCTTTTAAAATGAAAAGGGTGTGCGAGCCCCCCAGACAAAACAAGGTCTCTATATGAGACCGCAGCTGCAGGATAGCGCAATCTGCTACTTTTTTACACAGAAAGGTCCTGCGCAGTGGGGGTGAGGACGTTAAGCTACTCACTCACCCAGCTGGCCGCGGTGATGTTCTCTGTTAGTCGGGAGGAGCGGAGCATGAGGAGCCCGGGAAGCCTAGTAATGGCTGCCGCGCTGAGAGAAACCGGAAGAGAAGCACAGTAAAAATCGCGCGCTCAGAGCGCTTCCTGTCACAAGAAGACCGGGAAGCGCGAAGCCACGCCCCCCCGCCGGCTTCAAAAAAAGAGCGCAAACTCCTCCGCTCTCTGCTCTCCCATGTCCTGCAGGCATCTGCCTGCGGACAAAAAATACAGTCACCAAACATATCACATGTAACAGCGGCTGCCGCAGCAGCCGCTTAAGCACTCACATACATTAAAAATGCGGAGTACTCACCAGCTGAGCGCCACAGGGACCCCCAGGGGTTTGTGGCGCTGTGCCCATCGCTTCCCCCAGGGCGGGGAACGCAGTGACCCCAGATGCGCGGTTTGCGTCCCCGCCAGGGAAGCAATCCTCATCCCCCAGGGCCGGCGTGAAACTGCAGGGACCACCATACAGGGTATTACAGATCGCCAACGGGAGAGGTGGGGGTCCAGCAGCGCTGAGACCCCTGAGACCTCTAGACCACTTCTGGTGATCCAAGTCTCTTGTCCGATGAAAATAAAAAAATCTTCTGAGGAGCTGCTTCCAGCAGCGACCGTCCTCTGAGACCTCAAATTTTAGACTGGAGAAAGCTGGAGTAGGAGGAGCCCGAGCTGGAGGGGCCGGTCAACACTCTTTTTAATCTGAGGTGTCTATCCTATCTGGGCTCCGCCTACCCACTAGTAATAACTAGTGTCTCCCTTCCTTCCAATCTGCTGCTGAAAGATCTTCACATCCTTCCACTTGCTCACTGTATGTCACTACCCCTTGCTCAAATTTTTTTTTATTTGGCATAGTCCTGGGACCCATCCTTACCGGGCACTGGTTGCACTTTCTCTTGCGCTATCCACAGAAAGTCTCCAATATGCAGCTTGCGTATATCAAAATGGACTCCGTTTCTTTTTAGTTCTGAAACCAATTCCTGTTTTCTATGGGTCGAGCCCCTGAAAGAGCGGATGCGAAACCAATTATGGTTGTGAAAAATGACTGCAAGTTAAAAACCATCTGTCAGCACATGCCTTCCACTTCAGTAAAAAGTCACAGTGGCCGCACATTGTATGCTGCTCCGTCCATTGAAGTTTAGAGCCATTTTAATATCCATAAACCTTATAAACTACAATGAAGACAGCCATGTGAATGCTTAGTCTCAGGGTAGCATGGGACCCCATTCTCTTTACAGGAGAGTCCCAGCAGACGAAGCCTCACTTATCAGATATTTAAGGCATGATCTGGAGGTACATTATACAGGTCTCAGATGGAATTATCCTTATTTAAAGGGATTTTTGCAGCATCTCAGAGTAGCATAAATCCCACAATGTGGCCCCTGACTCGATAAAGGTTGTGCATAGCAGTTCTCCATAATGCGGTAATCATTCATGTTGTCAGCATGTCTGAGCCCATATGTCTAATTTGAGGGCTGCACTCACAAAAATATACATCCAACCTCGGGAGTTTTACATTGTTACTCCCTCATACCATCATTATGAAACGTTAGATCCCGACGTGTAGAGCAGAGTTAGGTCGTGGATGCTTATCATTATACCACGCAGTTAGCAAATATACCCCACACAATGTCCTCACTGCTTTACCCTGTCGTTTCAATGAAGTCAACACAAAGTATCACATTGAACTGGCCCGGGCGCAGGGTGAAGTCCGGCATGTGGTTGTACGAGCTGGGCACAGGATCTTCCATTGCCCGTCTACTGCTGCCCGAGGAGAAGGGCAGGGGAACAGTTTTATGAGATGGGGCTCTGCAACAAAAAAGAAAGAATCTTTTTACATAGCACAATCACATATTTAGCAGTACTGATGCAAGCAGCTATAGGGTGTGCAGAGGTAACATAGTACAGAGGTAACATTGTAACCTGGGCCTAAGGGTTCGTTTATATTAACTGGCAGCACTTAACCACCTACTTGCTGATCGACTATCATTTAATAGCCAGTTTACACAGGACGATTGCCCTTCAGAAACGCACTAAATGATCTATCATTGATCGCTCAGTGCACATAGGCTAGCACAGGTCCTGTTTAAACAGGATGATGTGCTACAGGAAACGATGATCTATTGTAGAAGCCAAAAGATCATTTCGCTAGAGGAACAAGAAAAACACAGGTGATGATCGGCAGCCCGTTGTTAATCATTATGATTATAGTGAAACAAGCGATCCTGGAAGCGCTCCATCACGATGATACTGCTATTATAGATGACACATGGTAGGTAGGGGCACCATTACTGATTTTTAAGCATCCATTAGTATGGGCAGTGTAAACCATAAAGGATAAACATTGGCTAAAAAAAAACCCGAGGTGGCTGTAAATTGGGATTGTGCATGACTCCATTTACTTGTCTGAGATCTCTGTACAGTAAAGTCAATCTCATGCAGTATCAGTACATGATTGTTGTGTCTGTCATTTCCAGTAACACCACGTGGCACAATAACACCGGGTGTAGGGGCAATTTAATAAGTGTCTACAAAGTCCCAATCATTCAATGTAACAGCTGCTGCAAAACAGACATCTCCCATCATGTTACTGGCTCAGTGTCTGTGTGCAGCATGTTCTAATGATCTGAAGAGGGGTCCGACGTGGGGATCTGCACAGGGGTCCGACGTGGGGATCTGAACAGGGGTACGACGTGGGGATCTGAACAGGGGTCCGACGTGGGGAATCTGAACAGGGGTCCGACGTGGGAATCTGAACAGGGGTCTGACGTGGGGAATCTGAACAGGGGTCCGACGTGGGAATCTGAACAGGGGTCCGACGTGCGGAATCTGAACAGGGGTCCGACGTGCGGAATCTGAACAGGGGTCCGACGTGCGGAATCTGAACAGGGGTATGACGTGGGGAATCTGCACAGGGGTCCGACGTGGGGATCTGCACAGGGGTCCGACGTGGGGATCTGCAAACGGGTCCGACGTGGGGAACTGCAAAGGGGTCTGACGTGGGGATCTGCACAGGGGTCCGACGTGGGGATTTGCAAACGGGTCCGACGTGGGGATCTGCACAGGGATCCGACGTGGGGATCTGCACAGGGATCCGACGTGGGGATCTGCACAGGGATCCGACGTGGGGATCTGTACAGGGGTCCGACGTGGGGATCTGTACAGGGGTCCGACGTGGGGATCTGCACAGTGAACTGACGTGGGGAGGACAGCAAGCGAAAACAACAGAAGACCAAATAAAGTAAAGCAATACATGCATAGATTCTGAAAAACGTTGCAGCCTTTATATGCACATGGTTTCGCTTACACTAAATTTTGGATTTTTTCTCTCGGGTGCCGTTTATCACCCTCCTCTTGATCTTCCTCAGATGTCGTGGAGTGACCTTGTCTGACACCATAATTGCTGTCTCCAAGAGCTTCCTCAGCAGATTCCAGTCTCTGTGCGAGCTGTAGTCCCTTGTCAGTAAGAGAATATCTGTAGAGACGATATTCAGGATGTTAAATGGGGGCCATCAGCAAATACAGCTCCTCAAGTAATCGTGTACAGTGACTTTTCCACTGTCCAAATTTATGGTTAAGACTCTCTTCACATCATGGTACCGTCTTCAGTGCCATATACCTTTGATACCTGTGCTGTATACCACTGTGTAGACGGACAGTAGACTATGTCGCCCTTAGAGTCCCATTGTTAAAGAAAAAAAACACTCAAGCTTCTACATGCCTCAGATTTCTAACAGTGGCATAACACGCTTTTTCTTTTTACATCAAATGCCTCCTAGCTTTAGGGAACGATTGCTCTGAACATATCTAACATATAAAGGGGCTGTCACAAGTCACCGGCCACATTCTGGCTTTTGATTTTCAGAAAATGAGATCACGACAAAATGTTATAAATGCGGATTAGTATTTTTCAACATTAAGTGGCAAAATGATCACAGTGTGAGGTCATTTCATAGGACGCTGGAGTAGAAGTGTGTAGCCGGAGTTACATGTGAATGACGCGAGCGGTGGGGGGGCGTCCTCAGGCTCACAGTAATGTTTGGTTACTGACGTCGCAGATTCCTTACATACACACCGGATCCTAGAGAGGTCACCCGATGTCAGTGGCGTTTCGCTGTCATGCACCCGGCAATGTATGGAAAGTCTTCGGAACAACTGTTTTCTTTAGGTCGTACATTAAACAGCAAGTCACAATCCTCTCCATCTCCAGTACCTTACAACATGGTGGCATTCAGTAAGAAGACCCTGAAAGGCTCGCTGTGTTACCTGGCCGGGCTGTGAGTCTTGATGACCAATTCCTTCTGAATTAACGTACTAACAGAAGACCAGGCTGTGTATCTATTGCTTGGGTCCGTCTGCAGGAAAAGAAGGATGACGTAAGCTACTTACAGGTCTCTCTGTAATATCAAGGAACATAAATGATGACCAACGCCAAAACATATGGATAAGCAAAAGAAAAATAAGTATTGCCATAGTGTGTTAGGGTCCGGCGCTCAGTGAAGACAGCACGTGTCTGAGCACGGACATTATACCAGGGAGTTCAGCAGGGAAGCAGAAGTTCTGCAGGAGAGGCGGCATCAACCCCAGGCAAAGCCCGTGACCTGCCGGAGAGCATGGAAGACGATCCGCACCGCCATTCATCACACAGACCAGCACACTTCACAAAGGGAAGAATGGTCTTGTTTCCAGACCTGATCTCATCGCTCACAATGTGAGATATTGTTTAGCACTGATGTTACAGTAGGACACTGTACCACCTGAGCTCTGCAATAAATATATATATTATAATAATGTATTTAATATTAATAATTATAATAGATAAATAATTTTATTTATATATATATATATATATATATATATATATATATATATATATTTATTTATTTTTTGCCTTACTTTTAAATATTTGAAAAATCCCTTTAAAAAAAATATTCTGCGTTTGATTCTGATGCAGATGTGGTGGGTGTAAGCTGGGCTCAGTGTGACGTACTGTACGGTGTTGACCTTGTGGGAAGGAGCAGGACAGGGGACCCATTGTAAAAGTGTCGCCCCAAGGCGAGACATAGTAGCTCAATCAATGTGAGCCTTGAGGTCTGGTATTCAGAGGAGCATTTGTTTCATGGATGAGGATTTGTTCCTTGCGCCTTATAACTGGTCCGTTCTTTTATTTTGTTTCTGCTCGCACCACATTCAGCAATTGTACCTTCTACATAAAATTAATGGGTCCATGACCCCATGGATGGCAATTCAGAAGCCGTTTGGCATTAAAATACCTATATATATATATTTTTTTCTTTTACTGTATAGAAAAGCATCTTTTCTTCTAAAAAGAAAAAAAAAAAGTAAAAAATTCACCAGGGCTTAATGTTATGCTACATTATATGCCATACGCAGTGTGAAATACTGATTAAGTCCTTGGACTACGCAAACACTATTTATTCCCATCATTCACCAAATGAAAATTTTATCCATCTTGCAATTGACATTTTTCCCAGCTAACACTGCAAACTTTAATAAAAGAAATCTGGAATACAATACTTATAAAAGTAAGTGATTTCTCAATTGGTCTACAAGGAAGAGCTCCTCTCCAGCTCTTACCAGTGTGAAGGACTTGTCGCACAGGGCCTGGGCCTCTCTCTGCAGCTCGCTCTTGCTCATGTAGCCTTTAGAATTTGGATTCTTTAAGGAAAAAATAAATAAAAAAGATCAAGATAGAAATGACAATAGTTGTAATATCAGAGGGAGCTGTGCGGAAAAACAACATGGGGTGGAATAAAAGGGGTTGTCCGGGCTTGGGGCTAAAGTCTGCAGTCACTCTGCGCACTGTCAGGATTCTCTGGTGTCGGGAGCGGGTGGTGACTGCAAGTATGCGATCTGTTTATCTCTGGTCCCATTCCGACTAGACTTGTCCAGCCTCGATCAGTTCACTTGTATTAAGCAAGGCTGTACATGTCTAGTTGGCATGTGATCACATGTGCAAATTGCATATTTGCAGTCACGCACCGGAGAATCCTGACAGCAAACAGTATGCGCACAGAGTCACACAGAGTGACTGCAGAATTGAGTCCCAAACCTGGACAAACCCTTTAAATTCTCGCCTCTACATATTACTGATAACATGTCATATATGATGATAGCGATATGATAGTTTCTTTGGCCAGCACTTCCGTCGCATGTTTGTACTGACCTAATTGGTTAATCATACTGGTAATGGATATCACAAGGATGGTCAAAAATGACATTTATTGGCAAACTCATAATGGTCAGTGATACGCTCACTGGTTAAGCACCTGAAGGGTGACGGCGGGTGTAACTTGTGTCTTTACAACTGCTTGTATCTACGTGCAGGCAGTACGACATTGCTTACCTTGCTCTCCGTGTAGAGGGTGAGCAGTACTGCGTAACCTCCTGATCTCCTCTGTGGCACATACTCCCGCTGCTTTTTTCCATCAGTCTTTTTCTTTTTCTACCACGACACAAGCAATGTCCCGTCAGAGCATACGACATTACACACTGCATTGGCTTAAAGGGAACCTGCCAGGAGGTTTAGGGTCACAGCACGAATTACAGTGCTGGACAGAGTAGTAAGAGACAGATTCACTCATTTCTTCCCGGCTGCAAATGGATAGGACATTGCTGAGAAAATCAACTTTGAATTGTTATGTAAATTAAGTTGCAGGTGCCCTGAGGGCGGGACGATTCCTGACAAGTGCAACAATCCTCAGCATTATCCCCAGCCTAGCACCGCCCCATGGACTTGGGTGATGTCTGTAGAGAACCAATGCCTGCCCTCTGTGCACTAATAGCCTCATTTACATATAGATTATACAAGTAGCCCCTGTGTGACATGTTCACCTGAGAGGGAAGCGATTATCAGTAAGTAACTAATTATTGAAATCAGGTTTATTTTTTTTTTTTACTTTGACAAGGGTTTTTTTTTTCCTATGGCAATCTTTATATAATTATATATATAATATATATATATATATTATATATATTATATATCTTGTATATTACAACAATAATAAATATTATTACTTGTAATATTATTAAAATTATTATTTAGAAAAAAATAAAAATGAGTAATCTTGCATTTTTCACATTAGCCGCTAGGGCTTTTTTTAGCCTCTGTACAAGGCTGACAAGGAGATGGTCACAGCTCACCTCCTCTCACTCCCTTCATAATGACCTTTGCACACCCTCATTAGACGCTTCATATCCTGGTCTGATCACTGCCTCTAATCTATGTATATGGTTTCCTGGAGCAATAGGAAGTTAAAGACTAAAATAGTCCCAGCGGCCAGTATGAAAATGGCAAGATTTCTATTTTTTCTACTTTTAATAAAGATTGTGATATGAAAAACAAAAACAGTTGCTCAAAATGTAAAATAAATGTAAAAAAAAAACAAAAAAAAACACAAAAATCTGATTTAAATAATAAGTAATTTTCTGATGATAGCTTCCCTTTAAGTGCTCCGGAGGATCCTGTCCTGCACTACCGACAGCCACTGATTTGAGCAGACACTGTGTAATACCCAGATTTTCCTGTGGGGGCGCTGCAGGGAAACTGAATACTTACTCTCAGGTTTTCCCCACAGATTACAGCTGAGGTCCCAGAAGTGGGGACAGTTTGTGATCAGTTTACAGTTCAGATAACCATATTGAAAAAAAAACAGGACACAGTCTGAGCCAATCCTATCCAGAAATTGTAAAGTGCTTGCCAGCATCATGGACAGGTGCCAGAGCGGCCTTTACATTGCAAAAATGGAGCAATGTAAATTGGCTTTAATGGATCCGTGTGCACCCCATGAGCCCTAATCTTTCAAAACTGTAGGAATTGGAAAGAGTGTAAACCCCTTTTAAGGGTTTTGACCCTTTAAAGAGCAAGGAGGAGGTAAAAAAAATCTTATAAGAGGAGGTACCCAAAAAAAAACGTAACATCTTCTGGAAGGTTGGACCTTTATAGCACAGGGCTACACTGCTGGGGGAGCCCTTCTGGGTCACTATTCCAGCCGACATTGTCGGGGAAGGTTGGGTCTGGCTCCAGTGATACATTTTTAAGCATCGGAAATGGCTCATGTAAGATACGAATTTGCGGCGACTCGTTTCATGCCCGACAAATGTAACCTTCAACAATAACGTGGTCAGACATACTGATTCAGAGGGGTTCCACAAATATTCACCTCTTAGAGAAAGACCGTACTACAACTGCTCTGTCCTCTAAAAGAGGACTCCCGCTTCTTCTAGGTACCCCCTCGTCCATAGCTTTAGAGCGCTGCTGGGTACTCCTCCTGAGCTATGGCTGCTTTGTGCTGTAAATCCTCCATTTCTATCTACCTGCAGCATATAATGATGCATTTCAGTGATGCAGAGCCTCCGTATACGGTGCAAACCGGCCGCCACAGCCACGGATCAGCACTTACCGTAGGGGACGGACCCTTCTGAGGATCTTTAGGCAGGTCGGCATATGAGGTAGGAAGAGGAGGGGAGGCTTTCTTCTGATTTTTGCTTTTTTCACGGCTGTTTGAGAGAGAATGAATTGGAGCATTGGGTCCTGCGAACAGAAGAGACCAAGTTAGTGTAAAGTGTAGACAAAACTGCAAAAAAAAAAAAGAGCAGGCGTCATAGATAATATGCACCACTAGATGGCAGCAGTGTAATGACTTTCAATTGTAGGGAAGTCAAAGAGGCCATTTCATAGTGATTTCTGCCTCCAAACAGATCTAAGACCAAGCATGGACATGTCTAGCGCTGCGCCCACATGGGGCCTAAAGCACGCAGAGCTTTCACAATACAGCTATAGCAGGAGAACAAAACGTCCTCGCTACCAGTCCAATCTCCGAGAGTCAGTGATCTGACATAAGAGAAGCAACTGATCGTGCAAAAAAAAATTATTATTAGGCCTTATTCACATGTCAATGTATCACAGATGAAAACACGTACCCCTTATAGTCTATAGGGCCGATAACATTGCTGTGCTTTTGTTGTCTCAGTTGTTTTGTTTTTTTACGTCTAATTTTCATCCAGGTCGGGAATCAAAATGGCCAATTTTCAGGTCAAAAGGACCATGAAAAAAAAAAAATAATAAATGTGTGTGTATATATATATACACACACACATTATTACATATACACTATATATATATATATATTTTTTTTTACTATTGTTTTTGTCTGTGTTTGCATTATTTGAAAACATTTAGTAAAAAATTATTTGATTTAAAAAAAAAAAAACAGGTAGCACGTGGACGCCAACCATCTAGTGACTAGAAGCTCGAGTTTTGTTTTATGCTTTTTTGCAAACTGGAAAAACAGATGGGGGAAAATTGGACAAAAATTGGTAAAAGTCAAATCTGATGCAAAAAAAAAAAAAATGGACGACAGAATGAAGCCTAAATAAAATGCACTAAGAAACGATCTGAGAGCGCTCGCACCGTGTTCGGCATAATGCTTTTCCAGCCGCTGATCCAACATCTTACAAATTCCGTCTCCAAAGTTTTGCAGGATTTTTGCTTCCTTCCCGTTCTGGAGGGGCAGAGGATACTTCTTCAGTGAGCTGATGGCCTGGGAAGACAAGAGGACGTCATAAGGCGGAGGTCACAGTCACGGTTGGAAGGAAAATTGGAGAAAATATGTCGATAAACCACCCACTAAAAAA
Source organism: Oophaga sylvatica (assembly GCA_033576555.1). Classification (NCBI taxonomy): domain Eukaryota; kingdom Metazoa; phylum Chordata; class Amphibia; order Anura; family Dendrobatidae; genus Oophaga; species Oophaga sylvatica. The sequence goes on from JARQOD010000010.1 coordinate 68,634,592, forward strand.
AAACACACAAGATGACAAAGTGACGTCAATAAAGATGTAACAAGCAGTTTACCGTGTCCGGATTCATTTCTACATTTCAGACGTTGCATGAAAACCCATCGCAGTCACATGACACTAGAAATAGCGGTACCTGCCCCCTTTTTCTGCAGTGCTGTGCCAGGGGGGATCAATGTTTATTTTGCTGCAGTATTTTAATCCATCTGTAATGAGAAACCCCAATTCACCGATTTTCCTATTACTATAACCTGTGCTCAATTGGCTGAGCAGCCTCCTAATCCGGCAGCAAATGCAGGAGCTGCTGGGGTGTGTTCACACCTGGCAGACGCCGTCAGAAATCCATGCACATGCTGCAGAAACACTCAGAAAGGTCAGCAATAAATCAGCTGCATCCGAGTGCACCGTGTGCAGAAAAATCTCCAAACCAAGCGCAAGAAACCTGCTTTATTGGGTATTTTGCTAAACTGATATTGATCCGCAGCACTAATCATAGACATAGAGATTATTCACCAGCGAACACTATTACAAGAGTATTATACTTGTCCTGTCTGAAAAAAAAACACTGGACAGCACACTGACCAATATATTGGATGAGATTCATCCATTCAAGTTTACGGATGAGCAAAATATAATAAAAAAAAAACCTTGGATCCCGTATGCATCATCCGTGTTGCATCCGAGTTTTATGGATGCGTTGCCATTATTAACCCAGGATAGTGTATTTGGTCAATTAAAATGTAAAGTGCTGATGCGTAAATACAGCCACACGGATGATAATCGTGCGATTTTTTTCATCCGCGAGTCTGAACCTGGTTTTATACATACGATGGTTGTCATGCAACCTAGTTGTAAAGGGTTAATCACCGATGTGGTATACTGGACGCAGATTCTCTTACCTTTTGGTACACAAATTGTGTTTTCAGCCCTTTCTCCGCAGCTGAGTCCCTCCACTCGGTTAGCCACTTCAGAAACAAAGGGTTTGGGCACGGAGGCAAGGGCCGCTTCCGTCCAAATGTCACCGACCAGGCATCTTCTTCTGTCGCTAGTATCAGCTGGATATCCGATCTACCATATTTTCTGACAAGAGTTTGATATATGTTATATTATTCAGTAAAGGTACCAAAAGGCTATGTGTCCATATGTTATATTATTCAGTAAAAGTAACTAAAGGCTACGTATTCATATCTTATATTATTCAGTAAAGGTACCTAAAGGCTACGTATTCATATCTTATATTATTCAGTAAAGATACAAAAAGGCTATGTGTCCATATGTTATATTATTCAGTAAAGGTACCTAAAGGCTACGTATCCATATGTTATATTATTCAGTAAAGGTACCTAAAGGCTACGTATTCATATCTTATATTATTCAGTAAAGGTACCTAAAGGCTACGTATTCATATGTTATATTATTCAGTAAAGGTACCTAAAGGCTATGTATTCATATCATATATTAGATAGAAATGTTAGATTTTAATACAAGTAATTCCATATCCATCATGCTATCATCATATATTATTCAGTAAAGGTACCTTAAGGCTACGTATTCATATCTTATATTATTCAGTAAAGGTACATAAAGGCTACGTATTCATATCTTATATTATTCAGTAAAGGTACCTAAAGGCTACGTATTCTTATGTTATATTATTCAGTAAAAGTACATAAAGGCTAGGTATTCATATCTTATATTATTCAGTAGAGGTACCTAAAGGCTACATATTCATGTTATATTATTCAGTAAAGGTACCCTAAAGGCTACGTATTCATATGTTATATTATTCAGTAAAGGTACCTAAAGGCTACGTATTCATATCTTATATTATTCAGTAAAGGTACCTAAAGGCTACATATTCATATCTTATATTATTCAGTAAAGGTACATAAAGGCTATGTATGCATATATTATTCAGTAAAGGTACCTAAAGGCTACGCATCCATACAATCACTATACATACAGTGCAGAGGTGGAACAAAAAAAAATTAGACTTGTTTGAGCCACATAAAAAGTGAGTCTTTGTTATTTTACTTGCTTTGTATACAGGGCCTAGTCCATGGGAGACCAAGTTGCTCTCTATAAATCAGGAAACCCCTTTTCCCCTGCAGAGTTGGATGGGGTGTGACTACAATTCAGCAAAAAAAAAGTCATCATATACTGTCCATATTGTATCCATATTTGTAGGACGTGCTGACTACGTTAATCTTGTAATCCTGCAAGTTTAATGGAAGTAGCCGGAGCGATCTGCTGATCACTGCAGACTTGGCTTCTTTAACCCTTAAATACCCCCATACACATTACATGAAAGCTGTCTGACGTCGCTGATTTCGGGAAAACTCTGACCATGCGACGTGTATTTGAGGTCTCCAAACTCTCCCCCAACAGATGATATTGAAAATCCAGGGAAGATGTGAGAGGTTCAGCTGACTGCTCTCCCATGTGGAAGGCCAGCATGAGGATATGTTCACATTCAGCCTCTTTGCTGACTTTTTGGAGCAGAAACTGTGTGAAAACGCCTAGTGGATTTTGGAGTTTCCACTTCAAAGGCTCAGCACAAAGATTCAGCGAGAGCCCACCTTCAGGGCATGTCCACACAGTGCAGTTTTGAAGTTTTTTTACACAATAAAAATGCAGAATGTTGGCTACGTACATTACTACAAGAAGCTATGCGTATGATCAGAGAGTTGAGGTACGTGCACACAATGTCTTTTACACGCCGGAACAATCCCAGAGTTTTTCCAGGCTAAGCCGCTTTAGGAAACTACTGACAGTCTTTTTCCAAAAGCAAGTAGGAAGACACTCGCCGTTAGGCTATGTTCACACTGTTTGTGTTTTTGCTGTGTTTTTTTCCACAGGCAAAACCCTGCTTTGTTGGCAGTAAAGCGTGCTTTTTTTGTGTGCGTTTTTTGCAGCGTTTTTATTGTCTTTTGTGCATGTTGATAAAGTTTAATTCCCCCCCCCCAAAAAAAAAAAAACACATGATGCAACTTCCTTAGGTTTTTGCACCAAAAAACGCAGCAAAACCTGACACCTGCATTTTTGCACTTGCTCATTGCTTTCTATGGGTGAAATAAAAGGCTGCAAAAACACTGAAAAGAAGTGGCATGCTGCAGTTTGCAAAAAAAAAAAAACCTAATATGTGCAGATTTCTGAAATCTCATAGCCTTTGCTGGTACAGAAAAACGCAGCTTAAAATTTGCATTAAAAAAATGCAAGGTGTGAACATAGCCTTACTATTGGTAAGTAGGTCTTTAGTATCCCAGTAAGTAATGAGCAGAGAGACCCTCCGTCAGCAGAGGATCCGTGTTGGGGGGAGCGATCCTCGGATGATGTTGGCTCTCTCGTGTATTTCCTCAGCCCAGGCCGTCTACATCTCCACACTCACATTCCTGACATGGACATGTTGCTGCGTTAAAATAACACATTCTTCAGCATTTTTTTTTTCACCAGCATAAAAATAACTTCTGCCTTTTTGTGCTGTGAAAAGCATCTCGGAAGCTCAACAGAAGAACTGAACCTCAAGGTTTATGGGGAAAAAAATGCCACATCCCTTGTAATTTGTGTGGGTTCAGGCATTGCATTGGGTGTTGCACCCAATCAATCTGACATTTTTTTAAAAGTAGTGGACAACCCCTTTAACTAATGCAGCTCCCTAGAATATTGGTGTTATTACAGAATAGATAGAACTGGCAGTCTGTCCAGTAGGGGGCAACCTTGAGGTCATAAATTAATCTAAGCATTTAATAGGGGTTGTTCAGCAGAGGGGCGGGTTTACACAAATCCATTGCCAATCATAATTGATATTCATGTGTGTTACTCAACTTATGATAAAAGTTATTCGGGCCTTATACACATGTGGCACGTCACGTGGGTCCTTTGCATGTGGGATGAATAGGTCTTATATTAATACCACGGGACTAGATCCGCACGTCACATGTGCATGAAGCCCAAATCACTTTTCACCAGGCCTAAGGTGTGCTGCTGCCGGAAGAGACTGACCCTTTGTTCAGACCCAAAACTGCACTTTATATCATGTGAAAAGATATTTGGAACATTTTATGTGTTCACTTTAAAGGGGTTTTTCCCATAAACAAAAGTCCATTTTAATCAATAGATCTTGGAATAATAATCATTTCCACAATTGGATGTGTTTACAAAAAATGTTCCTGTGCTGAGATAATCTTATAAATGTGCCCCGCTGTGTACTGTGTAATGGCCGTGTCTGACCATGCAGGATCATGGTTGGATCATACCACATCTCCTGGGCAGGGGAGGAAGGAAGAGAGTATACAGACAGGACAGCAGGGGGTCACAGCTGATTCTTTCTTTGAAGTAAAACATTGTTTAAAAATAGGCAGAGAAATGTTTTACTTTACAAAAAGAATCAGCTGTGATCCCGTGCTGTCCTGTCTGTATACTCTCTTCCTTCCTCCACTGCCCTGGAGATGTGGTATGATCCAACCATGATCCTGCATGGTCAGACACGGCCATTACACAGTACACAGCAGGAACACATTTATAAGATTATCTCAGCACGGGAACATTTTATGTAAACACATCCAAGTGTGGAAATTATTATTATTCCAAGATCTATTGATTAAAATCAACTTCTGCTCCTGGGACAACCCCTTTAAATGGACGCTTAACGTTGATTTTTGGTTGGGTGGCTGTGGCGCAGAGGGGACGTCGCTATGTGCGGCTCAGGCCTGAATTCTATGTGCTGCAGGAGCGAGGAGGTAAGCAGTGATCAGGTGCGCACATTGTGATGAGCAATGGCATAAGCCTGCGACTAACGCTGCAACCCACTGTGTGCACCTGCGACATACTGCGTGCACCTGCGACATACTGCGTGCACCTGCGACATACTGCATGCACCTGCGACATACTGCGTGCCCCTGCGACATACTGCGTGCCCCTGCGACACACTGCGTGGCCACCTGCACCGACACACTGCGTGCACCTGCGACATACTGCGTGTACCTGCGAATACTGCGTGCACCTGCGACACACTGCGTGCACCTGCGAATACTGCGTGCACCTGCGACACACTGCGTGCACCTGCGACACACTGCGTGCACCTGCGACACTTCATAAAATGCGTGCACCTGCGACATCACCACTGCGTGCACCTGCGACACACTGCGTGCACACTGCCGGACATACTGCGTGCAACTGTGACGCACTGCGTGCACCTGCGACATACTGCGTGCACCTGCGTCTTTACGCTAAGATCAGGCGCACACCATACAGCCATCTGTCCCAGTCCAAGGGCCGCACTTCGCTGAAATCTGCTGTAAGGTCTACATAAACACCTCCTCTTTTGATGAGTACAAGAACAGGTTCTTTACTGTAAGAGCAGTTAAACCTGCAGAATTCTCTGCTATGAAAAAAGTCATGACAAAATAACATAAGAACCAGATATTATGGCATGTGACGGGACGTGTGCTGCAAGCAAAAAAAAAAAAAAAGAAGTATGGAATCACTTAATAAACCCCACCAGCGTTTATGTAGAGAGAACAGAATATCGGCAATCACCAAGGTTAAAAAGGAGAACAAAAAAAAAAGACAAATTACTGTAATTCCAGGAGGGACTAATATATGGTCAGTTTTATTTTCAGGTAATCCACTCATTCATGCGGGTCTATAAATGACATCATGGAAGGACAGAACGCACCAGCCATGGAAATTCTCAGAAGTCAAGCGAGGAAGCGGTGCCCAAAGTACAAGACAACAGATAAGGAAACCAGGAATGGGGCTGCAGGATTGCAAAACCCCTGATCAACGTTTCCTAATCACGATGCGTTATACTTTGGCGAGGTTTGGGCACCTGCCTCTCAATAACTTTGGCGCTTTTTGAACTATGTGGCACACAGGATTTTTTCTTTTTGCCTACCATGAGTAGACGGCATAATTCTACACTAGCAATATGGGCTCGGTAGGCGCCCGGCAGCCCCAAAGATCAGCTGATATTTGCTCCAGCAATGTGAGCCGCAGGTTAGCTCCCTCTTGCTGCACAGCCTCGATCTCATGGTTCCTGATTCCGTATCCCGGGGATAACTTATAATTCTGGGAATAACCATATCAATATGTCGCTGGGGCTCAGAACCTGCAGTCCTTCTTTTCAGCCTGGAAACTCAGCGTTATGTGACATACTTGTTCCCTGCCCACAAAGCAAACAGCCCTCAGATACAAAATTAGTAATGAGGCACACTTGTTTGTTCTACAATAAAATACAATTCAGTGCTGTATGTGTTGATCAAGTCATGACATATAAAATCGCTCCACAAAAGTGACACTTTGTGCTCACTGCAACTTAAAAAATTGGATGGGAGATGGAGACTTTAAAAAGTCACAGTCATTTCAATAAATATAAGTGCACCGACTAACATCGCTGCATCTGCCATGTGTAATCAGTTATAGAGCAGCAGAGATGCTGAGATGATTACAGGAAGTGGGGGCGGGGCATGGTCTCTCTACAGGAAGTGGGGGGCCTGGTTCTACAGGAAGGGGCGGGCCTGTGTCTCTCTACAGGAAGTGGGGGCGGGCCCTGGTCTCTCTACAGGAAGTGGGGGTGTGCCCTGGTCTCTCTACAGTAAGTGGGGGGTTCATGTCTCTCTACAGGAAGTGGCGGCGGGCCATCTCTCTACAGGAAGTGGGGGGCCAGTCTCTCTACAGGAAGTAGGGGTGGGCCCTGGTCTCTCTACAGGAAGTGGGGTGGGCCCTGTCTCTCTACAGGAAGTGGGGGCGGTCATCTCTCTACAGGAAGTGGGGGCGGGTCATCTCTCTACAGGAAGTGGGGGTGGGCCCTGGTCTCTCTACAGGAAGTGGGGGCGGGTTGTCTCTCTACAGGAAGCGGGGCAGGCCCTGGTCTCTTACAGGAAGTGGGGGGCAGGCCCTTGTCTCTCTACAGGAAGTGGGGGTGGGCCCTGGTCTCTCTACAGGGAGTGTGGTCTGGTCTTGTCTCTCTACAGGTAGTGGGGTCCGGTCTTGTCTCTCTGCAAGAGGGGGAGGGTCCTTGCTTCTCTACAAGTGGGAGTGGGACCTTGTCAGTCACTCTACAGGAAGTGGGTTCTTGCTTCTCTAGTTAAAGTGGGGGCGGATCTTTGTTGCTCGACAGAGAGTGGGGGTGGGTAATTATACCTCTTCAGGACGCGGGGACGGGTCATTGTCTCTATAGAGGAAGTAGTGGCTAGTCATTGTCTTTATAGAGGAAGTGGATGCAGGTTATAGTCTCAACAGGAAGTGGGTGGGTCCTTCTTTCTCTTCAGGAAGTGGGGACAGGTCTTTGTTTCTATACAGGAAGTGGGGGAAGGTCCTTGCTTCTCTACTTGAAGTGGAATCGAGTCTGTGTGTCTCTACATGAAGTGGGGGCAGGGCAGGTCATTGTCTCGCTACAAGAAGTGGGGGTAGGTCCTTGCTTCTCTACTTGAAGCAGGGGCAGATCTTTGTCTCCCCACAGATAGTGGGGGTGATACAAGAGCGCCTATGCCCCTGCATGGCTTCCCTTCCTCTCCCCTGCAGGGACGCTGGCTTAACTTACCTATCCATGCTCCCCTAGCATCTGTTTCCTCCCAGAACCTGTGCATGGCATGCAGGTCTCCTGGGAGTGTGCTTAGGGTGCGCGTTCTCCCTGTCTCTTAAAGGGCCAGCGCACTGCTAAAAATGTCTTCAACCGATAGATGGGAGGTGTTTGGTATATAGGCATTCTCCCCTATTGGGAGGTGCCTTCGCAATCTTAGTAATCAGTATTTATTCTGCTAGCTAGTTGTTAGATCTCCGTACAAGTGCTCTCTGAAACTGTCTGCTCCGCTTACCTGATCCTGTCCGTCCTGTCTGCACCATTTCCAGTCTGTCCTGCTGAACCCATACCCTTATCCATCTTGACTTTGCTGATCCTGCAACTGTGGACGTCCTGTGTTCCTGCACTTGGCATTCATCTGAAGCTAAGTCTAACCCCACTATCAGGGGCTCTAGCGAAGAATCAGGAGGTCGCTTAGTTACACCCATCCACGGTCTCCCCGGACCATGGCACAGTGGTTCCACAACCATATGCATAACAGGGTGTGGGTTATTGTACCTCTACAGGAAGTGGGGTGGGTCATTGTCTCTATAGAGGAAGTGGGGGCAGGTCATTGTCTCTATAGAAGTAGGGGAAGGTCATTGTCTCTATATAGGAAGTGGGGCAGGTCATTGTCTCTATAGAGGAAGTGGGGCAGGTCATTGTCTCTATAGAGGAAGTGGGGCAAGTCATTGTCTCTATATTGGAAGTGGATGCGGGTTATTGTCTCGCTACAGGAAGTGGGCGGGTTCTTCTTTTTCTTCAGACAGTGGGGGTATGTCCTTGCTTCTCTACTTCAAGTGGGGTCGGGTCAGGGTCTCTCTACAGGAAGTGTGGGTTATTGTCTCTATAGAGGAAGTGGGGGCAGAATTTCTAATCTATAGAAAGTGGTGGTGGGTCATTGATTCTCTACATGAAGTGGAGGTGGTGGGTCCTTGTTTCTGTACAGGAAGTGGAGGTGGATCCTTGTCTCTCTACAGGAAGTGGAGCAGGTTATTGTTTTGACAGGAAGTAAGAGCAGTTTTTGTCTCTCTAGGCAAGTGAATGGACAATAAAGTATAGATCCAAGTTACAGAGCAGGAGACTCAAGACAGGTTTGAGACATATTGGACTTGATTGTGTACCAAAAGGAGATTTAACTTGTGAGGGTGTTAGCAGCAGGACTGTGTTTTGTTTTTTTTTTAACAGGTTTTGAGGGAAAGGACAAGCTCGCTTTAAGAGCTATTTGCAGAGAATGTCTTGTCTCTCCTGGGAGGTTGGAATGCAGAATTTAAGGACATGCAGCTACTTGTGCACTACTGAGCAGCAGGAGAGCTCAACCACCTATTACCACTCAAAACCTTACAGCCTCATTCATTTTTCCTTTTGCCTAGGAAAAAAAGGAAGCGCTATGAATTTCCTCCTTATTGTTTGCAAATGTTATGAAGGGGGCTGAACTTTTTTTTAGAAATTCATACATTGGTAGCATCCATTTGTTTGAGTTTTTAATGTGGCTATAAGTAGGCCTATACGAAAATACCAAAAATACACACCTAAAAAAGCCATGAACCAGACTCGGTCTGCAAAAAACACCGTCATGTGAACATGTCCATAGAGTATAATGGGTGCTGAAAGAGGCCTATGCATCTAGTCAGTGACCACAAACGTGGCGGTGGAAGAGTCAGACCAAGTGCACATTGTGATTATGCACTAGATTCACTCTCTGGGACAAGTCGCCGATCAAACTCTTTATTCCAATCAATGTCAGCGTAAAAAAAAAATAAAAATCGAATAGCACACAGATGCCATCTCATCACCCAAATATTGTCTGTTTTTTAGTGTTTAATCGATAGGAAAAGTTTGCACATTTTTTTCCTTTTTTATTTTATAGCATATGAGAAAAACAGATGTTGCACTGATGGTAAAATAATGCAAAAAAAAAATGGACTTCTGAATGAAGCCTAAGGTTGCAGAAATGCCGTTGCATGCTTTTCTAGGCCTGATCACTGCATTTATTATGGATCACTTGTGCATATTAAAGTCCTGCACCGTCAAAATCATTATACGAGGGAGATGAGGAGGAGAAAATGACAGCTAGTTATCACATGAAAGAAGAAGATGCGGGGCATATATAACAAGAGACGCGTGCTGGGCAGGAAAGGAGGCACTGGGGGCATGCAACGCAAGAGCAGGGTTCATCTACAGGGGCATTAGATACAAAGTGGCTGACATAAGATAATGGGGGGAAAAAAATAATATGAGACACTTGGCCAGATGAGGGTCTGCAAAAATCATTAATGAAGAGGGTGCAATGGGAGATGAGAAATCACAATACTACAACATTAGGAGTGGAGCGATGCCCGTTAGGTGGTTCAGATGCCAAGGTAACAGTATGATGCCAAGTAAGAATAATGCACAATAATGCTTAATAATTAGAACAAGACTCGTGCGCTGGGCGTCATGAGGTTGCCTTGGTAACTGTGCCTCCTCGCATGCGGATACGTCTCCCCACATCCAGTGTCAATCAGACGGAAGATTATGCAGTGCAGTTATGCAGTGTATTCAGACAATGCTGAGATTTTTTTCCATTCATTTTGCAACCTCCTGAATTAGCGCCGGGGGGGGGGGGGGGGGTGGGGCGGTCAAACAATGGCTCATGTTGAAATTTTGAGGGAATTACGCAAAAACTACAATATGATCACACCTTGTACCTAATCTCTTAGATTGCCATTTATAGGGAATCTGTTATGTCCCCAAATACTATTAACCTAAAGGGTTAATCTGCACGTAAATATGGTTACAATGCTGTCACCTGTACGCATGCCCCAGCAATTTGATCCACAGCTCGTCCAGCCAGATGCGCTGCACCATGAGCTGTCAATCAAAGTCCCAGAGTGTGCGTACAGGTGACTGAAGCTGTGCCTTGATGACCGGTAGCTCCCGGGAGGAACAAAGATCATTTTCTCCGGGGAGCCACACTTCTAGTAAGACCGGGGTCACACTTGCGAGAAACTCGCACCTCAATACCCGGCACTGCCGCCGGCACTTGGACCGGAGTGTGCGGCTGCATGTATTTCTCTGCAGCTGAAGGCTCCGGTCCCGAGTGCTGGCGGCAGTGCCGGGTGTTGTGAATGGGTTTGAGATGAGTTCTGAGCAGAGGCTTCCTCTGGTGGTTACAAGCGGTGCTGGTCTGTCCAGTAAAGATTGTGAGGACTGGGAATCAGGTGTTACTGACTGGTCTTATATAAGGGAGTCACCGTCCCATCAGGGTTGCCGGTGATCAATTGTTCTGGTCTGAATCCTTCATTCCTGTTTCCCTTGTAGCCTGCTGTGTCGTGTCTGCATCTCCTGCTAACAGATAAGACATTTTCTTCTTTTTGTTTTTGTGCTATATTTTTGCATTTTTGTCCTGCACTTCTGTGGGGGCCTTCAGGGTCCCCTCCGGGGGCTTTTGCCCTCTCAGTTTAGTTCAGCCACTTATGTATGTACTTTTGCTTTTTTCAGTTTTTTCAGTGGCTGCTGTTTTGATTTTGTTACACCAGAGAACTAATTTAGGTGGTAGAGGTCGTGTGATCTCAGGTGTTTTTGAAATTAGTGGTGTTGGTGCTTTTCAGGGTTTTCTGGGATTGCAGTAAGTACCCTTCCTGTCCTTTTCTATTTAGTTAGTTTGGGCCCCAGCGTTTGCTAATACTATTTTCTTTCTGTGTCAGTATTTCATCTTGTCTAACCGCCATTACATGTTTGGGGGCTTTCTATTGTCTTTGGGGTTCTGCTCCGGGGCAGATAGCTTTCCTATATCTATCTTTAGGTGTAGTTAGTTTCTCAGGCTGTGACGAGGCGTCTAGGACCAACGTAGGAACGCTCCACGGCTGCCTCTAGTTGTGGTGGTTAGTCAGGGTACTGCAATCTCATAGTTTCCAACTGCTCTGGTGTATTGCCTTTTTTTACCTGCACTCCTCAGCTACCAAATCATAACAGTATCACCGGCCTAAACTGAAAATTGTGTGGTACTCACAGAAGGGAAAAATATTGTGAAAGAAAAGAAAAAAAAAAAAAAAAAAAAAAAAAGGTTGTCAGAGATATTTTTCTGTTTGTTGCATTTTTTTTTTTTTTTCCCTCTGTATCTCTGGGTGCTGGGGAGGATCTTTTCTCTCAATGGAGTTTGCACAGTTGTCTGGCCGTGTGGATCAGCTTGCCACTGAGGTTCGGAGTATTGCTGCCTATCTTGCTGGGTTGCCTGTTGTGGAACCTAGAATTCCCATGCCAGATTTGTTTTTAGGGGATCGAGCTAAGTTTCAGAATTTCAAAAATAATTGTAAATTGTTTTTTGCCTTAAAATCTAAGTCCTCAGGGAACGCAGCGCAGCAGGTTCAAATTATCATCTCTCTCCTGCGCGGCGATCCTCAGGATTGGGCTTTTTCCCTGACACCTGGGGATCCTGTTTTGAGTGATGTTGATGCATTTTTTCAGGCTTTGGGGTTATTGTACGATGAGCCTAATGTCACTGATCAAGCTGAAAAGCCTTGTTGGCATTAAATCAGGGGCTTGATGACGCTGAGTTATACTGTCAGAGATTCCGTAGGTGGGCAGTCCTGACCAAATGGAATGACGACGCTTTGGCAGCCCTTTTCCGGAAGGGTCTGTCAGATAATGTAAAGGATGTTATGGTGGTGTAATGTATGTAGTACAGTTCATATAGCGTCTTGTGCTTGGGTGCGATGAAAACACAGGAGTCACAGGTTTGATATAGAAAAGTCCTGTATTACTTCATACAAGTTGGCAGAAATAGTCACACAGTTTGCAGACACAGAAACAGGAGACACAGCAGGCCAGAGCAATCCAAGCTCAGCAATCACTCTCCAATACAGATTCAGGATCTTCTTCTCTGTTACCGTAAGTCCATGCAAACGTGGGTCTTTCAAAGAGCAGGGTTCAGAGTCCACAAGGGCTTCAGAGTTCCTCAGTAGGAATAGCTGGAGTACAAGGTCCAAGGCTTACAGGAGTCAAGTCACAGGTTCACTGCAGGCTAGATTCTGAAGCACTGATTGCTCAGCTGTGGCTGCTTAAGAAGCAAAGGAGAGTATCAGGGCGGGAACATGCAAGCTAGAAACTCCATTTTGACTGAGGGCAAGATAGCTGCAGCAAGACAGAAAGTAAAATGGCTGACGAACAAACTGAGTTTCAGGAATATATACATAGAACCTTACATTACTCCCCCCTTAAGGACAACCTCCGGATGACCTCAGACCAGGCTTGTGTGGGTACCTCTGATGAAACTGACGGAGCAAGCGAGGAGCATTAACGTTATTGACCGGTTCCCATGAGTTGTCCTCCACTGGGTAGCCCTGCCATTTAATCAGATATTGTAACTGATTTCTATACAACCTGGAATCTAAAATCCTTTCCACCACAAATTCTTCCTGACCATCGACTAGCACTGGGTCAGGGCAAGGAGAGGAACGTCCAGGAAACGTATTGGGTGTCGCAGCCTTTAGTAGGGATACATGAAAGACAGGGTGGATTCTCATAGTTCTGGGCAGTTGAAGACGACAAGCAACGGCACTTATAATTTTACTGATTTTATAGGGTCCAATGTACTTATGTCCCAACTTAGACGATGGAATCCTTAACTTAAGATTTCTGGTTGACAGCCAGACCAAGTCTCCTACCTTGAAAGCGGGTGCAGGTTTACGAAATTTATCTGCTGCTTTCTTGTACCTTTCTTGAGCCGATTCCAGATTTTCCTTTAGAAGATCCATATTCTTCTGTAAAGACGTGATTCTTTCAGCCACTGCTGGTAAAGGCGTTTCTATGGGAAATCGTGGTAGAATGTTAGGATGATAACCTAGATTAGAGTAAAAAGGAGACTGTTTAGTGGAGGCACTCTGAGAGTTGTTTTACGAGAACTCAGCTAATGGAAGTAGATCCACCCAATCATCCTGTAGGTGGCAGATAAAGCAGCGGAGATACTGCTCCAGGGTTTGATTGGTTCGTTCGGTCTGTCCATTAGTCTGGGGATGAAAAGCAGAAGAAAGGTTTACTTTAATGTCCAATGCTGCACAGAAATTTTGCCAAAACCTAGAAGTGAATTGCACCCCTCGATCCGAAATAACCTCATCCGGTACTCCATGTAAGCGAAACACATCTTTAATCATCAAATCTGATGTCTGTTTTGCAGTGGGTAAGCCGACACAAGGGATAAAATGAGCTGCCTTTGTTAGACGGTCAACCACCACTAGAATGGTGTTCTTCCCCTGAGAGGTTGGTAACTCCACAATGAAGTCCATAGAAATGGATCCCCACGGGCGGGACGGGGTGGGAAGAGGCTGTAACAGACCAGTTGGTGAGGAGCGAGGTGTTTTGCATCTTGCACAGACCTCACATGAAGTGACATAATTCAAAACATCCTTCCTGCAAGTGGGCCACCAAAAGAAACGAGAAAGAAATTCCTGTGTCTTTAGAATTCCTCTATGCCCAGCTATCTTGGAATCGTGAATGAGTTGCAATACTCTTAATCTGACTGTTTCAGGAATATACAGACGTTGTCCCTGAATCCACACACCATTCTTAAAGACAAGACTTACGTCCCTTGGGGGTTGTGCCAAAAAGGAATCCGCATGGTATGCTTCCTTGATGTCCTTAAGTAGGTCTTGATTATGAATTACTCCTAGGAATCTAGAGTCAGGAAGAATAGTCTTAGGAGGAGTAATTGGACGTGTCTCTGCTGAGTAAATCCTAGAGAGTGCATCAGCCTTTCCATTGCGCGATCCTGGTCTATAAGAGATGATAAAATTAAATTGGTTTAAGAAAAGATTCCAGGTTTAAGAAAAGATTCCAGCGAGCCTGGCGAGGAGTCAGGCACTTAGCCGACCTGATAAACTCAAGGTTACGATGGTCTGTCAGGACGACTATTTGCTGTGCAGCTCCCTGAAGAAGGTGTCTCCATTCTTTGAAGGCGGCAATAATGGCCAACAACTCTCTATTGCCCACATCGTAGTTCCTCTCAGCCGAAGACAATGTCATGTGTGCATCGCCACGAAGATCGTCGCGGTTGCACATTCTGACTTCTCACAGCTGAGTTGCTGTTTCTTTGTGTTTGGCAGTTAGGGAGTTAATTCTGTCTGTGCTCGGTTCTGGGACTGGGTGCGGTTTCTCCCGGCTGCAGTTGATTGTTTGTTGATTGGTTTCCTTTAAATCTCTGGTTGTCTGTGTTGGGAGTTGCCAGTGAAATTCTTCATGCAGACCACAGATATGATTGTATCTGTATAGACTTAAGTTAAAGAGCTCCTTAGTTGTTTTAAGCTCACCTTGCTTAGAGTTTAATATCCCAGATCATTTATGTTCCTTCTGTGTTTGAGTGTGTATGCAAGTCTGTGTTTTCTCCAGTCTGTCTTATATGTCTAATCTGTGTATTTAGCAGAGATCAGCCCATATCCCTTTGGTGGTAATCAGAATCCTTCTTAGGACTGATTACAGGGTTCAGGGACTGATAGGAGACAGGGTTAGGCTGGAGACTTGGACCTCTGAACCATTATCAGTACCTCCAAGGTGAGGGATTAGTTAGGACCCCAGTTTAGGGTCAGGTTAGACCCCGGTCCTCCTCTTTCCTGTGACAGTGTATCAAGTCCTCAAGATTAACCCTGAGTTCAACGGATATCGTGTCAGGTAAATCTATTCTATATTTACATGCTGATGTTGCTAATCTATATGTTGTATAGAGTGTTGTTCTTTTAAGAATAGTTTACTGACATCGTACACATATCATAAGACCGCGTGACAGACAACTGCTGGGAAAAGAAGGCACAGGGATGCAAGACATTCTTCTCACCTGTTCTCTGAGAGAGTATAGCTCCAACGGCACAGTCTGAAGCATCCACCTCTATTATGAAGGCAAGCTCGGGGTTGGGATGTACTAGGATAGGTGCAGTGGTAAATTTATCTTTTAGACGGGAAAATGCTTCCTGGGCTTGGGGAGTCCAGGAAAACCTAGACTCTTTCCGGGTAAGTTGAGTGATAGGTGACACTACCTCAGAGAAATTTCTAATGAAACGTCTATAGAAGTTGGCAAACCCGATGAAGCGCTGTACCTCCTTCACATTTCTAGGACTTGGCCAATCCTTGATGGCTTGGGTTTTGCTTCCATCCATACTAATTCCTTGTGTAGACAGTACATACCCCAGAAATTGAATTTCGGTCCTATGGAATTCACACTTTTCAAGTTTGATGTAAAGATGATTTTGTCTTAGACGTTCCAAGACCATTCTCACATGTCCATGATGTTCCTCTGTGGAGTTAGAAAAAATCAGAATATCATCCAAATAAATTACCACGAATGTATCTAGGAGATCCCTGAAGATGTCATTCACCAAGTGTTGGAAAGTGGCTGGGGCGGTACTCAGACCAAAAGGCATAACTAGATATTCAAAGTGTCCATAGCGTGACCTGAATGCAGTCTTAAATTCATCCCCAGGTCTAATACGGACTAAGTTATAGGCCCCACGAAGATCTAGTTTAGAAAAAATTTTGGCATGTCGCACTCTCTCCAATAACTCAGGGATTAAAGGCAATGGATAACGGTTTCTAATAGTAACCTTATTGAGTTCCCTATAGTCTACGCATGGTCTCAGAGATCCATCTTTCTTCTTTACAAAGAAGATGGGTGCACCTGCAGGAGATGAAGAGGGGCGTATGAAGCCCTTGGCTAGATTTTCATCTATGTAATCCTTTAAAGCCTTTAGCTCGGGCCCCGCCAGGGGGTAGATCTTACCAAAAGGTATCTCTGCTCCAGGCAATAATTCAATTGGACAATCATATGGACGGTGAGGAGGAAGCTGGTCAGCGTTCTTCTTGTCACATAAATCCACATAGTCCTGGTATACAGCTGGTAGTTCAGGGACTGACATGATTCCTTTAGGAACAGAGCAAGCTGAAACTTTTGGACTCATCTGTTTCTCTGGAAAGTGTAATTCCTTGGTCTCCCAGTTAATGGTAGGATTCTGAGCCTGCAGCCATGGTAGCCCTAGAATAATGGGAAAGTGGGGAGAAGAGATAAGCATAAAGGACAGTTTCTCTTGATGATCTTTACCCATAAGAACCCTCAAAGGCTCTGTTTCCTGATCCACTGGTCCAGAGGTCAGCAGGGAGCCATCCACAGTTTCCATCTGTACTGGAGTAGCCTTCTTCACTGAACGTATTCCCTGTTTCAGAGCAAAGGAGACATCCATAAAATTTCCACTTGCCCCTGAGTCGATCATAGCAGAGCTAGACACCCAAGCTGAGTCAACCCAGAGTTTGATGGAAAGAAAGCAATGAGAATTGTTTTTCTTACAACTCAGCTGGGACACCGCTGAGGAAACTTGAAAAATGGCAGCGTTTACACAGTCAACGTCCTCAGAGGTAACGGAGTTTAAGTCCGAGAAATCAAGATCTGTTGCTGCAGATCTCTCTGGAGCCTGAGGCTCGGACCTGACAGATCCCCTCTCGCAACACTCACAATGAATGAGTGCTGCAGTAGTCTTACGAGAACGGCTGGGGCAGTTTATAATGAAGTGCCCTGACTTACCACAATAGAAACATAGATTCTCCTTAAAACGATGTTCCTTGCGTGCATCACTAACCCGTCGTTGTAAAGAGTCTACCTGCATGGGTTCAGGTTCAGGTTCCCGTGTAATCCTACTCAAAGGTTCCTTAGCTGGAGAGGAAGGTAGGAAAAGGTTAGTACGATTGCTTTCGAACCATCTCTCTTGCCTGCGTTCAGTCAGACGAGTATCAATACGGATGCAGTAGTTAATAAAGTCACCTAACGCAGTGGGAGGGTCGGCACGAGCAAGTTCATCCTTAATCAGTAGAGATAACCCCTTTCGAAAAATAGATTTTTTGGCGGAACTGTCCCAGGTGGTATCAAGGGCCCATCTCCTGAAATCCAAGGCATATTCAGCTACCGAGTGCTTACCTTGGCGCAAAGCTAACATGGCTGCTTCAGCTGTTGCACCTCGATTGGGGTCATCAAACACCTGCCCCATGGCTGAAATAAAATCATCAAGGTGATTCAAACAATCATCCTCAGTCTCAATCAGAGGGTTTGCCCACATTAAAGCCTTGTTGGTAAGCAACATAATTATAGTAAGCACCTTAGATCGTTCAGTGGGAAATTGTGAAGCATGTGCAGAAAAAAAAAGATTGCATTGATTAATAAACCCCCTGAATTTCTCACGTTCACCGCCAAAACGAAAAGGGGGCAACTTGGGAATCCCAGCACTCGGGGCTACGGCAGGAGCCTGGACTCGCCCCTCTAGAACCTCAATCCTGGCTCGCAAATCCTGGGTAGTCTGTCCAACCACTTGCAAATTGTGATTATTGAGGTCCTGTAGATTTGTAAAACGGGTCTTTATATTCTGCAAATCTGCAAGGATATTATCAGTCACTCCGCAAAGTTCCTTTATGCGGGCCTCCATTTTCCAGATCTTTTAAGACAGGATTACTGGAAGAAGAGGAGAGAAAAAAAACAATAGTGTTCACCTGTGGCAACACTGCAGAGAGAAAAAAAAATTAAGGGAACTGCTCACCTGGAATGGTTGTGAGAAGTCACAACCACTATCATCACAGAAAGTTTCAACCAGACATCTGATATCCAGAGTTACAGCAGACAAAAAAGAGAAAAGAGAGAAAAAAAAAAAAAACAATAGTGTTTACCTGTGGTAACACTGCAAAAAAGAAAAAACTTAAGGGAATTGCTCACCTGGAATGGTTGTGAGAAGTCACAACCACTGTCATCACAGAAAGTACAACCGGACGTCTGATATCCACAGTACAGCAGACACAGCCTTCCAGACCCAGCAGACACTAACGTTTTGGCTTCAGAATCTTGTAATGTATGTAGTACAGTTCATATAGCGTCTTGTGCTTGGGTGCGATGAAAACACAGGAGTCACAGGTTTGATATAGAAAAGTCCTGTATTACTTCATACAAGTTGGCAGAAATAGTCACACAGTTTGCAGACACAGAAACAGGAGACACAGCAGGCCAGAGCAATCCAAGCTCAGCAATCACTCTCCAATACAGATTCAGGATCTTCTTCTCTGTTACCGTAAGTCCATGCAAACGTGGGTCTTTCAAAGAGCAGGGTTCAGAGTCCACAAGTGCTTCAGAGTTCCTCAGTAGGAATAGCTGGAGTACAAGGTCCAAGGCTTACAGGAGTCAAGTCACAGGTTCACTGCAGGCTAGATTCTGAAGCACTGATTGCTCAGCTGTGGCTGCTTAAGAAGCAAAGGAGAGAATCAGGGCGGGAACATGCAAGCTAGAAACTCCATTTTGACTGAGGGCAAGATAGCTGCAGCAAGACAGAAAGTAAAATGGCTGACGAACAAACTGAGTTTCAGGAATATATACATAGAACCTTACAGGTGGGATTCCCTGTCCCCTCTGGTCTCAATGATTCTATGTCATTAGCGATTCAAATTGACAGACGTTTGCGTGAGCGGAGAAGTATGCGTGGTATGGTGTTGCCTTGTGAACCAGCTTCTGAACCCATGCAGTGTGATAGAGTGGTGTCTGGGGCACAGCGTCATGAGTTTCGAAAGCGCAATGGGTTATGTTTCTACTGTGGTGATGCCTCTCATGCTATTTCAGTCTGCCCTAAGCGGGGAAGACGTTTTGCACGCTCAGTTGTCTTGGGTAGTGTTCAGACTAAGTTTTTATTAACTGTCACTCTGATATGCTCTCTGTCCTCATTTTCTGCTCAGGCTTTCGTTGATTCTGGAGCAGCTATTAACCTGATGGATTATGATTTTGCTAGACGTTGTGGGTTTCCCTTGATACCCCTACAGAAGTCTATTCCCCTACTGGGGATCGATTCTACCCCTTTGGCTGAGAATAAACCCCAGTTTTCTACTCAGGTGATAATGAGGGTTGAACCTGATCACCAGGAGTGCTGCAAATTTTTGGTTCTGTATAATCTGCATGACATTATCGTGCTGGGTTTCCCTTGGTTACAGTCTCATAATCCTGTTTTGGATTGGAAATCTGTGTCTGTAACCAGTTGGGGCTGCCAATGTGTTAATACCAACACTCCTGTTTTTTCTGCCTCCCCCAGGCTCAGGATGTTCCTGACTTTTTGATTGATTTTTCTGATGTGTTTAGCGAAAGTAAATCTGCATCCTTGCCTCCCCATAGGAGCTATGACTGCGCTATTGAATTAGTGCCGGGTAGTAAATTCCCTAAGGGTCGCCTTTTTAACTTGTCTGTACCTGAACATGACGCTATGCGGTCTTATATCAAGGAATCATTGGAGAAGGGTCATATCAGACCATCCTCTTCACCCTTAGGTGCCGGTTTTTTCTTTGTGGCCAAAAAGGATGGTTCATTGAGGCCGTGTATTGATTATCGTCTCTTGAACAATATTACTGTGAAATATCAATACCCGTTACCCTTGATTTCTGACCTGTTTTCCAGGGTGAAAAACGCTACTTGGTTTACCAAGCTTGACCTCAGGGGGGCGTATAACCTTATTCGCATTAAGCACGGGGATGAATGGAAGACGGCATTCAATACCCCTGAAGGGCATTTTGAGTACCTGGTGATGCCCTTTGGGCTCACTAATGCTCCTTCCATCTTCCAGTCCTTCATGAATGACATTTTCAGGGATTTTGTGGACAAATTTCTGATTGTTTATTTGGATGATATCTTGATTTTTTCTAATGACTGGGACTCTCATGTGAAACATGTTCGAACTGTATTCCAGATTTTGAGAGAGAATGCTCTGTATGTGAAGGGATCAAAGTGTCTTTTTGGCGTACAGAGGATCTCATTTCTGGGATTCATTTTGTCCCCATCTGTTATTAAAATGGACCCGGTCAAGGTTCAGGCCATCTGTGATTGGGTCCAACCTACTTCATTAAAGGCTCTTCAGAGATTTTTGGGTTTTGCCAATTTTTATCGTAAATATTATTGGTAATTTCTCGGTTATTGTTAAACCATTAACTGATTTGACCAGAAAGGGTTCTGATGTGGTGAATTGGCCTCCTGAGGCAGTCTCTGCATTTCAGGAACTTAAGCAGAGATTCACTTCTGCTCCTGTTCTACGGCAGCCTGATGTTTCTCTGCCATTTCAGGTGGAGGTTGATGCCTCTGAAATTGGGGCAGGTGCCGTTTTGTCCCAAAAAGATCCAGAGACCTCTAAAAGTAACCCTTGTGCCTTTTTCTCTCGAAAATTTTCTCCTACTGAACGTAATTATGACGTGGGTAATCGGGAGTTATTGGCCATGAAGTGGGCTTTTGAAGAGTGGAGACATTGGCTGGAGGGAGCCAAACATCAGGTGGTGGTCCTTATGGACCATAAGAATCTGGTCTATCTGGAATCTGCCAAGCGACTCAATCCTAGACAGGCCAGGTGGGCCTTGTTTTTCACACGTTTTAATTTTGTGGTTTCCTTTCTTCCTGGCACTAAGAATGTTAAGGCGGATGCCCTCTCGAGGAGCTTCCTTGCGGACTCTCCTGAGTTATCTGATCCTTCTGTTATTTTGAAAGAGGGTGTAGTTCTTTCCGCCATCTCGCCCAATTTGAGACTTGCTCTGGAGGGGTGTCAGGAGGATAGGCCCGAGCGCTGCCCGGTTGGAAAATTGTTTGTCCCGGATCAGTGGAAAAAGAGTGTGATGTCTGAGATTCATTGTTCCGCATTGGCTGGGCATCCCGGAATTTTTGGTACCAGAGACTTGGTTAGTCAGTCCTTTTGGTGGCCTACCTTGTCTCGTGATGTCAGGGAATTTGTGCAGTCCTGCGGGACTTGCTCTCGCTCCAAGCCTTGCTCTCGCTCTAGTGGTTTGTTGATGCCATTGCCTTTGCCCAAGAGACCATGGACCCATATCTCTATGGATTTCATTTCCGACCTTCCTGTTTCTCAGAGAATGACCACCATCTGGGTAATTTGTGATAGGTTTTCCAAAATGATACATCTTGTGCCATTACCTAAGTTGCCTTCCTCCTCTGAATTGGTGCCGTTGTTCCTTCAGCACGTGGTTCGTTTACACGGCATTCCTGAGAACATTGTGTCTGACAGAGGAGTCCAGTTTGTTTCCAGATTTTGGAGGACTTTTTGTTCTAAACTGGGTGTTCAATTGTCTTTCTCCTCGGCATTTCATCCTCAGACCAATGGTCAAACTGAGAGAACAAACCAGACATTGGAGACTTATCTAAGATGCTTTGTGTCTGCTGATCAGGATGACTGGGTCTCTTTTTTGCCTTTGGCTGAGTTTGCTCTTAATAATAGGGCTAGCTCTGCCACTTTGATGTCTCCGTTTTTCTGTAATTCTGGGTTTCACCCTCGATTTTCTTCAGGACAGACGGAGGCTTCTGTCTGTCCAGGTGTTGACTCTGTTGTGGAGCGTATGCAACAGATTTGGGACCAGGTAGTGGAGAGGTTGTCCCTCTCTCAGGAGAAGGCCCAGCGGTTTGCTAACCGGCATAGGACTGATGGTCCTCGGTTTAAAGTGGGGGACTTGGTCTGGTTGTCCTCAAAGAATATTCCTATGAGAGTGGCATCTCCTAAATTTAAGCCTAGGTTCATTGGACCTTATAAGATCATGGAGATTATTAATCCTGTTTCTTTTCGTTTGCTTCTTCCAGGGACATTTAAGATCCATAACGTGTTCCACAAGTCCTTGTTGAAGAGGTTTGTTGAGCCAGTGGTTCCTGCTGCTGTGCCTCCTGACCCTGTTTTGGTTGAGGGCAATCTGTGGAGTATGTGGTTGAGAAAATATTAGATTCTCGTTTTTCTAGACGGAAACTCCAGTATTTGGTTAAATGGAGAGGTTATGGTCAGGAAGACAATTCTTGGGTGTTTGCTTCGGACATCCATGCTAGGAGACTTATCCGTGCATATCATAGAACTCATCCTGACCGGCCTGGTTGCTCAGGTGAGGGTTCGGTGACCCCTCCTCAAGGGGGGGGTACTGTTGTGAATGGGTTTGAGATGAGTTCTGAGCAGAGGCTTCCTCTGGTGGTTACAAGCGGTGCTGGTCTGTCTAGTGAAGATTGTGAGGACTGGGAATCAGGTGTTACTGACTGGTCTTATATAAGGGAGTCACCTTCCCATCAGGGTTGCCGGTGATCAATTGTTCTGGTCTGAATCCTTCATTCCTGTTTCCCTTGTAGCCTGCTGTGTCGTGTCTGCATCTCCTGCTAACAGATAAGACATTTTCTTCTTTTTGTTTTTGTGCTATATTTTTGCATTTTTGTCCTGCACTTCTGTGGGGGCCTTCAGGGTCCCCTCCGGGGGCTTTTGCCCTCTCAGTTTAGTTCAGCCACTTATGTATGTACTTTTGCTTTTTCCAGTTTTTTCAGTGGCTGCTGTTTTGATTTTGTTACACCAGAGAACTAATTTAGGTGGTAGAGGTCGTGTGATCTCAGGTGTTTTTGAAATTAGTGGTGTTGGTGCTTTTCAGGGTTTTCTGGGATTGCAGTAAGTACCCTTCCTGTCCTTTTCTATTTAGTTAGTTTGGGCCCCAGCGTTTGCTCATACTATTTTCTTTCTGTGTCAGTATTTCATCTTGTCTAACCGCCATTACATGTTTGGGGGCTTTCTATTGTCTTTGGGGTTCTGCTCCGGGGCAGATAGCTTTCCTATATCTATCTTTAGGTGTAGTTAGTTTCTCAGGCTGTGACGAGGCGTCTAGGACCAACGTAGGAACGCTCCACGGCTGCCTCTAGTTGTGGTGGTTAGTCAGGGTACTGCAATCTCATAGTTTCCAACTGCTCTGGTGTATTGCCTTTTTTTACCTGCACTCAGCTACCAAATCATAACAGCCGGGTATTGAGATGCGAGACTCGTGCGAGTTTCTCGCAAGTGTGACCCCGGCGTAAGGCAGCCACACAGCTTTGTAACGCTATTTACCTCCAGGTTAACCCCATACCTGCAGATTAATAGCGTTTGGGGACATGACAGGTCCCCTCCTTTAAACATTACAATGCAGCAATACACCTATGATAATGATTGTAAAAGCAATATATATATTTTGCTTTTACACTTAAATGCTTAACATGTAGAATAAGGATCATATATGTGGCCTCCAAACCTAGCACCGAAATATGGTGAAACCCTTGCCTTTAAGGGGTTGTCCGGGTAATAAAAAAAATAAATAAAATGATATCTGTCCGTGTGTGTGTATACCTTATATTATAGGGTCGACAGAGCAGGTCCACACAAGATGATTATGGGTAAGATGATTCCACTCTTTGAAGACCTTTAATCTGACTCTTGATAGTGTTTTTCATGCATAGACTTTGCAACCTCATTTATACCACACTGAGCTGATTTACCCTTTGATTTGATATAGTGGCTATCCATTTATCTACCGCCATGTCTGTGATGCTCTACAGCAGGTATTAATTAGAAACATATGCACTGGCACTTTATACCCTTCCTGATTGAGACAGACCTGTAACCAAACATCGGCTGTACTTCCGACTGATTCTGAGCAGGCCTGTGACCACTGCAGCCAATCAGCATATGTCACTGCTGCTGCCAGTGGTCTGTCCAGATCGAAGAGTAAGTACAAACATGATTCAGTATTTCCAGCCTTATAATTATGCCTCGCTGCCTTACTGGAGCAGTAGCTAAAGGGAGAAAATTAACTAATATCCTCCTTGTAACCACTCAGTATATAGTCACCGCGCTTTATTCAAGTCCCTTCACTTCAGAGTGTGTGTAGGATGTCAATCAAAGTGACGGGAAGTGACTATAATGATGTGTGACTACAGTATAACTTGTTCCTGTACGGCCCTGATGACTGTAAGTGAGCGGCTTAAGTGAAGATATAAGTTAATTTTCTCCCTGTGACCGCTGCTCCAGTAAAGTAGGCAAAGAGGGATGATTTTAACGACAACGACGATGTCTATAGGTAAATCGCGTTACGGGACATGACAGGTTTCCTTTAAATGTATGATCCCTGGAACCCCCCCATCAATCCAAAGAAAGAATGTCCTAAAGCCCCCTAAAGGACCGCGTATCACTCAGGCGCACAGCTGCTTCATTCATACAGGGGACTTTAGGACCCCTGTTTTTGTCAAAAGAAGGGATGCCAGTTGTCAGACCCCCAGTGATCATACATTTGTCACCTATGTGCATAAATCATAAGTGGCATATCTTTACTGCACATAGGCACTCATCGTATCACAGTGTGGCACCTCCCTATGCAACTAATTTGTCCGCAATAATATGATTTTTTGAGACAAAAAAGGGTCCATATATTAAATTGATGGCATATGGAAGTAGTGTATGGGTGTATAGACTGCAATGGATGCCATATTGGGGCAAATTCACACGTTGAATAAAAACTATATTTCTCCGCCATGGGTGTACTTACCGCTGCGTAATCTCTATGTGTTGAGGATTTTGGATTCTGACTCCAATGCAATCCAAACCCATGAAACTTGCAGAGGTAAATTACCCTGATGAATTGTCAGAGCGTCTTACGTTGCAAATTTTTATACCACGCGTGAAATCATCTTTACAAGATCTGAATGTGACTGTGTGCATGATGCCTGAGGCATAGATATAGATTCTTTGCAGTTCTGGCCGATCCATAGAGGACAAGTAATGCCTCCGCTAGTCTTACAGTTCTGCATTAATGCTGTGTGCCGTCTCTTCTCCCAGAATAGAGGACAATGAGAAGGCGAGAGCTCCGACAACTTCACCTGTTTTCTTTACTCTTGACAGGAAGCATGACTCAAGAAGAAATGCAGCAATTTCCTCGCCGTGATACTCACATCCTGTCAAAGGACTCACCAAGAATATTCATTCTGCTCTACATACATTGAGTGACACGTCAACCTGGGTCTATGTGAATTGTCTAGTGGCATCCTATGTAAAACCTGTGCCCATTACACACTTAGCTTATGTTCTATGCAACATAAAATGCAGCCAGAATCACACTACAAGATTTAGGAATACGTTGCTAAATCATCCAGAAAAAAAATTATGCTGCATTTTTCCAATTAAAATGCAACAAAAAAAAAAAATTCCAAGTATATTTTGTAGGTGTGGTTGCTAGGTGATGGGCATAGAATGTTTGGGTTGTTGCCCAGCAACAGACACTGCTGGCAGTGGTTGACACATCTGGCATCCACGCCTGTGTGCAGATCCAGCTAGAGAAAGGGCTGCTTGTATATTTCTTTACGTACATTAGCATTTAAAGGAATGTGTCATCAGAAAATGATCTATTATTTGGATTAAGCTTTCATATTAAACATTTTTTAAAGATTTTTTGGTGTTTGTTTTTTTTATTTTATTTTTAATGTCGTTGTCTATAGGGAATTTTTTTTTTAGAATTTTCAGCAGTCTCATTATCGTTACAGGCAAAGTTATACTATATCAGAACTGAAAGTAACATACAAAAAGCATATGGACTTTTGATGAGGATTTCTTTTGGAAAACCATATCAGATTTTTCCACCTTTGTGTGCACATACCCTACGCTTGCTGTAAAGGGGTTGTCTCATGACAGACATTTCTGGCATATCCACAGGGTACACACTGCTCTCTCCATTCAGTGCTATGGGAGCTCTGAGTTGTGCATTTGCTCGGCTTGTACTCAATACTCCCATAGCAGCGAATGGAGAGAGATCATCCTGCCACCTATCCTGTTACTTGCGTCTAATTGGGAAATATGGGGTTACCCATTCTGGAGAAGGATGTATGCCAGAAGACAACCCCTTTAAATTTTGTCATCTACTATATATATTTTTGCGTACATGCTCCTGCTGCCTATAGGGGGTATAAATAATGGCAGCAATGGACAAACAATATTAGGATTTAGGAGCTTTTTACCAATAAACACAGTCATATAAGATGTTATTATAATAGTAAGACTACTCCTTTAACAATACAAAATTGCAAACTGATATGCTATCCATTTATCAATCAATCAGCAAAAACACCTTTTGGAATCAGCTTTGTACACATACTCCAGGGTTTAATCTCTTGCTGATCTGTCCCACTTTTTGGCTAAGGAACAGATGGGGTGTAGTAGAGGGATAGGGTTTAACAACTCCGGATAGAGCTGAGGGGAGAAGCTCCTGCTGCAGTACAGCCATTCACCGGAGGAAGAGTTGCGCTCTGATGACACATTTCCTCAAATTGGTTTTAATTGTAACGTTAGACAAAAAAAAGGTGGAAGGAGATGAGGAGTTTAAGGTCAGAAGCACTGAAATGTTTTCTATGCATTTCCTAGCGTTCTGTGGTTCTCACCCCCCACATCTTATGTATAGTCATCTTATAATGATTAGCAACAGGAAAACAACTAGTACAAATACAGCGCTGATCTCAGGTGTAAGCACTTTGACCCGCACAGGTGGAAAATTTAGCACACAAGAAATATAAGAGAAAGGTGGCGCTGACTGCTGGGAGACCGCTGGGATTTTCACGCCCTCGGCATGAGCAGCTAATGTTACATTCCAACCACACCCAATGCTATCTCCCCCCTGTAATGACTGGCTGTACACACCCTACCTGCGGCTCTGCGTCACTGTGCAGGTACGTGCAAGGCAGAGAGGCCAAAGGGCTGCAGTCTGTAGAGCAATGCAAAAGGTACTGTGACACAGGGACAGTACCCAGGGTGCACCGCCAATCACTGCAAACTATTACCTATGTAGAAAGAACCGCCACTACTCTAGGGGCTAGACAGTATGTTTACCTACCGGAAAACCACTGCAAGTTGCCTTTCTCCCCATTCTCTGTTGCTGGACTCTGTAGAGGTTCCTGGTTTCTGCCGATATCCCCTGCAGCTGTGGAAAGAAACAGAAAATGGGATTTTGATCCATTTTCAGTGCCACTGTGCTCCTGCACAAGCAAAGTGTGCATGAAAGAGCACATTATGGGCAAGCGGTCAGCCATCCTAATGGTCAATCATCGGAAGCGCACCGCCCCTGGCAAGCAGGGAGGCAGGGGAGTGGTGCGCTCCTGAACGTCGATCATGAGAACAACGCTTTAAAGGAGCTTTCCGGTCTTCTGATAGAAGTCTGCAGTCATTCTATGTGGCTGCAGACGTGTGAATCCTTATAGCATGCACACTGCACACTGTCAGGATTCTTCGGTATTGCTGGCAATTTGAATAGATGCAGTCACTTGCCAACTAGATATGCACGGCCTCGCTCACTACAAGTGAACTGAGCGGGGCCAAGCATGTCTAGTCGGAATGTGGCTGGAAGCATGCAAATTGAATACTTGTGGTCAAGGGATCCCCTGCAATATTGGAGAATACTGACAGCAAGTGGTGCGCACACTGTAAATGTTTACAAGTCTGCAGTCACATACAGTGAAGACATTTATTATAAGACCGAATTTTCCCTTTAAATCCCTTGTACACACACAATAAGCTATCTATGTCAGTGGGGTTGTCACTAAATTAGCTATATCCTTCACAGTGGCTCAAAAGCGGACCCTCTGTTGGATACTGTAGAGAAGAGGCTGCGTCATTTGCTGGAAATTTTCTTTCTGCTGATCGGTAGCGGTCTCTGGGTCCAACGCCCAACAATTACACACTGATCGCCTATCAATGTGGAAGCTCAAAAATCCCAATTATCGTTAACAATAAAGCTAAAATCTAGGGTCATTAAAATACACAACTACATTTTTGTTGCTTTATTTGATTTTAGTTTTTTTTTTGGTGCACCATATGAAAATCTCTCCTGCTGCTGTTTGTAAGTAGAGTAGCTGGTGACTGTGAATCATATTGCGTGTCTCCACTTAGTGCTTTGAGTGCACAAGGGTGTAATGTTCTGAACCTGGAGATCAGGTGCCTGGTGACATTTTCTTATGCAAATGAAATCATGAGCAATACCCTTGGCTTCATCACAGACCTTACAAGGCCTGGGTACCACAACACAATGACATCACCCACTGGCTCATGAGCCAAGTTTTACAAAGTATCACTGGAACTAATTGGATGTCATCCAAGTGCCAACGTCCCTAGAAATATGTTGTGTAGAGTCTTTGTTTTTTTTTTTTTATTTGGCCCAACAGGCTACTAGAGCTTACAGAGAGTATGATGTGCTAAGTTTCCCCATATAAACCTACATATTCGATTCTGCAGGAGGATTTGCGGACAGTCTGAGCTCCCTCAGTGGGTCGAAAAGGAAAGGATTACAGTGACCTCTGACCTGGCTGCAGGAAAGGAAGACACAACCGGTTCAAAGGGCAGGAAAAGGAACCTAACATGTGTACGACAGACATAGGGTGCGCATGGATAAAGGAGACACTATATTTAACCCATCACTTCCCCCACATGGTGCAACCGCGGGTTACCATGGCATGCCGAAGACCCCTATCGCCTCCACATCGATGCACCAGTGAAGTCCAGCCTTAGGCTATGGTTCCACGGTCCGGAACCATAGCGCTTTGGACGGAGCGGAAATTCCGCTCCGTCTAAGCCCCGCCCCCTTTCTGACGCGCGATCTTTCCGGAGGTGTTCAGGACACCTCCGGAACACCTCCGGAAAGAGCGCAGGGCTACATAGCCCTGTGTTAATTCTGTTGCGGCGACGCACCGTCGCCGCAATACGCGAGGACATGCTGCGGTCTAAAAAGACGCGCCGCATGTCCGTTTACGCAGGTTTGCCACCTGCGTATTGTTACGCATAGTGGAGACGGGATTTCTTGAAATCCCCTCCACTATGCTGTAACATCTGGACGCTGCGTGTTTGGCGCTGCGCCAGCGCACAGCGCCAAACACGCAGCGTTTCCTGACCGTGGAAACTCACCCTTAATGGGCTTCATACGAGATCAGTAAACTGACAATAAACTGCAATGATAAAGTACGGCGGCCCATTGTACGAGCGATCAAACAACTGCAGGTTCAAGGCCTCTAAAGGGGCTATAAAAAAAATTAAAAAATAATAATATAAATATAAGTTATTAAAATATAATACAATTAAAAAAAAAACTTTGCAGAATGGGAGAAAAAGGTTTAGATTTTTCTTAAAATATATTATTAATTTTATTTTAGGATGTTTTTGTATTATTATTGTATATTTTTAATGTATACATATATACTAAAAATATAATTAATATGAAAAATAATAATACAAATAATAAAATAAAAATAATATTTTGTTTTCTAAATAGAAGAAAAATCTAAACCTTTTTTCACATTTCGCCAAAAAAAAACCCCAGTTAACAAGTAAAGCATATTCAGTATCGCTGTGTCGATAAAAGCCAGATTTTTGTTTAACCTATATGGAAAACATTGTAAAGAAAAAAAAAATCAAAGTGCCGGAATTGTGTTCTTTTTCGGTGATCTTATCTTAAAAAAAAGGGAATAAAAAGTCCATGAAAATGGTTAAAATTTTAAAAGCAGCGAAATATCAAAGTAATGATGTAAGTTTACAATCGCCAGGTCTTTCAGTAAAGATATAAAGCAAAATTAACGAGGTCATTCAAAACTGCAAGTCGTCTTGTGAAAAACAAGATCTCAGGAGAATCCCTTTAAACAGATCTCTTAAGGGTATGCCACACTAAACAAGATCGCTAAAATACGTCACTATTTAGCGATCTCGTCAGTGACGCTGTTGTGTGTGGCATGTAGCAACGACGTGGCCCCTGCTGTGATCTCGCTGATCGTTCACTAGAGTTCTGGACCGTATTTTGATCGTTGGCGTCCCGCTGGTGACGCTATATCGCTGTGTCTGGCACCTTTTGTGAACGATGTGCGCTGTTTTTTACATCGCAATGACCGCAAAGTCGTTAAGGAGATCGCTAACCGCTTATGCGTCGTTAACGAGATCGCTAAGTGTGGCAGCTACTAGCGACATTAAAACGATCACAAAAACGATCGCATTAGTATGCGTCGTTATCGTGATCGTTAGCGGGAGCGTTTAGTGTGGCAGTACCTTTAGACCTGATGAGGCTAGTGTACTTCCTTTGAAACCCCATGTCCAAATAGCTGTGGACATCCCCTTCCTAAAAAATAATGTACATCCCAAAGTAAAATAAGTTAATGTTTTTCGCACAGGGGCAGTTCCAGCGATGTTTGCACCCGGCTTTGCATGCCCTAGCGTGAAATCGCTGCAGCCAATCATGGGCTGCGTTTGCATTTATTTTACATTATCATCCGACATCTAAGAAGGCGCTGTTGAGCCCTGGACAACCCCTTTAAATTAGGCCTACAAAGCCGCAGCATTTCTTATCTGCATCATCTTACAGGACGCAAAAAAAAAGCTGTGTGTGCATGCGTTTGCGTTGTTTATGCGCATGCGTTCAATATTTCCAGGTGCGGTAATCAGTTCCTGGACATGCGCAGTCTGAAGTCCGCATGCGCATCGAACGCATCCATGCGTTCCCATAGACAGTAATGCGGTTTTCGACGCTTCAAAAAATGCATCACGTTGCGTTCGCCGGACACCGCGAAATGACGCATGCATACGCAAACGCAAGTCCCAGCGTACATCATGTTAAAGCTATGCACGTGTGACGCACGCGGATCTATGCGGATCAAACGCTGCGAACCGATACACAATGTGAAACCAGCCTAACATGGATTTTCAATGTAAGTACACCTGCCCATCAGATCTAAAGGATTTAGTTTCTCTAAACTGTAAGTAGCTTTGATTATGGATAATCTCGGCTCAGGAACAAGTTATAATATTCAATTATACACTAGGGCTTCATCATCATCATCTGAATCTTCACATTACTAAATGGGTGAATCTGGCAAAAACTGAAATTGCTGCTGTGACTGGCCACGTGTGCTCGGCTGCATGGTGGAAATGACAAGTAATGAGCCCCACGGCCGCTCGCACACAGCCCGGCGCCGGTGACTCCAGCGCACCGCGGGCACAGCCACCGCCCCGTGCACAGGAGGAGCGCACTGCGCAGACTCCGGCCCTGGAAGGCTTCACGCTTCCAAAAAAGGACAGTCCCAGGCGTCTTGGCTCCCCTCCCCGCAAGCCCGGTGACGCGCTGGCTCCGCCCCTGCAGCCTTCATGCCCATATTAGGACATATAGGGCAACCCTGCGCCTTCCAGCAGCAGCACAGAGGGGACGCTGAGCCGAGGGCCTGTCACTGCGCCGGGCACCTGCTCCATCAGTCTGCTCGTGTCACCATGGAGCGGCCGGCTGCACCGTGCACAAGCTACACAGGAGCAATGCAGGGCCCCAGCTCTGTGCTGCAATATATCAGTGCCAGCTGGGCAGCCATGGGGGGGCACACATGACAGATCTGTATGGACAGGGTGGGTTTACATATATTTGATATATTTATTTTCCTGCCTTACTTACATGGCCCCATTAATCTTTACAGATGTCTCATCACTGTCCCCATTGGGGCTCACAATCCATATCGCCTATCAGTATATTATATGGAGGGATGGCTGATCCATCCCCATGTTGTTATATGGAGGGATGGCTGATTCATCCCCATGTTGTTATACGGAGGGATGGCTGATTCATCCCCATGTCGTTATATGGAGGGATGGCTGATTCATTCCCATGTCGTTATATGGAGGGATGGCTGATTCATTCCCATGTCGTTATACGGAGGGATGGCTGATTCATCCCCATGTTGTTATACGGAGGGATGGCTGATCCATCCCCATGTTGTTATATGGAGGGATGGCTGATTCATCCCCATGTTGTTATACGGAGGGATGGCTGATTCATCCCCATGTTGTTATAGGAGGGATGGCTGTTTCCCATCCCCATGTCGTTATACGGAGGGATGGCTGATTCATTCCCATGTCGTTATACGGAGGGATGGCTGATCCATCCCCATGTGTTTGGAGTTGTATCCCATGGAGGAGGGATGGCTGATTCATCCCCATGTTGTTAAAAGGAGGGATGGCTGTTTCCCATCCCCATGTCGTTATATGGAGGGATGGCTGATCCATCCCCATGTTGTTATATGGAGGGATGGCTGATTCATCCCCATGTTGTTATATGGAGGGATTGCTGATCCATCCCCATGTTGTTATATATATGCAGGGATGGCTGATCCATCCCCATGTTGTTATATGCAGGGATGGCTGATCCATCCTTGTTACAGCAGTGTCTGTGGGATAACAGAGGCCGTCTTTCACCTCTGTGCAGTAGAAAGAAGGGTTTGTACTCATGGTTATTGCTCAAAGTTTCCCCGGCTTCCTGCCAGACAGCGCTGTATGGTTAGTCATTTTCCTCTCGCGGTGGCATGGGATAAAATACCACTTTGTCCACCGAACTGCCAACTACAGCTGCTCCAAGGGTGCAGACATCTACAAGGAGACCAAGCCGAGAAATCCTCATCATCCCTGTCCGTCCTAACGTAGTAATCATAAGGGCCAGGGGTTCCTAAGAACAAACTTACCTCCTCTCGAGACTGATGGTCCATTTACATGGACGGTTGTGTCCAGGTAAGGGCCATATAAGTCAGAAAGCAATTTATGGACTGGCCGGCAGCTCTCCCTAACTGTGACCGCTTTGTGTATTTCTATGCAGCTGTCACGCTCGGGAAGGTAAAGCTACCGGCCAGTCCGTGAATGGTGTTCTGATCTCGGTTCCATTTCTACGGCCGTATGACTGCGCCCTTATGAGCGCCAATCAGGTTTATACAAGTTAATCAGCGCTGGTTGATCTGGGAACAGATTGATTACTAAAATGATTGTACGATCCTCATACACCATCATGTAAACAGGGATGTGCTGCCAGACATGGCATACAAATGTTCGTTAGTCGGGGTAATCACTGGCATGTGTACATGTACCGATAAGTGATTGTGGACTTGTCTAAATCCGCGTTCATGGACTATTTCCATCGCCAAGATCCTATCACAAACTGTAGTAGGTGTAACAATAACAATACCTCCATTTAGAAATGTAGTATAGTTCTTCTGATTTGCTATGTCATTTATCCAATGTGCATGGGCGTTCCAGTAGCTTACGACCACTAACAGTAACTATATAAGTGCTCGTAACCATGGATACCTAAGCTACTGCAATGCCCTGCACAAAGGGTAAACGACGTAGCAAATCAGAAGAACTATACTACATTTCTAATTGGCGGTATTTGCTAATATTATTACACCTACTACATTTTGGGATAGGATTGTGGAGATGGGAATACCCCTTTAAATTATTTTAAGACCCTATATGCCTTCATCAGTTTTGAGGCTCCTTTCTATTCCAGCTGAAGCTGCACTAATGATTTGTAAAGCGTTAATATTAAGTTCTTGCCATGATAGATCCTTCAGAACCCCATACATATTTGATAGCCGCCGGGTGAATAATGATGCAGGTGTCTCCCCCATATACAGTACCCTTCAGCTAGTCTTCTATGTGAGGGGCATTGATAGACCCCTCTGGCGGTGATTTTTCGCTGCACAGGGCCTGCTGGCTGGGCTTTACTTCCTATATTGTAAAGGCTTACAGCACAGAAAGGTTAGGGAAGCGCGCCGACGATCAGGCCATATAAGGGGATCTCAGAAAGCTGCAACTGTGCTGAACGCTGTGAGATCTGCAGCACGTGCAGGGGATGCGTCACTGGTCACACGCGGTATCAATCCGTTATCCCCCGCCTGACCGTTCCCCTCAGCAGCACAAATCCCATCCTAATTGTATCCCATGCACATTCAGGCATTGTGAATGTCACTGGGTGCATTTTGCACTGAAAGGGAACTGGATGCCATGAATGACACAGCACTAGAAGCACTGAAACAGCCTGCAGAGGGGAATGCAGGCCAATAAATTCTTTATCCTTGCCCCAGTTATGTGCACATGTGCCGTATTCAATGCCAATGTTCTATAACTCGCACGTGCCTAACGATACAGCTATATGATGCTGCCTTGTGTATGGGTACCGATACTGCGAGGACAGCGTCACAAGCCGGCACAATTTACACTGCGGTAAAAGGGATTTTACACTGTTCTGTTTAGAAGCATCAATTGGTGGCGCTATAAAACACCACACAGGGTCTAAGCAAACGGTCAAATGATCTGACTTTCCATTAACACAAGCAAAAAGGTTGTCTCAGCATGACAAATGGTTAAAATTGCTTTAAAAAAACAAGAAAGAATTGAGGGATTTTTAAATTGTTTGCTGCTCATTGACTAGGTTATCGGCCACTTCTGCAGTTTCTGAGGCAAGGGGTGCGGCACTTACAAGCTCTTTGCTATAGAGCTTGTAAGCGTTGCGCTGAAGCTGGC
Organism: Oophaga sylvatica; assembly: GCA_033576555.1. Lineage (NCBI taxonomy): Eukaryota > Metazoa > Chordata > Amphibia > Anura > Dendrobatidae > Oophaga > Oophaga sylvatica. Next base: position 68,669,284 of record JARQOD010000010.1, read on the forward strand.
AGGATCACTGGATTCAGCTTCAGTCACCCTGTGCTCCTCTAATGCTGCCATGGCAAAGTTACTTCTAATTCCAGCATCTGAGACCGTACAGTTTGAACCATCAGTGTTAAAGGCGTATTTCACCTCCAAGATCCTATCCCAATATGTAGTAGGTGTAATAATAATAATATTAGTAAAAACCTCCAATAAGAAATGTAGTATAGTTCTTCTGATTCGCTATTCGCTTACCTCATGTTCATAGCATTGCAGTAGCTTATGCATCCATGGCTGCGACCACTCATATTGTGGATGGTTGATAGTGATTGTAACCTTGGATATACAGTATAACCTACTACAATGCCCTACACAGTCAATATACTGCCTATTCATGTAACTGAGCCCATAAGCATCATGCTAATGCCCACATAGTAGCCAAAGTGCCAATATATAGCGTGTGATATTACCTCTCGTTGGTATCAAAACGGCACAGTCAGGGAGAGTCAGGTAAGTGCGTGTGCCCCAACGCACGTTTCGGATACTCGTCCTTCGTCAGGATACCAACGTCAGTATATTGACTATGCCACATATCTCTGTATGAGGCAATCTACCGTAATTATACCACTTTTATGTGGGTATCGGCATATGGTGGTACATTTCTTGTGCACTTGCATTTCATTAATTTGTACCCTGTAACTGTTTTTGATGTTATGAAACAGATTGAGCCTATGTTTGTATCTATGACAATTTTGGTTATATATGTCCACAAGTGGCCCCTTGTTTTACCATATCAGCTATTAGAATGTTGTTCATAAGTCAGGGAGACCAGCAGTGTGTTTCCATCGGTGGGTGTCTTTAACCGACATCACGCCTCACTATTGTCACTGTGTTTTATGTGCACCTGTCCATCGTTCAAATAATTTAATATTTAATAAAGATTTTGCAATTTTCTAATACTCTGGATCTGTGGTCGTCCTTTTTGACCATTTTCTTTCCCTATATAACATGCAGATCCCTATATATATATAAACAGCCCCTGTATACAACTCACGGATCCCTATATAACACACATTACCCTCTATCATATGCAGCTCTATATATAATACACAGAGACTATATATAATACACAAATCCCCATATACAGTGCATTGCGAAAGTATTCAACTCCTGGAACTTTTCAACCTTTTCCCACATATCATGCTTCAAACATAAAGATACAAAATGTAAATTTTTGGTGAAGAATCAACAACAAGTGGGACACAATTGTGAAGTTGAACGAAATTTATTAGTTATTTTAAATTTTTGTGGAAATACAAAAACAGAAAAGTGGGGCGTGCAATATTATTCGGCCCGCTTTACTTTCAGTGCAGCAAACTCACTCCAGAAGTTCATTGTGGATCTCTGAATGATCCAATGTTGTCCTAAATGACTAATGAATGATAAATATAATCCACCTGTGTGTAATCAAGCCTCTGTATAAATGCACCTGCTCTGTGATAGTCTCAGGATTCTGTTTGAAGCACAGAGAGCATCATGAAGACCAAGGAACACAACAGGCAGGTCTGTGATACTGTTGTGGAGAAGTTTAAAGCCGGATTTGGATAAAAAAAATTATTTCCAAAACTTTAAACATCCCAAGGAGCACTATGCAAGCGATCATATTGAAATGGAAGGAGTATCATACCACTGCAAATCTACCAAGACACGGCCGTCCCTCTAAACTTTCATCTCAAACAAGGAGAAGACTGATCAGAGATGCAGCCAAGAGGCCCATGATCACTCTGGATGAACTGCAGAGATCTACAGCTGAGCTGGGATAGTCTGTCCATAGGACAACAATTAGTGGTACACTGCACAAATCTGGCCTTTATGGAAGAGTGGCAAGAAGAAAGCCCTTTCTCAAAGATATCCATAAAAAGTGTTGTTTAAAGTTTGCAACAAGCCACCTGGGAGACACACCAAACATGTGGAAGAAGGTGCTCTGGTCAGATGAAACCAAAATTGAACTTTTTGGCAACAATGCCAAACGATATGTTTGGCGTAAAGGCAACACAGCTCATCACCCTAAACACACCATCCCCACTGTCAAACACGGTGGTGGCAGCATCATGGTTTGGGCCTGCTTTTCTTCAGCAAGGACAGGGAAGATGGTTAAAATTGATGGGAAGATGGATGGAGCCAAATACAGGACCATTCTTGAAGAAAACTTGTTGGAGTCTGCAAAAAACCTGAGACTGGGACGGAGATTTGTCTTCCAACAAGACAATGATCCCAAACATAAAGCAAAATCTGCAATGGAATGGTTCACAAATAAACGTATCCAGGTGTTAGAATGGCCAAGTCAAAGTCCAGACCTGAATCCAATCGGGAATCTGTGGAAAGAGCTGAAAACTTCTGTTCACAAACAATCTCCATCCAACCTCACTGAGCTCCAGCTGTTTGTCAAGGAAGAATGGGCAAGAATTTCAGTCTCTTGATGTACAAAAACTGATAGAGACATACCCCAAGCGACCTGCAGCTGTAATCACAGCAAAAGGTGGCGCAACAAAGTACTAAGTTAAAGGGGCCGAATAATATTGCCTGCCCCACTTTTCAGTTTTTGTATTTCCACAAAAATTTAAACTAACAAATAAATTTTGTTCAACTTCACATTTGTGTCCCACTTGTTGTTGATTCTTCACCAAAACTTAACATTTGGTATCTTTCTGTTTGAAGCATGATATGTGGCAAAAGGTTGAAAAGTTCCAGGTGGCCGAATACTTTGGCAAGGCACTGTATAATACACAGCTCTTGTATATAATACAGCCCTACATATACCAAACAAGGCAAGTCTTCATTGTTCAACCACCACAACCCCTTTGTATACCAGACCAATGCCCTAACCCCATAACCTCCCTCTCCAACATAACCGAAGGGGAGCTTAATTGTCTCCTCTCCAAATCGCACCTCACAACCTGTGCACTTGACCCCATCCCAACCCACCTCCTCCCCAACCTCACCACCACTATTATCCCATCCCTAAACCACCTCTTCAACCTATCACTAACTTCCGGTACCTTCCCTTCTGCTTTCAAGCATGCCACAATCACGCCTATCCTTAAAAAGCCAACCCCCGACCCAACCGCTATGTCCAGCTATTGCCCAATATCGCTGCTCCCATTCGCTTCCAAACTCCTGGAACAGCATGTCCACGCTGAACTTTCCTACACCTCTCTTCTAACTTGCTCTTTTACACTCTACAATCTGGTTTCCTCCCCATCACTCCACTGAGACAGCCCTGACCAAAATTACTAATGACCTACTTACAGCCAAAGCGAACGGACAATACTCTATACTCCTGCTTCTTGACCTGTCCTCTGCTTTTGACACAGTTGACCACTGCCTTCTACTACAGATTCTCTCCTCCTTTGGCATCAAGGATCTCGCCCTATCCTGGATCTCCTCATACCTTTCCAACCGCACATTCAGCATCTCCCACTCCCACACTACCTCCTCGTCCCACCCTCTCTCTGTTGGAGTCCCCCAAGGCTCTGTTCTAGGACCCCTACTCTTCTCAATCTATACACTTGGCCTGGGGCAACTCATAAAGTCCCACGGATTCCAGTACCACCTTTATGCTGATGACACTCAGATTTACCTCTCTGGCCCAGACATCACCTCTCTGCTATCCAGAATCCCTGTGTGTCTATAAGCCATATCCTCCTTCTTCTCCTCCCGCTTCCTCAAACTCAATGTTGACAAATCTGAACTCATCATCTTTCCCCCATCTCACAGTTCTTCCTTACCTGACCTATCTATCACAATTAACGACATCACGCTTTCCCCCGTACCAGAAGTCCGCTGCCTCGGAGTAACCCTTGACTCTGCCCTGTCCTTCAAACCGCACATCCAAGCTCTTTCTACCTCCTGTCGCCTTCAGCTCAAAAATATTTCAAGAATCCACCCTTTCCTCAACCCGCAATCTACTAAAATGATTGTGCATGCCCTCATCATATCCCGCCTCGACTACTGCAACACCCTTTTCTCTGGCCTCCCTGCTAACACCCTCGCACCTCTCCAGTCCATCCTTAACTCTGCTGCCCGACTAATTCATCTCTCTCCTCGCTATTCCTTCGCTTCTCCCCTCTGCAAATCTCTTCACTGGCTCCCATTCCCTCAGGTATCCAGTTCAAATTACTAATACTGACCTTCAAGGCCATCTATAACCTGTCTCCTCCATATATCTCTGAACTAATCTCTCGATATCTTCCCTCACGTATTCTCCGATCCTCCCAAGACCTCCTTCTCTCCTCCACACTTATTCGCTCCTCACCCAACCGCCTCCAAGACTTCTCCCGAATATCCCCCATCCTCTGGAATTCTTTGCCCCAACACGTCCGACTATCAACCACATTCGGATCCTTCAGATGGAACCTGAAAACCCATCTCTTCAGGAAAGCCTACAGCCTGCAATGACCCTGCTACCTCCTCACCACTACCGGAGATATCGCCTCAACCAACACCGGAACTGCTGCGACCCCCAACCTGCTGTCTCCTTCCCCTCCATCCTGTAGAATGTAAGCCCGAAAGGGCAGGGTCCTCTCCCCTCTGTATCAGTCTGTCATTGTTAGTTTGTTTACTGTAAGTGATACCTGTAATTTGCATGTAACCCCTTGCCATGTACAGCACCATGGAATCAATGGTGCTATAGAATAAATAATATAATACACATCTTCCATTTAAAATACACTGCCCCTATATAATACACAGCTCCTTTATAAAATACATAGCCCCTACATATAATACACATCTCCCATATATAATGTATAGCCCTACATATAATACACAGATCCCTGTATATAATACACATCCCCTATATATCATACACAGCTACTATATACTACACAGCCCATATATAATACACAGTCCCTGCATATTATTCACAGATCCCTATATAATACACAAATCCTTATATATATTACACATCCCCTATATATAACTCACAGCTCCTATATTATTATTATTTTTATTATTATTTATTTATATAGTGCCATTGATTCCATGGTGCTGTACATGAGAAATATAATACACAGATCCCTATATGTAATACAGACCCTTTAAATAATGCACAGCTCCTATATATAATACACAGCCCCCACATATACTACACAGATCACTATATGTAATACGCAAATCTTTATATATAATACACAGCTCCCTACATACAACGTACAATTCCTATATAATACACAACCCTTCATCCAAGTCACTAAATATACACAGCCTATACTCAACGCTCTATACATAATACACAGCCCCTATACATCACACAGCTCCTATATAATACAATCCAAATACCAACCCTATACATCACACAGCTCCCTATACATAATACACAGCCCCTATACATCACACAGCTCCTTATATAATACACAATCCCTATATAATACACAACCCCTATAAATCACACAGCTCACTATATATAATACACAGCCCCTATACATCACACAGCTCCCTATATATAATACACAACCCCTATACATCACACAGCTCCCTATACATAATACACAGCCCCTATACATCACACAGCTCCTTATATAATACACAATCCCTATATAATACACAACCCCTATACATCACACAGCTTCCTATATATAATACACAACCCCTATACATCACAGTTCCCTATATATAATACACAACCCCTATACATCACACAGCTTTATATAATACACAACCCTATACATCACAGTTCCCTATATATAATACACAACCCCTATACATCACACAGCTTTATATAATACACAACCCCTATACATCACACAGCTCCCTATATATAATACACATCCCCTATACATGACACAGCTCCCTATATATAATACACAGTCCCTACACATCACACAGCTTCTTATATATAATACACAACCCCTATACATAACATAGCTCCCTATAAATACACAACCCCTATATAATACACAATCCCTATACATCACACAGCTTCCTATATATAATACACAACCCCTATACATCACACAGCTCCCTATATATAATACACAGCCTCTATGCATCACACAGCTTCCTATATATAATACACAGCCCCTATACATCACAGTTCCCTATATATAATACACAACCCCTATACATCACACAGCTCCTTATATAATACACAATCCCTATATAATACACAACCCCTAATACATCACACAGCTCCCTTTATATAATACACAGCCCCTATACATCACACAGCTCCCTATATATAATACACAACCCCTATACATCACACAGCTTCCTATATATAATATACAGCCCCTATACATCACACAGCTTCCTATATATAATACACAACCCCTATACATCACAGTTCCCAATATATAATACACAACCCCTATACATCACACAGCTCCCTATATATAATACACAACCCCTATACATCACACAGCTCCCTGTATATAATACCCAATCGCCATATAATACATAACCCCTATACATCACACAGCTCCCTATATATAATACACAGCCCCTATACATCACAGAGCTCTCTATATATAACACACAACCCTATATAATACATGACCCCTATACATCACACAGCTCCCTATATATAATACACAGCCCCTATACATCACACAGCTTCCGATATATAATACACAATCCCTATATAATACACAACCCCTATACATTACACAGCTCCCTATATATAATACACAGCCCCTATACATCACAAACTCCCTATATATAATACACAACCCCTATACATCACATAGCTCCCTATAAATACACAACCCCTATACATCACACAGCTCCCTATATATAATACACAGCCCCTATACATCACACAGCTTCCTATATAATACACAATCCCTATACATCACGCAGCCCCTATACATCACACAGCTCCCTATATATAATACACAATCCCAATACATCACACAGCCCCTATACATCACACAGCTCTATATAATACACAACCCGTATATATATCACACAGCTATCTATATAGAACACACAACCCCTATATAATACACAACCCCTATACATCACACAGCTACCTATATAAAATACACAATCCCTATACATCACATAGCCCTATACATCACACAGCTCTCTTATAAAATACACAACCCCTATATATCACACAGCTCCATATATACAATACACAGCCCCTATACATCACACAGCTCCCTATATACAATACACAGCCCCTATACATCACACACCTTCCTATATATAATACACAACCTATACATCACACAGCTCCCTTTATATAATACACAACCCCTATACATAACACAGCTCCCTATATGTAATACACAACCCCTATACATCACGCAGCCCCTATACATCAGTCTCTATATAATACACAACCCGTATATATATCACACAGCTATCTATATAGAACACACCACCCCTATATAATACACAACCCCATACATCACACAGCTACCTATATAAAATACACAATCCCTATACATCACATAGCCCCTATACATCACACAGCTATCTATATAAAATACACAACCCCTATATATCACACAGCTCCATATATACAATACACAGCCCCTATACATCACACAGCTCCCTATATACAATACACAGCCCCTATACATCACACACCTTCCTATATATAATACACAACCTATACATCACACAGCTCCCTTTATATAATACACAACCCCTATACATAACACAGCTCCCTATATATAATACACAACCCCTATATAATACACCACCTTATGTAATACACAGCCCCTATACATCACACAGCTCCCTATATATAATACACAGCCTCTATACATCACACAGCTCCCTATATATAATACACAACCCCTATATAATACACAGCCCCTATACATCACACAGCTTCCTATATATAATACCCAGCCCCTATACATCCCACAGCTGCCTATATATAATACACAACCCCTATACATCACACAGCTCCCTATATATAATACACAGCCCCTATACATCACACAGCTTCCTAAATATAATACACAACCCATATACATGACACCACTCCCTATATAATACACAGCCCCTATACATCACACAGCTCTATATAATACACTAACCCTATACATCACACAGCTCCCTATACATAATACACAACCCCTATATAATACACAGCCCCTATACATCACACAGCTCCCTATATATAATCACAACCCTATACATGACACAGCTCCTTATATTATCACAACCCTATACATCACATCACTCCTATATATAATACACAACCCCTTATAATACAAGCCCCTATACATCACAAGCTCCCTATATATAATACACAGCCCTACACATCACACAGCTTCCTATATATAATACACAACCACTATACATAACATAGCTCCCTATAAATACACAACCCCTATATAATACACAATCCCTATACATCACACAGCTTCCAATATATAATACACAACCCTACCACATCACACAGCTCCCTATATATAATACACAGCCCCTATGCATCACACAGCTTCCTATATATAATACACAACCCTATACATCACACAGCTCCCTATATTATACACAACCCCTATACATCACACAGCTTCCTATATATAATACACAGCCCCTATGCATCACACAGCTTCCTATATATAATACACAACCCCTATACATCACACAGCTCCCTATATATAATACACAACCCATATGCATCACAGCTTCCTATATATAATACACAACCCCTATACATCACACAGCTCCTATATTATACACAACCCCTATACATCACACAGCTTCCTATATATAATACACAGCTCCCTATATATAATACACAACCTCTATACATCACACAGCTCCCTAGATATTATACACAGCCCCTATACATCATACAGCTCCCAATATATAATAATCAGCCCTAATACATCACACAGCTTCCTATATATAATACACAACCCTATACATCACACAGCTTCCTATATATAATACACAGCCCCTATACATAATACACAACCCCTATAAAATCACACAGCTCCCTATATTATACACAACCCCCATACGTCACACAGCTCCCTATATAATAATACACAGCTCCCTATATATAATACACAACCCTATATATCACATAGCTCCGTATATATAATACACAGCCCCTATACATCACACAGCTCCTATATACAATACACAGCTCCCTAGATATAATACACAACACCTATACATCACACAGCTTCCTATATATAATGCACAGCCCTATACATCACACAGCTCCCTATATATAATACACAGCCCCTATACATCACACAGCTCACTATATATATTACACAATCCCTATATAATACACAACCCCTATACATCACACAGCTCCCTACATATAATACACAGCCCCTATATATAATACACAGCCCCTATACATCACACAGCTCCCTATATATTATACACAGCCCCTATACATCACACAGCTCCCTATATATATATTACACAGCCCCTATATATAATACACAGCCCTATACATCACACAGCTCCCTATATATTATACACAGCCCCTATACATCACACAGCTCCCTATATAATACACAGCCCCTATATATAATACACAGCTCCCTATATATAATACACAACCCTATACATCACATAGCTCCATATATATAATACACAGCCCCTATACATCACATAGCTCCCTATTATACAATACACAGCTCCCTAGATATAATACACAGCCCCATACATCACACAGCTCCCTATATAATACAAAACCCCTATACATCACACAGCTTCCTATATATAATACACAGCCCCTATACATCACACAGCTCCCTATATATAATACACAGCCCCTATATATCACACAGCTCCCTATATATAATACACAGCCCTATACATCACACAGCTCCCTATATATTACACAATCCCTAAATAATACACAACCCCTATACATCACACAGCTCCCTATATATAATACACAGCCCCTATACATCACACAGCTACCTATATAATATATATATACACAGCCTCTATACATCACACAGCTACCTATATATAATACACAGCCCCTATACATCACACAGCGCCCTATATATAATACACAGCCGCTATGCATCACACAGCTCCTTATAACGTCCCTATACATCACACAGTCCCTATAATACACACCCTATCAACACGCTCCTATATATAATACACAGCCCTATACATCACACAGCTCCCTATTATACACAGCCTATATACACAGACCCTATAACACTACCTATATATAATACACAGCCCCTATACATCACACAGCTCCCTATATATAATACACAGCCCCTATACATCACACAGCTCCCTATATATAGTACACAGACCCTATATATAATACACAGCCCCTATACATCACACAGCTCCCTATATATAATACACAGCCCCTATACATCACACAGCTCCCTATATATAGTACACAGACCCTATATTTAATACACAGCCCTATACATCACACAGCTCCCTATATATAATACACAGCCCCTATACATCACACAGCTCCCTATATATAGTACACAGACCCTATATATAATACACAGCCCCTATACATCACACAGCGCCCTATATATAATACACAGTCCTTCTCTGACGCTGGTGACAGCGATGGCCCCGCCCCTTGTCAGGCAGTGGCCGCAGTCAGTAGATGCTCCTCCCCCCGTCGTCCTCTGCCTACAATCCCCGGCATGCCCTGCGCGCTCGGACAGGAAGCCTGCCCCTCCCTCTTCATTGTGCAGCGCTTAAAGAAAGCGGAAGGAGGAGACGGAGAGGCTTCATTTCGGTGCGAGTCTGTCAGGCGGCTGCACGGTCTCTTTCTGTCATCTCCTGACGCTCCCGGCTGCCTTCCCCTTCCTGCCTCCGGCTCCCTCTTCGCCTCATCTAACCCACTAACCCGAGAATACACCATGGTGAGTAGCGCGCTGCACACTGCGGAGGAGTCTACGCCCCAGTGCAGCCGGCGGGGGCAGCTCCCTCATGCCGCCATTTTCTGCGACCCCCTAGTCAGGCAGCTTGTCGTTAGGTGCTACTTCCCTCAGCCGTTATATAGGGGGATTCGCTGTAGCGCGGCTGGTCAGGGGAAAGGCCGGTGTGAGGAGGGTGACCCGGCTTGTGTGTAGGCCCTGGTGGGGAGGAGGGGCGAAATATGCGGCGGCCGCTGGCTCTTACCGGTGACGTCTCGTGTAGTAACCGAGGCCGGCGGGAGGGGGCGCGCCCGGTGACGCGGTGTGCTGGGGGGGCGCGCGCTCTGGTCGAAGAGATGAAAGGGCGGGAACGGCGCGCGCCGGCCGCTGGGTGTGGCCTGACGAAATTGCGCGCTGGCCCCGCCCCGTGTGTGTAAGGAGGAGGGGGATTGGCTGAGCCGAGCGGCTGCCCCGTAGTCTGCTCCAGCCACTTCACAAGGCGCGGCCCCGGCCTGACACTGCGCACAGTGCGCGGCGCTTCCTCCGGGTGACAGCACCGCGTGCGCTGCCTTGTGTCAGTGGAGGCGACTTCTCCCTCACTCTAGGGAGCCGGTCACACGTCACAGTGGCTTCCACCGTCAGTCTAGGGGCGTGCTAGTCACAGACGCCATTTCTGCGGTTTCCGACCGCGTGATGTGTGGCCGCTGACGTAGGCGGAGCCTGTGCTGTCAGCCGGAACTAAGCACGTGACCCGGTGCCAGACACCCAGGGATAATGGCAGGACCGGGGGAGAGGGGGTGTTTAACCCTTCCAGGCCACCTGTATTTCATTTATTTTCTGGAGGATTAATTCCCGTGGCACGGACTCTGCATGCCCTGTGATTAGTGCTGCCATTTTTTTTTTTATATACCCATGGTTTTGCAGGACTTTTCTTGCGCCATTTGTAGCTTTTGTATGAGACGGTCAGCAGTTTTGGAGTTGACTTGAACCATCACCTCCTTTCTCCATACACCTGCAGTGGTCATGGGATGTACGACCATGTCCTACACTAGGAATGGGTGTAATACAAGGCGTCTACATAATATTACTGGCCAGTGGGGCATCAACTCCTTAGAGGAGTTGTCAGGACTTGACAATTGAGCTGAACACTAGATCAGTGGGGAGACAGGTGTGGGACCTCCATTGATCAGCTGATGTCTGCTCCAGCCGCTGTTATATACTTGCAATGTATAGGGGCAGAGTATGAGCTAAGTGCTGAGGTGCTGACACTGAGTAATATGCAGGACTGCAGATTTGAGGTGATACTAGACCATTACCCCCTTATGGGACGCACTATTCAGTCATATCTTTAGCTGATATGACTAAAATGGGGTGACTGATTCCCTTTAAGGGACTGTACACTTGTCTGGTCTGTAATCGGGTATCATATCTTGTACCAGGTGCTACTGTTTCTGTTATGTGGATCACCAGAGGCCTGGACCTATACACTGGTGAAGACAATGACCTTTATGTGCACACCTCTGCTGTATGGCATCTGTACAGTCACAGTTGATTACAGTTGCTTTTCTAACTAGAGATGAGTGAATTGACTTTAAGCACCCTGAACCAGCAGCCACGTTGGTAGTCAATATTCCCTTTAATCTGTACCTTTTGATCTGCCAACTAATCAATGACCCCACCCATGCATACTGATGGCCATGGGGTTTAACCAACACTTTAGTGTTCCCAGGCTATCTCCTCCTAAATAGTCAGTGTGACATTTCAGTTTTTGCAGCAAAAACTCTTAACTATGCAATTATGAAGTGCATAGTCTTGCTTCCTCATGCCTAGAAACAAACTTTCCTCTATTAGATTTTTTACCCCAGTCCTTGCTGCCTGGCAAGTTTATCAAAATGAATGCCGCTATAGTGGAGTAAAGTACATCAGAATTGTACTGTCCCTGACTAGAGTAATGTTTGGAGGCACACCTTACTGCCCTCATAAAGACCATGTGGAAAATGAGTCTTATAGGGCTTGTCCAACACTTGGACATCCCTTCTCGATATACATTTTTGGCCCCGATAAAGTGAAAAAAAATCCATACACTCCTCCCATAAATGGTCAGTACAGGAGGTGAGTATAGGCTCTTTTTTAATTTGGGCCAAGTGGGTATAAGTTGTCCAAGTAGCAGACAACTTCTTTAATGAATTGAGGCCTAAATTTTTACCTGTTGCAAAAGCTTTTTGGATGAGTCAGTAGATAAATGTTTGTCTCTGCTTAAATGGGAAGTATTGAGAACAAGACCTCCGACTCCAGGCAGCATTATATTAATCTGTTATGTGTAAACCCTCTAATGAGAAATTATAAATTAATCAGTGCTCTGATGTAAAAGGAAAAAAAAAATCTTTACTGTATATGCCCTGCAGAGATGGTGCCATATGGCTGCTAGGGAGCAGCACTTTGGTGATTGTATGTAAGGCTACTAAAGCCAGTCACAGATATAGTGCCATCCCTGTCAGACATGTATATGCCCTTGGCTGTGTAGTATACAAGACTGTGGAGTCTGTATAATATGTACAGACTCCTAAAATACATGGGTACAGTAGTACTGTAAATGTTTTCATAAGAATTTAGGAACACTATAAAACATCCTATAAATGTCTGTCCTGATCTAAGGATTGGGCTTTTAGTTGAGATGAGATGAATCTGTGCTGCACTTTATGTACATTTTCTGTAGTAACCAGTGCTGGGGAGTGAGTCATGAAAATATCTTGTAGGTTTGGCTACTGACTCCACAGCCTCATATTATAGTAGCCTGTACCCATTGAAGTTAATGGAGTTGCTGCAACACCTTCCCTCAACCCTTGCAATGCTGCTGCAACCCTTTATTACATAAAACAGACATGGGTTTTTTAATTCTAAGCCAATTCTGTCTGCAAATAAGTTAGCTGGAAGAGACTGCAGGGACAGTCTACATTTGTGGTGTGACCATGTGTGTTGGGCTGTATTTGGGCTCCCACTTATTTAAGCTTTAATGCCTGAATTGGCACAAGGCTGCACTAACATCTAGAGTTTTGGTGGTCTTGTGCCACTTTCTCCCAGCTCTGACAAAGTGGGCAGAAGCATGGCAGCCCCTACTCATCAAATTCTTAACTAGCTATAGAAAAGGTAGCATGTCTCCAAGATCACCATGTAAAGAGCCTGTCTTGCTGAATCCAGGCCTTAATCTTATGATGCTAGTTATAGTTGTCTGCAAGAACTGGTCATGTTCCAGCTGCTTATGTTTTTCCTTTTGTAAGTTGAGAATCTACCAGACTTGGTCAGGTGTATGGCTTTTTTTTTTTCCATATATTCCAGAAGGCTTCATCTTTGACTTCCTCATACATGAATGCTCAACTTGGCAGTACATGCTTGTTTCCAGTGGGCAGGGTGGAGCAACCTGCTGCCATACACCTCTGGCTGCTGATGATCTTCCAAGGGGAAGAAAATTGGGCTTTCTAATGCAATATGCCTGGTTCTTCTCCACCCCTTGACATCCTTTCATGGAGGAGCTGTTCGGCCCCCATAAGCATTAGATGGCTCAGCCAGGGTGGATTGATTTAAATCACGCCGATTTAAATCAACGATTTAAATCATGATTTAAATCAAATGATTTTTTTTCTATTTAAATCAGATCGATTTAAATCGTGATTTTAATCATGATTTAAATCACTGATTTAAATCAAAAGAATTTTTTAATATAAATCACGATTAAAATCTAAAACTTTCAATCATTGTTCAATTAACTCCACACTTCTAGCTTGGTTTCAGTTTCTTTTTCCATTCAGTTGACATGCCCAAACTTGTTGGATAGTCAAGTCAGCAGTACTTGGCTGTAGTTTGCATCTTTTGGCAAAAGACCTGCATATTTCGGGTGTCAAGGAACATGTTGTAGAAATTGTTAAATATTTCCGCAATAATCATTTTGCACATGCATCCTACAAGGAAATGGGAGGACTGAAGTTGGTTCTACCACAAGATGTTAGATGGAATACCTTGGCTGAATGCTTGGAACTGTTTATTAACAACTGGTCAAAATTAGTGTCCATTTGCGAAACACATCGGGATAAAATTGATGCTAATATACGAAGCAAAGTATTAAATCTTGGTGTGAAGAGAAATGCCGAGGACTGTTATGTTACGGTAGCTGAGGAGTGCAGGTAAAAAAAGGAAATACACCAGAGCAGTTGGAATCTATGGGATTGCAGTACCCTGACTAACCACCACAACTAGAGGCAGCCGTGGAGCGTTCCTACGTTGGTCCTAGACGCCTCGTCACAGCCTGAGAAACTAACTACACCTAAAGATAGAAATAGGAAAGCTATCTGCCCCGGAGCAGAACCCCAAAGATAATAGAAAGCCCCCAAACATGTAATGGCGGTTAGACAAGAGGAAATACTGACATAGAAAGAAAATAGTATGAGCAAATGCTGGGGCCCAAACTATCTAAATAGAAAAGGACAGGAAGGGTACTTACTGCAATCTCAGAAAACCCTGAAAAAACACCAACTCTACTAATTTCAAAATCACCTGAGATCACACGACCTCTACCACCTAAATTAGTTCTCTGGTGTAAAAAAAAATCAAAACAGCAGCCACTGAAAAAAAACTGGAAAAAGCAAAAGTACAAAACACAGTGGCTGGACTAAACTGAGAGGGCAAAAGCCCCCGGAGGGGACCCAGAAGGCCCCCACAGAAGTGCAGGACAAAATGCAAAAATATAGCAAAAACACAAAATAAGAAATAGTCTTATCTGATAGTAGGAGATGCAGACACGACACAGCAGGCTACAAGGGAAACTGGAAAGAAGGATTCAGACCAGAACAATTGATCACCGGCAACCCTGATGGGAAAATGACTCCCTTACATAAGACCAATCAGTAACACCTGATTCCCAGTCCTCACAATCCTCACTAGTACCGCTTGTAACCACCAGAGGGAGCCTCTGCTCAGAACTCATCTCAAACCCATTCACAACAGAGGACCTTTTGGAAAGGTTAAAGCCAATATCTATTGCGTTGGATAAAATGCAGAAAGATACTGCAACCATAGCTGATGCCACAGAAGTTTGGAAAGATTTAGAAGGTTCGCTAGATCGCTTGAACCTCTCAAACAATGTAAAGGTTGCAATACACCACCGCAAGGATCAAGCATTAAAAGAACACTATTTAGCCAATATCTTGCATCCCATTTACAGAGGGAAAAAACTATCTGAGGTGGAAATCAACTCTGCAATGGAGTGACTTGCCAATACTAACCATGACATTGTGGCAACTGTGCTGAAATTGAAGTGTGAATCTGCACCATTTCAAAAATACATGTTTGCAGATAACGTCGTTAATGAACTAAAACCACTGGACCGGTGGAAGTCGCAATCACTTGTTCTTCCAGCGAAGATAATAAATGTAGCTACTCAGCTACTGACTGCATCAGCTTCATCGGCAGGAGTAGAGAGATTGTTTTCTTCATTTGGTTTTGTGCAGACAACAGTCCGAAACCGCTTAGGAACTGCTAAAGCAGGACAACTAGTTTTCCCTATTAAAAGTCCTAAATAAACAGTAGGCTTAAAGGACTGATGTATTCACTGAAGATGTTTGCTTACTTCAAACGTTAGAGATAGGCTATTGTTAAAAAGTACTTACTCTCTGTAGTTCAATTCTGATTGTTTAATAGTGCAAATAAAAATTATTAGGTTTCATAATCATCAACTGTTTTAATATTTTTATTTGTGTAAAATAATTTGATTTGCAAAAAGACAGTTTTGCTTGTGTACAACTTGATTAAAAAATCCGATTTAAATCAAAAAAATCCGATTTTTTTTTTTTTTTTTTTTTTATTTTTTTTTTTTAAAAAAATCATGATTTTTATCCACCCTGGGCTCAGCTGACATTTGTATGAGGGGGTATCTTGAGATGCACTCATTTTTCACTTTAATTAAAATGCATTGACAAGTGAGGCAATCAGAATCTAATTTCTTATTCCTGGGGCAGACTAGGGAAGAGCAGGGCTTTCCTGTCTTAAAAAGCAAAGTAATATGACACATATAATAATGCACTTCCACAACTTGTGTAATTACCAGTCATTATATAATTGATTCTGCTGCATTGTCTGTGCAAGCCATCATAATGCCAGCATCGCCTAATAATCCCAAAGACAATCCCGAGTGCCTACGTCCAGCGTACTGTTAGATGACTGGGTATGACTAATAGGGTGTGGCGATGTGACTGCTGCTACCAATACAATGGTCCCTTTGTATGTTCTGCAATGGTGGGCTACATGACATAATGGTTTGGAAAACTGCTTCATTTTTTTTTCATTTTGGCCTGAGAAACTGCTTTTTGATCTTCCCTCTTCACTTTATTTATTTTATTGTTCTCTTCTAGGCCTCCGGTGTGATGGTTTCCGATGTTGTTGTTGAAATCTTCAATGCAATGAAGGTTCGCAAGTCCTGTACTTCCGAGGAGGCAAAGAAGCGCCTGAAGGCTGTCATATTCTGCCTGAGTCCTGACAAGAAAACAATTATTCCAGAAGAAGGCAAACAAATCTTAGTAGGAGATTGTGGTGAAAAAATCTCCGATCCCTACAAGTACTTTGTGGAAATGCTACCATGTGATGACTGCCGCTATGCCCTATATGACTGCTGCTATGAAACAAAGGAGACTAGGAAGGAGGACCTTGTCTTTTTCTTCTGGTGAGATGCTGAGACAGAAATTGCACTAGGAATTCAAAAAGTAATCCTTCAAAAGGAAATGATGAAACTTGAGGATGGATAAGGACCTGGAGGAGGAAATGTCACTATTGATTAGCAAGTTGAGCAATACATCTGATATATCAATAGGGTAGGCAATAAATGTCTGACTGCTGGGACCTTAGCTGTTTAGACACTTATCTTCTGTTAGCATGCTACAGATAACTGTAAGGAGATTTCATAGAAAATATAAATAAATCAATTTCATGTGATAAGATCCTTGGATGTCACATTCTCAATACAAGAATTTGTAGGTTGACTATGCTAATCTAGGTGGTGTAGCTGGGTGCAATAATATGGAAACGGTGCCACCTCCGATGAATATCTTTAGAAATTCATTAGAGGTTGTAGACTTCTGAATCCAATCACCGTGCAGTGCACATGCTGTCAGGATTTGCTGGTACAGACTTCTTAGACCAGACAACTTATTTAATGTTGGAAACCATGAGTACCCATGAAGCTTCTGCTCATGTCCTCCAGCTCCTGAGTTTACCAGTTGTAATCTCATGCATGTACTATTTGTTATTTTGGTTGCATACAATATGATCTTGCCTCCTGTAGAAAGGGCTTTTAAAATTGTGATGTCATCCCTAATGAAGGGGGTCTGGTAATTTAAAGGACTCATTTGTGCATGGGTTGCACTTGGTTTTGGAATGACCTGTAGACAGGTGTCTTTTGGAAGATGGCTGCCATGTCTTTCTAATTACTTCCCCTTAAACTCCATGGACACAGAATGTGTTTGTATATTGGTCCCAGTAAGTTATTTACTTCCCAGACTGATTCAGTATGCAGGATTACATGTGTCCAATCCCAGTATCTCCCATAATTTGGATGAATGTGGTTGAGGCAGTGCTAGGGCCTAGAAAGCTGCTGATTATCTGCCCAAGGAAGGTCAGAACTGGAGAATTTAGATGGTTCTGGTATATGGCCAGACCTCTTTTCCTGATCCTCCAGTTAGTAACATGATTACTGGCCATGGAGGACACTTACTACAAATTCTTAACCAGAGGTGGTAATATCTTGGGCAATTGTTACTAATCCTACTTCAATGTCTTTTGTATTTTTTAAATCAAAGGCTGTATTTGTATGTGGTAGATTCTGCACATAAAAAGTAGTGTCAGACTTGCAACACTTCAGTTAAAATTCTCATGTAACACACTTGTGGCAAAATTCACTTTTTTTTTTTTTTTTTTTTTCCCTCCATGGTTTAGTCGTATTTGTCTTGAAAGTTACTGGTGGATCAATTTCATAGGAAATCCCAATTATCCTTGGAGTTGGGATCGGGACTAATGTGAAATGCGGCAGTCTGTACGTGGCATAAGCAAGAGACATAATGATCAATTTCACTTCAAATATAATCCGAACTACACTTTCTGATCATGGCAAGTTGGAGCCATCAAGTATCTAGGCTCTTGTTAGGGCATGTGTTTGGAAATCTAGTGGATCCCAACAGTTTTTAAGCAGTCTTTTTAATCATCATATACTTGATTCTGCTTTATGAGCACAAATGTGAACAAACCCTTACAGCAAAGGAAGAGGCTGCTTGGGATCCTTTTCTTCATACCTGTGTGCAATGATCTCCCTCCACAGATCATGCAAATTCAGGGTTACAATAGTGTAGCTTTTACATCTGATGTAACTTGTGGTAGTTTAACAGATTTCCATTCACAGATCTCAAAGATACTAATTGTCAAGTGAACTAGTGCATTCATTGTAGTGCCTTGAGGGTTAAGGACACCAGTAGACTCATTAGTGTCTAGATCAGTAGACTGTACAGTATGAGGATACCGTAGATCAGTAGACTGAGTATACTGTACCAATTTTGTGAGCTGTTAAAGGCAAGAACCCTTCCAAGATGCTTTGCCCTAAACTGCCACCAGTGACTTGTGCATAGTTAATATTAGTATAACACTTTCACATAGTACTTGATGACTGACATCTTGGCCAAATCCTAAACACACTGCCCAGTCAAGACTACCCCAGTATAGGTTAACTCTGCCACAGCCTAAACTGGGACCAGTAAAATGTGCATTCACCAAGGATGGTTTACATTGATGCAACCTGGTCCATTGATTTGATGTATTTTATTAATTGGAGGATTGTGCTTAACATTTACCAATCTGGCATCCATAAAATAAGTCTTGGACCATTGAGGACATGGTTTGAATGCCCCAGTACTAAATCTTTTTTCTTTTTTTGCAGGGCTCCTGATGAAGCACCACTGAAAAGCAAAATGATATATGCCAGTTCTAAAGATGCAATCAAGAAGAAATTTGCAGGTGAGTACCTGAAACTAACCTAATTATATTCACAATATTCATGAAAATAGATGACGTTCTCACTTTTTTTTTTTTTTTTTTTTTTCCCCCTCCCTTTTCAGGTTGTAAGCACGAGGTGCAGGTAAACAACAGAGCTGATATAAGAGACCGTTGTACCCTGGCTGAGAAACTTGGTGGCAACACTGTCACCTCTGTGGAAGGAATACCTCTGTGAAGACCTCATTGCCTCCACTCCCAGTGTCTGTGCCACTTCTTAAAGGGGCTTCCATGTTATGATCCCCCAACAGGGTCTTCTCTGTTGCCCTTAAACCCTACACTCTCTTGATGAGGGAATCATTAATTCTACAAGCAGGCTTCTCCTTCAAGCCATTCCCCTGCCCCAGCAGGCATTAATGTCCCTGTAGTACATTTTGTTCTTCTTTTTTTTTTTTTTTTCCTTCCAACAGAGGCAGCTTTCCATCATAGTTATGAACTGGTCCTCCTGCCCCTTTATTTGTCACTTGCCTCCGAAGCTGAGTTATTTTGCCAAATGCAACCTGGCATCTTACCCATTTTTTTTTTTTTTTTTTTCCCTCACTGCGCAGTGGTTACAAAACTGGGCTCTGTAGATGTGGATACCATATTCTAGACACCTAAACATCATTCAAACTGCAACCCATAATGTGCTGCTTGTGGGTTGGCCTCTAACATTCCCAGAACTAGCTTTTCATTTTGTCAGATGATCGCACCTCCAAATTCCACTTTTGTGCAACATTCCCTTTTTTTTTTTTTTTTTTTTTTTTTTTTTGTTACCCTCCTGGCATTTTGCAGGGTATTAAGTACTTGTAGTATTGTTAGGAAACCTTTTTAAGAAGCTTGTAATGGCACCTTTATTTGTAAACCTCTAGTAGCACAGAATTCCTTTTAACTTAAGCAGAGTATAGGACATGGCTCTTTGCTCCAGTCCAGCATTCCATATTTCGTTTTTTGAAATAGATGGCCGCACATTAAGTATAGTTTTTTTGCCAATTTCCTCAATTTGATGACCCTTATTTGGACACTTGTGTGTTTAGAGGTGGGTCTATTGGGAGGGTAAAAGAAATAGATGACTGAAGCCTTTCACCACCTACAACTCCCTTTCCCCAACCCGTCCCTCAGTCACTTGTTCATTGCGGTCTTTAATTCCTTTTGTCTTGCGTTACTAATATGGAAGTCATAATGGCAGATCTGACATTAATAAACCAATAAAGGAATCAATTTCATGTGGTCTTTTGTTTTTACTATGCCATTTCCTTAATTCAAAGGGGATTTTTTTTTTTCCAAAATGACAGGATGGGTATTAAATGTGTGAATGATGGAAAGGGGGTGTTGGTCCCAAATCACTGGCATTTGCTAAAGCCAACAGATCCATGGAGAGGAGAATCTACTGGTCCAGTTGGTCTTCAGATGCAGTGAAGAGGAATTGTAGTGGTCACAGCAGATGCAATTACTGGGGTAGTTTATAGAAGGTCTTGGTGTTTTTTTTTTTTTGTGGGGTGTCTTAATGCAGGTTTGCATCTATGCACAATGGTCCTGATTTATTTAGACTGGCCTTTTGCAGGCCAATGTTAAATGGTTTGTTGGCACAAGATTTGCCAAAAAATTGGAAGTATCCTCTTCAACTTGCTTTTGCATATAGTCACTATAGCCAGAGCTGGTTTACACCTTTCTTGGACGAGGTTAACGTGTTATGGCCACACGTCAGGACTTTAGTCTGAAGAACTGGATGTGGCACATCTGCCAACAAGGCTGTTGACTGACTTGGTCTGCTTTTATTAGTTTGTGCTCAGATAATTTTCAGCAAAGTAATGGCTTCATTAAAGTTGCTGGATTTTCCCATGACAGCCCCACCTGAGAGGGTATCTGCCCACCAGGAGAGGAAACCTACTGACTAAAAAGGTGGTACTTCTCCACATCAGTTCAGTTTCCTGTCCTTGTGGGACCCTACAGAATCAAGCGGTACACTTAGCCAGGAGGTTTTCTGGAAATTCAGGATGCCATCCGTGGGTGAGGTAACGCCAACCAGTAGGTTGGTGTGGTGCAGGCAGAGACCTCTTAAGTAAATGTCTCCATCCTGCACAGGTCCCAGGTAGGCACGTGCTGAGAATTGCAGCGACATCCCAGCAATGTGCGTCGAGATGCGCTTCTGGGTCTGGATATGGCTGGGGAGCTGGCATGGCCTAAAGCTGAGCATGTGGGAAAGCGAGGTCACCCGTGTCTGCACGGGACGCAGGAGGTATTTACATCGGGGGGAGGTGGGGCCACCCAATATTTAAAGGAAAGTGCCCAGGAAGATAGTGGCATTTCCTGCTGTATCCAGACACAGATGAGCCGCAGCAGCATTGCCCAACACTACCACCATCTTTACTGCAATCAACGCAGGAGCCTCTCCAGCACCATCAGCAGTCGTATAGATAGCAAGACCAGCCTGAAGAGTAAGGCAGGTCACAAGCCCACTGCCAGTGGGAGACATTCTTCAGAACCAGCTCAGCCTCTGTCTCCAGTACTGTAGATTGATCAGCTGGATTGTGAGTGATCTATATGAATGTACACTATACTAAAAACAGCCTCCCTTCTGTTTCCTTGATGGGGGAAGACCCGTAAAGTGCAGTTCCAAGCAAAATAATAGGGATTGTGCCCTGTGCAAGGGAGATCTAACTAGCTCTTTAAGAGGCTCTTCCCTGAGTATACAGCAGACAATATCACAGGAGACACCCGAGTTTGCTATGGATCTAAAGTCCATCATTAGATCGGAGGTCCAGGAGTCCTTAAAAGACCTGATGGGGCAGAGAGGAAAGGGGAAGCCAGAACCACTGTATTCAGAGTCTGAGGGATCAGTGGAACTTGGAGGGGAGAGTTCATCTGATAAGGACACTGGGGGGGGGGGGGGAAAGGTCCTCCCCAGCGGAAGAGACTGCCAGACTGGTTAGAGCCATAAGGGCCACTATGGTCATCTCGGATCCCAAGTCAACCAAGACAGTTCAGGACATTGGGGGTTTGGGTCAAGAGAAGAGACATTCCAGTTAATGAGAACATCAAGATGCTCATCAACAAGGAATGTAAGAAGCCAGAGGAAAGGGCTGCTACCATCTTCAAAAAGGAGATATCCTTTTGAGGAGGAGGCAGGCATATGGGAGAAAACCCCAAAAGACTGACGTTGCAGTGGCGAAATCAGTTAAAAATCCACGGTGCACTTTTGAAGACCTGGGGACTCAAAAAGATAGTTTAGACAAAAAGGCCGTAACCTTCATCAAGCAAGCCTGGGAGTCTTTGGTGGGTTCATTAAAACTGGCGATAGCCGCAACCTGCAAGGCGACGTCATTGATGGTGTGGCTACACCAACTAGGAGACCATCTGGAAACTATACCCCAAGGAATGAGATTCTGGCGGATCTTCCACTGTTGCAGGGAGCAGCTTCCTTTTTGGCCGATGCCAGGTTAGCAGCAAGATCAGCGAACCTCTCTAACACTACCTGTAGAGCTATATGGCTCAAAAGCTGGGCGGGGGATGCTCAGTCCAAAACTAGGCTATTCTCTATTCCATGTGACGGCAAATATCTGTTTGGTCAAGCTTTGGACGATATTCTTGATAAGGCAGCGGACAAGAAAAAAAGGTTTTCCTATTGTATCACGTCCTCAGTTTAAAAGTTTCTTTTGGAGGAGAAAATATAAGATGAGTAGGCCACCCAAGAAACAGGGTGACTGGAGCGATAAGAAGCCAAAAATGCAAGGGTTTCATGTTTGGGGGGCCCCTCGTCAAGGAACCGAAAATCCTCCAAGTAATGGGCTGTCCCACTTCCAAACGGCCTGGGAGAAAATCTCTGCCAATACCTGGGTGCTGAATATAATAAATCAGGGCTAAAAATAGAGTTTGCATCTATTCCCAGGCACAGCTTCAGATCTCATCCCCCAGATCCTGGAAGGTACAACAGGCCCTGGAAGCGGAGGTGTTGCTCTTGCTTCAAAAGAGGATGCTAGTGTAGATGCCCGTTCAGCAGCAGGGGAGGGGATTTTATTCTCCTGTTTCTGATAGAAGCCAGACCTCTCATACAGGACTATCCTCAATCTGAAAGGCCTCAACAGATTTGTGGTCTACAAACCATTCAAGATGGTCAATAAAGACAGCAATCAAGATCTTGTTCCCGGGCTGTTCTGAGTGTCTTTAGCTCTAACAGATGCATATTACCTTGCCACCATTCGTTAGGAAGAACAGCTAGTCATAATGGTAGTGGTACATGTAAAAGGACAACTCGTGCATTTCCAGTACAGAGCGCTGCCCTGTGGTCTGTCCATGGGCCCCGAGAATTTTCAAGATTTCCCCCAGCCCCTCCCCCCGAGATCGTCAGGACAGAAGAATGAAGTACTCAACTAAATTACATCCGGAATCCAATCTTGATTGGATGATAAATATAGAAAAGTCGAGGCTGCAGCCCCTCAAGGTTCAATCCTTCTTGGAGCTTATTTTGGACTCTGAGAAACAGGTCTGTCTCCTACCAGGGGGAAAGAGGGACGAGATTATAGCCCAACTGTCAGCAGTTTTGACCAACCCGATCATGTCCCTGAGGAAAGCCCTGTTTCTTCTACGATCAATGACATCATGCAGTGCAGTGGGCCCAATGTCATTCCAGGGCTTTTCAGCAGGATGTCCTAGAAGGGCAAAGGAGGCTGGCTGGATGTCTGGAGGGGAAGATTATGCTTTCCTAGGAAGTGGTAGACTCCATGGCCTGGTGGCTAAATCCAGGGAATCTTATCGCACGGCGTCCCATGGTCCTTTCCAATATCAGATGTGATTGTGATAGACGCAAGTGCAGATGGATGGGGGGGCGTATCTCAGAGACAATATAACACAAGGGATCTGGTCAGACAGAAGCAGACAGTTCCTCAAACTACAGGGAACTATTAGCGATAAAAAAAACGCAGTCATAGAGTTCCTTCTCCGTTTAGAACGGGGCCATGTTCAAATCTCAGACAATCAAAGTTCTGTAGCCTATAACAATCACCAAGGGGGGGTACAAGGTCCCGGCCCCTAATATGGCTAGCTAAGGAGATTTTCCAGCCCATGGCGGAACATCAGCTACAGATATCAGCCCTACGCATAAAGAGAACGGGGAAGCAGACTTCCTCAGCCGGACAACTTTGAAATGGGGGGAATGGGAACTGGATCCATCTGTCTTTCAGTAGATTGTGAATATTTGGGGGCAGCCAGAGAGAGATCTATTTTCCAAAAGAAAGAACAGGAAAACAAAGCGCTTCTGTTCCCTGAACCCAAGAGAAAGACCATATGCAGTAGATGCACTGCAGATCCCTTGGGATTTCCGACTAGCCTATGCTTTTCCACCCATTAATGTTGATCCTGGCAGTTCTGAGGAAGATTCGGGTGGAAGCGGCTGATGTCATCCTCATTGCTCCTTTCTGGCACAGGAGACCATGGTTTTCTTGGATGAGAAGAATGTCCTTGGCAGATCTCTGGGTGCTCCTGGATGTCCCAGGTCTGCTCAGGCAGGGCCCAGTGTCGCATCCTCAGAGGTTAGGTCTCCATTTGACTGCCTGGATTTTGAGAGAGCACTGCTAAAACAAGGTTTTCTCTGGCCTTGGTAGCTACTCTGATGCAGAGTAGAAAACCCATAATTTCGGCTTTTCTCAGGACAGTCTGTTCGGGGTACGGTCCCAATCAGAGAGATCCTAGAATTCCTTCAGAGGGGTATGGAGATAGGCCTGGCCACCCGCACCCTTAAGGTGCAGGTATCTGCCTTAGGAGCCGTTTACAACTATAACCTGGCGGCTGATAGGTGGGTGGTTAGGTTCATTAAAGGATGCCAGAGGTCCAGCTAAAAAAAAAAATGCCTCCATGGGATTTGAACTTGATCCTAGAAGCCTTAACAAGATCACCCTTTGAGCCTATACATGAGGTGCCAGACAAGATACTAGCACTTAAACCAGTAATTCTAGTAGACCTAACGTCGGTGCGTAGGGTTAGTGATTTGCAGGCCCTATCCATTAATCACTCCTTCATGCAGGTGTTAGATGATAGGGTGGTGTTGAGGCCAGATCCAGCGTATTTCCCCAAGGTGGCCTCCCAAGTTTCACAGGAGTCAGGGAGGTAGTTCTTCCCTCCTTCTATGGTGAACCAAAGACTGCAGAAGAACACAGGCTTTACACATTAGACGTCTTGAGGGCCCTGATACAGTACCTAGACAGAACTAGGCAATGTAGAAAGGATGAGACCTTATTCGTATCATTCCAGGGAAGTAGGAATGGGTGTGGTGTTACAAGGGGGACCATAGCTAGATTGATAAGGGACGCCATTAGCTTAACCTACACCTCTAGCAGTAGACCAGTTCTGGGAAATCTGAAAGCCCATTCCACCAGGGCTCTGGCGACCTCCTGGGCTGAGAGAGTGGAGGTGTCCATCGAGGAAATATGTAAGGCGGCCACATGGTCTTCTACGTTCTATAGACACTCGCCTCATTGTCCTGCTCTGTTGACCTGTCCTTTGGGAGGAAGGTGTTGCAAGCGGTGATCCCTCACTAGGGTGCTTTGATCTATATAAATCTCTCAGGTGGTCCTGTCATGGGAGAAGGGAAATAATTTAAGTTACTTACCGTTAACGGGATTTTACAGAGCCCATGACAGCACCCTTGTATTTCCTCCTCCTCCTTGTCACTTGTGGTGTGCACTATTAGGGGTGTTAAGAGAAATGTATTTGGTGATGGTTATGCTACTAACTGGAGGTCCTCTCGTGCTCTGAAACGAAACTGATGCGGAGGAGAGGTACTGCCTTTTTATTCAGTAGGTTTCCTGTCCTGGTGGGAGGATACCCTCTCTCAGGTGGTGCTGCCATGGGCTCTGTAAAATCCCGTTAACGGTAAGTAACTTAGATTTTTCCTAAATACAGTTTATTTGTGGGGGAGGTGAAGGCTGTACAGATGAGGGGCAAATGGCTGTAAGGGTAAATTCACACTAGGTGTTTTTAAAGCCGATTTTTTTGGCAGGAAAGAAGCTGCAGAATTTAGGTGCTACATTTGTATCTTGTGCATGCTGAAAGTTTAGTGCAAAAAAAGTCCTATAGAATTTAAGTTTTGGGCACAAACGGCAAAACCTGATGTCTGTATTTTTGCTGCAGATTTTCAGCATTTTTTTTTTTACCACTCGTTCATTTCAATGGGTGAAAACCGCTGAAAAGTGACATGCTCTAATGTGCAAAAAAAAAAACATTCAAAGCACAAAAACCAAGGGGTGTGTTGCTTGAGGTTTCTGAAATCTCAGACTTTGCTGGTACTGAAACTTAGCTGAAAACGTGCATAAAAAAAACCTAGTGTGAACTAAACCCTAACTATTTCTGCAGTCACTTCCAACTTTTTCCCTGTGCAGCAGAACTCTTAACATTTTTTTTTGCAATTTAGAGTTAATTCACCAAAAACTGTATGCACGTAGAGAAGCCTCAGGCCGGCTTACACTGACAAGATAGAAGCTACGGCTTTGCAGTTGATGAAATGGCTCTTTTGCAATCCTAAATGGGCAAACCCACTAGTTGCACCCAGTCTCTGCCGCTTTCAATGGCATCAACAACATCTGTTCTACACAAAGGGTATGTGCCCACGGTCAGGAACTGCTGCGTGTAAGTTTTTTGGCTTAGACCACTGATACTTGTTACAGGCCTCCATGCTCAGACTTCTCACTTGCTGACGTGTGAGCAGATACTGATTGTGTCCAGTCCCATCCTCTGCACTAAATACACTGCTGACTTTACTTCTTAGGCCGGCGTCACAGTAGCGAGTTTGATGCGAGTTAGTCGCACGACTTTCTCGCATCAACACCCGGCACGGCCGCCCGCTCTCGGACCAGAGTGCGCGGCTGCATGTATTTCTATGCCGCCGCGCACTTGGGTCCGAGAGCGGGCGGCCGTGCCAGGTGTTGATGCGAGTAAGTCGTGCGACTAACTCGCATCAAACTCGCTACTGTGACGCCGGCCTTACACATTACATCTTCATTTCACAACTGCCTGTATTTGGAACAGGATTTACTGCAAATACCTCCCCCAAAAATACTTTAATGTAATCGCAATAGTTTTTTTTGTACACTTAGAGTGGATCCTGCTCCAAAAGGAAAAAAAGAAAACCTTCAAATACTTTTGGCATAAAGTTGCAAATTTCAGTAGGAAAACATGTCTAAAGCAAGGCAAAGTGGGTGTAATTCTAGTAGTAATATGAGCTTAAAAGGGCCCCCATAGGCTTCTACTATAGAGCTGTAGGCACTGAATGTACTCTCTTTTCATGTATATGGGAGGAGACACCATAGCCTGTGTCTTTTTGATTTATTTGATTTTATTCTTTAATGTCTCAAAAATTAAAATAAGTGTATTCACCATACCGATTTTCTCCCCCCCTCCCCCCAGATTGTAATTGGCAGGGATTGGCTGCAGCGGTCGCATGCACATATACAAAGTAAAGAGAATGGTGGAGACCCTGTCCACGAATGAAGAGTTGTGACTGCATATCTGTAGTGAGTGTATACTTCATTTGATTATTTTCAAGGGGGGTGGACACAGGGGTGAACCTAGCCTCTCTGCTGCCTGAGGCGAACTGCAAAACGGCGCCCCCCCATTGTAAAATCAGTACAAATAAATCAGGTTTCCTAACGTGACGCACATGTGAAATACATACACTTTTAAATAGGAATATGTTTGAAACATCGATTTTTATATGTGTTAAAGTTCTGTATAAGTAGTACACCTTGTAAACACATGGCTCCACTCCGTAAACCTTGTACACATGCGGCTTTGGACCATACACCTCATACACATGCGGTTCCGCTCCGTACACACGCGGCTCCACGCCGTACACCCCGTACACACATGGCTCTGCTCCGTACACACATGGCTCAAGCACGGAGCCCTGTGTGTACGGAGCTGAGCGGCTCAGCTCCGTACACTTTGTACACACATGGCTCCGTTTCGTACGCCCCGTACACACAGCACTGCTACATCCACATCGTACACACGGCTCCGCTCTGTACGCTTCGTACACACACGGCTCCGCTCCGTACACCTCGTACACACACGGCTCCGCTCCGGTACACCTCGTACACACGCGGCTCCGCTCCGTACACCTCGTACACACGCGGCTCCGCTCCGGTACACTCGTACACACACGGCTCCGCTCCGTACTCCTCGTACACACACGGCTCCGCTCCGTACTCCTCGTACACACACGGCTCCGCTCCGTACACCTCGTACACACGCGGCTCCGCTCCGTACACCTCGTACACACGCGGCTCCGCTCCGTACACCTCGTACACACGCGGCTCCGCTCCGGTAACCTCGTACACACGCGACTCCGCTCCGTAACCTCGTACACACGCGGCTCCGCTCCGTACACCTCGTACACACACGGCTCCGCTCCGTACACCTCGTACACACGGCTCCGCTCCGTACACCTCGTACACACGGCTCCGCTCCGTACACCTCGTACACACACGGCTCCGCTCCGTACACCTCGTACACACACGGCTCCGCTCCGTACACCTCGCACACACACGGCTCCGCTCCGTACACCTCGCACACACACGGCTCCGCTCCGTACACCTCGCGCACACACACGGCTCCGCTCCGTACACCTCGTACACACACGGCTCCGCTCCGTACACCTCGTACACACACGGCTCCGCTCCGTACACCTCGTACACACACGGCTCCGCTCCGTACACCTCGTACACACACGGCTCCGCTCCGTACACCTCGTACACACACGGCTCCGCTCCGTACACCTCGTACACACACGGCTCCGCTCCGTACACCTCGTACACACACTGCTCCGCTCCGTACACCTCGTACACACACGGCTGCGCTCCGTACACCTCGTACACACACGGCTGCGCTCCGTACACCTCGTACACACACGGCTGCGCTCCGTACACCTCGTACACACACGGCTCTGCTCCGTACACCTCGCACACACACGGCTCTGCTCCGTACACCTCGCACACACACGGCTCTGCTCCGTACACCTCGCACACACACGGCTCTGCTCCGTACACCTCGCACACACACGGCTCCGCTCCGTACACCTCGCACACACACGGCTCCGCTCCGTACACCTCGTACACACACGGCTCCGCTCCGTACACCTCGTACACACACGGCTCCGCTCCGTACACCTCGTACACACACGGCTCCGCTCCGTACACCTCGTACACACACGGCTCCGCTCCGTACACCTCGTACACACACGGCTCCGCTCCGTACACCTCGTACACACACGGCTCCGCTCCGTACACCTCGTACACACACGGCTGCGCTCTGTACACCTCGTACACACACAGCTACGTACACCTCGTACACACGGCTCCGCTCCGTACACCTCGCACACACACGGCTCTGCTCCGTACACCTCGCACACACACGGCTCTGCTCCGTACACCTCGCACACACACGGCTCTGCTCCGTACACCTCGCACACACACGGCTCTGCTCCGTACACCTCGTACACACACGGCTCCGCTCCGTACACCTCGTACACACACGGCTCCGCTCCGTACACCTCGCACACACACGGCTCTGCTCCGTACACCTCGCACACACACGGCTCCGCTCCGTACACCTCGCACACACACACGGCTCCGCTCCGTACACCTCGCACACACACGGCTCCGCTCCGTACACCTCGCACACACACGGCTCCGCTCCGTACACCTCGCACACACACGGCTCCGCTCCGTACACCTCGTACACACACGGCTCCGCTCCGTACACCTCGTACACACACGGCTCCGCTCCGTACACCTCGTACACACACGGCTACGCTCCGTACACCTCGTACACACACGGCTCCGCTCCGTACACCTCGTACACACACGGCTGCGCTCTGTACACCTCGTACACACACAGCTACGTACACCTCGTACACACGGCTCCGCTCCGTACACCTCGCACACACACGGCTCCGCTCCGTACACCTCGCACACACACGGCTCCGCTCCGTACACCTCGCACACACACACGGCTCCGCTCCGTACACCTCGTACACACACGGCTCCGCTCAGTACACCTCGTACACACATGGCTCCGCTCCGTACACCTCGTACACACACGGCTCCGCTCCGTACACCTCGTACACACACGGCTGCACTCTGTACACCTCGTACACACACGGCTGCGCTCTGTACACCTCGTACACACACAGCTACGTACACCTCGTACACACGGCTCCGCTCCGTACACCTCGTACACCTCGCACACACACACGGCTCCGCTCCGTACACCTCGTACACACACGGCTCCGCTCCGTACACCTCATACACACACGGCTCCTCTCCGTACACCTCGTACACACACAGCTCTGCTACATCCACACTGTAAACCCCTCCTGATCCCACACATACCTTCATCCAGCACCATGACAGAGCTTCACATGACACCTCACAATAAGTGATTTCACAGCTCACCTGCTCCCCCTCCCTCCCCTCACAATGACATTTTCACACAATTATTAGATGTTTCAATACAAAAGACTCTTTCACATCTGTGTATGTGATGGGGGACATGTGGCGGTTCTGTCTCAAGTGTGGATGTGATGGGGGGACATGTGACGGCTCTGTCACCTCTGTGGATGTGATGTGGGGACATCAACTTACCTTCATCCAGCACCATGACAACCAGCACAGCAGACCTGCACACAGGGAGCCTGACCATGTGACCCCTGACTCCTCCCTCACCTGTGACCTCATCACAGGTCCTGTGCGCACAGAGGAGGACAGCTAGCAAAGTCATTGCTCTGCTCTAAGAAGCTGAAGTGGAGAGCTGGGAGGGCGAGGAAGGGTGCATGGGGGTCGTGGCGGCTTCTCACTGCGGGACACATAGCACAGTGCGCAGGAGTGTACTGTGTGACTCGGCAGGGAATAAGGAGAGCCGGCACCACACCACGTGTTCTGAGTTCCGCTCTGCCTCCCCCTGGCTTCAGTGAGGAGCCACCGCCTGAGACAGAAGGCTCAACTCGCCTCATTATAGGTGCGCCCCTGGGTGGACAACCTCTTTAAAGAGGAGCTGTTTCCATAAATATACTTCTTTTTTTTTTTTTTTTTTTTTTTTTATGTAAAATTCCGCTATCCTTCTGAACCTGGTGTTTTCTTTTTGTTTCTATACCTCTCTGTTCTTGAGATTGTCCCCTTTATCTAAATATTGTCTTATTAGCCAAATGGGTGTGTCTTTATGGATTGCTCCCCTTTGGCTAAAAAAAACATGAACCTATGGGGAGGGCGTATCTCAGAAATAGGAGAGGTGCAGGAACATGGGGAAAACATCTGCGCATGTACATATGCAAGGTATTCTGTCGCTTGCATCTGCGTATGCGACATGGATAAATCATGCTCTCCATCAAACAGCGGCAGCAGGCGCTAAATCTGTGTCTATACAAAGGATTTGACGCTCCAATATCAAGAAAAATATCAACCAAGACCAAAATTATGAGCTTATATATCACGGGGTGTTAAGAGGGAAATTCACTAGACTGTCACTTTAATATTTTTATCATGTTTTATTTTATTTTTTTTAAACAAACTAAGTATTAACATTCTGCCGAAGAGAACTAGCGCAGCCTGTCGTGCTAAAATAACCCGTTTATGGTCAGCGGAGTCCATCACGCGCCGTTAGTGTCCTTAATGTGAATGATCCGACGTTACTCTTCAGCTACTAACAACTGTGCAGATAATACATGTACTAGAGGGACCATTTATTGCTTTTACGTCAAAATTTTTGTGCAAATTACAACATTTAATTGTCGTAAATTCCTAAGCGAAATTTACAAAAAGGTTTTACGCCATTTATTACACTATATTAGAGTACTTACACCCAGGGCCGGCGTCAGCACCCGGCACACCCGGGCCAGTGCCGGGGCCCTGAGCAGGCGGGGGGGCCCTGAGCAGTCTGGCACCCCCGCGCGGAGAGCGGTGTCAGCGCCGCCACTGGGCCCCCCCCCCGCCTGCTCAGGGCCCCGGCAGCAGCTGGCAACAATACTTACCTCTCCCGTGCCTCCGCTGCCGCAGCTCCGGGCTCCAGGGGGCGCCGGCGCTTCCTCTCACAGCCGGCCGCTGAATGACGTCATCATTCAGCGGCCGGCTGTGGCACAGAGTGCGGGGACGCTGAACAGGTAAGACGTCTCTGTGTGTGTGTATGTAGTGCGGTGCTTTGTGTGTGTATGTATGTATGTATGTGTGTGTGTGTGTATGTATGTATGTGAGAGAGTGCTTGTGTGCTGTCTGTGTGTGATGATGGGCAGGCATTGCTGATAATGGGGAGGCATTGATGATGGGGAGAAGATGATGATGGGCAGGCATTGCTGATAATGGGGAGGCATTGATGATGGGGAGAAGATGATGATGGGCAGGCATTGCTGATAATGGGGAGGCATTGATGATGATGGGGAGAAGATGATAATGGGCAGGCATTGATGATGGGGAGAAGATGATGATGGGCAGACATTGATGATGATGGGGAGAAGATGATAATGGGCAGGCATTGATGATGGGGAGAAGATGATGATGGGCAGACATTGATGATGATGGGGAGGAGATGATGATCGGCAGGCATTGCTGATAATGGGGAGGCATTGATGATGATGGGGAGAAGATGATAATGGGCAGGCATTGATGATGGGGAGAAGATGATGATGGGCAGGCATTGCTGATAATGGGGAGGCATTGATGATGATGATGGGGAGAAGATGATGATAATGGGCAGGCATTGATGATGATGGGGAGGAGATGATGATCGGCAGGCATTGCTGATAATGGGGAGGCATTGATGATGATGGGGAGAAGATGATAATGGGCAGGCATTGATGATGGGGAGAAGATGATGATGGGCAGGCATTGCTGATAATGGGGAGGCATTGATGATGATGATGGGGAGAAGATGATGATAATGGGCAGGCATTGATGATAATGGGCAGGCATTGATGATGGGGGAGAAGATGATGATGATGATGGGCAGGCATTGATGATGATGGGGAGGCAATCATGATGATAATGGGGAGTCTTTCCACAGCGCCCTTTCCTGAGCTGTTACAGTGCAGAACGCAGTACAGCGCAGAGGAGAGCTCCATATTTTGTATGGAGCATTATATGGGGACCAGTATCCTGTATGGAGCATTATATGGGGACCAGTATCCTGTATGGAGCATTATATGGGGACCAGTATCCTGTATGGAGCATTATATGGGGACCAGTATCCTGTATGGAGCATTATATGGGGACCAGTATCCTGTATGGAGCATTATATTGGGTCCAGTATTCTGTATGGAGCATTATTTTGGGTCCAGTATTCTATATGGAGCATTATATGGGGGGTGACATCCTGCATGGGGTATTATATGGGTGATGAGGGGGAGACTGTGGTGCCCATAATATTGTATGGAGGACTGTACTGTCCGGTCTGTACTGTGCGCTGTGAGGATTTGGCGGTTATTGAGCTATTGTACAATTTACAATAGATATTAGTCATGTAATGGAAGAAGTGAAGTATTTGGCATTGTACTATACCCATATTTCTCTGCAGTATCTGTGCATCATGAATCGTGGTCTGTGTTAAAGGGGCCCACTGAGGCTCTTTCGCCCGGGGCCCATAAAAACCTGGAGCCGGCCCTGCTTACACCAAAAAAATTATACTTTTTGGTGAGGAATACAACATATTTATGATTACTTTTGTACATAAGTCATAAAAAAAGCATTTATTAAAAAAAGGACATAGGTGTCTCAGGAGGAAAAAAAAGGTGCTGAGCAAATATTTACATTTATGGCATAAACCTTTTTTACCCCCCATGCGTGAAAGGTTTTGCAATTTGTGCAACAGTTAATGCCTTTGTCTCAGGCTCTTATCTGACATTGGGCAGTGTACAAAGGTGAAAAAGTGGCGCGGGTGTCAATTGCGTCAAATATATAGTTCAGGTGCAACATTTCGACATTAAAAAAAAAAAAAAAAAAAATACAGTGGCAGAGATGTAAATATTTGCCGCAAATTACGTAATTTTTGATTAATGTGGTTTGCAATACTGTATACGATGACTTGCCTTGACGTGTCCTTTAGTCCTTCAAATTTATAAGGACTCTACTAGTGATGAGTGAACATGCTCGGGTGCTAACAGAGTGTCTTCTGCGTGCTCGAAAAATATGTTTGAGTCCCCGCGACTGTTCGACAGCCGCAACACATGCAGGGATTTCCAAACAAACGGGTATTCCTGCATGTGTTGCGGCTGTTGAACAGCCGCGGGGACTCAAACATATTTTTCGAGCACGCCAAAGACACTCAGTTAGGGCTCGAGCATGCTCAGATAATACCTTAACCGAGCACATTCGCTCATCACTACTCTTTACATAGGCACTCTGGATGCGTATGCTTTTTTTAATACATTAGGTGCTTTGCTCCATGTGCATACGCCTGAAAATTCTTTTTTTTTCTGGCAGAAATTATAGTCAAACAGTGGTCTCATCTCATTCTGCCATGCTCTACCAACTTTTTAGAAAAGTGCTTAGAAAAAAAAATAGTCTCAAATTATTAGAGACATAATTTGTGACATCTTTAAAGCAAAAAAAAAATGTCAGGTCAGTGATAAACGTTTCTCACTTTTTCTAATACTTATTCAATCCATTCTTCAGCGCTCGTGGTTCTTTCCTGGCTGGACATGCTCCCTGGTGGACTAGAAGTTACAGGGAATGGATCATCTCTAGAATGAATCTCTTCCTTGTGGACATTACTATAGAATTATCGTTTATTTTTCATTCATGGAGAACTATAGTAGAAGATATTGGCCAACAGTTCAGTGCATACAGGCCTATGTATCCTGGAAGGTTAGTGGGCTCTTTGACTTGAGAAAGGTTCATTAATTTGCATGCTTGGCAGTAAGTGCTGGTAGACGCAGTTCTTTGAAATGACGCCCCATTAATAATACTGTCTTATAAGGAGTGACTGGGACTACTGCACAGGAGGTGACTGCCGTGCAGCAGGGGGTTGACCCCACCGTGTAATGTCACCGCCAGCTTCTTGGTGGCACGTTGGATTAGGGCGCTGTCGGGATGCTGGTGTTGCAGGTGATGTAGGTGGCTCTCCTGGCTGTCGGCTGTGTATCCACAGTCTTCACACACATACAGCTTGGTCCTCCGCTCCTTGTAGGCATAATTTTGTTGTATTCCATGGATCTTCTTCAGATGGGACTCCAAAGAGCAGCGCTGGGTGAAGGCCTTGTCACAAAGGTGGCACTTGTAAGGGCGGACTCCTATAAAGAAAGAAATGGAAAGTTGTTTTCGACATTTTGGATGTATTTTTCTAATCAAGTCACAATGGTATGATTTTCATTTACGGGATATCTACATTCCTCTGGTCGGGATCTGGATTAGTTCTTGGGCTGAGTTTCCAGCAGAGTCAGAAAATGTTCTATTGTTTAAATCATTTTTTTTTAAATCTTTTATTTATTATGATCTTTAAAAAATATAAAATTTGTTATCTTGCAAATTTCAAACTGGTCACACAGTCTTTTTTTTATTCCCATACTTCTTGCCTTTTCAGGAAGAGTTTTCATCAGGCTCATTATTATCTGAGGCAATATTATAATTTTAACAGGTAACACCTCACAATAAGTGATTTCACAGCTCACCTGCTCCCCCTCCCCTCACAACGACATTTTCACACAATTATTAGATGTTTCGATACAAAAGACTCTTTCACCTCTGTGTATGTGATGGGGGACATGTGGCGGCTCTGTCACCTCTGTGGATGTGATGTGGGGACATGTGAAGCTCTATCATTACTGTGGATGTGATGTGGAGATGTGATGCTCTGTCACCACTGTGGATGTGATGGGGGACATGTGGCGGCTCTGTCACCAGTGTGGATGTGGTGGGGGGACATGTGACGGCTCTGTCACCTCTGTGGATGTGATGTGGGGACATGTGAAGCTCTATCATTACTGTGGATGTGATGTGGAGATGTGATGCTCTGTGACCACTGTGGATGTGATGTGCGGACGGCTCTGTCACCACTGTGGATGTGCGGTGGGGACATGTGATGCTCTGTCACCCCTGTGGATGTGAGGTGGGGACATGTGACACTCTGTCAGCACTGTGGATATGATGTGGGGACATGTGAAGCTCTATCACCACTGTTGATGTGATGTGGGGACATGTGAAGCTCTATCACCACTGTGGATATGATGTGGAGATGTGACACTCTGTCACCACTGTGAATGTGATGTGGGGACATGTGAAGCTCTATCATTACTGTGGATGTGATGTGGAGATGTGACACTCTGTCACCACTGTGAATGTGATGTGGGGACATGTGAAGCTCTATCACCACTGTGGATATGATGTGGAGATGTGACACTCTGTACACCACTGTGAATGTGATGTGGGGACATGTGAAGCTCTATCATTACTGTGGATGTGATGTGGAGATGTGACACTCTATCACCACTGTTGATGTGATGTGGGACATGTGAAGCTCTATCACCACTGGGATATGATGTGGAGATGTGACACTCTGTCACCACTGTGAATGTGATGTGGGACATGTGAAGCTCTATCATTACTGTGGATGTGATGTGGAGATGTGATGCTCTGTCACCACTGTGGATGTGATGGGGGGACATGTGACGGCTCTGCCACCAGTGGGATGTGATGTGGGGACATGTGACAGATCTGTCACCTCTGTGAATGTGATGTGGGGACATGTGACAGCTCTGTCACCTCTGTGGATGTGATGGGGGACATGTGACAGCTCTGCCACCAATGTGGATGATGTGGGGACATGTGACAGCTCTGCCACCAATGTGATGTGATGTGGGACATGTGACGGCT
Organism: Oophaga sylvatica; assembly: GCA_033576555.1. Classification (NCBI taxonomy): domain Eukaryota; kingdom Metazoa; phylum Chordata; class Amphibia; order Anura; family Dendrobatidae; genus Oophaga; species Oophaga sylvatica. The sequence continues at coordinate 68,707,004 of JARQOD010000010.1, forward strand.
CTGTCACCTCCGTGGATGTGATGTGGGGACATGAGAAGCTCTATCATTACTGTGAATGTGATGTGGAGATGTGATGCTCTGTCACCACTGTGGATGTGATGTGCGGATGGCTCTATCACCACTGTGGATGTGATGTGCGGGTGGCTCTATCACCACTGTGGATGTGATGGGGAGACATGTGACACTCTGTCACCACTGTGAATGTGATGTGGGGACATGTGAAGCTCTATCATTACTGTGGATGTGATGTGGAGATGTGACACTCTGTCACCACTGTGAATGTGATGTGGGGACATGTGAAGCTCTATCACCACTGTGGATATGATGTGGAGATGTGACACTCTGTCACCACTGTGAATGTGATGTGGGGACATGTGAAGCTCTATCATTACTGTGGATGTGATGTGGAGATGTGACACTCTATCACCACTGTTGATGTGATGTGGGGACATGTGAAGCTCTATCACCACTGTGGATATGATGTGGAGATGTGACACTCTGTCACCACTGTGAATGTGATGTGGGGACATGTGAAGCTCTATCATTACTGTGGATGTGATGTGGAGATGTGATGCTCTGTCACCACTGTGGATGTGATGGGGGGACATGTGACGGCTCTGCCACCAGTGTGGATGTGATGTGGGGACATGTGACAGATCTGTCACCTCTGTGGATGTGATGTGGGGACATGAGAAGCTCTATCATTACTGTGAATGTGATGTGGAGATGTGATGCTCTGTCACCACTGTGGATGTGATGTGCGGATGGCTCTATCACCACTGTGGATGTGATGTGCGGGTGGCTCTATCACCACTGTGGATGTGATGGGGAGACATGTGATGCTCTGTCACCACTGTGGATGTGATGTGGGGACATGTGACGGCTCTGCCACCAATGTGGATGTGAAGTGGGGACATATGACAGCTCAGTCATCTCTGTGGATGTGGTGTGGGGACATGTAAAGCTCTATCACCACTGTGGATGTGATGTGGGGACATGTGAAGCTCTATCACCACTGTGGATATGATGTGGAGATGTGACACTCTGTCACCACTGTGGATGTGATGTGGAGATGTGACACTGTCACCACTGTGAATGTGATGTGGGGACATGTGAAGCTCTATCATTACTGTGGATGTGATGCTCTGTCACCTCTGTGGATGTGATGTGGGGACATGTGATGCTCTGTCACCAATGTGGATGTGATGTGGGGACATGTGACGGCTCTGTCACCTCCGTGGATGTGATGTGGGGACATGAGAAGCTCTATCATTACTGTGAATGTGATGTGGAGATGTGATGCTCTGTCACCACTGTGGATGTGATGTGCGGATGGCTCTATCACCACTGTGGATGTGATGTGCGGATGGCTCTATCACCACTGTGGATGTGATGGGGAGACATGTGATGCTCTGTCACCACTGTGGATGTGATGTGGGGACATGTGACAGCTCTGCCACCAATGTGGATGTGATGTGGGGACATGTGACGGCTCTGTCACCTCCGTGGATGTGATGTGGGGACATGAGAAGCTCTATCATTACTGTGAATGTGATGTGGAGATGTGATGCTCTGTCACCACTGTGGATGTGATGTGCGGATGGCTCTATCACCACTGTGGATGTGATGTGCGGATGGCTCTATCACCACTGTGGATGTGATGGGGAGACATGTGATGCTCTGTCACCACTGTGGATGTGATGGGGACATGTGACGGCTCTGCCACCAATGTGGATGTGAAGTGGGGACATATGACAGCTCAGTCATCTCTGTGGATGTGGTGTGGGGACATGTGAAGCTCTATCACCACTGTGGATGTGATGTGGGGACATGTGAAGCTCTATCACCACTGTGGATGTGATGTGGGGACATGTGAAGCTCTATCACCACTGTGGATATGATGTGGAGATGTGACACTCTGTCACCACTGTGAATGTGATGTGGAGATGTGACACTGTCACCACTGTGAATGTGATGTGGGGACATGTGAAGCTCTATCATTACTGTGGATGTGATGTGGGGATGTGATGCTCTGTCACCACTGTGGATGTGATGTGGAGATGTGACACTGTCACCACTGTGAATGTGATGTGGGGACATGTGAAGCTCTATCATTACTGTGGATGTGATGTGGAGATGTGATGCTCTGTCACCACTGTGGATGTGATGTGGAGATGTGACACTCTGTCACCACTGTGAATGTGATGTGGGGACATGTGAAGCTCTATCATTACTGTGGATGTGATGTGGAGATGTGATGCTCTGTCACCACTGTGGATGTGATGTGGAGATGTGATGCTCTGTCACCACTGTGAATGTGATGTGGGGACATGTGAAGCTCTATCATTACTGTGGATGTGATGTGGAGATGTGATGCTCTGTCACCACTGTGGATGTGATGTGGAGATGTGATGCTCTGTCACCACTGTGGATGTGATGTGGGGACATGTGATGCTCTGTCACCAATGTGGATGTGATGTGGGGACATGTGACGGCTCTGTCACCTCCGTGGATGTGATGTGGGGACATGAGAAGCTCTATCATTACTGTGAATGTGATGTGGAGATGTGATGCTCTGTCACCACTGTGGATGTGATGTGCGGATGGCTCTATCACCACTGTGGATGTGATGTGCGGATGGCTCTATCACCACTGTGGATGTGATGGGGAGACATGTGATGCTCTGTCACCACTGTGGATGTGATGGGGGACATGTGACGGCTCTGCCACCAATGTGGATGTGAAGTGGGGACATATGACAGCTCAGTCATCTCTGTGGATGTGGTGTGGGGACATGTGAAGCTCTATCACCACTGTGGATGTGATGTGGGGACATGTGAAGCTCTATCACCACTGTGGATGTGATGTGGGGACATGTGAAGCTCTATCACCACTGTGGATATGATGTGGAGATGTGACACTCTGTCACCACTGTGGATGTGATGTGGAGATGTGATGCTCTGTCACCTCTGTGAATGTGATGTGGGGACATGTGAAGCTCTATCATTACTGTGGATGTGATGTGGGGATGTGATGCTCTGTCACCACTGTGGATGTGATGTGGAGATGTGACACTGTCACCACTGTGAATGTGATGTGGGGACATGTGAAGCTCTATCATTACTGTGGATGTGATGTGGAGATGTGATGCTCTGTCACCACTGTGGATGTGATGTGGAGATGTGACACTCTGTCACCACTGTGGATGTGATGTGGGGACATGTGAAGCTCTATCATTACTGTGGATGTGATGTGGAGATGTGATGCTCTGTCACCACTGTGGATGTGATGTGGGGACATGTGACGGCTCTGTCACCTCTGTGGATGTGGTGTGGGTACATGTGAAGCTCTATCACCACTGTGGATGTGATGTTGAGATGTGACACTCTGTCACCACTGTGAATGTGATGTGGAGATGTGACACTCTGTCACCACTGTGAATGTGATGTGGGGACATGTGAAGCTCTATCATTACTGTGGATGTGATGTGGAGATGTGATGCTCTGTCACCTCTATGGATGTGATGTGGGGACATGTGATGCTCTGTCACCACTGTGGATGTGATGTGGGGACATGTGACGGCTCTGTTACCGATGTGGTGTGGGGACATGAGAAGCTCTATCACCACTGTGGATATGATGTGGAGATGTGACACTCTGTCACCACTGTGAATGTGATGTGGAGATGTGACACTGTCACCTCTGTGGATGTGATGTGGGGACATGTGATGCTCTGTCACCACTGTGGATGTGATGTGGGGACATGTGACGGCTCTGTCACCACTGTGAATGTGATGTGGGGACATGTGAAGCTCTATCATTACTGTGGATGTGATGTGGAGATGTGATGCTCTGTCACCTCTGTGGATGTGATGTGGGGACATGTGATGCTCTGTCACCAATGTGGATGTGATGTGGGGACATGTGACGGCTCTGTCACCTCCGTGGATGTGATGTGGGGACATGAGAAGCTCTATCATTACTGTGAATGTGATGTGGAGATGTGATGCTCTGTCACCACTGTGGATGTGATGTGCGGATGGCTCTATCACCACTGTGGATGTGATGTGCGGATGGCTCTATCACCACTGTGGATGTGATGGGGAGACATGTGATGCTCTGTCACCACTGTGGATGTGATGTGGGGACATGTGACGGCTCTGCCACCAATGTGGATGTGAAGTGGGGACATATGACAGCTCATTCATCTCTGTGGATGTGGTGTGGGGACATGTGAAGCTCTATCACCACTGTGGATGTGATGTGGGGACATGTGAAGCTCTATCACCACTGTGGATGTGATGTGGGGACATGTGAAGCTCTATCACCACTGTGGATATGATGTGGAGATGTGACACTCTGTCACCACTGTGAATGTGATGTGGAGATGTGACACTGTCACCACTGTGAATGTGATGTGGGGACATGTGAAGCTCTATCATTACTGTGGATGTGATGTGGGGATGTGATGCTCTGTCACCACTGTGGATGTGATGTGGAGATGTGACACTGTCACCACTGTGAATGTGATGTGGGGACATGTGAAGCTCTATCATTACTGTGGATGTGATGTGGAGATGTGATGCTCTGTCACCACTGTGGATGTGATGTGGAGATGTGATGCTCTGTCACCACTGTGAATGTGATGTGGGGACATGTGAAGCTCTATCATTACTGTGGATGTGATGTGGAGATGTGATGCTCTGTCACCTCTGTGGATGTGATGTGGAGATGTGATGCTCTGTCACCACTGTGGATGTGATGTGGACATGTGATGCTCTGTCACCACTGTGGATGTGATGTGGGGACATGTGACGGCTCTGTCACCTCTGTGGATGTGGTGTGGGTACATGTGAAGCTCTATCACCACTGTGGATATGATGTGGAGATGTGACACTGTCACCACTGTGAATGTGATGTTGGGACATGTGAAGCTCTATCATTACTGTGGATGTGATGTGGAGATGTGATGCTCTGTCACCTCTGTGGATGTGATGTGGAGATGTGATGCTCTGTCACCACTGTGGATGTGATGTGGAGATGTGATGCTCTGTCACCTCTGTGGATGTGATGTGGACATGTGATGCTCTGTCACCACTGTGGATGTGATGTGGGACATGTGACGGCTCTGTCACCTCTGTGGATGTGGTGTGGGTACATGTGAAGCTCTATCACCACTGTGGATATGATGTGGAGATGTGACACTCTGTCACCACTGTGAATGTGATGTGGAGATGTGACACTGTCACCTCTGTGGATGTGATTGGGACATGTGATGCTCTGTCACCACTGTGGATGTGATGTGGGGACATGTGACGGCTCTGTCACCACTGTGAATGTGATGTGGGGACATGTGAAGCTCTATCATTACTGTGGATGTGATGTGGAGATGTGATGCTCTGTCACCTCTGTGGATGTGATGTGGGGACATGTGATGCTCTGTCACCACTGTGGATGTGATGTGGGGACATGTGACGGCTCTGTCACCTCTGTGGATGTGGTGTGGGTACATGTGAAGCTCTATCACCACTGTGGATATGATGAGGAGATGTGACACTCTGTCACCACTGTGAATGTGATGTGGAGATGTGACACTGTCACCACTGTGGATATGATGTGGAGATGTGACACTCTGACACCACTGTGAATGTGATGTGGAGATGTGACACTGTCACCACTGTGAATGTGATGTGGAGATGTGACACTGTCACCACTGTGAATGTGATGTGGAGATGTGACACTGTCACCACTGTGAATGTGATGTGGAGATGTGACACTGTCACCACTGTGAATGTGATGTGGAGATGTGACACTGTCACCACTGTGAATGTGATGTGGAGATGTGACACTGTCACCACTGTGAATGTGATGTGGAGATGTGACACTGTCACCACTGTGGATATGATGTGGAGATGTGACACTCTGACACCACTGTGAATGTGATGTGGAGATGTGACACTGTCACCACTGTGAATGTGATTGGAGATGTGACACTGTCACCACTGTGAATGTGATGTGGAGATGTGACACTGTCACCACTGTGAATGTGATGTGGAGATGTGACACTGTCACCACTGTGAATGTGATGTGGAGATGTGACACTGTCACCACTGTGAATGTGATGTGGAGATGTGACACTGTCACCACTGTGAATGTGATGTGGAGATGTGACACTGTCACCACTGTGAATGTGATGTGGAATGTGACACTGTCACCACTGTGAATGTGATGTGGAGATGTGACACTGTCACCACTGTGAATGTGATGTGGAGATGTGACACTGTCACCACTGTGAATGTGAAACAAAAAAAAAATGCTAAAAAAAAAAAGTTATGGCTGTTGGAAAGTTTGGGATAAAATTATATTTTAAAATTTAGTTTTATTGCAAGCCATCAATTTTGTAACCACGATCACTAGGTGGTGCTAGAGCACGGGTAATATCCTTTTCTTGCTTTTTCTTTTTTTGTGGTCACTATGAATAAAAATTAAACCGAATCATCGACCACGAGATGGCTCCACTGATCCACAAGTTTATTCCAAAAGAACAAAAATTAGCAAATGCGCCCTCTAGTGGCTCTAATATCATATTCAATAGGATAAGATCCTGCCATTGCCGCAAGAACATTACCTGAAGTTTGGTAAATATTGTTTTATTTCTGTTTTGTTTCTGGAGACATAAATGATATCAGGACGCGCAGCCACATTGGTTGGGTTGTCTGTGCTTCTCAGAAAATGTTGTTTAACTTTTCTGACAGATTAACTTAAAGGAATTTAAGAACCATTATGAACTGTTGAATTAGGGATTTATAGCTCTCTGATGAGTGCAGTCACCTGAACTATTTATACTTTACCCAAGGTCTGTGTGATGTTAACACTATACCCGAGAATTGTGTACCGTTAACGCTGTACCCGAGAATTGTGTACCGTTAACGCTGTACCCGAGGTCTGTGTGATGATAACGCTGTAACCGAGGTCTGTGTGATGATAACGCTGTACCCGAGGTCTGTGAGATGATAACGCTGTACCCGAGGTCTGTGTGATGATAACGCTGTACCCGAGGTCTGTGAGATGATAACGCTGTACCCGAGGTCTGTGATGATAACGCTGTACCCGAGGTCTGTGTGATGATAACGCAGTACCCGAGGTCTGTGTGATGATAACGCTGTACCCGAGGTCTGTGCGCCGTTAACGCTGTACCCGAGGTCTGTGTGATGATAACGCTGTACCCGAGGTCTGTGAGATGATAACGCTGTACCCGAGGTCTGTGATGATAACGCTATACCCGAGGTCTGTGTGATGATAACGCTGTACCCAAGGTCTGTGCGCCGTTAACGCTGTACCCGAGGTCTGTGTGATGATAACGCTGTACCCGAGGTCTGTGAGATGATAACGCTGTACCCGAGGTCTGTGTGATGATAACGCTGTACCCGAGGTCTGTGAGATGATAACGCTGTACCCGAGGTCTGTGATGATAACGCTGTACCCGAGGTCTGTGTGATGATAACGCTGTACCCAAGGTCTGTGATGATAACGCTGTACCCGAGGTCTGTGTGATGATAACGCTGTACCCGAGGTCTGTGTGATGATAACGCTGTACCCGAGGTCTGTGAGATGATAACGCTGTACCCGAGGTCTGTGTGATGATAACGCTGTACCCGAGGTCTGTGTGATGATAACGCTGTACCCGAGGTCTGTGATGATAACGCTGTACCCGAGGTCTGTGATGATAACGCTGTACCCGAGGTCTGTGAGATGATAACGCTATACCCGAGGTCTGTGATGATAACGCTGTACCCGAGGTCTGTGTGATGATAACGCTGTACCCAAGGTCTGTGATGATAACGCTGTACCCGAGGTCTGTGAGATGATAACGCTGTACCCGAGGTCTGTGATGATAACGCTGTACCCGAGGTCTGTGTGATGATAACGCTGTACCCGAGGTCTGTGTGATGATAACGCTGTACCCGAGGTCTGTGTGATGATAACGCTGTACCCGAGGTCTGTGTGATGATAACGCTGTACCCGAGGTCTGTGAGATGATAACGCTGTACCCGAGGTCTGTGATGATAACGCTGTACCCGAGGTCTGTGAGATGATAACGCTATACCCGAGGTCTGTGATGATAACGCTGTACCCGAGGTCTGTGTGATGATAACGCTGTACCCAAGGTCTGTGATGATAACGCTGTACCCAGGTCTGTGATGATAACGCTGTACCCGAGGTCTGTGAGATGATAACGCTGTACCCGAGGTCTGTGATGATAACGCTGTACCCGAGGTCTGTGTGATGATAACGCTGTACCTGAGGTCTGTGATGATAACGCTGTACCCGAGGTCTGTGATGATAATGCTGTACCCGAGGTCTGTGTGATGATAATGCTGTAACCGAGGTCTGTGCGTTAACGCTGTACCCGAGGTCTGTGCGCCGTTAACGCAGTACCCGAGGATTGCGTCAAACTAATACTATACCCGAGGTCTGTGCGCCGTTAACGCTGTACCCGAGGTCTGTGCGCCTTAACGCTGTACCCGAGGTCTGTGCGCCGATAACGCAGTACCCGAGGTCTGTGTGACGTTAACGCTGTACCCGAGGTCTGTGCTCCGTTAACGCTGTACCCGAGGTCTGTGCGCCGTTAACGCTGTACCCGAGGTCTGTGTGACGTTGACGCTGTACCCGAGGTCTGTGCGCCGTTAACGCTGTACCCGAGGTCTGTGCGCCGTTAACGCAGTACCCGAGGATTGCATCAAACTAATACTATACCCGAGGTCTGTGCGCCGTTAACGCTGTACCCGAGGTCTGTGCACCTTAACGCTGTACCCGAGGTCTGTGCGCCGATAACGCAGTACCCGAGGTTGGTGACTTAACGCTGTACCCGAGGTCTGTGCGCCGTTAACGCTGTACCCGAGGTCTGTGTGACGTTGACGCTGTACCCGAGGTCTGTGCGCCGTTAACGCGTACCCGAGGTCTGTGCGCCGTTAACGCAGTACCCGAGGATTGCATCAAACTAATACTATACCCGAGGTTTGAGCGCCGTTAACGCTGTACCCGAGGTCTGTGCGCCGTTAACGCTGTACCCGAGGTCTGTGTGACGTTGACGCTGTACCCGAGGTCTGTGCGCCGTTAACGCTGTACCCGAGGTCTGTGCGCCGTTAACGCAGTACCCGAGGATTGCATCAAACTAATACTATACCCGAGGTTTGAGCGCCGTTAACGCTGTACCCGAGGTCTGTGCGCCGTTAACACTGTACCCAAGGTCTGTGTGACGTTAACGCTGTACCCGAGGTCTGTGCAACGTTAACGCTGTACCCGAGGTCTACGTGAAGCTGACAGTGACAAAGATGCTGAGTTGTTCTGTTACAGTTTATGTTCTGAATGTTCATAAAGTAAACTGCAACCATAAAGCGCCTATGCCTTGCATGAAAAATTGCAACCATCAAGTGTTTTGTGTGGAGGAACAAAGTTAAAATCCTGTTTTAACCAATACAGTCTGCAATATTTTCTTTAATTAGGAACCCTCAGCCACATGCAGACAAAATATTTGCGCTCCCAAACAGCTGGTCCAGCAGTATAACATGCACATTTTGTGCCACTGCCACCTCATTGATCTCCGCCTTTGCCCTCCTCACCTGTATGGGTACGCACGTGTCTCTTTAGGTCAAAGGTGTCATTGAATCCTTTCCCGCAGTGCTCACAGCGGTGCCTCTTCACCTCGCTGTGACACTTCATATGACGGTTCAGCATCCTTTGATACGAGAAGCTCTTGTCGCACAGCGTGCAGTGAAACAGCGCCTTCTGTTCATCCTGTCATGATATTCAAGTTGTAATCATCATGGAGAACGCATTATTGAAAGACGAGGTCTCAAAACCCAGACTAAGATGTCTACAAAATGTATGGCAAAAATTAGGATATTCAATAAAATATTGGAAAAGATAAATGTAAAGTCATAAGAGCTGAAATCACAATTCTGCTTGCTTATATTGGAAATAGTCAACAAGCCGGCTGACGGACAGCTCTGCCAGCTTATACTTGCCATACATATAAAAAGGAACATCAGATAACTGATATATAACACTTCCCAGACTGCTAATTACCAGACATTAGACATTAAGATAACAAAGTAAGAAGGGCAATTACAGCTCTGAAGCCCACAAAATTGTGAATCCAGCTCTGGACTATTAGAGACTACTAGATGGAGGCCCGATGCTATCGCATTGGGAGGGCGGTAATGTCACAGTGGGGGCAGGCTTTGCAGCGTTGAGAATCTTTCCCCCCTCCATGTGCTCACCCTCCTATCCACTCTCTCTTTCCCCATGTGCCGACTTCTCCCATCTGTGCTCTCTTCTTTGACCTGTCTACCCCATGTGCTATTTCCCTTGTCTGCTGTCTCTCTCCTTCTTCTGCTGTGTTCTCCCCTCATGTGCTGTCCCGTTGGAGCTGTCTCTCCTCTGTGCTCTGTCTCTCACCCCTGTGCGCTTTCTCTCTTCCCCATCTGCTGTCTTCTCCTCTCATGTAATCTCTTCTTTGACCTGTGTACCCCATGTGCTATACCACAGCTCCTGGGCAGGGGAGGAAGCAAAAGGCAATACTGACATTACAGCAGGAGATCGCAGAGGATACATTTTGTGAGGTAAAATATTTTTTAAAAACAGTCAGTGAAATGTGTTACCTCACAAAATGACTCCTCTGTGATCCCCTGCTGTAATGTCAGTATTGTCTTTTGCTTCCTCCCCTGCCCAGGAGATGTGGCATGATCCGTACATGGTCAGACACAGTCAATTTTTTAAATTAATTTTCGTTCATGGGAAAACTCCCTTTAATGTGACCGGCTTCCTCTGCCTGTAGACACGTCGCCGGGATCTGCCGAATCATTCTCTGCACCTGCGCGTAATTCGCGCAGGCGCAGTAAATCAGACCGTCGCCATCTTTGTGCAGACAGATAGCGGCGGTCACATTAAAACTGCGCATGCGCTCCTCCTGTACAAAGATGGCGGCAGTCAGTGAATCATTCGGCTGATCCCGGCAGCAGCGTGTTCGCGACGGTGTTCTGCTGGTGGTACCGCGCAAGAGGCTGCGTGTGAGTGTGGTGCGATGGTGTTCCACTGATGGTACCGCGCAATAGGCTGTGTGAGAGTGTGGTGCGACGGTGTTCCACTAATGGTACCACGCAATAGGTTGGTACCAGCATCAGTTTCCATATTGAGACACCCATCACTTGGGTGTCCCAATATGGCGGTCGGTGAACTTCCCCCTCTTGGAATTCTGGGATACGGTGACATCTGGACAGAACAGGAAATGAAAACTTTACAAGGCAATTACATAAATAGAAACTCAGGACTACTTTGAAATAAGCAATCCATTTAGTAACAACATACCTGGGGTGAAAGTGTCATCTCTGAAGTTGGAGACGATTGAATGGAGTTTCTCTGTTCCTCTTCATAGGGTAAATGTTTCGCCACACAGCGCAGGTGAGGGAGAGACAGATCCAGAGCCACCTCATTATCGTACTCGGGTCCGGCATCTTTCTGGGTCACATATTCCAAAGTCACTGTATTGGGATATTCAGACAGAGTCAGGAATATTATAAAACCATAGAGGTACATAAAGGGGTGCTCTTACCAAGACAACACCTTTTAATTTGTACACTTAAGAAATTATAGAGATGTCCCATGCAATGAGCCACTCAGTAAAAGCATCTCTTGCTCGAGTAGACCTGATACACCCGCGTGTTACAGGGGGTAAACTATTCATTTGAATTGCCGCCATGTAACACTACTTTTCTTTTGGGGGAACGTCTGTCCAAAAGGAACTTTGTCCTGAAATACCGGCAGATCAATGTAAGTTATAGAAGCCGCATCTGCATCGATCAGCTGATTACTGCTCCAATTTGTGTCTACTAATAAGGGGTTGTACGCTATTAATTATCTCATTACAGAACCATTATTATGGATCTGGCCTCATTCATTCAACCACTGCAGCGTTAGTGAGTTGAGGCGTTGATGGCAATAAGATCCGACTCGCGGTTGTCATTCCAGCACATCCAAAAGGTCATGGCCCTGCGCTCGTTTATCGGGTTCTTCCACTTCAAACTATTTTTTTTAAGAACTTCGTTTTTAAGCACTTTAAGAAAGGTTTCATCTTCATGAAAGGTAGAAGACCCCTCCATCAGATATTATACGTCCCCCAACAAACTTTCCAATTGGCGTGACCAGGTACATTTCTCCAGGAGACCACCTAAAGCAGATGAGTCAATCACAAAGCTTGAGCCAATGGTGATGTGTTGTCCATCCCTCTAGCCAACACTTCTCACCAGGAATGTAATTATAGTTGGCAGAGGGGTTGCGTTCAACCTGGACACAGGAACCTAAGGCTTACGAAAGGTCCTTTTGGCCCACATGCGAAGACTTGTGATAGTTGGGGACCTTGTTGGAGATTTTGCATTGGGTCCTCAAGCCTGAAGTTACGCCACTGCTTGAAACCTCAGTATTGTGTGTGAAACTTATCTATGAAGCCCCTAGCCAAGAGCTCTGGTGGGCACACAGATCTCAAGGGATTGTGATTTAGATGTTCAGACAAAATTGTAAAGAAGTAATTTTTACATAGTGCCTATGTCCGCCATTGATGGTCCTATCTTGTGGTCCACAGGTGATTAATTTATAACTGGTGGAGGTCCTACCGATCATGAGTCTTATGTCTTACGAATTGAGCGGTAACAACCATGTATTTTCGATGTCTTTGGAGATCATGCCTCTGCCTCTCTGTTCCTGTGAACAATGGAGATTGTTCAGTCTCTCTGTTCTTGTGAACAAAAAGGGTTGGGGACCTACCCATCATTTGGACCCCCCACTATTATACATTTATTACCTATGCGGTTAATGTTACTGGTGTGACAACCCCTTTTAACAGTCAAACAGCTTTTAGCTGCAATCATGTCGAAAGCCGTGCCGAATAATGTTGTCGTAGTTTTAGCCACTCGTAAGCCCACCCTAAATTTTGCTCAAGTTCTACATCCCACCAAGTATACCAGACCAATGCCCCAACCCCATAACCTCCCTCTCCAACATAACTGAAGGGGAGCTTAATTGTCTTCTCTCCAAATCGCACCTCACAACCTGTGCACTTGACCCCATCCCAACCCACCTCCTCCCCAACCTCACCACCACTATTATCCCATCCCTAACCCACCTCTTCAACCTATCACTAACTTCCGGTACCTTCCCTTCTGCTTTCAAGCATGCCACAATCACGCCTATTCTTAAAAAGCCAACCCTTGACCCAACCGCTATGTCCAGCTATCGCCCAATATCGCTGCTCCCATTCGCTTCCAAACTCCTGGAGCTGCATGTCCACGCTGAGCTTTCCTACCACTTCTCTTCTAACTTGCTCTTTGACACTCTACAATCTGGTTTCCGCCCCCATCACTCCACTGAGACAGCCCTGACCAAAATTACTAATGACCTACTTACAGCCAAAGCGAACAGACAATACTCTATACTCCTGCTTCTTGACCTGTCCTCTGCTTTTGACACAGTTGACCACTGCCTTCTACTACAGATTCTTTCCTCCTTTGGCGTCAAAGACCTCGCCCTATCCTGGATCTCCTCATACCTTTCCAACCGCACATTCAGCATCTCCCACTCACACACTACCTCCTCGTCCCACCCTCTCTCCGTTGGAGTCCCCCAAGGATCTGTTCTAGGACCCCTACTCTTCTCAATCTATACACTTGGCCTGGGGCAACTCATAAAGTCCCACGGATTCCAGTACCACCTTTACGCTGATGACACTCAGATCTACCTCTCTGGCCCAGACATCACCTCTCTGCTATCCAGAATCCCGGAGTGTCTATCAGCCATATCCTCCTTCTTCTCCTCCCGCTTCCTCAAACTCAATGTGGACAAATCTGAACTCATAATCTTTCCCCCATCCCACAGATCTTCCTTACCTGACCTATCTATCACAATTAACGACATCACGCTTTCCCCCGAACCAGAAGTCCGCTGCCTCGGAGTAACCCTTGACTCTGCCCTGTCCTTCAAACCGCACATCCAAGCTCTTTCTACCTCCTGTCGCATTCAGCTCAAAAATATTTCAAGAATCCGTCCTTTCCTCAACCCTCAATCTACTAAAATGATTGTGCACGCCCTCATCATCTCCCGCCTCGACTACTGCAACACCCTTTTCTCTGGCCTCCCTGCTAACACCCTCGCACCTCTCCAGTCCATCCTTAACTCTGCTGCACGACTAATTCACCTCTCTCCTCGCTACTTCTCCGCTTCTCCCCTCTGCAAATCTCTTCACTGGCTCCCATTCCCTCAGCATATCCAGTTCAAATTACTAATACTGACCTACAAGGCCATCTATAATCTGTCTCCTCCTTATATCTCTGAACTAATCTCCCGATATCTTCCCTCACGTAATCTCCGATCCTCCCAAGACCTCCTTCTCTCCTCCACACTTATTCGCTCCTCACCCAACCGCCTCCAAGACTTTTCCCGAATATCCCCCATCCCCTGAATTCTTTGCCCCAACACGTCCGACTATCAAACACATTCGGATCCTTCAGACGGAACCTGAAAACCCATCTCTTCAGGAAAGCCTACAGCCTGCAATGATCCCCGCTGTCTCCTCACCACTACCGGAGATATCGCCTCAACCAACACCGGAACTGCTGCAACCCCCCGACCTACTGTCTCCTGCCTCACAATCCTGTAGAATGTAAGCCTACAGCCTGCAATGACCCTGCTACCTCCTCACCACTACCGGAGATATCGCCTCAACCAACACCGGAACTGCTGCAACCCCCCGACCTACTGTCTCCTGCCTCACCATCCTGTAGAATGTAAGCCCGAAAGGGTAGGGTCCTCTCCCCTCTGTATCAGTCTGTCATTGTTAGTTTGTTTACTGTAAGTGATATCTGTAATTTGTATGTAACCCCTTCTCATGTACAGCACCATGGAATCAATGGTGCTATAGAAATAAACAATAATAATAATAATAATAATTTGGGTTTTCTCAGTTCTTCTATAGGTATAACTGATTTCAACGTATTAACTACTAATTTGTATTATTTGTATAACATTCAACTTTGTATGGAGTTGTTGCAGTTTTCTTGATTTTGGTTCTCATGTGATGGGGAGAGGGAACATCCGGGAGTATGTTTGCATTTTATCACAATATTATACTAACGAAGTGGACATATGCAAAGGTAAACTACGTGACATCTCACATCCCTGCTGTTTGGGCTCCTTGATGGAATTTTTGGTGTGTGATTCACGCCTTACAGAGATACATACATTTTTCTTACATAACTAAAAAATCCCAAATTAGAATGATGGAATGTTGAGAAACAAATACTTAGAGACGGAAAAATAAAGAAAAATAAAAGCAGCACTTTTCATACTTGAGAAAGACTGAGCTGAAACGCCGCACGAGCTGATTAAAATCCGGTTTCTCACCATGTAACATTGGAGTGGTACCCTAATTTTTGGGATTTCTAAACAAATACATATATACATAGATTGAAAAAAAAAAAAAAGACGCAGGTCTATCAAGTTCAACCTTTTTCGATCTGTGTTTTGAAATGCCGTTCTAAGAACAGAGAATGGATTTTGTGCAGAGGATGGATTCGGTACCTAAAATCTGCACATGGCACCAGAATGACCTTATTGACTCTCATGGTTTCCCATACGGTTTTCATATGAGCATTTGTCATTTTACTAGATAATGGATCAGGCAGGAAAACGTTACATCGATATCAATCAAATATTGTTCTACTGTAGTTCTTACTACACAAGTCACCAACCTTGATTTTTTTTTTTTATAAAAGTGGAAAAATAGCTGCCAGAAAGTCCCATAAAAGCACTATGATAGCTGCTTGATTCTTCTCCAGTTATGTAATGGTATTTTAATTGGCGGGAATAATATAATCTGCAGCTTTCTTACTGTCAATATCTGAAGTTTGTTGGACCCCATTAAAAATCAATAAAATCCATCAGGAAATGTAAAGGGTTACCCTCAAAAATGCAGGAATAACTTGCAGATCACTGGGGGACTGACCACTAGGACCCTCAGTGATCCCATAAATGGGGCTCTGTAGTCCAGTACCGAATGGACGTGTTCCATTTATTGTCTATGGGACCAATGAAAACAGGTGTGCATAGAGTTCAGCAACCCTATAGACCAGGAATAGAGCAGAGGTCATATATGCGCACCTCCTCTCCTTTCCGGACAGGGATGCAGAGCCCCATTCTCAAGGTTTCGAGCCCCAATCTTTGGGATTACTGGAGTCCCAATGGTCAGAACCCTTGTGATCAGTAAAGTTATCCCCTATCTAGCATATTGGGGATAATTTTATTATTATTGGGAATAACCCTTTAATCCATTGGAAAGAAAGCCTAAAGGTTATAATATGATGACAATAAAAGATGATTCACCTGGAATGTACATCTCCCCTCTGTCCTCATCAGGTACTTCACCCCACTTTCTCTTCCAACTTCCCCAAACTGGACTTCTTCACCAGAAATGCCCTGGGCATCTTGTCTAGTTTGTATTTCCAAAGTGTACAGGGAGGATGAATCCTAATGTTCTTGAAATACCATTAGGTGGGATGTTCTCCAAAAGCAAAATACAATTGATGGACATAAAATGTTAAAATTGGAACGCAGTATCAAAAGATATTGTTAGAGTTGTCCAGGAACCTCTTTCAAGATGGAGCAAATTGAAAATGAGAGGTCCACTTTGTCCTGTTGTTGAGTATCCAGTGTTTCTTGACTGATGATGGAACTTCACCGTGTCTATGTCCAAAGATGAAGAAGCAACTCAAGAAAATGACAAGTCCATGGATGACAGATTTGGCGTCTCTCTGTATAAGCTGAAGATAAGACTGTGGGTTTTTTAATGCGTCGTGAAAAAACAGATTTGTCCTATTTGATCTCCGGAAAGTCTACTTAGGTGAGCATCAACAACCTCTGGAAGTCTTCAGAATGATTGCTCTTCCAAAGCTGGAATATACATGGATGAAGCGTGAGTGTCTTCTGCAAAGGAACCAGTTGTGAAATAACGGTGGGGGGAGGATCCTCTGTATTATTATTTTTTTTCATCATCTTTCAACCTGCTGAGCCGGTTTTAGAACCGCTTGGAGTGAGGTGGAAACGCTTCAGGGAGGAGATGAAGATTGGTAAGGTGGGGACATGGCTTCTGGGTGGGAGAAAGAAAGGACCCACACCCTGACCTGCACATACATTGCCACATGAAAATCAGGTAGCTCTTGTTAGGAGTATGTGCATGAGCCTGTTAGAAGGGTGTGTGTATTTTTTTGTGGTGTGAAAACAGTGACACAGTGTTGCGTAGTGTTTGCATGTAGGACACGTAACTGTCATCTCTTAACACTCTACAGTTGTCTGACGTGAGCCTGCAGCTCATTCTAGCATTGGTGTCCCATGTATTACAGTAGTACAAAGGTGTGCCATTCCTCCTCCATGTAGAGATCTGGAGACCACCTATCCACCTTCAACTCTTCCGCCTAAAAATAATGACCTATACCCTCGTTACTTCTCTGCCTCTCCCAATTCTTTCCTGCTCAAAAACTTTAGTACACAATATTAACAATGACTTACAAGGCTGTCCATAAACTATCCCTGCCATTAGAGTTGAGCAAAAAGATTTGCAAGACCCTCGTCTGGAGTTCATAGTGGTACTCCATGGCATCTGGACCAGAGTAGTGTGAACTTCATCAGCTAGCAGTCTATGCTCCTCTTGTGATTACTCGACTACGGCAAAGTCATGACATCGAGGCTTGACACACGTCATGAGTAGAGTTGAGCGAATATCTTCGGTTCCCCGCTTATTCGGCAAGCTATAGCGCTTGCCGAATAAGCTACAGCGGGAACCCGGCTTCCTGGATCGCGCTGGCTGATCGGCACCACAGCTGCATGTGTTGCGGCTGTGTGACTGTCACAGCACATGCATGGGAAGCCTGTGTGTTGGGGTAGCCGGGTTCACGCTGTAGCTTATTCAGCAAGCCGAATAAGCGGGGAACCGAAGATATTCGGTCAACTCTACTCATGACGTGTGTCAAGCCTCGATGTCATGACGTTGCCGTAGTCGAGTAATCACAAGAGGAGCATAGACTGCTAGCTGATGAAGTTCACACTACTCTGGTCCAGATGCCATGGAGTACCACTATGAACTCCAGATGAGGGTCTTGCAACCCTAGTCATGAGACGAATCAATCAAACAAAGCACCTAGAATTCCGGTTTTTGGGTGCCAGATGCACTGTCCTTTTCTGTCATGGACTTTTAATGAGGATGCTGGACTAGGGTCCTGCAAATCTTTTACCTCTACCCTCACCAATTCTTCAGCTTCCTCCTCACAAATAATTTCCGATCCTCAAAATACAACTTTCTCTGCTCCTCACAAAACCATCTCCAAGATTTTTACCATGCACCCCACATACCTTCGAACTTCACTAATACATCAAACTCTCTCCTACTATATAAACATTGAAAAGCAACTTGCATACCAATGTCTTTAGGATACCTCTAGACCAAAAAAAAAAATGTGTTGCCCCCACACTGCCATATGATGAGCTTTTGGCTTTTGCTCTTATCTACTGTCTCCTTCCCGTGTAGGTTGTAATCCCTCATGGGTGTGATCTTTTCTCATGGGTGGAGTCCACCCTTCCTATTTATTATACTTGTCTTCTACCTTATGTTATACAGCGGGTGAAATAAGTATTAAACATGTCTCCAATTTTCTAAGTAAATATATTTCTAAAGGTGCTGTTGACATGAAATTCTCACCAGATGTCGGTAACAACCCATCCAATCCACATAGAAAGCAAAGAAATCAAACCATAGATGTCCATAAATTAAGTTATGTGTAATAATGAGAAATGACACAGGGAAAAAGCGTTGAACGCTGTTACTGAAATTTATTTAATACTTCGTACAATGCCTTTGTTGGTGATGACAGCTTCAAGATGCCTCCTGTGTGGAGAAACTAGTCGCAGGCATTGCTCAGGTATGATTTTGGCCCATTCTTACACACATTCTTCAAATCCTGAAGGTCCCGTGGGCTCCTTCTATGAACTTTGAGCTTTAGTTCCTTCCATACATTTTGTATTGGATTCAGGTCCAGTGATTGGCTCAGCCATTCTAGCAGCTTTATTTTCGTTTTCTGAAATTAATTGAGAGTTTCCTTGGCTGTGTGTTTGGGATCATTGTCTTGCTGTAATGTCCACCCTCATTTCATCTTCTTAATCCTGGTAAATGGCAGATTTTTATCAAGAATGTCTTTTGTACATTTGTCTATTCATCCTTCCTTCAACCACATGAAGTTTGCCAGTGCTGTATGCTGAAAATCAGCCCCACACCATGATGTTCCCACCTCCAAACTTCACTGTTGGTATGGTGTTTTCAGGAAGATATTCGGTGCCTCTTGGTCTAAAAACATGGTGTGTTTTATGGCATCCAAAGAGTTGAATTTTAGTCTCATCTGACTAGACTATTCTCCCAGTATTTCACAGGCTTGTCTAAATGTTATTGAGCAAACTTTAAACGCGCTTGAACATAACATGCTTTTTGTTCAGCAATGGAGTCTTGCCTGGTGAGCGTGCATACAGGCCATGGAGGTTAGGGCATTACCTATTTTTTTTTTTAAACAATTGTACCTGCTGACCCCAGGTCTTTCTGTAGCTCTCCATAGGTGGTCCTTTGCTGTTGGACATCTCTTCTGATAATTCTTTTCACTCCTTTGTCTGAAATCTTTCAAGGTGCATCTAGTTGTGGCCAGTTTATGGTGAAATGATGTTCTTTCCACTCCGGATTATGGCCCCACAGTGCTCACTGGAACCTTCAGCAGTTTAGAAATTCTTCTGTAACCAATGCCATCAGTATGGGCGACAGCCGTTTCGTGCCTCCTGCACTTCAACGGGTCCGAAACGGCCATCGTCCATTGTGTTTCTCGTGAGTACCTTCCTGCTGGCAAGTTTTAATAAGGTGAGCTAATAAATGAAGTTTTTATTATGGAACGATGAGTGCCACTACTTTTCTTCTACAGACATTAACTGAACTGTTTTCTTCATGGTGTGTACTCGGTCATCCAGGTGCAAGGTGTAAATCACAGTCAGCTATACAGTAAGTAACAAGTGTTACAGCAGTGCCCTTTTTTTCCTTTTTTGCTGTGAATGCCATCATTATGTTTTGCAACAATAAGGTTGCAAAGGTCTTAAGACTCAGTGATTTTACCCATGATGAGATTTTTTTTATGTGTGGCACCTAGGTAATGAGATATATTTTTATAGGCCATCAGTTGAACCAGCTGATATTCTTTGTCACTAAGTGGCAGGATTGCTTTTTACTTACTGTTAGATTTCAGCTGCTGTCATGACTCTCCATATTTTTTTGCACCTCTTTTTCTTCATGTGTTCAATACTTTGACATTTCACTAATGACATGGATAGAACATACACAGTATCTGAGATCAAAATCTGATCAGTGCAGATAAAAATACTGTAATTCCAGTGGTAGCTAACAAAGTGGCAGTGACCGTAGGAAAGCACCGGACCTCTCCCCTAAGCATAAGGTTCCTTTTAAGTTGTGTTGCCTAAAGGCTACATTCACAGGATCGTATTTTTGGTCCTCGTGCTGTCCTTTAAAAAAAAACGATTAAAAATGGATTAATCTCCTAATATCCAATTTTTATGGATACATTGTGCTTTTTATCCTTGATTTTGGAAATGTTCTTAACTACTGTTGTATAAAAACAGGTAAAAAAATCATCTTTTTTTTTTTTAATGAACATCGGATGTTTTTTTTTTTTTTTTTTTATACACTGGTGTGAACTTAGCCTGACAGGTAATGTTTTATATTACATTTTATTTTATAGCTGTATATTGTTCTCCATCTTATCATTGCTAAGTGCGTGGCAGGACATTTATGGTTCGATGAAGAACAGAATCTCCAGGAACAAGTACAAACCTGGGAATATAATGAGTCACAGAAATAAAACCATAACTCGCCTATAATAATACATGAGATCAAAGCAGTTATCTGTCACCTCCTGCCAGAATAAACACCGGGACACCTACACTGTATACTAATAGGCACAACTCAATCACAGCCGGCACCTGGCATCCTAGGCAATGCTCAGCTTCACCGCCTGATTAACACATTGCCGCATAAGGAAAAAACAAACAAAATCTAGAATAAAGCGGCAATAAAAAGAAAGTGAACGGCGGGGAAAAGAATAAGACCAGAATCATACATAAAACCCGATTAATAATTTGCGTTCTGTTTAGTTTTTGGTGTTTTTCCATTTAAAAAAAAACACTGCAATTTTTCAAATCAGTCAGAAAAAAAATAAGCGTGTGAATAAGATTTCTGAAATCTGATAATTTTGCTCGTAATTTGCATGAAAAAAAGGATCAAAAACACAACGTGTGAACACAGCCTTTCTTTTAATTTGCACCTTTATTAAAGTCGGTTTTATCTACAGTATGGTTGCTTGTTTTTTTTTTTTTTAAGTTCGCCATTGTGGATCTGCTTTGGGGTTTCCAGATGATTTTTTTCTGATTCATCTATTGCAGCTTTTGAAAAAAAGTTGCAAAATTTGGTGCAAATGTCCTCCAGTTCGCAATTTGGAGCGATTTTACGTAAACCAGTTATTTCGGTGTAATTTTCGTGCAATTTTGCAAAATGGTAAAGACAAAATTAAGGAGCATATTTATTTTGCGCAAGGTTCAAGAACCTCGTGCGTCGTTTTGAAGAATTTGAAAGAAAAAAATAACAAATATCACAAGACAAAAAAAAAAAGGAAAAGTGTCTTAAAAGAAACAAAAATACAAAAACGATTAATCTGTCACTAAGGATTGAGGCTACGAAGGTAATCCCCATTTTGACTCCCATCGAGCGCATCGGGGGCTTCCATTGTCAGTGATTACACAGGAGCTGCCAGCAGTGGATCTTGATGATTTACCCAAATGCATTCAGCAGCAGAACCTTCTTCAGACGACCATTAATAACCTCAGTGATTGTAGTCGAGGCTGTAAGTGTCGGGATTTCTGAAAGTGTCGCTCATTCTCGGTACTGAATAACTTGAGATGTTTTAGACATTTTGTTCCCATTTTTTCATCATTTGCATATTATTAACATGTCAGTCCATCCCGCAATTTCCACCATTGCACGACTTTTCCTTCTTGATGTTGCAATTTTAATGTTGAGGAATATAAAACAATGATGTTAGCAAAAAAAGCTATTAAAGCAGCGAAAGGTATTTTTATTAAAGCAGATCTGTCACCAAATTTCACAATGCAAACTACATACAGTATTAAATAAATCCTTTTGACCTTAAGAGGCTGGTGTACTTACACTAAAAATCCATATCACAATGGCTGTGTAATCCTTTTTTAAAATGTTCCTGTCTTATATTCAAATGGGCATTTTCTTCAGATGTATAAAATAAATGATCATCTTCATATCTGAATAATTTAGCTATACGGACAAGGTATTTTTTTTTCAACGTATGTACACCAGCCTCATCAGCTCTAAGAAATCTATTTATTATTAGTATGAAGTTTGAATTGTAAAATTTTGTGACAGAACTGCTTTAAAGTGCGATGTGAGGATTTACAAGTCTGCAGTCACATAGGGCGACTGCAGACTTGTAGAGTATGGATGACAACCCCTTTAAATATCAGGATCAGCCCCCTGCTAAGAGCTGGTCAGCCTAGTCCAGTCAGACATGTCCTAAGCAGCAGTTCAGTAGTCACATAACTGTCTGATGCTATTTCCTGCTGTTTGTAGAGGGGGTCCACCTGATGACAAAAAGCAGATGAAGCAAGTATAGGCATGGATGTTAACACCCAGACAACATTAACCTCAGGTTTTACATTTCTGTTCCTTTAAAGGCTGTCTACACTGATACTTTTTAATGTTCATTTGCTGCCTAAATACAAAGTTAAACAACATTCTAATTAGTCTTCATTAAAAATGTTCGAACATCTTGCTGCCCGAGTGTCTGTAATTCCTTTATCAAGCTGAATGCTTTGCAAAAACGTTACAAATCTTGTAATAGCTCCTGCTCAGTTCTGATGGCTCTTAGCTATTCTCCGCCCTTCTCTCAGTGTTAGAAATAACAGCAGGGAGGTGGTTGTACCAGAACGCCAAAGCTTGGAGAGGGGAGAAAGTATTTAAGGTTTCAGGGAGGGCAGAGAACAAAGACTATTGAAGAGGGGGAAAGCACATGAAGTGGAAATAAGTAAAACACTGGAGCCTTCTTTATATGGGAACTAAAGAAGACAGCAATACCCTGAATACAGACAGATGTAACATCCACCTTATATTACTGGTAGAGACAGAGTTATCACATCCAGCCTTTATTACTGGGAGAGACAAAGTTATCATATCCAGCCTTCATTACTGGGAGAGACGGAGTTATCATATCCAGCCTTCATTACTGGGAGAGACAGAGTTATCATATCCAGCCTTTATTACTGGGAGAGACAAAGTTATCATATCCAGCCTTCATTACTGGGAGAGACGGAGTTATCATATCCAGCCTTCATTACTGGGAGAGACAGAGTTATCATATCCAGCCTTCATTACTGGGAGAGACAGAGTTATCATATCCAGCCTTTATTACTGGGAGAGACAGACTTATCATATCCAGCCTTTATTACTGGGAGAGACAGAATTATCATATCCAGCCTTCATTACTGGGAGAGACAAAGTTATCATATCCAGCCTTCATTACTGCGAGAGACAGAGTTATCATATCCAGCCTTCATTACTGGGAGAGACAGAATTATCATATCCAGCCTTCATTACTGCGAGTGACAGAGTTATCATATCCAGCCTTCATTACTGGGAGAGACAGAGTTATCATATCCAGCCTTTATTACTGGAAGAGACGGAGTTAACATATCCAGCCTTTATTACTGGGAGAGACAGTTATCATATCCAGCCTTCATTACTGGGAGAGACAGAGTTATCATATCCAGCCTTTATTACTGGGAGAGACAGAGTTATCATATCCAGCCTTTATTACTGGAAGAGACAGAGTTATCATATCCAGCCTTTATTACTGGAAGAGACGGAGTTAACATATCCAGCCTTTATTACTGGGAGAGACAGAGTTATCATATCCAGCCTTTATTACTGGGAGAGACAGAGTTATCATATCCAGCCTTTATTACTGGAAGAGACGGAGTTAACATATCCAGCCTTTATTACTGGGAGAGACAGAGTTATCATATCCAGCCTTTATTACTGGAAGAGACAGAGTTATCACATCCAGCCTTTATTACTGGGAGAGACAGAGTTATCACATCCAGCCTTTATTACTGGGA
Source organism: Oophaga sylvatica (assembly GCA_033576555.1). Lineage (NCBI taxonomy): Eukaryota > Metazoa > Chordata > Amphibia > Anura > Dendrobatidae > Oophaga > Oophaga sylvatica. Next base: position 68,731,348 of record JARQOD010000010.1, read on the forward strand.
GAGACAAAGTTATCATATCCAGCCTTTATTACTGGGAGAGACAGAGTTATCATATCCAGCCTTTATTACTGGGAGAGACAGAGTTATCATATCCAGCCTTTATTACTGGGAGAGACAGAGTTATCATATCCAGCCTTTATTACTGGGAGGGACAGAGTTATCATATCCAGCCTTTATTACTGGGAGAGACAGAGTTATCATATCCAGCCTTTATTACTGGGAGAGACAGAGTTATCATATCCAGCCTTTATTACTGGGAGAGACAGAATTTTCATATCCAGCCTTTATTACTGGAAGAGACGGAGTTATCATATCCAGCCTTTATTACTGGAAGAGACGGAGTTATCATATCCAGCCTTTATTACTGGGAGGGACAGAGTTATCATATCCAGCCTTTATTACTGGGAGGGACAGAGTTATCATATCCAGCCTTTATTACTGGGAGAGACAGAGTTATCATATCCAGCCTTTATTACTGGGAGAGACAGAATTTTCATATCCAGCCTTTATTACTGGAAGAGACGGAGTTATCATATCCAGCCTTTATTACTGGAAGAGACGGAGTTATTATATCCAGCCTTTATTACTGAGAGAGACAGTTATTATATCCAGCCTTTATTACTGAGACAGTTATTATATCCAGCCTTTATTACTGAGAGAGACAGTTATCATATCCAGCCTTTATTACTGGAAGAGACGGAGTTAACATATCCAGCCTTTATTACTGGGAGAGACAGTTATCATATCCAGCCTTTATTACTGGGAGAGACAGAGTTATCATATCCAGCCTTTATTACTGGGAGAGACAGAGTTATCATATCCAGCCTTTATTACTGGGAGAGACAGAGTTATCATATCCAGCCTTTATTATTGGGAGAGACAGAGTTATCATATCCAGCCTTTATTACTGGGAGGGACAGAGTTATCATATCCAGCCTTTATTACTGGGAGAGACAGAGTTATCATATCCAGCCTTTATTACTGTGAGGGACAGAGTTATCATATCCAGCCTTTATTACTGGGAGAGACAGAGTTATCATATCCAGCCTTTATTACTGGGAAAGACAGAGTTATCATATCCAGCCTTTATTACTGGGAGAGACAGAATTTTCATATCCAGCCTTTATTACTGGAAGAGACGGAGTTATCATATCCAGCCTTATTACTGGAAGAGACGGAGTTATTATATCCAGCCTTTATTACTGAGACAGTTATTATATCCAGCCTTTATTACTGAAAGAGACAGTTATTATATCCAGCCTTTATTACTGAGACAGTTATTATATCCAGCCTTTATTACTGAGAGAGACAGTTATCATATCCAGCCTTTATTACTGGAAGAGACGGAGTTATTATATCCAGCCTTTATTACTGAGACAGTTATTATATCCAGCCTTTATTACTGAGAGAGACAGTTATTATATCCAGCCTTTATTACTGAGACAGTTATTATATCCAGCCTTTATTACTGAGAGAGACAGTTATCATATCCAGCCTTTATTACTGGAAGAGACGGAGTTATTATATCCAGCCTTTATTACTGAGACAGTTATTATATCCAGCCTTTATTACTGAGAGAGACAGAGTTATCATATCCAGCCTTTATTACTGAGAGAGACAGAGTTATCATATCCAGCCTTTATTACTGGGAGAGACAGAATTATCATATCCAGCCTTTATTACTGGGAGAGACGGAGTTATCATATCCAGTCTTTATTACTGAGAGAGACAGAGTTATCATATTAAAGCCTTTATTACTGCGAGAGACAGAGTTATCATATCCAGCCTTTATTACTGGGAGATACAGAGTTATCATATTAAAGCCTTTATTACTGCGAGAGACAGAGTTATCATATCCAGCCTTGATTTCTTGGAGTGACAGAGTTATCATATCCAGCCTTTATTACTGTGAGAGACAATCCCATAAGAGTCAAATCTGAAACTGGCATCAGGCTGCAAACTGCATGAAAGGGGGTCTGAAAATGAAGGAAGGCCTGAAGTTTGCATACTGAAATTTAGCAGTTACCTTACGTTAATAAAATTGCAGTAACACATGTAACAATCTTTTTTTTTTTTTTGCAATGAAAAAAGTGTCCGTCCATAGCCTTTAAGTTGCATAGCACATTATGTGAAATAAGCTGAAGTGTGCAGGGTGTATTTCAAAACATATTGGGTTGAGCTGTAGTAATTACAGGGTGGTGATAATTAATAGAATAACTGGTTTCATTTGACTGCTCCTGTATGAACATGAAACTGGGAACAGTTATTAGCTCCTGTTATTGTTTGCGGATAGCTAGTATCAGTTACCTGCGCTCCACCCTTCCCGAGTACTAGTTACTCCAACATGTCAAGTGCCGCTTTGCTCTGCCTGTTTCATGGTCATTTTCTGAAATAACTAGTCCTAGTTACCAACCTAATTTGTTACTTACTAAATGATGAACTTTCTCAAGGATATTCTGTAATAGCTTCACTCCAGAAAGAAGAAAACTGGAAAAATTTTCCCTGGGAGCATTGCCCTAAATTCTCCTTACTTTTTACTAGATCTGGAATACTTACAAGCTTCTTAAGAGTCAGGATACAGTTCTGCTTTCTGCCGAATGAGTGGAATATGTGTCTGTAATCTGCTGCTGTGGAATTGTTCCGAGTGAATGTTTTTTGACTATGGGCATATAGGACGGTTATGTAGTGGATTTTCCAGGAAGAAGTCCTATATTTTGAGATTTTACAAAATTTCATCCACGTTACAGAGAAAATCCGCAGCGGAAATGGACACACGGTGTGGAATTTCAATCTGCAGCGTGACAATTTTTGCAGTGGATTCCACTGTCTGCAGTATCTGTAGAATTTCCACAATTAAATCTGCAACAAAACCCACAGATTTTGTTTCGGCAGATTTTGCTGCTGTGGATCAGTCTCATATGGACATACACAGGCTCGGACTGACAGAATGGGGAACCAGAGGACCCCACTGTGAACCCCTGAGCCAGGAGTGGGCCCTCCTGCAGGGACAGCCAGTCTATACATCCATATAACAGATGCTATTATTTTGGATGTATGTAATCCGCGTCCTGCCCGTTTTTGCATTAAATTGTCAAGACAATTTTTGTAAATGTCTTTTTGGAATAGGAGAAAATCAGTGATGAAAATCAGTCATTTTTTTTTTCACGTACAAGAAAAAAAGGGACATCTTAATGAGACCTAACCCTGTATTCTGTAACACTGATATAATAACAAAATAGATGAGAAATGGAGACAGATACCATTCCTGACATTAAACACCGCCAGACACAGGAATGAAGAAGATGGGATGAGTCAGTTACTTCTACACACACCCTGTTAAGAAGGATTTAGTGAGACAGACAGAACTGGCAAAAGTTCTCAGGTCTCGACATTAAAGGAGCTGTTTGTAAAGTAAAGCATAAAGCCATTTCTCATATGCATCTTTTTAAAGGGATCCATGTCGTCCGATCTGTGGACATTACGGTAAAACACAAGCAACAAATGCAATCAAGCGTTTACGATAACTGACAATGAGTCTTTTACAACATTCTGGAGGAATTTTGGCCCACTCATCTTTGCAGTATTGTTGTAATTTAGCCACGTTGGAGAGTTTCCCAGCACAAAGCGCCTTTTTAATGTCATGCCACAGCATCTGAATCGGATTAAGGTCAGGGCTTTGACTAGGCCACTCCAAAGTCTTAATTTTGTTTTTCTTAAAACAAAAAAGCAGCAAAACTGCCCCAGACCATCAAATTACCACCACCATATTTTACTGTTGGTATGATGTTCATTTTCTGAAATGCTGCGTTACTTCTACGCCAGATGTAATGGGATATACACCTTCCAAAAAGTTATTTCATTTGTATTTTGCTACCAAAGCCAGTAAACCATAGTGTGGGGATTGTGATGATCCCATAACAATATTTGATCACAACTAAAAGTAATTTGGAATAAATGTAAAGTGTGAGTCTGGTTTCACACGTCTGACATTCGTGGTCTGAGAACCGACCATGATTTCCGGACTGACCAAGAGTAGCCTGACCCGAACTCAGTATCTTCATAGTAATATATGACGCTGATGGTTTGGGGTTAGGACACCCGTGGCCGCTCCGGACATCGCGGTCCGTATTTGGACCATGAATGTCGGACGCGTGAAGCTAGCTTAATTGGAAATGTTCTCCATGCATTTGATGTATCACTACCTTAAAAAAGCAGCTTGACACAGAATGGGTAAGATTACTATGTCATAAAAACTAAAAAACATCTTGAGGCGATGTGCGGGTGAGAACGGGTTACTCCTATTCTCACAGAGATCAGGCACGACATGAAGAGAAGAGACGGCTGGGAAAGAAGGACGAGGCAGCGAGCCAGTTACTTCTGCATATATCTTATACAATGGGAATGAGGGAGGAGGCAGGAACATATAGGACAGAAAGCTGAGAGATTTCAGGATAACAAGAAGGTGGGGTTGGTAAAGGTGGGAGCGGTAGCCCAAGGATGGATAGGTGTGGTAACTTGCGGAGGATGGAGCCGGTAATACCAGGCTCGAGTATTAGGGAGGAAGATATGCATTAAAGGGAAAACAATGGAAGAATAGGCAGGGGCTCAGGATGTTTCTTCCATCGGATGTCAGCCGTCTGGTTAATGACACATGGTAAAAGTATGGTGAGGATACATTTACGCTGGACGATTATGGTGAATGCAGGAACGCTCACTGGCTTCATACTATCCAACGAATCTACAAAACGCTAATTTTTAAGCTTGCATAAAAATCATCAATCTCAGCAGCACATGTGCTGCCGAGAATTGCAACCTATCTGACATCATTCTGTATGCAACGGAAGCGCGGTAAGCCTGTCTAAACAGACCATTAAACATCCACCATCTATGTAATAGATCGGATATCGGTCATGCGCGTGGATCGGCCGGCGTAAACGAGCCGATAGGGTACATTTATCACAGTTTGCTCTGGCCATAGACATCAGATATCTGCCGACCACAGGTTCTATGGCCGACCACAGGTTCTATGGCCGACCACAGGTTCTATGGCCGACCCAGGTTCTATGCACCACAGGTTCTATGGCTTCCGGTTACCATATATGATCTGCATGAATGTATCTGCTGGCTTACTTTCAGCCGAATTCACACACCTGTGTATCACAGTCTGAGAACGGACCATGGTGTATGGACCGCCCGAGAGCACCTGACCCAAATTTAACAGCCTTATATGTGCCAGTATTGGAAAAAAAATAAAAGCCATCCATGTGTCATCTGCGTACGGTTAAAAAAAAAGGGGACGTGTTCTTTGTTCAGGGGGTTTCCGGTTAGTTAACGACGCCGGTAACGGAGCAAGAACGGTGGTAAAGCCGTGACAGGGAAATGAATGCTAGTGCTTTCCTGGCAGGGGAAAACTCCGCAGCTGCGCTGGCGTATAAAAGACGCCATGTGCACATAGACTAACAAAAACAACCAGGAACCAACAAGATCGGTACCTGGGGACAAGAACAAGGCCCAGAGACAACAGGAACAGACCCCAGGAAGGTAAAATAACGGTGGGATCCGGGACGCCCCCAACATATTCAATGAGAAAGAGATCTTATGTAAATGCAAAAATCCAATTTCCTCATCAATATTGGAGACACAGGACTGTGGGACATCCTAGAGTAGTCTCCGAGGGTGGGAAATATAAAAAATTGACAATGTGGACTAGTTAGGGCACAGCGGTCCACAGCACCTACAACTCAAGATTGGCTTTGACAAAGCTCTGGTGAGGATGGAGGTCCAGGCAGAAACTTTGTAGACTTGGGGAAAGAAAAACTGATGTCCTATGGCCCAGGAAAATCCATGGAAATGGAAACAAGGATCTCTAATTTTGGGATGCAACACACGCAGACAAAACCCACTAAAATAAGAAGACGTGAAGGCAGCTGGCACCTGGCCCCCCCCTGATTCACAGGCCCAATAGCGGCCACTGGCTGTGGGCCCCTAGGCAAAGGCATGGTGTCTTTTATACTGGTAACGAGTTCAAACAAGTGCAATTAATACAGGTAATGAGAGCAGAGTAGGCGGCTTCTTAAAGAAAAACTAACAGGTCTGTGAGAGCCAGAATTCTTGCTGGTTGGTCGGTGATCAAATACTTATTTAATGCAATAAAATGCAATTTAATTATGTAAAAATCCTACAATGTGATTTTCTATTTTTTTTTTTACTTTTTTTATTTTGATATTCTGTCTCTCACAGGTGAAGTGTACCTACGATAAAAATCACGGACCTCTCCATTCTTTGTAGGTGGAAAAACTTGCAAAATCGGCAGTGAATCAAATCCTTATTTTCCTCACTGTAGGTTGAACATCGCCGTGTAGTGACGGTGGAAACACGGAGGGTGAATGCACCAATTGTCCCGTTACTATATGTGTGACTAACTAGACCGAGCTAAACTCCCTGTATTGAGGAAGAGGACCCTAAATGGGGGGTTACAGCCCCAAGAAAAGTTACCAAGGAGACCGGAAAGGATGACGTAGAGCAAGAAAGAAAGAGGTTGACCCAGTGCTTATAAGAAGGAGTATTGGGGGGGAAACCAGCTGTAGAAACTCACAAAATAGAGGAGAGGGGTCACATACTTACCTGTCCTTGGGTTCCCGCCTTTGGTGTCATCTCATGACCGTGGGGACATCGATACTCTGCTGCGGCAGCCGCCACAGTGGACAAGTGATCGGCGTAAAGTAAGGTACAGTACTGTAAAGTGCACGGTCTGTCCTCCCTGGGCTAGCCGAAGGAAGGTGGAGGACATTCACACCACCTTAAAAAAAAAAAGCAAAAAAGTGACAAATAAAAAATGGCAAAAAGAAAACAATTGCAGGAGACCTAAGAAGGTTGTGTCTAAACTAAAATGTGGCAGCCAAGATGCGAGCCGTCATACTGATCTGTTGAGTCTTTCCACTTTTAAGCTATTAAATGTATTATTATTGGACCGGCCTGGTGAATGACGTTGTCAGGTCATCACTACCGCACAATGGACGCTGTAAAAAACAAAAAACATTGTCAGAATTACACTTTTTTCACCATTTCACCTCACCTGGGTTTTTTATGCCCCTTTCAGTACATTATGTGGTAAAGTGAACAGCATCATTCAAAACTATAACTCGTCCCGCATAAAAAAGCCGCGGCACAGCTGTGGGAACGGAAAAAAAACAAAAAACGTGATGGCTCTTGGAAGAAAGCAGAGGGGAGAGTACAAAAGACAAAAATGGCCATGTCCTTTATGGGCTAAGCTGCTGCAGTTTTCTTTTGCAAGCAATTAAGCAAGGAACAAGTGATTCCTTTAGATTTGCGGTGTCAGCAGCGCGCGTCATTCTTCATCTTCTCCATAAACTACAGACGTGCTAACCACATTCTCACCACCAGGTGCCGCAAGCGAGTTCACATAAATGTTTATTTTTTAACATCTGTATTATTACTATAATAAACCAAGATTTAATATAAACTGTGAACGAATCAAAACGGAATATGGCAATCTGGCATGAATTTGATCATAGGCTATTATTTTACACCACGCATGCGCAGTACCGTCATTCTAAATTGACGTTGAAAGCCCCCTCGCCCTCCACTCGGACTGTTTTCCATAAATGCCTGACTGCTGACTAAATATATAGCTTACTGCCTAAAAAGATTGCTGGTATGGAGATAAAAATAAAAACAACCGAAAACGTTTTCTCAGCCGCTGAGGCCATTTTAAGCCGCTTCGTTTTTTTTTTAATAATGAATGTGCGTTTCGTTACTTTCAGGCGCGCCGAGGACAGCCCTGGAGAGGTAGAAAGAGGCGGGGCCGGAGCGGAATGAAAACAGGAAAGGGGTGGAGTTAGCGGTGAGCACGCACGGAAGGGGCGGAGCCTGCAGTAAATACTGGAAGAAGAGGAGGTGGAAGATCTAACATGGCGGAGGTGAGGGCTGCAGCGCTGTGTTGTGCGTAGTTGTCCTTATTAATAGCAGATTGAGGACAGCACAAATATGAGAGCTGTGTGTTATATATAAGGGGTTCAGTGCCTGCTTATCACTGTACATACACTATATAGTGCCATATACTGTATGTATAATATATATATCACTGTATATACACTGTAGAGCCATATATACTGTGTGTGTAATATATATATATCACTGTACATACACTATATAGTGCCATATATACTGTGTGTATAATATATATATCACTGTATATACACTATAGAGCCATATATACTGTGTGTGTAATATATATATATGTATCACTGTATATACACTAAAGCCATATATACTGTGTATAATATATATATCACTGTATATACACTGTAGAGCCATATATACTGTGTGTGTATATATATATATATCACTGTACATACACTATATAGTGCCATATATACTTGTGTGTGTAATATATATAATAATATAATATATACTGTACATACACTATATAGAGCCATATATACTGTGTGTATAATATATATATATATATATATATCACTGTACATACACTATATAGAGCCATATATACTGTGTGTGTAATATATATATATATTATATAATATATCACTGTACATACACTTTTATAGAGCCATATATACTGTGTGTATAATATATATATATATATATATCACTGTACATACACTATATAGAGCCATATATACTGTGTGTGTAATATATATATTATATCACTGTACATACACTATATAGTGCCATATATACTGTGTGTGTAATATATATATAATGTATCACTGTATATACACTAAAGCCATATATACTGTGTGTATAATATATATATCACTGTATATACACTATAGAACCATATATACTGTGTGTGTAATTTTATATATATATATATATCACTGTACATACACTATATAGAGCCAATATATACTGTGTGTATAATATTATATATATCACTGTACATACACTATATAGAGCCATATATACTGTGTGTGTAATATATATATATCACTGTACATACACTATATAGTGCCATATATACTGTGTGTATAATATATATATCACTGTATATACACTAATAGAGCCATATATACTGTGTGTGTAAATATATATATATATATATTTATATATATATCACTGTACATACACTATATAGAGCCATATATACTGTGTGTGTAATATATATATATCACTGTATATACACTATAGAACCATATATACTGTGTGTGTAATATATATATATATATATCACTGTACATACACTATATAGAGCCATATATACTGTGTGTATAATATATATATATCACTGTACATACACTATATAGAGCCATATATACTGTGTGTATAATATATATATATATCACTGTACATACACTATATAGAGCCATATATACTGTGTGTGTAATATATATATATGTATCACTGTATATACACTAAAGCCATATATACTGTGTGTATAATATATATATATATATCACTGTACATACACTATATAGTGCCATATATACTGTGTGTATAATATATATATCACTGTATATACACTATAGAGCCATATATACTGTGTGTGTAATATATATATGTATCACTGTATATACACTAAAGCCATATATACTGTGTGTATAATATATATATATATATAATATATATATATATATATATCACTGTACATACACTATATAGAGCCATATATACTGTGTGTATAAAATATATATATATCACTGTATATACACTATAGAGCCATATATACTGTGTGTGTAATATATATATGTATCACTGTATATACACTAAAGCCATATATACTGTGTGTATAATATATATATCACTGTATATACACTATAGAGCCATATATACTGTGTGTGTAATATATATATATGTATCACTGTATATACACTAAAGCCATATATACTGTGTGTATAATATATATATCACTGTATATACACTATAGAACCATATATACTGTGTGTGTAATATATATATATATATATATATCACTGTACATACACTATATAGAGCCATATATACTGTGTGTATAATATATATATATATCACTGTACATACACTATATAGAGCCATATATACTGTGTGTGTAATATATATATATCACTGTACATACACTATATAGTGCCATATATACTGTGTGTATAATATATATATCACTGTATATACACTATAGAGCCATATATACTGTGTGTGTAATATATATATATATATATATATATCACTGTACATACACTATATAGAGCCATATATACTGTGTGTGTAATATATATATATCACTGTATATACACTATAGAACCATATATACTGTGTGTGTAATATATATATATATATATCACTGTACATACACTATATAGAGCCATATATACTGTGTGTATAATATATATATATATCACTGTACATACACTATATAGAGCCATATATACTGTGTGTATAATATATATATATCACTGTACATACACTATATAGAGCCATATATACTGTGTGTGTAATATATATATATGTATCACTGTATATACACTAAAGCCATATATACTGTGTGTATAATATATATATATATCACTGTACATACACTATATAGTGCCATATATACTGTGTGTATAATATATATATCACTGTATATACACTATAGAGCCATATATACTGTGTGTGTAATATATATATGTATCACTGTATATACACTAAAGCCATATATACTGTGTGTATAATATATATATATATATATATATATATATATATATATCACTGTACATACACTATATAGAGCCATATATACTGTGTGTATAAAATATATATATATATCACTGTATATACACTATAGAGCCATATATACTGTGTGTGTAATATATATATGTATCACTGTATATACACTAAAGCCATATATACTGTGTGTATAATATATATATATATATATATATATCACTGTACATACACTATATAGAGCCATATATACTGTGTGTGTAATATATATATATATATCACCGTATATATACTGTGTGTGTGTAATATATATACGTGTGTCTGTGTCATAACTACATCTTAGAATTTTGAATGTACAGCTCCTCTGCAGACCTATGTGTCTCCATGGTAACCGTCAATAAACAAACCCTGATCTTGTGGTCGTGCTGCTAAATGTAAATGAGCTAGTAGGGGACACCTGATGGAATAGGACCACCACAGGCTCAGACCATACAGGAACCGTTACCATGGAGGCACACAGGTCTGCCTAGATGCTGTCGACACAATACGGAGGGAGGTTTTTTTTTATTATTTTTTTTTTTAATAAAGGCTTTACAACTTTTTAATTCCTTTTTTTTTTAAATACGGAAAAATGTGATGGCCAAAGTGCTCACAGCCGTTAGGTCGATTGTAAAGTCATTCTCGTTATTTTGCTAATTTCAGGCGGAGATCGTAGAAGGTTGCCGACTTCCCGTCCTCCGCAAGAACCAGGACAATGAAGTGGAGTGGCGTAAGTGTTCCAGGAGGTTTATTATTAGCGCAAGGCACTTTTAGGCTTCGGTTTGTCGAATGAATTGTAGACTGTCTATATCATCACAACCTTAGGATCTGGTTTAAAGGGGTTGTCTCATCATTGTAGAATTGTAACATGCTTGTAAAAATTCCTGTCCAGTCATCTCTGCTGCCTATACCAGGTGGCTGGATCCCAGGCAAGGAGCACAGCTCTTAAAAGAGCTCTCTAATAGAACTTGTAAGTGCTGCTCTGAAGTTGGAGAGAGCACTGTGAGTGACCACGCTGCCGTTCAGAACTGTCAAACAGGAACGCACTACCCCCTGGCAAGCAGGAGGCATGTTTTCAGAAATATAGAAGATGAGAAAACCCCTTTAACGACACCTACAGCATCAGCGAGTGCAGTCAGACCCTATGAATGGTGCTGTAGAGGAGTCTTAGATGTTGTGATCAATAAACAGGTAGAAAGGAAGGTCTGTTCACCAGAGTGGGAGCACAGGATTAATTTTCTTTTTCCATTTATTTTCAGCACTGGCAGAAATCCTGAGCGTCAAAGACCTGACTGCAAAGAAGCTGTTCTATGTCCATTATATCGACTGTAAGTAGACATTGCATTGCATAATAACTGATGAGAATTAAAGAAAAAAAAATAAAGCTGATCACTATCCCTCCTGCCGCTGATATGCTTGGAAACACGGTCATACACCGACCTCTGACCGTCTGATGTGTATGGGGATGCCTGACTCACCCCAGTGGCAGATGTTGGGAGGGGAGAAGGATTCAGAGTGTTGGATTTTAGTTTGCTCAGATAAGCTGCCCCAAGGTATCTGGCAGTGTCTTTTTTTTTTTTTTCCCCTTGCTCATCATATGTATGGGAAAATATGGGTGCCTTCAGCCAATTGAGTGACTGGTTGCCGTTAAGGAATATGGCCGCCTTAAGACTCTTACATCTTTCATTCTTCCTGTAGTCAATAAGCGACTGGATGAGTGGGTCACCTATGATCGCTTAGACTTGAAGAAGATTCAATTCCCAAAAAAAGAAGCCAAGACTCCAACAAAGAATGGTCTGTCTGGATCAAGGCCCAGCTCACCAGAGAGGGAAGTGGTAAGTACCCACCAGGGTTGGAAGGATGGCCGTTTCTGGCAGGTCATTGCTTCACAGTGGGTTGGTATGAGTGAAAGGCCCAAATGAATTCTCAGGCCAGATTGCAGCTCTTAAATGCTGTTCTCAATGATTGACAGCGGCATTTAAGAGGTCTTCAGTAGCGCTGATTGCTGTTAAAGGCAAATGCCAGGTGTTATACAGCCGGCATCTGTCACGTGTAGAACGTGCTCAGCTCCTGACCCTCACACACGCCATGACCTAATACTGCGTCATGGAGCGTTAAGAAGTTAATGAGTCCAAGGTTGTGAAAGGAATATTGAAACCCTGGACCAGTGCCGCTCCTCCACACTTGGTACTGTGTCTTGCAGTATGTGACCACTGCAGGCATTCAGTGGCCGCTGATCAGATGCAGCCTTCACATTCTGTCTGAACAGGAAATTATGTTTCTTCCTTTTCGGATGGAACGTGAAGGCTGTGGCTGATCAGCGGCCACTGATTACCTGCACGTAATGACCCCACCTGATGTTGATTCCAAGACACCGGTGGGAGGAGCGGCATCAGTCCAGTAGGTGAATGTAGGTTTTCTCCTTCGTCTCATTGGGGGACACAGGACTGTGGGGTGTATGCTACTGCCACTAAGAGGCTGACACTAAGTAAACATAAAAAAAGGTTAGCTCCTCCTCCGCCGTATACACCTCAGCACTGGCCACAGGCAAATCCAGTTATTGCTTAGTGTCTGATGGAGGCACACGTCTGGTTCAGTTTCCAGACCTTTTTTTTTTTTTTTTTTTTTTTCCCCCCACGAAGATGAGATAGGGGCGACGGATCCTATTGAAAGGGTCCGATCTCCCCAAACCGTCAACGGGCGAGCACGTGGAGTAAAGCCTCCATCGTATCCTCTCCCGCAACGTGGGACATAAATGCCGGACTCAGCCCTGACCACCCTAAGGTATTGAAACCCTAGGCTGTACAGAGGCGGGAGTTAGTCCGTGCGGCCCCCACTGCACCACCAATGCTAGACTGCGGTGCTGCAAGGTGGCGGACGGTCCCTCTCCTCATCCCCTGAAGGGGTGATGGAGTTAGGGTTCCTGCACCGTCTTTTTACTTTTCACGGAGAGTCCCCCTTTTTAATGCGCTGCATGTGAAAGATTGGAAGAAGAATCTCACCTTCAAATGGCTAAAGATACAGCAGCGCTCCGGAGATGGGCTAGGCCGCGGGCTGAAGAAATATGGTAGCGGGGTCGTGAGTATGGGCCCGCTTCCGGCGGCGTCCCTCTCCTCTCTGCAGCAGTACCCTCTCCAGACAGCTTCCCCCCAGGTCGGGGAGTTGAAGCAAGAGCCACGGGCAGCGAGTGGTCCCGGCGTGCCCATGGACACCTTAGGTCGGGAGCGGCATCTTCAGCAGGGCCGCTCTCCGACTTTGGGGTGTCCGCCGCCGGGGGGAGAAAATTTAGACCGCGGCTTCTAATGGCGCTAGGCCGCGGCTTCAAATCTAGTCCCCGGCTTTTTCCGGGGACTGGGCCGCTGGCCAGAGTGTTATGCCGGCGTCGGGAGGGGGCGCGGTCGCGGAGGTGGGCTCCGCCCCCGGCGGCGTCTCCTTCCGGCGGACCCGCCCTCCGACTTTGGAGCCGCCTCCCCCGGAAATTTAGATCGCGGCTTCGGTGACCGCTAGGCCGAGGCTTCAAATTTAGTCCCCGGCTTTTGCCGGGGATAGGCCGCGACCGGAAGTTGGGGGGACGGAAGCCCTGACGTCATAGGCCGCGCCTTTTGACCCTCCCTTCTGAGGCTCGGCTACATGAGCACTTCCTCTTTGATAGAGAAGCGCTCTTTTTGAAAGATTGGAGCCGCAGGCAATTCCACCTGGAGAAATTCACTAAGGGACGCTGGGATACAGGACTGGGGTGAGTGCTACTACCTCCAGCCTGATTGTTGTGCATTTTTGCGCCCCTTCCGCTGTCTGACACATCCAGTTTATTGTGTACTGTGACGGATTCAGAATGTCCAAAAGAACCAAGACGCATACGATACTTTATACCGCATGCATTGCTTGTAAGTCCCCTTTTCCGCATGCCCAGACTTCTCGGGTCTGCGAGGCCTGTGACTCTGAACGGGCTCAGGAACCTTCTCCTATGGCCGAGCCTAGTGCGCCAAGCCCTCCTGAATGGGCCCTTTCCCTGGCTCAATCTGTGGCGTCATTGACCAGAGCGGTCGAGTCCCTTCAAGCTCCCGATAGGAGCAGGGACAGTGGTTCTCCTGTCTTGGCTACATCTCAGGAACCTCAGGCCTGCAGGGGCCGCGCTCGCACCAGGCAGACACAGGGGAAACGGACCCACACTGTGTCGCCCATGCCGTCTGGAGCCTCGGCATCTTTTAGTTCCGTCTCCCGCTCTCCCTCTCCCTTGGCAAGTGATCAATATTCGGATTCCGATATGGAGGAGTCACTTAATCTAGAGGCGCAGTATAGTCAAGAAACAATTGACAGTTTGATCGAAGCTATCAATCAAACTCTGGGGATAGACGATGAGTCCACCTTGACCTCTGGTCACAAGGTGACCTTTAAACGAGCCAGGCAAGCCCATAAAGTTTTTGGTGCTCATCCTGAGTTTGAGGAATTAGTGCAGCGCCACCGGGAGAAACCGGACAAGCGCTTTGCTGGACAAAAGGCTCTCAATACTAGATATCCTTTTGCTCCTGAGCTCCTTAAGAAGTGGACAGAATCTCCTTCGGTTGATCCTCCTGTTTCGCGTTTGGCATCTAAAACGCTCCTCTCTATTCCCAGCGGTTCTTCTATTAAGGAGCCAACGGATCGTCTAATTGAGAGTTTGGCCCGTTCGGTATTTGAGGCGTCAGGTTCTGCTCTCTCTCCTTCTTTTGCAGCAACTTGGGTTGCCAAGGCCATGATATCCTGGTCGGAGTCTCTAAATAAAGCTCTTCACGGCATAGAGGTGCCGTCTGAGGTAACCCAGATTTCTAATCAAATAGCTCTTGCTGGAGACTTCTTAATTAATGCATCCATGGATGCGGCAAATTGCGCAGCATTAGCCGCTGCTAATGCAATTGCCATTAGAAGATCCTTGTGGCTAAGAACCTGGCGAGCGGATTCGACTTCAAAGAAGTCGCTTACATCTTTACCATATCAGAGTGGTCGGTTATTTGGCGAGAGACTGGATCAGCTCATATCTGATGCAACGGGAGGGAAGAGCAATTTCCTTCCTCAGCAAAGGATTAAACAACCTTTTCGTCGACAACCTCAGCCTCGTTTCAGAGCCTTTCGTAACCCAGGCTGGGCCATGCCAGCCACCTCCAGCGGCTCAGGTCGGCCTAATCAGGCCAAAGATCGCCAGGTCACCTACAGGACCAATCCTCTGGGAAGAGGGAGATCTTATCAGCCAAGATCCAGAGGGTCCAAACCCCAAAGATATTCGGACAAATGACTGGAGGCAAAATCCGGTCAATTTTTCCAGGGTAGGCGGCCGCTTACTCTGGTTTCGTCCCACTTGGCTATCAGTGACTCACGACGAGTGGGTCAGGGAGTTAGTCTCCACAGGGTACAAAATAGAATTTACCAGCCTTCCCCCAAATCGCTTTTTCCCCTCGCGCCTTCCCAAGGAGGAGTCTCGACGTCGTGCCTTATTCAAGGCGGTCGAATCTCTTCGACACAGCGGAGTTGTTGTACCTGTACCAGAGGTCGAAAGAGGTCAGGGTTTTTATTCCAACCTGTTCATTGTACCCAAGAAGGATGGGACCGTAAGGCCCATTCTAGATCTAAAGCGGTTAAACCGGTTTGTCAAAATTCGGCATTTCCGAATGGAATCTCTCCGTTCGGTCATTGCAGCCATGGAAAAAGGGGAATTTCTAGCATCAATAGACATCCAGGATGCCTATCTTCATATTCCCATTTTTCCCCATCATCAAAAGTTTCTTCGGTTTGCCATCGACAAGCTTCATTTTCAGTTCGCAGCCCTGCCATTCGGGCTAGCCACAGCCCCCAGAGTGTTCACAAAGGTCATGGCTGCTGTTGTGTCCATTTTGCACTCCAGGGGGATAGTCATTCTGCCTTACTTAGACGATCTCCTCATCAAGGGGCCGTCTTTTCAGACCTGCGAAGAAAGTGTCAGCATTACGTTAGACACCCTTGCTCGTTTAGGGTGGCTGGTAAATATGAAGAAGTCATCTCCCGTGCCATCTCGGAAGATCACCTTTTTAGGGATGAATTTCGACACCGCTCAGGGGTTGATAATTCTTCCTCAAGACAAGGCCTTAGTTCTCCGCCAAGAGGTACGGAT
The DNA here is from genome assembly GCA_033576555.1 of Oophaga sylvatica. NCBI lineage: Eukaryota > Metazoa > Chordata > Amphibia > Anura > Dendrobatidae > Oophaga > Oophaga sylvatica. The sequence continues at coordinate 68,748,167 of JARQOD010000010.1, forward strand.
ACTTCGCCAACCAATTCCTCACACCATCCGGTTTTGCATGAGGGTCCTAGGAAGGATGGTGGCGGCAATCGAGGCTATTCCGTTTGCCCAGTTTCATCTTCGCCCCCTTCAACATGCACTCTTGGCAGTATGGGACGGGAGCCCTTACTCCCTCAATCTGCGGTGTCGCCTGTCCCTGCAGATCAGACAGACTCTTATGTGGTGGACGAGGGACACCACTCTTCGACAGGGTCGTTTGTTTCCTCCAAATTTTTGGTTGGTAGTTACAACGGACGCCAGCCTTCTCGGATGGGGAGCAGTGTTTCGTCACCACACAGCTCAGGGAATTTGGTCTCAGCAGGAATCGACCCTCCCGATCAATATTTTAGAGATCCAAGCGGTTCGGCTGGCTCTGAGGCATTTTCATCAGCATCTGGCGGGCCGCCCAGTCCGAATACAATCGGACAATGCCACGGCGGTGGCATACATAAACCATCAGGGAGGTACCCGCAGCAGGGCGGCCATGCACGAGGTAAAACAGATTCTGACTTGGGCAGAGAAAAATCACTCTGTGATTTCAGCAGTCCACATACCGGGCGAGGAAAACTGGGCAGCAGATTTTCTCAGCCGTCACGGCATAGCATCAGGGGAATGGTCTCTACATCTCGAGATCTTTCAGCAGATATGCCGACGCTGGGGAACCCCAGATGTGGACCTGATGGCTTCCAAGATAAATGCCAAGGTGCCCAACTTTGTTTCCCGGTACCGGGATCCGCAGGCAATTGCAGTGGATGCCCTGGTTCTACCATGGAATCAGTTTCATCTTCCGTACTTGTTTCCTCCAATAGCTCTGCTCCCAAGGGTGATCAGAAAGATTAGGTTAGAAGGAGTCCCAGCGATATTAATCGCCCCAGATTGGCCACGTCGCCCATGGTACGCGGAGCTGGTACATTTGCTCGCCGACGCACCCTGGCGACTGCCAGAGCGCGCGGACCTTCTTTCTCAAGGCCCAGTTTACCACCAGAACTCAGCGGTCCTGTGTTTGACGGCTTGGCCGTTGAATCTTGGATCCTGACTAGGGCTGGATTCTCTAAAAGGGTCGCTGCGACGATGGCTAGCGCCCGAAAGCCTGTTTCGGCTCGCATCTACCACGGGACTTGGAAGGTCTTTTTTACTTGGTGCAGGGAACATGGTTGTTCCCCGCTTCAGTTTTCAATTCCAAACATTCTGTCATTTCTCCAGGCAGGCCTAGATTCAGGTCTAGCACCAAGTACGCTTAGACGCCAGATATCAGCCTTATCAGTGCTTTTTCAGCGAAGGATCGCGTCTAATTTTCAAGTTAGGACCTTTATTCAAGGGGTTGTCCATATAGTTCCCCCCTACAAGGCTCCCTTAGATGTTTGGGATCTCAATCTAGTCCTGGGAGTCCTGCAAGAGTCTCCTTTTGAACCTTTGCAGGAGGTTTCTCTGTCATTTCTTTCCTGGAAAGTGGTTTTTTTTGGTAGCCATAACATCCATAAGGCGGGTTTCGGAGCTGGCTGCACTGTCTTGTCGAGCTCCGTACTTACTTTTCCATCAGGATAAGGTGGTGCTCAGACCAACACCACCTTTTTTGCCTAAGGTCGTGTCCTCATTTCATATTAATGAGGACATTGTTTTGCCCTCATTTTGCCCAGCTCCGACGCACCGAGTGGAGAAGGCTCTCCATACGCTGGATCTGGTGAGAGCACTCAGGAGATATGTATCTCGGACGGCGTCCTTTCGTCAGACGGACACGCTGTTTGTCCTCCCTGAAGGTCGCAGGAAGGGACTCGCTGCTTCTAAATCAACCTTGGCTAGGTGGATTCGGTTAGCCATTCAGGAGGCTTACCGCATCAGAGGCGCAGTGGTTCCCGCAGGGATCAAGGCTCACTCCACCAGAGCGGTGGGTGCTTCCTGGGCCCTTCGACATCAGGCTTCGGTGGAGCAGGTTTGTAAGGCAGCAACCTGGTCCAGTCTGCATACCTTTTCCAAGCATTATAATGTCCATACCCAGACTTCTGCGGATGCCAGTCTGGGTAGAAGGATTCTTCAGGGCGCGGTTGCGCACCTATAAGCAATGCTTGATTATAAACTACACTGTGGAGTCGGTTTCCCACCCAAGGGACTGCTTTGGGACGTCCCACAGTCCTGTGTCCCCCAATGAGACGAAGGAGAAATACGGATTTTTGTGTTACTCACCGTAAAATCCTTTTCTCCGAGACGCTCATTGGGGGACACAGTTCCCTCCCTAATAGCCGGATGGCTTTGTTTTGAGTTAACTCTATTCTCTGATTAGTCTGTATCAGCAGTTTTTTCTTCTGGATATACTGTATCTGTGTTAACTCTGATTTATTTTAGCCTCCTACTGCTTTTTGCACTAAACTGGATTTGCCTGTGGCCAGTGCTGAGGTGTATACGGCGGAGGAGGAGCTAACCTTTTTTATGTTTACTTAGTGTCAGCCTCCTAGTGGCAGTAGCATACACCCACAGTCCTGTGTCCCCCAATGAGCGTCTCGGAGAAAAGGATTTACGGTGAGTAACACAAAAATCCGTATTTTTGATTTCTTACACCAAACCACCGGCACTCACTAAAATTAACTTTTAAAGTTGTAAACAACCCATATAATAAAACTCACTTTTTTTCCCAGAATGGTGGCATATATGTCCATGAGGTATGTTTGGTATTGAAGCTGAGCACTATATCATACAAACCATGGGCAAGTAGAGATCGCTTTTTATGGATGAAAGCAGCCATGTGTTTGTTGTTTTTTTTTTTTTTTTTTTTTTTGAGGTTGGAAAAGTACAGCAGATATATTTTACCCTCCTCCCTTTATTGATGAGGAGAATGGTCTCCAACTAGTGGCTTTCCAGCACCTAGTAGCATAGAAATAGATTATGTTTATATGAATGGATTGAGTTTTATAAAATCTTTATCATTGTTATGGAACTTATTCTTGTACTATTTTATTTCACATGACATGATCAGGACGGGTTTTCAGCCTCTGATGTAAACAAGAAGTTCTTCTATCACTGACAGCCAGCAGAGATCTTGAAATGGTGAGGACCTGAAAGTCAGTGTATCAGAAAGCTGCACATCATTTCATTATACAGCGATTAAAGGGGTTGTCTGGTGAAAATAAGTTATCAGCTATATACACAGGCTAGGTGATGACTTGTGATCAGATGGGTCCCACCACTGGAAACCGGCATCGATGGGCAGAATGGGGCACTTTTATTTCCTTTAGTATGAAGTGGCAGTGCACTTGCTTGACCACTTCTCCATTTAACCCCTGTGGGGCTGCTCACTTCCACTCCATTTAGTAACTGTTATAAAAGTGCCCCATCGTTCCGATCAGTGTTGGTTCCAGCAGTTAGACCCCCGTCAAGCAGAAAGTTATCACTGGACAACCCCTTTAAGCTTATTTTCATTCAACCCAACAATCACCAGTTTATCGATGTTTAATGGTCCGTTTAACCCCCTTATATGCCGCATTAAGCAGTTAACCCACTCCCTCTGGTTGCTGCGCTATATATGTAAACCCATCCGAGTAGCACGACATGATCATGGAGTATGCACGCGATATCATGCTGCCTGCATACAGAGCAGGTGGATTGACGCAGCAGGTTTCTTTAATGTATCCGTAGCATTTAGTATCTTTTTCTCCTGACGTGTCTGGTTGCCCCCTGGCTGCCGGGTCAGTCTTGCATATAACACAGATGGGTTGCACAACCCAATGACACAGGCAGATTCTAACTTTATTTCTGTCCCTGACACAAAGAAATGCCGTACGTGTCTCTCCCATGCCACGTAGTAATGGTAAGGTACAAGCCATACATCTGGCCCTCCCACACCCGTGGGTAGGGGGTTATAAGCCTGTGTCATTCCTTTTCCACAGAGGAAGATTCCTGAACTCATTCTACCTCCAGCTGCAGCCCCTGCGGGAGGAGGAAAATCTCTCCCTGTTCCAGTAAGACTTTGTCTCCCATACTTCCATTCATGTCTGTCGCCCCTGACTTCAGTATTCTCCATGCGGCATATTTTGCCATATACTTTTTTTTCATTACATCTTTGCATGTCCTATTACCTTTTCTAGCAGAAGCGGAAAGTAGAAGTCGTGTCACCAGCAACACCAGTTCCACCAGCACCTGAAACCACACAGGCCTCTGTATTCCCACAGGTAAAGCACCTAGGAGACAGGTAGCATTGAGGTTTCTCTTGTTTGCTTTTTAAAGGGGTATTATCAAGTTTGAAAGCTTTCCCCTATCCATGGGGAAGGGGATAATTTCCTGATCGCTGGGGATCCGTCAATTGAACATAAGAATTGGATCTCTGAAGAGCCATGAATAAATGACGGGGAGGCCATTCATTCTAATGGGAGGACCGAAGAGCATACGATCTCCGACTATCCCTTTAAGAATGAATGGAGTGGCATCTGTAATGATCAATCACCGCTCCATTCAGCCTGTGCTTTTCGGACCCCCAGAAATCTTATCTCCAGTCCATGGGATAAGTTTCAAACTTGAGAATAACTTTTTAACAAAGCCTTTTTGTTTCCTTCTAGAATGGAGCCGCGCGCCGGCCAAGTGCACCCGCTGTACCTCCAGGACGCAAGCGGAAATCTAACTGCCTGAGTGCAGATGAGGTGAGGGCCATGTGTGGATAAAACTGCTGTCATATATGCTGGTTGTAATATGGGAGCTTATCTGAAAGGTGCAATCTTTAACTTTAGCCTTCGCTATGTTCAGGATTCCCAGGACAGCTCTGATGGAATTCCTTCTGCACCTCGGATGACCGGTAGCTTGGTGTCTGACCGGAGCCACGATGACATCATTACTCGCATGAAGAACATAGAGTGTATTGAACTGGGACGTCACCGGCTTAAGCCTTGGTACTTTTCACCGTACCCACAGGAGTTGACTGTGTTACCTGTACTTTATTTATGTGAATTCTGCCTCAAGTATCTAAAGAGTCTAAAGTGTCTACAAAGACACCTGGTATGTAAGAAGCTGCAGAAAGTCTTGAAAGTGCATGATGTTCTTCTGGTGAAGATTACCAGAATAACACAGTTTCTGTTTTTATTTCTTTATTGTTTGCAGACTAAATGTAACTTGCGACATCCCCCCGGAAATGAAATCTACAGAAAGGGGACTATATCTTTCTTTGAAATAGATGGACGCAAAAATAAGGTACAAAAGCTAAGTGTTAAAGATAGAAAACTACCATAGAGATTATCACGTCTGCATGATTATTGGCATTTAGGGGTTGTACCAAGAATATGTATAATTACTGGTGGCTGGGGGTCTAAGCGTTGGTATCCCCACAAGTATGGAATCTGCAGAGCCCCGTCTGAATAGAGGATGTTGAGCATGAGCGCCTCGGCTCCATTCATTCTCTATGGTACTGTGTTAACTTAGCCTGGACAGTGAAAAGATGTGGAAAATGATCAGACAGCGTGAACCACTGTGATACATATTCTGTATTTAAAACTGTCTAGTTTAAGAACCCCCATACGCATCCAGGTTGTGGGATCACCACACGTGGAGCAGGTTGCCCCATTTTTCCGTGGCCACTGTCACAGTGAAAGAGCGACCTCTTGCTCTTTTTTTTCTTTGACCCATTGTCTACTTATCATGGGCTCAGTTCCTCTATTGATATTTGTTTTTCTTTCCCTCCCTTTTTATCATTGACTTGTCTCGCATGTATTTTTTCTGTTTTCCAGAGTTACTCTCAGAATCTCTGCCTTTTGGCAAAATGCTTTTTGGACCACAAGACACTATACTACGACACAGATCCCTTTCTCTTTTACATTATGACCGAGTATGACTCCAAGGGCTTTCACATTGTCGGCTACTTTTCAAAGGTGGGTTTCTTCTGTATCAATGTGCAAGTATAAATGGACGCAAGCCAAACTGACTTTAAGTCTCGATTTTAGTTGATGAAGCTTCTGCGTCTACTTGTATTATTTCTTTTACCTTGGGTTTCCATTGCCTTTTGACATTAGAGTAGTGTAGTTTACAATTTCTTCTAGTAAAAGGGGGAGAAAGAAAGACAGTGACCCGACATCCCAATGTAGCCCAGTTGGATGTATAGTGATAGGTCAATATTTGGACAGTGACACAAGTTTTGGCATTTTAGCCATTTACTAAAACCTATTCAAAATACAGTTCTATGATCAATATGGGCTTAGAGTGCAGACTGCTTTAATTTGAGTGTGTTCACATCAGAATTTATAGTAAGAGTTTTTAGAACTACAGCTCTTTAATATGTGGCTGCCTCTTTTTAATGGGACCAAAGTTAATTGGACAGTTATCTCAAAAGCTCTTTAATGGGCTCCATGGGCGTTTCCCTTGTTAAGCCATCTTCAATTAAGCAGGTAAAAGGTCTGGACCTGATTCCAGGTGTGGCATTTGGAAGTTGTTGCTGTGAACCTACAACATGCTGCCAAAGGAGCTCTCAATTGAAGAGAAACAGATCATCATTAGGTTGACAAAAAAAAGAAACCCAGCAGAGAGATAGTAGAAATATTGGAAACTGGCAAAATCAACAGTTTGGATATATTTTGAAAAACAAAACTGGTGAGATTGGAAACAGAAAAAGGCCTGGATGTGCACAGTAATGGCATAATCCTTTCCATGGTGAAGAAAAACCACTTAACAACATCGACCCAAGTGAAGAACACTGCAGGAAGTTGGCGTTTCAGTTTCTAAGTCTACTATAAAGAGACTTCATGAGGGCAAATACAGAGGGTTCAACATGACGTGTAAACCATTAATCAGCCTTAAAAATAGTCCAGATTAGACTTTGCCAAAAAAAACAGCTAAAGGCGGCGCCCAGTTCTGGAAAGCAAAACTAAGACCAACCTGTACCAGAATGATGGAAAGAAGTATGGAGAAGACTTGGAACCGCTCAGGATAAAATAGCACAGCAAAACCTCTAAAACATGGTGGAGGCAGTGTGATGGCGCGGGCATGCTTGGCTTCCACTGGCACTGGGTCACTAGTGTTTATTGATGATGGGACTGAAGACAGGAGCAGCCGGATGAATCCTGTGTGTACAGGGCGATACTGTCTGCTTAGATTCAACCAAATGCAGCGAGGTTGATTGGACGGCGCATCGGGCAATCACCCAAAATATACTGCGAAAGGAACACAGGAGTTTATTAAGGCAAAGAAATGAAATATTCTGCAATGGCCGAGTCGTCACCAGATCTCAGCCCCAACGAGCAGCAATTCGTATGCTTAAGACAAAGACTTAAGGCAGAAAGACCCACAAACAAGCAACAACTGAAGTCAGCTGTAAAGCCTCACAAAAAGAGGAAACCAGTGTGTGACATCCAGTATAAAAAATGAACATTTATGGTAAGCTCAGTTGTCCAATTACTTTTGAGCCCCTGAAATGAGAGATACAAAAATGATTACAGTTCCTAGACGTTTCATAAGATATCGTATATACTCGAGTATAAGCCGACCTTAGTATAAGCCGACCCCCTAATTTTGCCACAAAAACTGGGAAAACTTATTGACTCCAGTATAAGCCTAGGGTGGAAACACGGATTTTGGTAAAAACTTACCTGTAAAATCCTTTTCAGCGAAGGAAGGAAGAGAGACACAGTATTCATTACTGATGGGTAGGCGGAGCCCCAGATCAGGATGTTACCTCAGATCAAAAGAGTGCTGACTGGCTGGCCCCTCCAGCTCGGGCTCCTCCTACTCAGCTCCAGTCGTACCAAAGCTTTTAGGAAAAGAGCCAAGATCACCAGCGGAGCAACATAACCCCTTCTGAAGGAACTTCAGAGAAAAAACACAAGGATACAGGTTATGCATGCAAAGAAAGCCAAAAACCACAGAGTTCCAGGTACTACTCACGGAACCTGACTACTGCGATGAGCTGGCGATGCTGGAACAGAGCCTTAGCGCGCTGACCTCAGCCCAGATAATCGCTTATCAGATAAGGGTCGCGCTGCATCTGAAAACATCAACACACTTCTGCCTTGGGAGGGTGCTGTGTCTCTCTTCCTTCCTTCGCTGAAAAGGATTTTACAGGTAAGTTTTTACCAAAATCCGTGTTTCAGCTGCAGATGGAAGGAAGAGAGCCACAGTATTCATTACTGATGGGACGTCCCAAAGCAGTTCAAAAATAAGGGTGGGAAAAACCAACAAAAGGCAGAAACCCAACAACCCTAACAACAAAGCGCAACCAGCGCTAAACACAAGTTCATCCAGAACTTTAAACTACAGCTGCCTGCAGGACCCTACGTCCGAGGGCTGCATCAGCGGAAGCACTGACGTCCACTTTATAAAACCTTGTAAACGTGTGGACAGAGCGCCAAGTTGCCGCTCGGCAGAGCTGCACTGCCGAGGCACCTTGATGGAAAGCCCACGATGAAGCCACAGCTCTCGTGGAATGGGCTCGAATCTTAATCGGGCAAGATTCACCCCGAAGGCGGTAAGCTTCCAAAATAGCTGACCGGATCCAACGAGCTATAGAATCCTTGGAAGCTCGTTGACCACGCCGACGACCTGCTGGAACCACAAACAGGGAGTCCGTCTTACGAAAACCTTGAGTAATAGATAGATAAAACTTCAAGGCCCGCACTAAATCCAATGTGTGTAAATCTCGCTCTTTCGCATTCTTCGGATCCGGACAGAGTGAAGGCAACACAATATCCTGGTTAACATGAAATTGTGACACCACTTTAGGCAAAAAATCACCCCGAGTGCGAAGCACTACACGATCCGGAAAAAACTCCAGAAAAGGAGGCGAACAAGAAAGAGCTGCCAACTCAGAAACTCTCCTCAAGGAAGTGACTGCAACAAGGAAAGCCACCTTCCAAGAAAGTAAAGAAAGGCTAGCAGAAACCATAGGCTCAAAAGGTTTATGCTGAAGAGCCTCCAAAACAAGGTTGAGCCGCCAAGGAGACACGGGTGCCTTCCGCGGCGGAAACTTACGAGATATACCTCGGAAAAAGGAGAGCACGTCTCTATTTGAAGCAATGGTTCTCCGGAACAATAAGGACAGAGCAGAAATCTGACCTTTCAGAGTGCTGACTGCCAAACCCTTGTCTAGCCCATGCTGCAGAAAAGCCAACAGGTTGGGAATGGAAAATTTTCTCGGGTTCCGAGAGGACCCAAAACACCACGAAAAGAAGGTTTCCCAAATTTTGTGGTAAATCTAGTAGTAGCCGGACATCTTGCAGCACGAAGGGTAGCAATGACCTCGGCTGAGAAACCTCTACGGGTCAAGATTTCGGTCTCAAGAGCCACGCCGTCAAACGCAGGGACATCAAGTCCGGATGACAAACGGGCCCCTGAGTCAACAAGTCCGGTTGAAGAGGGAGTGGAAAAGGAGGTGCCGCCAACAGCGACATTATTGTCGAGAACCACACCCTTCTTGGCCAGTCTGGAGCTATCAAAATAGCTGGAATTCTCTCTAGTCTGATCCGACGCAGTACTAGAGGAAGTAAGGATATCGGCGGGAATACATAGATCAGCTCGAACTGATCCCACTGAGCCACTAGAGCATCCACCGCCACCGCCTTCGGGTCCTTGTACCTGGACATGAATGTCGGTAACTTGGCATTGGACCTGGATGCCATCAAATCCACTTGGGGGGTTCCCCAGCGAGAGCACAGTAGTGCAAAAACTTTCGGGTGGAGGCTCCATTCCCCAGGATCCATCCTTCTGCGACTGAGAAAGTCCGCTGTAATATTCTGAACCCCTGGAATGTGAATCGCCGAAATGGCTGGTACACTGGCCTCTGCCCAAATCAGAATTCGGGACACCTCTACCATGAGTCTGGAACTCCTCGTCCCACCTTGGTGATTGATATACGCGACAGCCGTCGCATTGTCTGTCTGCACTCGGACTGGCAGACCGCTCAAAGGGGCCGTCCAATGTTGGAGGCAAAGGAAAATCGCCCTCAATTCCAGGATGTTGATCGGAAGAACAGACTCTTCCGATGACCATACCCCCTGAATCCAGAGATTGTTCCAAACACCCCCCCAGCCCGTCAGGCTGGCATCGGTGGTTATAACTGACCACTTCGGAGGGAGGAAAGACTTCCCCAGGGAGAATGCCCCTGGACGTAACCACCATTCTAGAGAATCCCGCACCGCGCGAGAAATGGTGACACTGCAATCCAGCGATTGCGACTGGTTCCATCGACTCAAGATGAACCTTTGGAGAGTCCTGGAATGGAACTGGGCAAAAGGAATTGCCTCCATGGACGCCACCATCAGTCCCAGAAGACGCATACACTTCCGTAGGGACATTGCCGTTGAGGATTTCATAATCTGTACATGTCGAAGAAGACATGACTGTTTGTCTGGTAGTAGGGAAACTACCGACCGAAACGTATCGAGATGCATTCCCAAAAAGAGGATTGTCCTCGATGGTTCCAGGGACGACTTCTCCCAATTGACCAGCCAACCGAAGTCCTTCAGAAACTGAAGAGACAAATCCCGAGCCGTCAACGCCTCCTCCTCCGAGGAAGCCACGATCAAAAGATCGTCCAGATAAGGGAGAATCGTAATCCCCTGTCTTCGAAGGATTGCCATGAGGGGCGCCAGAATTTTTGTAAAGACCCTTGGCGCTGAGGCTAAGCCGAACGGCAGAGCCACGAACTGGTAATGATTCTGACCTATGGCAAATCGAAGAAAGCGCTGATGAGCCTTTCCGATGGGAATATGCAAATAGGCGTCGCGAATGTCGATTGACACCAGAAAATCGTTCTGTGACAGAGCTGCCACAACGGAACGAAGCGACTCCATGCGAAATTTCCGGGCATGGACATGCCGGTTTAATCGCTTGAGATCCAGAATCGGGCGAAATTTGTTCTCCTTTTTGGGAACTATAAAAAGGTTGGAATAAAAACCTTTCCCTCGGTCCTCTGACGGAACCGGTATCACTACACCCTTTTGTAGCAGAGATTCGACCTCTCGCTGTAGAGCGACAACAAGCTCGGGTTCCGACGGAACGCGAGATTGACAAAAAACATTTGGGGGTCGAGAAGCAAACTCTATGAAATAGCCTGCCGACACTATCCGCGTTACCCAGGAATCTGGAACGCGAGCCATCCAAGTCTCCTTGAAAAGAAGCAGGCGACCCCCCACTCGAGAATCCTCGAGTGGACCCCTGGCGTCAATCCGACTTTGCGGGCTTTTTGTCGAGTTCCCGCTTGTCCTGGCGGAAACTCTGCTTCCAGGGAGTACGAGTTTTCTGAGAGGATTTCTTTCCTGAGAAGGAAGGACGACCCGATCCCCACGAGGAGTGACTAGATCGTCCTCGGCCCCGAAAGGACCGCCGACCACTATAGACACCAGGCTTACTGGACACAGAGGCCATGGCCCTACGCTGTGGTAATGCTGATTCCTTCGCCTTAGCCTTGGAAATCAGCTCTGTGAGGTCGGATCCAAAAAGATGGCCACCCTTGTAAGGTAAGGCCAACAACCCTTGTTTGGAAACTGCGTCCCCGGCCCACTGTCTGAGCCATAAAGCTCTTCTGACTGTGACCGCTGAAGCTTGCGCTTTGGCCAGCAGAGATGCCGTATCCAGACCGGCATCAAAGATATAACAGGCTGCCGTTTCTAACCATTCACAAGTTTCCCGTATCTCAGATAACGGAGATTCATTTTGCAACTCCGTCTTCAGACGTGCCAACCAGCCTAGAGAAGCTCTAGCAGCACACATGGATCCTAGCACTGCTCGGAATCCATGACCCGCAGCCTCATAGCTTGCTTTTGCCGCCACTTCTGCCTTTCTATCCAAAGGCTCCTGTAAGCTCGCTTTTCCCTTAATAGGGAGTAGTGAGGATTTACTAAGCTGAGACAAAGACACATCTACTTCAGGAGCAGAAGTCCAATTAGCCTTTAACTCCGCAGAGCAAGGATAAAGTGTATCAAAGAAATGCGTTCCATGAAAACGCTTATCTGGACATAGACGTTCCTCCTCTATTACACTATTAAGCTCATCCAGAGCTGGCAATGTTGTACGCGAAGCACGGGACTCCTGGAACATGCGTGCTGATTTACCAGGACGACTAGTTACCTCCTCCGGTAACTGTAATATATCTCTCATGGCTTCAATCAATGCCTCCGTACGCTTCGCCATAGAGGAACGCCCCTGCGGCTCGTCCGCATCTGAATCGGATATTTCTCCATCCGAATTTAAAGGGGAACTCTGCGCAATATCAGATACATCTGACTCGCTCCGTGTAGAGGCCGGTAACGGCCTGCGTCGCTTCCTCTGAGAGGAATTAGCAGACACATATTGACCTAAAAGGTCAGACAAGTTGTTGATCGATCGAGCGATATCGTCCAATTTTCCACCGCTGTCGACCGCAGCGCTAGACGCTGTGGAGGTCTGCGTATCTGATTGCCGTAATGGCACTGGGACGTGGTCCGCGGCATCTGAACCCTGTTCAGACATGTCTCACCTGTATGAGCAGGTCAAAGCGGTAATACCAGCAAAAACTATGCGGTTTTTTTTTTTTTTTTTTTTAAACGCTGAAGGGTTAACGCTCCACCAAGCAGGGTTACCCCAGCGGTATTCAGTCAAAAAATTTTAGCTGGTAAAAATAACCCTCAGAGGGGTTAATATTGCAAACTCACCACAATATATATATATATATATATATTTGTGAGCCCCAGCCAATTTTTATGTCTCTAATGAGACTGCAGCTGCAGGATAGCGATCGCTGCGCTGCAGGGTGAGGAATCAGCACTCACCCAGCTGGCCGTGGTGTCTTATGTGGAGAGGAGCGGTCTGAGGAGCCCAGGAGCCTGTGTAATGGCCGCCACAGTGAGGGAGTCGCAGGAGAAACGCCAGAGCGCGCGTCTTCCTGCTCAGAAGACCGGGAATAGTTAGGCCACGCCCCCTGCTAGCTCGAATATTGAGCGCGAACTCCCCCGCTCCTGCTCCCTCTCTGTCCTGCAGGTATCTGCCTGCGGACAAAAAATCACCACATCTACTTGTAACAGCGCTGTCACAGCAGCGCTGAAGCATACTGACATACATGTAGTAGTGCTGTCACAGCAGCGCTGAAGCATACTGACATACAAGTAATAGCGCTGCTCATCCAGACGCTAAAGCACTCACACATATTATAATCAAAATCTTGTGTGGAGTACTCACCAGCCAAGGCGCCACAGGGACCCTCAGGGGTTTCTGGCGCTGTGCCCATGCTTCCCCCCAGGGCGAGGGACGCAGTGACCGCACGTGTGGTTTGCGTCCCGCCAGGGAAGCTCTCCTCATCCCCCAGGGCCGGCAAGGATTCTGCAGGGACTTTAAGTAAATACAGATCCGCCAAGGGAGAGGTTGGGGTACAGCAGCGCTGGTACCCCTGAGACCTCTAGACCACATCTGGTGATCCAAGTCTCCTGTCCGAATATAAAATAATAAAATCTTCTGAGGAGCTGCATTAGCAGCGACCATCCTCTGGACCTCAAATCTTAGACTGGAGCTGAGTAGGAGGAGCCCGAGCTGGAGGGGCCAGCCAGTCAGCACTCTTTTGATCTGAGGTAACATCCTGATCTGGGGCTCCGCCTACCCATCAGTAATGAATACTGTGGCTCTCTTCCTTCCATCTGCAGCTGAAAATGAGATTATGCCCCATGTATTATGCCCCACAAGATGCTCCATAGATTGTGCCCCATATGCTGCCCATGTATTGTGCCCCATAGATGCTCCATAGATTGTGCCCCCAGATGCTCCATAGATTGTGCCCCCATAGATGCTCCTTAGATTATGCCCCCATAGATGCTCCATAGATTATGCCCCCATAGATGCTCCATGGATTGTGCCCCATATGCTGCCCATGTATTGTGCCCCATAGATGCTCCATAGATTGTGCCCCCATAGATGCTCCATAGATTGTTCCCCCATAGATGCTCCATGGATTATGCCCCCATAGATGCCCCATGTATTATGCCCCCATAGATGCTGCATTGAATAGGCCTCTTATGCTGCCGCAACAAAAAAACAAAACAAAAAAAATTACACACTCACCTCTCGTCGCTGGGGGCCAGGTGCCGGTGTCCTGAGCAGGCGGGGACACCGGCGCGCTAAGGGGGACAGGTGCCGGTGTCACCGCTCGCTCAGGGCCCTGGCACCTGCGATATTTACCTGTCACACGGTCCACCGCTGAGCGCTGCTGTCTTCCGGGTCCTCCAGCAGTGAATGATCAGGCAGAGGGCGCGGCATCGCACCCTCTGCCTGAACATCGCAAGAGGACCCAAGGACACAGCGGCGCTCAGCGGTGGAACGGGACAGGTAAATATCCCTTAGGCCTCTTTCACACATCCGGTGTGCGCCTGACGGCGCCCCCGGCATTTAGCCGCAGCGCCGCATCAGAAAACCTGATGCGCCGCTTGCGGTTTTTTTTTGCATTGACTTGCATTAGCGCCGGATGGCGCCGCATGTCAATGCGTCGTATGCGATTTTGTCCGGATGCGGCGGAAATGTACATTCCGGCGGCCGGACAAAACGCAGCAGGTAACGTTTTTTTTTTTTGCCGGATTCCCCTGATGTCTCCGGGCATCAGAGACCATCCGGCAAAAAAACGCATGCGGCGCATCAGGTTTTCTGATGCGGCGCTGCGGCTAAATGCCGGGGGCGCCGTCAGGCGCACACCGGATGTGTGAAAGAGGCCTTATACTCACCCTTCCGCCGGCGCGTCTCTGCCCTGCTCTTCTCCCGCGCCAGTGTTCAGCGGTCATGTGGTACCGCTCATTAAAGTCATGAATATGTGCATATATTCATGACTTTAATGAGCGGTACCACCTGACCGCTGAACACTGGCGCCAGAGACCGTTGGAGAAGAGCAGGGGCTGCAGAGACCGGGCCGGCGGAGGGGTGAGTATATAGGACAGCTGCGCTCCCCCTCCCCCACCGACCCCCTGGTATATGACTTGAATATAAGCCGAGAGGGGGACTTTCAGCCCTAAAAAATGAGCTGAAAATCTCGGCTTATACTCGAATATATACGGTACTTTTGTTCAACCCCTTTAATTAAACCTGAAAGTTGTTCACACGTCAACAAAAATAGTCGCCTGTAGCACCCAAATTGTGAAGATTCAGTCACTGTCCAAATATTTCTGGACCTAAGTGTATAAAAAAAAAAACTGGTCTGTTATGGTTACTGTTACAAAAAAAATGGATGTGCAGAAGTTTATGGCCTTGTTCAGACAGCTGTAATTTTGTTCATTGTACTTTTGGTGATCGTTGTGGACCAGTATTAGTCTTAGATTTTTAATACAACTATCTGATCCTGGCCTGATCGAAAGTAATAGTCTTATCACAGTATAAGATTTATTCACTTGTCAGTCTTTGCCGATCACTTTTTTGGCGGCACTGCCAGTTCGGTAAGACTTAGTTGACATATCCTATCCTAGCAATGTGTGTGATGAGACCACTGCTCTAAGTGGGAACCTTTTCCTTAAAAAAAAAAAATGCAAATGTAGTTGTGGTTCGTTATAGAGATTAGCTAAAAAATTTGTAGGACTCTGGTCCAGAATTCACGTCGGTACTTCATGGCGGCCAGACGAAGGTCATGCAAACTTCCCCGGCTGGCATCCTGGGCCCCTTGTACGCCATGACCTTGGACCGGCTGTCCAAGAGGCGCTCCTGATCGGAATGTCGTATGCTAAATTTACTTAATGAACGTCATTCCATTTTCTACTCTTCAGCTCTTCTGTTAAAAAAAAAATAAAATGTAGAATTGCACATTTGTTCTCCGTGTGCAGGAGAAGGAGTCAACGGAGGATTACAATGTCGCTTGTATCCTGACACTACCACCGTATCAGAGAAGAGGATATGGGAAACTTCTGATTGAGTTCAGTAAGTCGGAATTTAAGATGTTTCCGGTTCCAACATTCAACTTCTTTCCAATTCCTTTATAGTGATGAGCGGATATCCTGGGAGGTGTTATCTGAGCATGCTCGGGTCCTGACAGTGTCCTCAGGTGCTCGAATAATATGTTCGAGTCTCCGTGGCTGCATGTCTCATGGCTGTTTGACAAATACATCACATGCAGGGATTACCTGTCCTCGCGCCTGTTGAACAGCCACGAGAAATGCAACCGCGAGACCTCGAACATATTATTCAAGCACCCAAGCATGCTCAGATAACACCTTATCCCAGCACATTCGCTCATCACTATTCCTTCTGTTATCACTGGATTTAGGTTATGAATTATCTAAAGTGGAGGGGAAGACCGGGACTCCTGAGAAGCCGCTGTCTGACTTAGGCCTCCTCTCCTACCGCAGTTATTGGTCACAAACCATTTTAGAGATTCTAATGGAGCTGAAGACTGAAACCGGGGAGAGGCCGCAGATAACTATTAAGTAAGATATAATACACTTTGGTAGGAAAGGTATTAAATATGACGGGTTAAGATCTCAAGCTACATTCATACTTTTAATTTTGACATTACA
Source organism: Oophaga sylvatica (assembly GCA_033576555.1). Classification (NCBI taxonomy): domain Eukaryota; kingdom Metazoa; phylum Chordata; class Amphibia; order Anura; family Dendrobatidae; genus Oophaga; species Oophaga sylvatica. Next base: position 68,764,597 of record JARQOD010000010.1, read on the forward strand.
GTTCCTTATTTAGGAACAGAAAAATGGAATTCATGCCCACAACGGATCCGATACAGAACTGATTATTATGGGGTCCGATGTTAGTTTTTTTTTTAATTGAAAAAGGAAAGTTTTGCTTTTTTTTTTTTTTCCCTTGTTCTAAAAACGGGCAGATAAGTGAATCCAGAATGACACCACAGTAGTCAGTGGGACCCCTCTGGTTCCGTTTGCATCCGTTCTGTAAAGGATCCCTTCTATTTTTGCAGTGACGTCTGAGTGAAAGTGTTAACAGCCTTAACATGTCAGTGTTGTGTATTTGTCATGTACGACGGTAACAATAATCTAGTCTCCCAATGTAGTGGGAACCTAAGCCTTCTTTAAGTTTACAAATGTACTTACACAATGTTTTATCTGTGCAGTGAAATCAGTGAGATCACCAGTATTAAAAAGGAAGATGTCATCTCCACATTGCAGTATCTGAACCTCATCAACTACTACAAGGTAACGATCACCGACAGTGTCCAGGCTTGACAGAACAATCCCTTTAAAACCAATCAACAGACTCTGGAATCGGTATGGCATGCAGTGTGCACACTGTCAGGATTCCCCAGTATTACCGCTGCAAGACGGTGGTCAAATGCCAGCAAGTATGCTATTTTCATACGGTCACAGGCGGACTAGACATATCTGGTTTATCTCAATGCACTTCTATTAGAGAAGCAGAGCATGTCTAGTCTGCATGTGTCTAAGGTATGCAGATCACATACATGTGGTCCCATGACTGCCTGCTTGCATCGCAATACTTGTGAATCCTAACCATGTGCACACCATTCAGTCTGCTGACACTGAGTGTCTACAGACTTTTGTGTCAAGCCTGGACAACCCCTTTAATCAACTGTCCATCTTGGGAAAACTGCTTTCTGTGTGTATTAGGACACATGGAGGTAATAAATGAGTGTTTGTGTTAAAGACAAAGTAGAGGCTGCAAAGTGGGGAAATTTTCACACACATTCATACATTGATTTCTAAGAGGGCCACGCTGTACTTTACCAGGTGGTTTTCTGGGAATCTTACATTCTTGACATGAGACTTGGCTGCTCAACACCTTTAAAATTCACTTGACTAGAGTGGAAAAAAAATTATCTAATTATTATTTTTTTTTTTAAAGTAAAACAGATATTGGTCATGTTTTTTTCAGGGCCAGTATATCCTGACACTCTCTGAAGACATTGTTGAAGGTCATGAAAGAGCCATGCTGAAGAGGATTTTGAGGATAGATTCCAAATGCCTGCACTTTACACCGAAGGACTGGAGCAAACGAGGGAAGTGGTGACAGAAGACTGTCGAGGCTCGTTGTTGAGCTGTGCTGTAAAACCGTTCTGAGCCGGATGGACTCTGCTGCTCTCGGAAACTTTGCACAAGTGCATTCAAGAGACGACTACTTCCTTTTTGAATGTCCGGTTTTCAAGTTTGAGCATCTTTTTGAACATATTTGTATTTCCTGAAAGCTGCAGATTTTATTATAAAGTTGTGGTTCAGTACAGAATAGGACCAGTGCTGGTAAATGGTGTGGTCAGCAGAAGCGGCGGACAGAGGAAATCCTACGGCTGAAGCACAATTATAAACTGACATGCAGATGGATCATCTCACCACATTGTAAGCAGAGCTAGTGTCTTGCAACTGTTAATTGCCTAATGTGTCTTCCGGCACCCCTAGCTAATATACAAGAACATGGCTGTAAGGAATTGACAACTTATATGCAAGAACTGGGAAATGGGACCGCCAGTGGGTGAACGTTTCAGAATATAATTGCCAAAAAAAAAAGTCTGTTCCAGTGATCAACTATTTCTGCTGCTGTTCAGGGAAATGGTTTGCAACAGACTGAAAGTATAAAATGTATATAGACACGTGTTGTTTCATAGCAGATGTATAAAGTGTTTTCATAAGAGGATAGGAGTCTATTTCCAACTATTATTTTCTAGGCTCTTTCAATCTGATTTATTCACTGATGGCATTGCAGTTTTCCCTCCCATTTAGTGCACTACTGGTTCTTAATAAAATGGCAACACATTATTTGTATTTTGAGTTTTCAGGGACCTGGTTTTGTTTTATTCCAGTACATATGAGAGGTGGTAAACATTCACCAGTACAGTGGTCCCCTGCCGCGGTCTTCTCCACTTTTTGTATGCTGTCCCGAGTATAGGAAGTTGCGTGCGCCATATAAGAGTCGCTGCTCTTCTAGAGAAGGGAGTGCATTTACACTAATTGGGTGTGAACAGTACTACACCCCCCAGGTGTTCACCACTAGAACACTGGATGTGTTACACAAACTTTCCCCTATAAATCTGTATGTGTTATGCATTGCAATGGGTGAAATCCACAGTGTCTCTTTCTGCTGTGGATTAGTTTAGTCATTGAGTATAGATCCAATTTGGTGTAACTTCTGCAACTTTTAGACATATCATTAGTGATTTTACTTCTAATAGGTGAGCAAATACATTTACAAGGACCTTGCGCCAGAGTGGAGGTCAGATTCACCATGGCTGCTGGATTGGAGCCCTGCCCATCACCTCCTACCTTCTGGCATCCGCCACTCCTCTCTTGATTAGCTGACATCATGCAACAATGACATCGCCCCAGGTCGGCTTATGAAGAGAGAAGCTGCGGATGGTAGGAGGCTCTGGTCCAGAGGTCACAAACACTGACCTGCTGTGGATGGTAGGAGGCTCTGGTCCAGAGGTCACAAACACTGACCTGCCGCGGATGGTAGGAGGCTCTGGTCCAGAGGTCACAAATACGGACCTGCCGCAGATGGTAGGAGGCTCTGGTCCAGAGGTCACAAATGCGGACCTGCAGCGGATGGTAGGAGGCTCTGGTCCAGAGGTCACAAATGCGGACCTGCCACGGATGGTAGGAGGCTCTGGTCCAGAGGTCACAAATACGGACCTGCCGCAGATGGTAGGAGGCTCTGGTCCAGAGGTCACAAACACTGACCTGCCGTGGATGGTAGGAGGCTCTGGTCCAGAGCTCACAAATGCGGACCTGCAGCGGATGGTAGGAGGCTCTGGTCCAGAGGTCACAAACACTGACCTGCCATGGATGGTAGGAGGCTCTGGTCCAGAGGTCACAAACGCGGACCTGCCACGGATGGTAGGAGGCTCTGGTCTAGAGGTCACAAATGCGGACCTGCCGCGGATGGTAGGAGGCTCTGGTCCAGAGGTCACAAATGCGGACCTGCCGCGGATGGTAGGAGGCTCTGGTCCAGAGGTCACAAATGCGGACCTGCCGCGGATGGTAGGAGGCTCTGGTCCAGAGGTCACAAATACTGACCTGGATGCTGGACCAGGGTCCTGTGAACTTATTTGCCCATCTCTTGGTATCACCCAAGACTTGGGATACAGCTTTTTTTATGCCAATTTATACACTCTTACTCAGCACCATTCAAAAAAAATATATATATATATAAAATATAGTGCAAAATGCTACTCTACGGTGTCAAACATGGTGCATAGATTTTTTTTTGGCACAAAACATAAAAAAAAAAAGCCTCATTTCAGCACAATGTACATTAGAAAACAGGAGTCACAACCTTAGTCAACGCGGTACATTGCATTCTGCAGCGAGTTGTGTAACCACTTCCAAATCAAAACAGAGACAATAAATGAATCCAAAAATGGCCACAAGCTGCAAAGTACATCCATGCAAAGGATTAAACTGAGTATTATGATTTATCATCCAACCATTTTTTTTTTATTAAAACGGTTGCAGACAAACATGACAAGTACACCCATCACACATAACGTGTTATATACAGAGGCTGTGATACAAAAATATGGAAAAGTAATACTGCAGAGCTTTAACAATATAGTATAACCTGGTTTTCTTCTACCAAAGACGACATTCAGTTTCTATTCAATTGGGGCATGAATCTGAAAAATATAACGCATCAATTATTTTACAGCTGCCGGCAGAGGTATACAAACTGGACTGTATACTCACAAGCAACAAATTTATTCAAGCCATTTCTGCCACTGAGAATCCATTTCATACATGTGAATGAGGAGGTTTTAGCAGGAGGTGCCTGGATTTCCGCAAGCTCTATTCATTTATAGGCTGACAGTGATGGGGACAGAACGATCAATCTGTCCCTATACAAGATCATGTTACTGGCTGTACATCCCATTTAGCTGGGGTGATGTGCAACCGATAATTATCTTTTTTTGCAGGCATAAACCATTCGATCACGAGATGAAGGAATGTCTTGCTTGCTCAACAAATGACTGCCGGCATGTTTACAAGGGTGGATAATTGGAACGCTCATTTGCTGATTATCTACTCATAGAAGAGGGTCATTTTTTTCTTATATATTGATTTTTTTTAACTTATGATTTTCCTGCTACAAAGGAGTATGGAATCGGGGTTAAATATTTTCCTTCGATGCATACAAAATGGTGTTTCTGTGGGCTGAATGTGAAGTCAAAAACAACCTGCAGTTCCATTGTGGATTGCAGTGGAAATAGGTACGGTATATTGCAGATACTGTTGGAACGAAAGGTCCTCAGACAAAACAGGAAGGTTTTTACTACCTATGGGTTTCGGTGGTGGACTGGCATCTTTTTCAAGACTAAAAGCAATGTTTAGTCAAACAGTTTTTGTTTCTATTGCCGAATTTCGCACGGAACTCCGAACATTAAAACGAACATTTCGAGAGAAGTCTGTGTTCGGAGTTCAGCGCCCGGGCACTAAGTTCAGGTCCGATCATCTCTACTAAAGAGCTGATCTTTGGAAACAGAACTACATAAAAGGATTGATTTTATAAAAGGATGATCCACACTGAACTTGTATGAGATAAATGTTGGATTGCTGGGATCAAGAGCTTCCACTCCCTCCCTGCAGAACTGCATTGAGAAGGAGTTTGGTCTGGTGGTCAGTCGTGCGTCCTGACACTGCTCTCGAGTCTATGGAGTGACTGACACAGCTGAGTACCATGCGTGACCTCTTTCAGCCCCAATAAACACTCAATGGGGCAGCATCATATCTGGTAGTAGCATGTGGATATTTGCACAAGTTTTGGCGTTTTATATCAGGGTGTTCTTACCGCAGAAGCTATTTTCGGCCACCCCAGTGACATTACTAACACGTCGTCTGCAGACGGTGGGGTCTCCAAGTTCCACTGTGTGAATGATTGAAAGGTGGATCTGACATTTAAACAACGATCCTGGAAAAGAAACAGAAAAAAAACAAATGGTAAATTCTAGAATCATAAACCTCATATCAGGTCACAATACAAAATACCAAAATTAACAAAGTGACATAGGAATGGTGGCGAATATATGATACAGTAGTTGGGAGGCATCTATAGCCTAGATTAAAGACGCAGCGATTGTATAGGTACGGGGGATTCTGGACTCTCTCAATGCTGAGCCATGGAGTATACTGGATTTTCGCCTTCTGCTTCCATGCGAGAAAGTGTAATGGTGGAGTAGGAAGGAATGACAGTGAGCCTGCGTCACTGGATATGCATGTCATTTACAGTCAGATTCACTACATGGATGATTCTCAGCCCCACATTGAGTGTGTACAGTCTATACTGACGACATCCAGACCTTTTCTAGCAAAAATATTGTCACCTCTTAAAAAAAAAAAAAAAACCACGATTATAGTCCTGGACAATTTCTTATTTTACTATGGGCGTAAAAACTAGCAGGAAGGTATTTGCTAGTAAATGCAACTACCTGCCTGTTCTACCCAGAGCTGGCTCAGGAAGGTTACCGACCGCTCCTGCCGGCAATTTAGCTGCTCCACATGACCAGAGAAGCTCTTCCTCTTCTGCGCTGTTCTGTCTACGGGGTGTAACTGATGGCATCATGCTGATTGGCAGTGGGGAACCAGATGTGCATTAGTATGACATCGGCAATCGTGCCCTATGAACAGAGCAGAGCGAAAGAGAAGCTGCTACTTTTGCCCATGTGACGTCTGAACTGCCGGAAGGAGCGATCGGTGACCGCTGTGCCGGCATAGATCTGCCTGTTAGTTCTTAGGCTCATAGTAAAAAAATGAAATAGTCCTGGATAACCCCTGCACTATCCAGATCTTTGTATTTTTACTCTTGTACAAATGGATTAACCGAATCCTACCTCTTCCTCGGAGCACGGTTTATGATCTTCCTTCAGGACAATGCCCATGTATCCAGCTGGTACGGTGACATCTTGACCTCGGAGCATCCTTCCTCGGAAGGACACTTCTTTTCCTGTTAGAAACAGAGTTCAGGCCTGTTACACGTGAGCTGTCTGCCATCATCTCTATACTATAGGGTTTAAAGGCAAAATTTAAGCAGCCTGAAACACAGACCCCACTGGAGACACATAAGAAGCTGTAAGCTCTGGTCAGGAGACCAGCAGTCAGTCCGGGCATCGTGGGCTGCATGTGCACCATGAAATATGCTAGAGTCAGTCCAGCCTTAGGGCTCAATCAGACATCAGTTATTTTCCTCATGCGCAAAAATCGGTCTGCGTTTCATCAGTGTTTTTGATCAGTGTTACCATCACCAGTGACGACACACACAGGACCCCCGCACCGTGATGACACACAGAGAAGCCCGCACTGTGACGACACACACAGGACCCCCGCACAGTGACGACACACAGAGAAGCCCGCACTGTGATGACACACACAGGACCCCCGCACCGTGACGACACACAGAGAAGCCCGCACTGTGACGACACACACAGGACCCCCGCACAGTGACGACACACAGAGAAGCCCGCACTGTGACGACACACACAGGACCCCCGCACAGTGACGACACACACACAGGAGCCCCGCACCGATGACGAAACACACAGGAGCCCCGCACCGGTGACGACACACACAGGACCCCCGCACCGTGACGACACACAGAGAAGCCCGCACTTTGACGACACACACAGGACCCCCGCACAGTGACGACACACACACAGGAGCCCCGCACCGATGACGACACACAGGACCCCCGCACCGTGACGACACACAGAGGAGCCCGCACGGTGACGACACACACAGGAGCCCCGCACCGGTGACGACACACACAGGACCCCCGCACCGTGACGACACACACAGGAGCCCCGCACCGTGACGACACACACACACACACACAGGAGCCCCACACTGTGACGACACACACACAGGAGCCCCGCACTGTGACGACACACACAGGAGCCCCGCACTGTGATGACACACACACACACACACACAGGAGCCCCGCACTGTGACGACACACACACACACAGGAGCCCCGCACTGTGACGACACACACACACACAGGAGCCCCGCACTGTGACGACACACACACACACAGGAGCCCCGCACTGTGACGACACACACACACAGGAGCCCCGCACTGTGACGACACACACAGGAGCCCCGCACCGTGACGACACACACAGGAGCCCCGCACCGTGACGACACACACAGGAGCCCCGCACTGTGACGACACACACAGGAGCCCCGCACCGTGACGACACACACAGGAGCCACGCACCGTGACGACACACACACACAGGAGCCCCGCACCGTGACGACACACACACACAGGAGCCCCGCACCGTGCGACACACCAAGCGCACTGACGACACACACCACAGGAGCCCCGCACTGTGACGACACACACACACACAACACAGGAGCCCCGTCTGTGACGACACACACACAGGAGCCCCGCACTGTTACGACACACACACACAGGAGCCCCGCACTGTTACGACACACACACACAGGAGCCCCGCACTGTTACGACACACACACACAGGAGCCCCGCACCATGACGACACACACAGGAGCCCGCACCGTGACGACACACACAGGAGCCCTGCACTGTGACGACACACACACACAGGAGCCCCGCACTGTGACGACACACACACACACAGGAGCCCCGCACTGTGACGACACACACACACAGGAGCCCCGCACTGTGACGACACACACACACACAGGAGCCCCGGTCTGTGACGACACACACACAGGAGCCCCGCACTGTTACGACACACACACACAGGAGCCCCGCACCGTGACGACAACACACACAGGAGCCCCGCACCGTGACGACACACAACACAGGAGCCCCGCATCGTGGACGACACACACACACAGGAGCCCCGCATCGTGACGACACACACACACAGGAGCCCTGCACTGTGACAAACACACACACACACACACACAGGAGCCCCGCACTGTGACGACACACACACACACACAGGAGCCCCGCATCGTGACGACACACACACACAGGAGCCCTGCACTGTGACGACACACACACACAGGAGCCCTGCACTGTGACGACACACACACACACACCCCACACTGTGAGGACACACACAGGAGCCCCGCACCATGACGACACACACACACAGGAGCCCCGCACTGTGACGACACACACACACACAGGAGCCCCGCACCGTGACGACACACACACACAGGAGCCCCGCACCATGACGACACACACACACAGGAGCCCCGCACCATGACGACACACACACACAGGAGCCCCGCACCATGACGACACACACACACAGGAGCCCCGCACCATGACGACACACACACACAGGAGCCCCGCACCGTGACGACACACACACACAGGAGCCCCGCACCGTGACGACACACACACAGGAGCCCCGCACCGTGACGACACACACAGGAGCCCCGCATCGTGACGACACACACAGGAGCCCCGCATCGTGACGACACACACACACACAGGAGCCCCGCATCGTGACGACACACACACAGGAGCCCTGCACTGTGACGACACACACACACACACAGGAGCCCCGCACCGTGACGACACACACACAGGAGCCCCGCACCGTGACGACACAAACACAGGAGCCCCGCACCGTGACGACACACACACAGGAGCCCCGCATCGTGACGACACACACACACAGGAGCCCCGCATCGTGACGACACACACACAGGAGCCCCGCATCGTGACGACACACACACAGGAGCCCCGCATCGTGACGACACACACACACAGGAGCCCTGCACTGTGACGACACACACCACACACACAGGAGCCCCGCACTGTGACGACACACACACACAGTAGCCCCGCATCGTGACGACACACACACACAGGAGCCCTGCACTGTGACGACACACACACACACACACAACCCCCACTGTGAGGACACACACACAGGAGCCCCGCACCATGACGACACACACACACAGGAGCCCGCACCATGATGACACACACACACAGGAGCCCCGCACCATGACGACACACACACACAGGAGCCCCGCACTGTGACGACACACACACACAGGAGCCCGCACTGTGACGACACACACACACACACACACCCCACACGTGAGGACACACACACACAGGAGCCCCGCACCATGATGACACACACCACAGGAGCCCCGCACCGTGACGACACACACACAGGAGCCCCGCACCGTGACGACACACACACAGGAGCCCCGCACCATGACGACACACACACACAGGAGCCCCGCACCATGACGACACACACACACACACAGGAGCCCCGCATCGTGACGACACACACACACAGGAGCCCCGCACTGTGACGACACACACACACAGGAGCCCCGCTCTAGAGCTGCTGCTCTCTGGTGTCTGCAGTTCTGTCCTCACCTCCAGGCGCCTCTCTCACTGCTGGGGTGAAGAACTCGCTGACATTAGCAGCCCCCCGCCTCTGTATCTGACACGGCAGGAGGTGCAGGGGCTCCCGGGGGCAGAGGGCAGTGCACCCACCTCCAGCCGGGCCAAAGGTGCCGAGCGCCCATCAGTCATGTCTGCAGACCACGTGAACAGCCACAACCCAGCCAGTACACACTCCCGCCAACGCCGGACACACAGGAAATGACGTCACACATGAAAGCTGTCACAGGGCGTCATAGCTCTGTACAGTGCATCTTTCCCTCTGGACATCGGAGCGTTGAAGCAGGAGGTAAATGTAATAATAAACCGATGTAAAACTATATCAATCACATGTAAACTAAAAGACATCAACAACAAAAAAGTATTGTCAGAAGTGGGATTCGAACCCACGCCTCCAGGGGAGACTGCGACCTGAACGCAGCGCCTTAGACCGCTCGGCCATCCTGACAGATAGTGTGGATATGTGGCAGGCTTATATGTGTGACCACTGCAGGAGAAGCTCCACAGAACTGAAGTTCTGTTTTATCAAAAGGGCTTTTCTCTATTTTCTCTTTCTACACCCCCCCTCCCCATTCATTGCTGCCTTCCTCCTGTACTTCCTCGAAAGCTTGCAATTTGTTACCATCTTTTCAGTTAGCCATTAAAAGGTATCAACCACTGAGGACTCTCAAGTCTAAATATTTTTCTATCTACTGGCTAACACGGTACGAAGATATACATCTTTCCTATATCCTGTACTTCCCACATTCTCTATGGTAGTTGTCAGTACTGACCAAGTGGAGCACCGTAGAATGTGCATTTTATTACCAATGGTTCACAACAATGGTCTCCAATAAACCTCACTGACCTATAATGACCATGCTGAAGTTGGTTTCATATTCGTCCGGTTTTTGGGAGCCGACAATGTTCACTCTCTCTAATAACGCGATCGGTAAAGTTCCTTTGGTGTGATTTCTGCTCTGCATGGCGCGCTTTTTTCCCCATTCTAAAAACTGACACATATGGGAAGCTTGCAGCTATTTTCTACCTTGGACACTAACGCCAAAGATCTGGGGCTCCAGACTGCCAACGTACAGCCCCGGCGAGTAATGGTGAACTTTTAGTGGTGTCAACATTATGCCGACACAGTCTGATCAGGCGGTGAAGCAGAAGATCCCTGCCCGTCTGATCAGGCGGTGAAGCAGAAGATCCCAGCCCTAGCCGTTACTGTCTTGTAGGCCACAAGCCTCTGTACAGTCATGGCCAAAAGTTTTGAGAATGACACAAATATTAATTTTTACAAAGTCTACTGCTTCACTTTTTCTAATGGCAATTTGCATATACTCCAGAATGTTATAAAGAGTGATCAGCTTAACAGCAATTACTTGCAAAGTCAATATTTGGCTAGAAAATGAACTTTATCCCCCAAAACACATTTCAACATCATTGCAGCCCTGCCTTAAAAGGACCAGCTAACCTCTTTTCAGTGATTGCTCCATTAACACAGGTGTGGGTGTTGATGAGGACATGGCTGGAGATCAATCTGTCATGATTAAGTAAGAATGACACCACTGGACACTTTAAAAGGAGGCTGTGCTTGGCATCATTGTTTCTCTTCTGTTAACCATGGTTATCTCTAAAGAAACACGTGCAGTCATCATTGCAATGCACAAAGATGGCCTAACAGGGAAGAGTATCGCAGCTAGAAAGATTGCACCTCAGTCAACAATCTATCGCATCATCAAGAACTTCAAGGAGAGAGGTTCCATTGTTGCCAAAAAGGCTCCAGGGCACCCAAGAAAGACCAGCAAGCGCCAGGACCGTCTTTTAAAAGTGTTTCAGCTGTGGGATCGGGCTATCAGCAGTGCAGAGCTTGCTCAGGAATGGCAGCAGGCAGGTGTGAGTGCATCTGCACGCACTGTGAGGCGGAGACTCTTGGAGCAAGGCCTGGTCTCAAGGAGGGCAGCAAAGAAGCCACTTCTCTCCAGAAAAAAACATCATGGACAGACTGATATTCTGCAAAAGGTACAGGCAGTGGACTGCTGAGGACTGGGGTAAAGTTATTTTCTCTGATGAATCCCCTTTTCGATTGTTTGGGACATAAGGAAAACGCCTCATTCGGAGAAGACAAGGTGAGCGCTACCACCAGTCTTGTCTCATGCCAACTGTTAAGCATCCTGAAACCATTCATGTGTGGGGTTGCTTCTCAGCCAAGGGAATCGGCTCTCTCACAGTCTTGCCTAAAAACACGGCCATGAATAAAGAATGGTACCAGAATGTCCTCCAAGAGCAACTTCTCCCAACCCTCCAAGAGCAGTTTGGCGATCAACAATGCCTTTTCCAGCATGATGGAGCACCTTGCCATAAAGCAAAGGTGATAACTAAATGGCTCAGGGAACAAAACATAGAGATTTTGGGTCCATGGCCTGGAAACTCCCCAGATCTTAATCCCATTGAGAACTTGTGGTCAATCATCAAGAGACGGGTGGACAAACAAAAACCTAAAAATTCTGACAAAATGAAAGCATTGATTGTGCAAGAATGGACTGCTATCAGTCAGGATTTGGTCCAGAAGTTGATTGAAAGCATGCCAGGGAGAATTGCAGAGGTCCTGAAGAAGAAGGGTCAACACTGCAAATATTGACTTGCTGCATTAACTCATTCTAACTGTCAATATAAGCTTTTGTTACTCAAATGTTTGCAATTATTATATTTCTGTCTGTGATAAAAAACATCTGTCAAACACACATAAAAACCAGAGGGCAGCAGATCATGTGAAAATATAATATTTGTGTCATTCTCAAAACTTTGGGCCATGACTGTAGACCGACAGGCTTCTAGACTTCATTTTCACAGCATGGGAGGACACTGACGTCAACGCACTGCGCCTCCTGTGCGGCCCAATCTTGGGTGGAATGGTAGAAGAGCACTGCATGTGGACACCTGTCCTGGTAATTAGTACAGGTGTGCATCACTTTTGACGGTATCTGTAGACATGATTTCATAGGTGCTGTTCATCTCTCAATAAAGAAGCCAGAATAATCCTTTTAAAGGGAATCTGTCACCCGCTGGACGCTTCAAAGCTATTTCTATGGGCAGACAGGTAATAGAATGATTAAACCAGTCTTGCCTGTATGCCTCATAGCGGAGGTCTAGACGTTGAGACATGGGCGTACCCACCGTGGGGCAGGGGGGGCAGCCCCCCCTAGAAGCAGGGGCGCACAGTGAAAGAACTGGCCCCGCCGACATTGAACTGACAGTTCAGTGCCGGCAGGCCCTTTAATCGCGGGCGCAATGTGCGGCCTTCCATATGCAGCACAGACGACGTGATCGTCATCACGCCGCCTGCGCGCCCTGATGACGTCACGCCGCCTGTGCCAGGAGAAGACGGAGTCCAGAGTGCGCTTCTTCAGAGCTGTGGGGGAGATAGGTGAGTACTGGCATTTTTTTTTTTTTATAGCCGGGCCCGGCCTATGGGGGATTCTGCTGCTTATGGGGACTATGGTGGCTATGGGGGATTATGCTGCCTAAGGGGGATTATGCTGGCTATGGGGGATTATGCTGCCTATAGGGGATTATGCTGGCTATGGGGGATTGTGCTGGCTATGGGGGATTGTGCTGGCTATGGGGATTCTGCTGGCTATGTGGGATTATGCTGCCTATTGGGACCCATGCTGCTTATGGGGATTATGCTGCCTATGGGGGATTATGCTGCTTATGAGGGACTATGCTGGCTATGGGGGATTATGCTGGCTATGGGGATTCTGCTGGCTATGGGTGATTATGCTGCCTATAGGGAATTATGCTGGCTATGGGGGGATTGTGCTGGCTATGGGGGATTCTGCTGGCTAGGGGGGATTATGCTGGCTATGGGGGATTGTGCTGGCTATGGGGGATTTTGCTGGCTATGGGGGATTATGCTGCCTATTGGGGACCTATGCTGCCTATTGAGGACATATGCTGCCTATTGGGGACCAATGCTGCCTATTGGGACATTTACCTGCCTATTGGGGACCAATGCTGCCTATTGGGGACATTTACCTGCCTATTAGGGACTCTCGCACCACACCAGTCTGAGCCTGAGCTAAAAGCGGAGTTGCGCCAATATGTGCACTGATGAGGATGAAATGATATGGATTGGCAAAGCTGCAGTGGTGGGCAGTGCAGGCTGTATGGGCAGTTTTATTGCTGGTATATTGTTTTTGTAGCGCTGTATATATATTGGTATTTTACTAATAGCAATTTGGAATCCCTAGGAAATAATGATATCAAGAAAGAGAAAAATTGCTTCACTTGTTACGACTAGCAGTGACAAATATGGAACCGAACATTGACCATCTCATTAGCCAAAAGCAGGCCCAAAGCTCCCATTGAAATACCAGTAAGTTTGTTGATTTTTAACTTTACTTGTTCTTTATTTTAAGTATTGTATTTGTTCCTGTTTTTGTTTTTTTTTACTTCAAAATAAGAGTGTAGTATATGGTGTATACAGGGTCATACACATCGTGTGCGGTATATAGAGTGTATATACACTGCTGTATTATACTTTTCATATACAGGTTATAATGCTCTTATTCTTTGTATAGAGGTGAGTGTGCCATGTATAATACAGTCATGGCCAAAAGTTTTGAGAATGACACAAATATAAATTTTTACAAAGTCTACTGCTTCACTTTTTCTAATGGCAATTTGCATATACTCCAGAATGTTATAAAGAGTGATCAGCTTAACAGCAATTACTTGCAAAGTCAATATTTGGCTAGAAAATGAACTTTATCCCCCAAAACACATTTCAACATCATTGCAGCCCTGCCTTAAAAGGACCAGCTAACCTCTTTTCAGTGATTGCTCCATTAACACAGGTGTGGGTGTTGATGAGGACATGGCTGGAGATCAATCTGTCATGATTAAGTAAGAATGAGACCACTGGACACTTTAAAAGGAGGCTGGTGCTTGGCATCATTGTTTCTCTTCTGTTAACCATGGTTATCTCTAAAGAAACACGTGCAGTCATCATTGCAATGCACAAAAATGACCTAACAGGGAAGAGTATCGCAGCTAGAAAGATTGCACCTCAGTCAACAATCTATCGCATCATCAAGAACTTCAAGGAGAGAGGTTCCATTGTTGCCAAAAAGGCTCCAGGGTGCCCAAGAAAGACCAGCAAGCGCCAGGACCATCTCTTAAAAGTGTTTCAGCTGCGGGATCGGGCTACCAGCAGTGCAGAGCTTGCTCAGGAATGGCAGCAGGCAGGTGTGAGTGCATCTGCACGCACTGTGAGGCGGAGACTCTTGGAGCAAGGCCTGGTCTCAAGGAGGGCAGCAAAGAAGCCACTTCTCTCCAGAAAAAACATCATGGACAGACTGCTATTCTGCAAAAGGTACAGGCAGTGGACTGCTGAGGATTGGGGTAAAGTTATTTTCTCTGATGAATCCCCTTTTCGATTGTTTGGATCATCAGGAATACGCCTCATTCGGAGAAGACAAGGTGAGCGCTACCACCAGTCTTGTCTCATGCCAACTGTTAAGCATCCTGAAACCATTCATGTGTGGGGTTGCTTCTCAGCCAAGGGAATCGGCTCTCTCACAGTCTTGCCTAAAAACACAGCCATGAATAAAGAATGGTACCAGAATGTCCTCCAAGAGCAACTTCTCCCAACCCTCCAAGAGCAGTTTGGCGATCAACAATGCCTTTTCCAGCATGATGGAGCACCTTGCCATAAATCAAAGGTGATAACTAAATGGCTCAGGGAACAAAACATAGAGATTTTGGGTCCATGGCCTGGAAACTCCCCAGATCTTAATCCCATTGAGAACTTGTGGTCAATCATCAAGAGACGGGTGGACAAACAAAAACCTAAAAATTCTGACAAAATGAAAGCATTGATTGTGCAAGAATGGACTGCTATCAGTCAGGATTTGGTCCAGAAGTTGATTGAGAGCATGCCAGGGAGAATTGCAGAGGTCCTGAAGAAGAAGGGTCAACACTGCAAATATTGACTTGCTTCATTAACTCATTCTAACTGTCAATATAAGCTTTTGTTACTCATATGTTTGCAATTATTATATTTCTGTCTGTGATAAAACCATCTGTCAAACACACATAAAAACCAGAGGGCAGCATATCATGTAAAAACATAATATTTGTGTCATTCTCAAAACTTTTGGCCATGACTGTATATGGTATATACAGCGTAGTGTCGCATACACTGCTATATTATACAATATACAACAGTTCTAATGCTCCATACCTAATATGCAGTATAATGTACAGTGTATATGATGTAACCTGTATAAGATGTGACATTGGCTTGCCCCCCCTAGTTTTGATCCTGGGTACGCCCATGTGTTGAGAAATGCACTTTTAATGTTTTATGTTAATGATTTCTTCCAGGCTCCGGGGCGTGCGGTGCCTGGAAGAAATCCCTGCCTCGTCTCTTCATTAAAGTGCCTCCCACCTCCCGTGCACAGCACTCTGACTTGTGACGTGCAGTTCCGGTGTCATGCTCCTGCGCATGCGCCGTGTACTGGCGCGGTTATCATGCTACTGTCCAACTCATTGGAACAGAGGGCAATATCTGCCCATTGCACACGTTCCCAATGGTGCATGCTGATGTGACATCACCAGCGCTGCTTGCCTGCTTGATACGAAAGTGAGCAGAGCCAAAATAAGTCACCAGTGATAAGCCCATAATGACCAGTTATCTGTCACTGGGTGCAAAATCACTTCTTTTGAATTCTACACGTACATTGTGGCTCCTGATCATCTCTCAGAGTGAGATGTGGCTCTCAAAGTATAAAAGGTTGGGGAACCCTAACCTAGCCTACACAGTAGCATTCATTAGTGGGATATGTAGGAAAATCATCCTAATACTATAGAACTCTTAGGGTGAGTTTCCACGGTCAGGAAACGCTGCGTGTTTGGCGCTGTGCGCTGGCGCAGCGCCAAACACGCAGCGTCCAGATGTTACAGCATAGTGGAGGGGATTTCAAGAAATCCCGTCTCCACTATGCATAACAATACGCAGGTGGCAGACCTGCGTAAACGGACATGCGGCGCGTCTTTTTAGACCGCAGCATGTCCTCGCGTATTGCGGCGACGGTGCGTCGCCGCAACAGAGTTTAACACAGGGCTATGTAGCCCTGCGTTCTTTCCGGAGGTGTTCCGGAGGTGTCCTGAACACCTCCGGAAAGATCGCGCGTCATAAAGGGGGCGGGGCTTAGACGGAGCGGAATTTCCACTCCGTCCAAAGCGCTGTGGTTCCGGACCGTGGAACCACAGCCTGAAGTACTCTGCAATCACACTGCTACAGCTCTAAACAAAACCTAATGCACCTGTAGCTGTGAATGCGCTTCCTCTCTATAGCTCATTAATACTTCTGTTCTCTAGTGACATCAGGTGTCAGGATGGCCGAGCGGTCTAAGGCGCCAGACTCAAGAGAAATCTCTTCCCCCAAACTTGGGTGTTCTGGTCTCCGAATGGAGGCGTGGGTTCAAATCCCACTTCTGACACATCTTTTTTTTTTTTTTTTTTTTTTAATATTAGTTATTTTTATTAATCATTTAAGCGACAATCCAGTATTACCTTCAAAGTAATGCGATTACCAGGATGTGTATTAAAAATAAACAACACTCGAGACCTCCATTTTTCATACCGTGCAGGTGAAACATTTTTGTTACAGCAGAAAAGCTATTTTTTTTTCGCATAAGAATAAACTATGCAGAATTAGCAACTTACTGACATGAAAAGAAATATAAAAAAAAACATATGTCAGAAGTGGGATTCGAACCCACGCCTCCAGAGGAGACTGCGACCTGAACGCAGGCCTTAGACCGCTCGGCCATCCTGACAGTTGGGGATTTTCAAACCTGTATATCTGTCACCAGGGCAGAGCTCTGCACACGGAGACGACATCAGCACAACCTATTTCATCCAACAACCACAGATTCTGTATAAGCCAATCCTCGTTAGTATAGTGGTAAGTATCCCCGCCTGTCACGCGGGAGACCGGGGTTCGATTCCCCGACGGGGAGGTGTGTTTTTTTTCTTGTTTTTCATATACAATACATAAATAGAACAACTCTACAGTTAGAGCCAAGTTATAAACTATTTGTGTTTCCACCTCAGAAAAGTTACATTGGTTGCGGAATATCTCAATTCTTATTTTTGTAGGAGGTTACGTTTCTATGGTAATAAAAAATAACTGCTAGTAAAAATAGATTATATGAATGTTTTTTTTCTAATTAACTGTATAAGCTTCAACATGGAGAACACATAGTTTCACATAACCACATGTATTGTTTATTAAATCTACTGCTTTGACAGAGATCATAAATAAAGAACAAAAGCCAAAACATCTAGGTCCCACCGAGATTTGAACTCGGATCGCTGGATTCAAAGTCCAGAGTGCTAACCATTACACCATGGAACCTCCATGTAGAGTTGAGCCTCTACAGATGTACTAATACAGCACTGCACTGCTGCAGCACGATGCATTAGCATACTTCATTTTAGCTTTGTTCATTCCTAAGATGCAGCTTCAGTTTATTGTCATCGTAAGCACCAATTTGCTTTCAATCATGAAAATTCAGCACAGCGACACTGCGGGTAACATCGCTTAGTTACCCGCAGTGTACGTTGGATACTAGCGCACTGATACAGGGAGCTGGTAACCAAGGTACACGTCGGGTTTCCAGGTGCTGCGCAGTGCCTGGAAACCCGCTGTGTACCTTGGTTACCAGCTCCCTGCGTCAGGGCGCTGGAATCCAAGGTACACAGCGGGTTTCCAGGCACAGCCCCGCACCTGGAAACCCGCTGTGTATCTTGGTTACCAGCGGATCGCTGGTCTCCCGCCTGTCACACACAGGGATGTGTGCTGGCCAGCGGGAGACCAGCGATCAAAAAAATGATCGTCGCTGAATGTCACACACAGTGATATCGCTGGCAAGATCGCTGTTGCGTCACAAAACTAGTGACTCAGCAGCGATCTCGCTAGCGAGATCGCTGTGTGAGACGGGGGCTTAAGTGGACAGTTTGATTTCACAGAAGTTTGATTTACTTGGAGTTACATTCTGTTGTTTAAGTGTTCCCTTTATTTTTTTGAGCAGTGTATATTCATCCAGTGAAGATCAGGAATACCTGAGAAGTTACCAGAATAGCTTCGTAACCTACAGATGATAGAGGGGGACCTTAGGGACACCTAACTACAGAAGGTTAAGATTGTTGAGTTGGTTCACAAGGACAATAAGTACACTCTGCTAAACTAGTGGATGTGGATGAAAGCATCCTGTTACATGTTGTTAAAAGTTAAAATTTTTGGCCTATTAGTGAGTTCCTGCAGTGGTGAAGATGATGTTTTAAAGTTGGGAGGTGTAACAGTGACCAAAATTATTGTATTTTTGAACTATAAAGGCTGGGTCTCACATAGCGATACACCAGCGATCCTGACAACGATCAGGATCGCTGGTGTATCGCTACATTATCGCTGCTGAGCTACCAAACAGGCA
Organism: Oophaga sylvatica; assembly: GCA_033576555.1. NCBI lineage: Eukaryota > Metazoa > Chordata > Amphibia > Anura > Dendrobatidae > Oophaga > Oophaga sylvatica. The sequence continues at coordinate 68,783,737 of JARQOD010000010.1, forward strand.
GCTCAGGCAGCGATCAGTACAAGGACACTGCGGGTAAACATCGCTTAGTTACCCGCAGTGTACCTTGGATACCAGCGCCCTGATGCAGGGAGCTGGTAACCAAGGTACACATCGGGTTTCCAGGCGCTGCGCGGTGCCTGGAAACCCGCTGTGTACCTTGGTTACCAGCTCCCTGCTTCAGGGCGCTGGTATCCAAGGTACACATCGGGTTTCTAGGCACAGCCCCGTGCCTGGAAACCCGCTGTGTACCTTGGATACCAGCGGATCGCTGGTCTCCCGCCTGTCACACGCAGCGATGCGTGCCTGTCAGCGGGAGACCAGCAATCAAAAAAATGTCCTGACATTTCAGCGACGATCAGCGATACCCGGCAGGGGGGCTGATCGTCGCTGAATGTCACACACAGCGATATCGCTGGTGAGCTCGCTGCTGCGTCACAAAACTAGTGACTCAGCAGCGATCTCGCTAGCGAGATCGTTGTGTGAGACGGGCCCTTAAGATGCACTGGACTGTGAAGGATTGGAGATTTAATGGCAGCTTACAATCCTCCTGAAAGCATGTGTAGCTGTAACACGACACCTAGCTCAGCAGGTGATCCATGCACACTAACTAGTATCCAAGCTCCTATAGGATGACCTCCTGTGGAGCCCATGTGGTGTAACTGCTTTGTGCTTGTCAGCTAGGATTTCATAAGGAGAATATGTACATCCTAGCCGTACACCGGACACATTTTATGAGATCTCTGAAACAGACTGAATGCCTTCCAGGGCCTCGGTCTGTTCTAGCACCTCAGGGTAATGAGAAACGTAGAATGACGAGTAGACCTTGTTTGGTTTCAAAGCGTAGCAGGTGCGTGGCCGATTCTGATGTCGCCAAAAGTGCCTCCCAAGGACCGTCCATCAAGGACTTATGACCCTCTTAGGTTTTGGAGTTTTTAGCTGATAGATGCAAAGAAAGGGGATTTAGTTCCAGCACAGGAGACAAGAGGGGAGTGATCCCAAGCGGTTAAATGCTCGTGTAAAGCATGACCTATTTCTTTTTTTCTGGTCACGATGACATATCGTGTGGGGAGAAGTTGTAGGTGGCGCATGTGGTTCGTGGACCCACTGTGCCTTGGACCGGACTTACCCCTGGAAGGACTTAAGTAAGCAGCTACCCTGGTGTTTGCTGGTGCCACTAGTGGTGAGGTCAGACTTGTGCGACAGGTAGCAGCCATGTACCACACCAGGGCGACGTCCAGCCATAGCTGTTGACGCCAAAGGGCAAAGACGCTACTTCTGCTTGTTGGACAGAGCCAGACGGCCACTTGGGACAAGTTCACACAGGACGGCCTCTTGTGATAAGTTCACAGTCCTGGATAGGGCAGCCTCTTGGGGCAGGTTCACACAGGACGGCTTCTTGGGACAAGTTCACACTGGACGGCCTCTCGGGACAAGTTCACACCGAACAGCCTCTCGGGACAAGTTCACAACGGACAGCTTCTCGGGACAAGTTCACACAGGATGGCCATGGAGACAGGTTTACTTTGGGCAGACAGGGTGGCCACAGGGATAAGTTTACTGTTCTGGCCTGGGTATTCAGCCCCCAGGTTGGCAGAAAGGTACCGTCGATACGACCATGGGGTACGGACGCCAAAGCTGTCACAGGGATACAAGGGCATCTATGGTGGACACACGGGCACTCAGAATACGAGACACTATCAGACTATGGAAAAAGATCTGGCAACATACAGTTACCACCAACCACCTAACAGAACTATAGGGGTTGCTCTGGCGCCTCCCAGTAGGGGAGGATGCCTTTTTGACAAGATGTCTCTGAGGGGAGTGTGCACACCCGCGCCCTAGGCATGCCATCGTGACACAGTGTGGCGTGCACAGAAGAGGAAGAAGGCAGGGATTTAAGCATGCTGGGGATCGCGTCGAGGGCTGGGGTGGTGAGTTTGCTGGTGTCCCCACATGGTGAAAGAACCTTTACACCATGCACGGGCGCCGAGCACAGAATTACAGAAGTAAAGTAAAAGAGGGGATTACCAGCCTCCCATATGGCAGCCCCTCCCCCACAAGCCAGGCCTTTCATCTGAATGGTAACTGACTCTAATCTTTTGCATACTTTGTACAACTATTTATTTTTTCATATCTGTCCATTGTAAATGTATATTCATTGTGTATATAGTGTTTTGTTTAGTGTGCCCTTAAGGCGATTAACTATATAATTTAACCTTTGGCTGCTCTGTTATCTCAATCCACACGCCCGTTTTCTTGGCTGAACTTTACATGCTACCGGGGCTTGTTTCTGGCCCGATATAATTGGATCGGGCTTATATCTAATGAGGAACTGGTGTCAGTCCTGCTGGGCTGACCAGATGTAGTTTCACTGGTGCTAGTGACAGGGGCCACTCAGGATTGTGAATGTGGTGCCACAATAGCGACTGCATGGGCCACATCGTCTCAATCCCCATGCCTCACTGAGCCCGTGTGGACAAGGGGTGTCTGTGTAAAACTGTGCCAAGCTGAATCTATGTGTCCCCAGGGGTGCGGAACATCACGTTGGTGCAAGTGCGAAGACCGTACTATGTGATTGCTCAAGACGCAATAGTAACATCAGGCGGGGTGGCGAAGTGCGGGTTCTTCACATGCGGTGGCAGCGGTGGGATTCTGCGTGATATCCCTGATGCCATTTTTCACATGAGATGGCAGCCGTGGGATTCCGCCAGACCATAAGACGCACCCCAAATTAGGAAAATAGGGGAAAAAAATGAATGCGTCAAATGGGGGTCCGTCTTACAGTACGAATTCAGCTTACCAGCAGCGGTTGAAGGTGGTGGAGTGTGGTCACAGGAGGTGTTTGGAAGTGCGACACTGTGAGGTGATGCTGCGAATCTCATCCCAGGCTGGTAGAAGGGGTGTTCAGCAGTGTGGGGGCTCCAACGACATTTTGTGAAAGCCCGTAGCCCTGTACTTCCATGGTTTCAATGCTGTGGACTCCGGAAAAATGGCTTGAAGTTCCTCATTGTAGGTGGGTGGGTCTCACAAAGGTCAGACTCTCATCAATCATACTTTTAATACCTGTCTAAGTGACAAAAATTTATATGAGGTTAAAAAAACATCACTGGGACCAAAAAAAACCTGGCAGAAACATTACTGTGTGTATAAACCGTACCCTTTTATTAATTTTCTTATGTCTGCGCATGCATGTTCTCCATAATGACTTTATATTATGTGACCACATTATCCAACCCAAAAACAATTTCCGCTGAAAGGCAGAATATGAAAAGTTCCACAGGGAAGTACAGGGGTTGCAATCGCACCCGGTCACTGGAGACTAGGAGTGCCCCCAAAGGTCTATTTGCCCCATAAAAAAAAAAAAAACTATTACTATTAAAGACCTGTGTTAGTTGGGGGCCCGATTGGGGATTTTGCATTGCATTGGTGCTCACAAGCTTCAAGTTACACCACTGTGCTTCCAGGTGATTTTGCATTAAAGGCACAATTTCTAGAATATTAGAGTATTTTCTAAGAATTTAAAGAGGTTGTCCCCTACTAGGACAACCCCTTCTTGAACTAAATGTTTGAACCCAATAAAATAAAATAAAACTATACTTACCTCCCGTGCTGGCGCCATTCCAGCGGTGTCAGCACTTGCGGTCCCAGAGCTCTCATGTGGGGTTGTGACACGTGGCGTCTGGGATCCAATCAGAGCTGGCGCCACTGTCTTCGCCTTCATATGGATTGAACATGAAAAGGAAGCCATGGCTGCAGTTGATCTCTGACTTCCTCCTGTGTTCAAGATCAATTCGTATGAAGGCAGAGACAGTGACGCCAGTGCTAATTGGGCGCCATGGGCACCACGTGTCACAACACGAGAGCTCTGAAACAGCGAGTGCTGACACCGCTGGAACTGTGATAGCATGGGAGGTGAGTATAGGCTTTTTTTATTTTATCGGGGCCAAACATTTAGTTCAAGAATGGGTTGTCCTAGCAGTGCACAACTCCTTTAAGAGTTGTTCAAGGTTGTCAGCACAGTGACACCTACAGTTATAAACACGAAAAATAAATCCTGGTGAGGAGGTGTGTACGAGGAAATTAGATTTAGAATATGTATTTTGTCTAATGAAATACACTGATAAGATTTAGTACATTTAATTTGATACAGCATAGCAACATGTAACTTGCTTAAAAAACGTTTTGTGCTAAAGTTGTTTATCTAGTAAAAATTATCCGTAGTCGGCAGGATTCGAACCTGCGCGGGGAAACCCCAATGGATTTCAAGTCCATCGCCTTAACCACTCGGCCACGACTACTTGACATGGTAGTCAATGACTGCTACAAAATTTCCTTCACCAGTCCAGGTGACATGCCTAACACTGAAAAGCAAATTTCTCAGAGAAGGAATGTGAACTAGTTTTCTTCTACCTTCTTTTCACAATGTAACACACTAGACCACTGATGGCGAACCTATGGCACGCGTGCCAGAGAGAGCACGCAGAGCCCTCTCAGCTGGCACGCGGCCTCGCATCATCCTTGTACTGCAGCTTCCTCTTACAGGAGAGGAAGTGAGAGGAAGGAAGCTGCCGGCGTGCGGAGAGGTGAGTGTGGCCGCTGTGCCAGTGAAGCTGCTGTGGTGTGGGGGGGGTGTGTGTGTGTGTGGCCGCTGTGGTGTGTGTGGTGAGTGTGGCCGCTGTGGTGTTTGTGGGTGTGTGTGGATGTTAATGATGGGGAGAGGGCCAGTGATGGGAATGATGGGCAGAGGGCCAATGATGGCGGTGATGGGGAGAGGGCCGGTGATGGTGAGAGGGCCAATGATGGGAGAGGGTCAATGATGGCAGTAATGGGGAGAGGGCCAGTGTTGGTGGTGATGGGGAGAGGGCCAATGAAGGGAGTGATGGGGAGAGGGCCAATGATGGGGAGAGGGCCAATGATGGGAGTGATGGGGAGAGGGCCAGTGATGGGGAGAGGGCCAATGATGGCGGTGATGGGGAGAGGACCAATGATGGGAGTGATGGGGAGAGGGCCAATGATGGCAGTATTGAGGAGAGGGCCAATGATGGGAGTGATGAGGAGAGCGCCAGTGATGGGGAGGAGGAAATTATGGAGGCGGTGGAATGGGCAATTTCTACATGAAGGGGATCATGATGGGGCATATTTCTGCATGAAGGGGATCATGATGGGGCATATTACTACAAGAAGAGGATCATGATGGGGCATATTACTACAAGAAGGGGATCATGATGGGGCATATTTCTGCATGAAGGGGATCATGATGGGGCATATTACTACAAGAAGAGGATCATGATGGGGCATATTACTACAAGAAGGGGATCATGATGGGGCATATTTCTGCATGAAGGGGATCATGATGGGGCATATTACTACAAGTTAGGGATCATGATGGGGCATATTACTACAAGAAGGGGATCATGATGGGGCATATTTCTGCATGAAGGGGATCATGATGGGGCATATTTCTTCATGAAGGGGATCATGATGGGGCATTTGGCACGTGTTGGCACTTCGTCATAAATAATTGGGTTTTAGGTTGCAGCTTGGGCACTCGGTCTCAGAAAGGTTCACCATCACTGCACTAGACATTAAACTTGAAAGCAAACACAAAGTATTCTAGCTCTCAAAATACCATCTAACAGATCGTATCAATCAGTGGTGTGGGAAGGGATATACACAGCTCAGCATTCAGAGCTCTGCTAGATCTCGAGCAGAGAAAACAGGGATTATATTAAAACTGCTGCACCCAGTAAACTAAATCATACATCACTGGAATCAGGGTCTCTGTCCCTACATTGTGCTGCTGTCAGATTACATAACAAAACCTGCTGACAGATTCACTGACGACATTTTGTGAAAGGCCAGAGCTCCCGCAGTTCCATGGTTTCCTATGCGGTGGACTCCAGGAAAATGGCCGCCTGGGGTGACACATGAGCAGATGGAGATCTCGGGAGATGAAATTTCAGCACTGAAATCTCATCTCCCGAGATCTTGGTGCCGAGATCTCCATCTGTGCATGCGCCGCCCCTGGTGGCCATTTTCCCGGAGTCCACTGCATAGGAAACCATAGAGCTGTGGGGGCTCTGGCCTTTCACAAAATGTTGGCAGAGCCCCCCGCAGCAACGGAGACACCCTCTCATCCCAGCCTGCAGCAAAGGTACCGGTAAAGTATATCCGCATTATAAGACGCACCCCCATTTTCCTCCCAAATTTGAGGGGAAAAAGTGCGTCTTATAGTCCAAAAAATACGGTAAGTACTTTACTTGATCTTGTTTTTAGGCCCAGCTATTCATATATTGTCATATATATATTACCATTTTAAAAAAAAAATTTTTTGTACGTATGTACTGGCATAACCCTTTGTAGGAATACTCTGTTTGCATCTTACTTATGTCCACTTATATACAGTGCCTACAAGTAGTATTCAACCCCCTGCAGATTTAGCTGGTTTGATAAGATGCAAATAAGTTAGAGCCTTCAAACTGCAAACGAGAGTAGGATTTATTAACAGAAGCATAAATCTTACAAACCAAAAAGTTATGTTGCTCAGTTGAATTTTAATAAATTGTAAACATAAAAGTGTGGGTCAATTATTATACAACCCCTATGTTTAATATTTCGTGGAATAACCCTTGTTTGCAATTACAGCTAATAATCGTCTTTTATAAGACCTGATCAGGCCGGCACAGGTCTGTGGAGTTATCTTGGCCCACTCCTCCATGCAGATCTTCTCCAAGTTATCTAGGTTCTTTGGGTGTCTCATGTGGACTTTAATCTTGAGCTCCTTCCACAAGTTTTCAATTGGGTTAAGGTCAGGAGACTGACTAGGCCACTCCAACACCTTGACTTCTTCCCTCTTGAACCAGGCCTTGGTTTTCTTGGCTGTGTGCTTTGGGTCGTTGTCTTGTTGGAAGATGAAATTACGACCCATCTTAAGATCCTTGATGGAGGAGCGGAGGTTCTTGGCCAAAATCTCCAGGTAGGCTGTGCTATCCATCCTCCCATGGATGCGGACCAGATGGCCAGGCCCCTTGGCTGAGAAACAGCCCCACAGCCATGCTGCCACCACCATGCTTGACTGTAGGGATGGTATTCTTGGGGTCGTATGCAGTGCCATCCAGTCTCCAAACGTCACATGTGTGGTTGGCACCAAAGATCTCGATCTTGGTCTCATCAGACCATAGAACCTTGAACCAGTCTGTCTCAGAGTCCTCCAAGTGATCATGAGCAAACTGTAGACGAGCCTTGACATGACGCTTTGAAAGTAAAGGTACCTTACGGGCTCGTCTGGAACGGAGACCATTGCGGTGGAGTACGTTACTTATGGTATTGACTGAAACCAATGTCCCCACTGCCATGAGATCTTCCCGGAGCTCCTTCCTTGTTGTCCTTGGGTTAGCCTTGACTCTTCGGACAAGCCTGGCCTCGGCACGGGAGGAAACTTTCAAAGGCTGTCCAGGCCGTGGAAGGCTAACAGTAGTTCCATAAGCCTTCCACTTACGGATGATGCTTCCAACAGTGGAGACAGGTAGGCCCAACTCCTTGGAAAGGGTTTTGTACCCCTTGTCAGCCTTGTGACCCTCCACGATCTTGTCTCTGATGGCCTTGGAATGCTCCTTTGTCTTTCCCATGTTGACCATGTATGAGTGCTGTTCACAAGTTTGGGGAGGGTCTTAAATAGTCAGAAAAGGCTGGCAAAAGAGATCATTAATCCACACATGTGAAGCTCATTATTCTTGGTGCCTGAACTACTTCTTAATACTTTAGGGGGACCAAACAGAATTCTTGTGGTTTGAGGGGTTGAATAATAAATGACACTCTGAATTAACTTTTAACGTTTAAAAAAAAAAAAAAAAAAAATTATAAATTTTTTTTTGCTGCAGTGCATTTCCCACTTCCAGGCTGATCTACAGTACAAATGTCACAATGCCAAGTTAATTCCGCATGTGTCAACCAGCTAAATCTGCAGGGGTTGAATACTACTTGTAGGCACTGTATATTTCATTTTTTTTTTAAATATTGAAAAAAAATGTGATGTTTTATGAGACCTTTTTTGCACTCTGTGTCCTCATGTTGGTTTTCCAATTCTAAAATATACTAGAAAAGGACATAGCTGCATGTAAGGGACATGAGAAAATGACGGTGCTGAGGTCACAGGAGTTCAGCTGTCAGCGAGCAAAAACTCTCCTCCAAAACTGCTACAGGGGACAAAAAACTCCTCCAAAAACTTAAAGGGAACCTGTCAGCAGAATTGTGCTCAGTAACCTACAGAGTGTCAGGTCGGCGCCATTATACTGATAACAATACCTTTGTTGATGAAATCCGTCTTGTGGTTGTTGTTTAACCCCTTCACTCCCGGAGCTTTTTTAGTTTTTCGCTTCCCTTCTTTCCAGACCCATAACTTTTTTATTTTTCTGTCAATATGGCAATGTGAGGGCATATTTTTTGCAGGACGAGTTGTACTTTTGAACAACACCATTGCTTTTACCATGTCGTGTACTCGAAAACGGGAAAAAAATTCCAAGTGCGGTGAAATTGCAAAAAAAGTGCAATCCCACACTTGTTTTTTGCTTGTTTTTTTTGCTAGGTTCACTTAATAATTGCGCCATTTTCCGAGACCCGTAGCGTCTCCATTTTTCGTGATCTGGGGTCAGGTGAGGGCTTATTTTTTGCGCACCAATCTGACGTTTTAAATGATACCACGTTTGTGCAAATACGTTCTTTTGATTGCCCGTTATTGCGTTTTAATGCAATGTCGTGGCGACCAAAAAAAACGTAATTCTGGCGTTTTGAATTTTTTTCTCTCTACGCCGTGTAGCGATCGGGTTAATCCTTTTTTTTTTATTGATCGGGCGATTCTGAACGCGCCGATACCTAATATGTGTAGGTTTGATTTTTCTTTTATTGTTTAATTTTGATTGGGGCGAAAGGGGGGTGATTTGAACTTTTAGTTTTTTTTATTTTTAAACACTTTTTTTTAACTTTTGGAATGCTAGAAGCATGCACAACTCGATCGCTTCTGCTACGTATGGGCGATGAGCAGATCGTCCGTATGCAGCAGATTTACATTGCTTTGAGCGCCGACCACCGGGTGGCGCTCACAGCAATGTGCCGGCAGCAACCATAGAGGTCTCCATGAGACCTCTGGTTGTCAAGGCAACGTGTCGCCGACCCCCGATCATGTGACGGGTTCGGTGATGCGCTCATTTATGGCACGGCGGCCGGAAGCGCTAGTTAAATGCCCGGTCAGCTTTGACAGCGGGATTTAACTAGTTAATAGGCGCGGGCGGATGGTGATTCTGCTCGCACCTATTGCGGGCACATGTCAGCTGTTTATAACAGCTGACATGTCGCGGCTTTGAGGTGGGCTCACCGCCGGAGCCCACCTCAAAGCAGGGGATCCTTACCGATGACGTACTATTCAGTCATCGGTAAGGAACGGGTTAATCTTTATTTTCAGTTTTTAGTTAATGATATGTGCTCTGGGGCGGCCTGTGGGTGGGGTCTTCATGTGGTGCTCTGATTAGGTATACATGTGTATGGCTTCTGACAGGTCACTGATCCCTCACTGACCTGCCCCCTAGTATACATAATGAATACATATATCTTGAAAAAAAAATCCCCTTCTACAGGCAGGCTCTAGCGGTATCACCTGTGCTGCAGCATGATCACATATATAATGTGCATGTAATCCTTTTTTTTATCATGTTATCCATAAATTCCAAAAAAAAAAAAATCAGTTTGAAAATGGCTGCTAATGTGCAGGCGCTGCCACCATGCTTGAGGAAAAAAAGTCTTCACTAAGATGGTTCCACCTGCGCAGTAGCAGCTATCGGTGACGATAGCTGCTACTGCGCAGGTGGCGCCATCTTAGTGAAGACAAATTTGTTTCTTCTAGCAAGATGGCATTGCTGAGGAATCAGTGACCTGTCAGAAGTTACTGTATACTCGTGAATACCTAAGCAGAGCATCACATGAAGACCACCCAGAGCACGAGCATATCATTAACGCAAAACTTCATGTTTGATTTGTCTGAACGCGTGGACAGTGACACCATCGCTGATTGGGTGCCGAGCACCACGTGTCATACAACCGAACGATAGGGTCGGGACCGCGAGTGCTGACACCGCTGGAACGGTACCAGCACGGGAGGTGAGCATAGTTTTTTTTATTTTATCGGGGCCGAATATTTAGATCAAGAAGGGGTGTGCAAGTAGTGAACAACCCCTATAAGGGAGACTACCTGTTGGGCTCTTCTTTCTGGTCCATTCTCAATACACTAAAAATGGCAAAAAAACAAACAAACCCCAAAACACCTAAGGGTATGTTTCCACAGTCAGGAATTGCTGCGTGTTTGACGCTGTGCGCTGGCGCAGCGTCAAACACGCAGCGTCCAGATGTTACAGCATAGTGGAGAGGATTTCAAGAAATCCCGTCTCCACTATGCTGCAAAACACGCAGGCGGCAGACCTGCATTTACAGACATGCGGCACGTCTTTTTAGACCGCAGCATGTCCTATTCCCTTGCGGCGACGCTGCGGCACCGCAAGGGAAATAACACAGGGCTATGTAGCCTGCGGTCATTCCGGATGTGTTCCGGATGTGTTCCATGAACACATCCGGAATGACCGCGCGTTCTGTAGGGGGCGGGGCTTGGGCGGAGCGGACTTTCCGCTCCGTCCAAAGCGCTGTGTTTCCGGAAGGTGGAAACACAGCCTAAGCAGTCAAATCCTGCATTAGCCAGTGATTGTCATCTCCTGTGTGTCAAGATGGGACCAAGAAATAGAGATCAGCGGAGGAAGTGTGGGGATTTGTGAGGGGGAATACATATGCTCGGACTGGCTGCAGCTCTCCGGCACGAGAGTGAAAGCTGCATAGAAATATGAGGCGGTCACTCTCAGGTGGGTAGAGCCGCCGGCCAGTCAACGTGTCACGAACCGAAGGCTGTGCCCTTAGGTAGGACAGTTTTGTTTGCACAGAACCTCACATTTTCAGCAGCACGTCCTTACACAAGATGATGTGCTGCCGAGAACAACCATTTTTAAACTTGCGTAAAATTAATCTCAGCCATCTCACATATTCCTTGATCATGGGGTGATTGTCTATTTAAACGGATAGACTATATCCATTTATTATTTCTGCGTTGTACATACATTTTGGGAAATGTACACAGCCTGTTGGCTATCACAGAAGTGGAGCTAGTTCTGTCTGTGAAAGTGACATTGAGCCATTGTGTATTGCATTTTCTTCCTGGACTCTGATAATGGCGGCTCAAGGACAGGAGATTTGCGCAGGCGCAGAATATCCTATCACACCGCCACCTGGCGGCCATACCACCACATTACCGTAAACTTGCCTCGTGAGAAATGATGGACGCTGCGGATCACACACTTCCCGTTTTTTTTTTCCGTCTGATAAATATCCTTATTTTTCTTCAAACAACACTTAATTCCGCCCCCTGAGTGTATAGAACGCCGTCACTATGACGTACCGGCATTATTAGTCGTGCTGAGACGGCTACAGAGCTCTTTACCTGACGTGAATGATTGGGAGGCCTAGTCACAGCTGATAATATTATCACCTTAAAGTAAAAATGCTCTCCAGTGGTTGAACACCGCCTTTCCTAGTGATTCATGGCCGCAAAATCCGGTAATATAAACCATGAGGTAAGTGGGGAGCGCGGTAATAACCGTCGCCGTGAGGAGGACGGAACATTCCCGCCAATTGCTTATGACGTCACAGTGCGCTGGGGCTCGTGCAGCCTCCTGGATTCTCAGTGTCCGCATCTGCTCGTGGTGTCAGGATGGCCGAGTGGTCTAAGGCGCCAGACTCAAGAGGCAGCTCTTCCCCTTACTGTGGGTGTTCTGGTCTCCGAATGGAGGCGTGGGTTCAAATCCCACTTCTGACACATTTTTTTTTTCTGCTTGTTTTCATTTTTATTTTTGCTTTGGAATAAAAAAAAATCTCTCTTTTTTTTTTTTTGTTTTAAAGCAATCTGTACTAAAATATTTAACCATTGAGGCACTAATACTTGGACTATGGTTCATTGTGATTATTTGTGATCTATTCAAGAAATATTGTTTTGCTTTATTTTACATTTATTTTTGCTTTATTTGGCATTGTTTAAAGGGAATCTGTCACCCCATTTTTGCCCTATGATATAGGGCCACCGCCATCAGGGGCTTATCTACAGCATTCTGTAAAGATGTTACCTGAAAGTGAAGAAAAACGAGTTATATTATACTCACCCAGGGGCGGTCCGCCGTCCGATGGGCGTCGCGGTCCGGGGCCTCCCATCTTGTGACGAAGCCGGCGTGTTCTTTCTCTGCCCCGTCGCGGCTCCTGCGCAGGCGCACTGCTCTGCCCTGGTGAGGGCAGAGCAGAGTACTACAGTGCGCAGGCGCCGGACCTCTCTGACCTTTCCCGGCGCCTGCGCACTGTAGTACTCTGCTCTGCCCTCACCAGGGCAGAGCAGTGCGCCTGCGCAGGAGCCGCGACGGGGCAGAAAGAACACGCCGGCTTCGTCACAAGATGGGAGGCCCCGGACCTGACCGAGACGCCCATCTGACCCGAACGGACGGCGGACCGCCCTGGGTGAGTATAATATAACTCGTTTTTCTTCACTTTCAGGTAACATCGGGGGCTTATCTACAGCATTACAGAATGCTGTAGATAAGCCCCTGATGGCGGTGGCCCTGTCTCATAGGGCAAAAATGGGGTGACAGATTCCCTTTAAGCCACTGACAATTTTATTTTTCTTAATTTATGCAAGTTAACATTTACAGTCCGCAGCCTCCTCCGATACATGATGAGCGCAGGGCGAGACATAACTTTTTTTTTTGGGAGGGGGTATGATAAAGTAGGTGAGGACGTCACTGCTCATATTTTTGGGGTAATCGAAAGGGGCGACCTGTTACACCTGCCCGATTGTTAGTGGGGATTTCAAAATTACAAAAAGGAATAGTAAATTCTGATAAATAGCTGCTCTGTACCGCCACCTGATGGACATTGACTAAACTGCAGTCGTTTTTACCTGCGCTCAAGAGCTTGTGTCGTTTTTTTCAGCAGCGCCACTTGAGCTAAGTTATTGGTTGCGGCGTTTTTGCTGAAATAGACGGCATGAGCTTTTGAGTGCAGTGATTAGCTGCAGCCGTGACATCGTGTTGACTGCACACTTCAACTCTGCAGCCAATCACTAATCTCAGGAGCTCTGCTGTGTTAGATTGTACGAGCTGTTGAGCTCAGTGATTGGCTGCAGCAGTGACTTCACTGGACTGGGACAGATGTTCGTTCCTGTGACCTCTGCAAGAGAACTTCCGTCAGACTCTTCTGGCAACAGCGTATCTCCAGAGAAACAACTGGAAGGGCTATTTGAAATTCAACAGGCCGGACCTTTCACTCCCCCGACATTATCTGTTGGCAAAGAGGAGACTGTCAGGTGATCCCTGGCACTGATTGACTGCAGTGGTCATGATTGCCAAAGTGCGCATGGGCCCTCTGTTTTAGTTGCTTTTGATGTGCCCTGTAGTTTTAGTTGGAGCGAGCATTACTGTGAGGCTAAGTTCACACGTTGCGGGATTGCCGCTGAAATTTCCGCGGCAATCCCGCACTTCTCCCTCGGGAAATACGCACTTTTTTTGTATGCGTATCCCCCCAGAATAATAGCGTTTTGCAAGCGTAATTAGCTTGCAGAATGCTAGCGTTTTCCTAGCGATCTGTAGCATCGCTTGGAAAACTGATTGACAGGTTGGTCACACGAGTCACACATAGTGTTTGACACGTGTGACCAACTTTTTACTATTGATGCCGCCTATGTCGCATCAATAGTAAAAAGATCTAATGTAAAAATAATAAAAAAAATAATAAATAATGATATTCTCACCTTCCGGCGGCCCCCGCAGCTTTCCCGCCTCTCAGCGACGCTCCCGGCAACTCCCGGTCCCAAGGATGCATTGCGACAAATCACCCCGATGACGTAGCATCACGCGAGACCGCTACGCCATCTGGGTGATTCTCGCAAAGGACTCTTGGGACTGGGAGTTGCCGGGAGCGTCGCTGAAGGCGGGAAGGCTGCGGGGGCCGCCGGAAGGTGAGAATTCATTATTTATTATTTTAATTATTGTTTTACCAGGGATATGGTACCCAGGGCCTGGAGGAGAGTCTCCTCTCCTCCAGACCCTGGGTACCACCGCACATGAACCGCTTACATTCCGCAAAATTAATGAACATGTTGCTATTTTTTCCACAAAGCGTTTTTTTCGCGGAAAAAAACGCAACATGTGGCCAAAACATGCGGAATCAATTAACATGTATAGGATGCTTAATGCTTGCGTTTTTTTCGCATTTTTACCGCGGAAAATCGCGAAAAAAACGCAAATATTCCTGAACGTGTGCACTTAGCCTAATTGTCAGGTAAGGTTAAAGGGAACCTGTCACCTGTTTTGGCTGATATACAGTATTCTATAATGATGTAGATAAGTATCTGAGCCGATCTGAAAGATAAGAAAAATAATTTTTATTATACTCACCCGGCGGGCGGTCCGATCTGATGGGTGTCACAGGTCCGGCACCCCCCATCTTCTTGCATTGCCGCCCTCCTGCTTGCTTCATGGCTCACCGGCATTGCCCTCCTGCGCAGTCGTACTTATCTGTCCTATTGAGGGCAGAGGAAAATACTGCAGTGCGCAGGCGCCGGGAAAGGTCAGAGAGGACCAGCACCTGCGCACTGCAGTACTTTACTCTGCCCTCAACAGGACAGATAAGTACGCCTGTGCAGGAGCACAATGCCGGGGAGCCATGAAGTAAGCAGGTGGGAGGCGTCGCAAGAAGATGGGCGGTGCTGGACCTGCGACACCCATCAGACCGGACCGCGCCCCGGGTGAGTATAATAAAACTTATTTTTCTTATCTTGCAGATCGGATCGGGGGCTTATCTACAGCATTATACAGTGCTGTACATCAGCCCTGAAAGGCGGCGGCCGTAACTTATATCGGCCAAGCCTGGTGACAGGTCCCTTTCAGTTCTAGCTGAGCACTAGCTCTGTCATGGTACATAAAGTGACAGCTCCACCTGTAGGATCAGGTGTCAGGATGGCCGAGCGGTCTAAGGCGCCAGACTCAAGATAGCATCTTCCCCTGTGGGTGTTCTGGTCTCCGAATGGAGGCGTGGGTTCAAATCCCACTTCTGACACATCTTTTTTTTTTTTCCTTACCTGGGTCCTTGGAATTCTTGTGCCAGACACTGAATCCTCAGGACGGAACCAAGTGACTGTAATGGGGTCCGCCGGTTTCTTTAAGGGTGTCCTTCATACTAGTAACTGTAATGTAGGCCACATAGATCAATATCATACTCCTGCTTTGTCACTGGTACATTCTGCTTTCATATATGTATAAAACCACAAAAAAGGACTTAACAGTATAAAGTGCCAATAAAAATAGTTTCTTTATTGTAGTCAAAAAAGACAATCAATATATAGTACAAAATCACATAAATACTAATAGAACAAACTACAACAGGCTGCTGCCATCTTAATATAGGGACAGCTATCCAACACATATACCAATACTTCCCATGTAAAAAAATGCAGATAAAGTTGCTGAAAATGACCGTTACATGTGCTGCTAGTGCTACCTCAGCTAACAAAAGCAAATCATCAGCATGTGCCAAGTCACGAACTGCACTTACATGGGAGGTGGGTCAAGTGTGGCGTCCCCAAGCGCTTGGGGACGCCACACTTGACCCACCTCCCATGTAAGTGCAGTTCGTGACTTGGCACATGCTGATGATTTGCTTATGTTAGCTGAGGTAGCACTAGCAGCACATGTAACGGTCATTTTCAGCAACTTTATCTGCATTTTTTTACATGGGAAGTATTGGTATATGTGTTGGATAGCTGTCCCTATATTAAGATGGCAGAAGCCTGTTGTAGTTTGTTCTATTAGTATTTATGTGATTTTGTACTATATATTGATTGTCTTTTTTGACTACTTTATTGGCACTTTATACTGTTAAGTCCTTTTTTGTGGTTTTATCATATATCAGTTTATGTGCCTGGAGCTATATGTGTAAGGGATAAGATATTATATATTATTTCATATATGTATGTCTTTTATGAGACCTTTGTGTGCGCTCGTTTTCATACGTGGCTTTAACAATAGGTGTGGCCTGTGGCAGGTGCAGTAAGCTTCTAGGTCACCTGCTAGTCAAGTTGGGTTTCTATAGGGCCCCCAGGATCCTGTCATGTCCACAAACGCTATTTGCCTGCAGATAAAGAGTGTTTAAGTCATGTTTAGCAGGCATACTGAAGCAGCGGCTACAGGGAGAAAATGGCGTTACATCCTCCCTGCAGCCTCTCGCTTCCAGTCATCGAGGCGGTGATAGTCACAGGTCGCTCATTATACAGAGGTGTTATAACCACTCCCCTGTACTTATTAACAGCTCGCTGCAGTGTTTGTGCATATCAGCCTCTCAGTGAAAGCACAGGACAGTGATGACATCGCTGTGACTGTAAGAGTGGTGACTGCCACCTATCCCTGCACTGCCCCGATAACTAGAAGCCAGTGGGTGCAGGGAGGAAAAAACTTACATTTTCTCCCTGTAGCCGCTGCTGTAGTAAGCCACGTCATTCAACTGCAAATTATCCTATGTCTGCGCAAAATGCCATTTCCTGGACGTGACAGGTTCCTTTTAAGCATAGAGAGTTGTCCAATCTGCTCATTCATATATTCTGACCTTCAAAATTTCTCCCTATTAAGACGTGCTGTTCCGGATAACCCCATTAAGTCTTAGAAGTGTCTGACTTACGACTTAAAGGGGTTAAAAATACGTTTTCATGAGTCGTTTTCGACCACATTGTCAAAAAAAAAACAACTTACGTTTTTGATTGGTTCATACAGACTATTCACACTTGCTAAAGGATCCTTGTCCAGAAGAGTGGGTGCAGGATGCTACACCTTTTAACATGACACCCAGCACCCTAATAGAAATTCTGTGCAGCTCAATGGGGGAATCTTTGTTTCTCATCATGAGACCTGTTCTCTCTATTTTTGCTTTAGTTTATTTCTAAAGTTGAAACTGCACCCCAAGTCGATCCTCTATGCACATAACAAGTGAACCACAGGAGGGCAGTGTGGTGTCTGCGTCATAGAAAACAGCGATATACGGCAGTGTTCAGTATGTGAGGTTCCATGTGTAATGGTTAGCACTCTGACTCTGAATCCAGCGATCCGAGTTCAAATCTCGGTGGGACCTTGACTTTTTTTTTTGCTTTGCTTTTCCTGTTCTTCCTTTATGTTAAAAAGCCTTATCTGAAAATAGTAGCATCATTAGACCAAGCTACAACAGGAAGCCAGGACTTTCTTCCTGAAATCAGAGCTGCATTAATTATCCATATTTACACCGCTTTGCTAGCTCTAATTCATTTGCTATAACCCTATCATTGCTTGCAATTATTTAGAATTAAAAATAACTGTCCGAAGTACAAAATAAATCAATAAAAAAAAAATATTTCACCTCCCCGTCGGGGAATCGAACCCCGGTCTCCCGCGTGACAGGCGGGGATACTTACCACTATACTAATGAGGAATGGCATACTGTTCAATCTGAGTACACTCCACAGAAACTATAGTGTTCATGTAATATTTAGATTCCACCATCGGGGGTCTCTGCACTTTTCTGCAAAATCTTGTAAACCAACTCTTTGTATATTAAAACAAATAAATAAATCATGTTTACAACCAAATTACAAGAGCCACCAGAATATCAAGGGATCACTTGCTACATTACAAAGCTAAAGAAGAAAATAACCGGGTGCCTTTAGTGGTCACCTACAATCCAAATCTGGAGGTGCTAAGGGGAGCTGCACGGAAACTACAACCTTTACTACAAAAAGATGCCCGGTTACAATCCATATTTCCAGACCCCCCACTACTGTGTTTTAGGCAGCCCCCAAATCTAAGAAGCATCATTGTCAGAAGTTCCCTGTCCTCCCCAACAGCTGCAGGAACCTTTCCTTGCAATCAGAAGAAATGCAAAACCTGTCCATTTATAATGACCACGGACAAGATAAAGATCCCCAACTCACATCAGGACTACAAGATACCAGGTACTTTCAGCTGCATCACATCTAATGTTGTGTACCTAATTATATGTACTAAATGTCCAACTGGGGGTCTGTATGGGGGGGAGACCGGGCAAAAACTGAGAACAAGGATGAATTCTCATCGCCACGCAATAAGAGAAAAAAGAATGGATCTACCTGTGGCAAAACATTTTTGCTCCCCTGATCATAGCATGTCAGATATGAAAATACTGGTACTAAGAAGCAGATTCACATCTCTGAGGCAGAGAAGAATTTGCGAATACAAATTGATGGTGACCTTTGACACTCTTAATGCTGGAATGAACCTGTCACATGGTTTTATGGCCTATTACATCAATTAAGGAATTTACTCCAAATACCCTGTGAAAACATCACAAAACATTACCAGACCCCAATCAGAGGGTAATAAAACTTTCTCTCCTTATCTATGAATTGTTCCAATGTTTGTGCTCGTCCCTCTGCCATGGTGACTGTTCTGCTTCACGTCACTTGTCTTACCTATTGCATTTTTTCTGTGTTTTTGTGTATAAATATGTGATTCTTCAGATTTTGTATTAGTTCAGCCTGATGAAGAGACCTGAGTAGTCTCGAAAGCTTGCAATTTGTTACCATCTTTTCAGTTAGCCATTAAAAGGTATCAACCACTGAGGACTCTCAACTCTAAATATTTTTCTATCTACTGGCTAACACGGTACGAAGATATACATCTTTACTGTTTACTCCTGTGGAACTGTGCATATGTTAAGCACATACTAAATGGGATGTGATAGAATAATTGGAGCGCAGGACTGTTTTGTTCAGGACAGATTCCCTCAAACTAAACAGCCAATCCTCGTTAGTATAGTGGTAAGTATCCCCGCCTGTCACGCGGGAGACCGGGGTTCGATTCACCGACGGGGAGGCAGTTTATTTTTTTTTTTTTGCCTTTCAATTGTAAAATATGGTAGTATTTTTGAAATTTTATAACAAATTGTTTAATTTATGAAAAAAGCTCCCTATCCGCTCTTAAAGGAGAATATGCATAATACTGCAGCTCTACCCTAATTTTAGACAATAGTCCTACCAGTTTAAAGAAGACCTGTCATCAGTGTGCAGTATTTGCTCTTATTTTATTCCTGCTTTTGCTCTTATTTTATTCCTGCTTTTCCCCTAATCATTTTTTTTTTAACTTCTTAAATCCGCTATACGGTTGCAGAGATATAGGCCTTTAGAAAGGGGGGTTGCTCACAGGATCCTCAGGGGCTTGTCGTTAGGCTGCTCAGCATAACTAACCTATAAGCCACACCCCCTTGGAATTTAGCATCAAAATTTGCATTCTCTAAAAAGGCTCATATCTCTGTAACCATATGGCATTTAAAAAAATATATATAAATAAAAAGAAATCCAGAATTCTTTAGGCAGCAGCATTAGTAAAATTAGAGCAAAAACTGGACACTTTTGAGTCCTCTTTAAGAGAAGGGTGTATATTTAAACACTGTTGGCTGCATACTGCCATAACGGAAACCTGTTGGACTCTCATCATATCAGATATGTCATTGATCATATCTTCCCATGTGTGGAGTTTTCCGGTCACTAGAATGTTAAAGAGAATCAGAATGAACAGAGCCTAAGGGTGAGTTTCCACGATCAGTAAACGCTGCGTGTTGGCGCAGCGCCAAACACGCAGCGTCCAGATGTTACAGCATAGTGGAGGGGATTTCAAGAAATCCCGTCTCCACTATGCGTAACAACACGCAGGTGGCAGACCTGCGTAAACGGACATGCGGCGCGTCTTTTCAGACCGCAGCATGTCCTCGTGTGTTGCGGCGACGGTGCGTCGCCGCAACAGAATTTAACACAGGGCTATGTAGCCCTGCGTTCTTTCCGGAGGTGTTCCGGAGGTGTCCTGAACACCTCCGGAAACAGCGCGCGTTAGAAAGGGGGCGGGGCTTAGACGGAGCTGAATTTCCGCTCCGTCCAAAGCGCTGTGGTTCCGGACCGTGGAACCACAGCCTCAATAATGTCATCAGCTCCTGTCGGCGATTCAGCAGATTCCACTGACGTCACGTCGACAGAGCAGCATATTCTCTTAGGCTGGGGTCACACACAACGTCTAAAAAATCTGACCGTTTTAGTCGGTCAATAATCGTATTAAAATTTCATGAACATTGATGCGACTGGCATCCGATTTTTTGTAGTTGATGCGATTTTGTAGCATGTACGCTTACGTTTCACATCCGATTACCCAGCGACTACCGATTTTTAGTGGCATCATAGCAAAATGGACATTTAACGTTTTTGAGGCCTGCAAATCATTTGAATAATGAGCCAGACCCATATTTAAGCGGGGTTTGACTGTTATTACCCTCCCACCCTTGCCGTTGAGTGTTTTGCTTCTTAGTGGTTCCTGTTGTGTTGCTGCTAAGTTAAAATTATGAGTCACAGACTAACTTTTAATACAACTGAGCGTGTGCTGTACTATTGGCTGTATCCAGAAGTTTTGGGGAGCCATACCCTGTAGTTGTTTCTCACAGAATCCGCAGAAGAATGTGGGTGCATCCCCTTGTGAAGCGAAGGATCAGCAAAGGCCATTTTGAGCGCCTGTATTCAACACTGCGTAGGAATCCTGACAAGTTTTTTGCCTACTGTCGCATGAGTGTTGTCACCTTTGATATTTTGCTGGACATATTGCGCCCTGTAATCACCTTTCAGAACACCAGGATGCGTCCTTCAATTTGTGCTGAGGAAAGGCTTCTTCTAACATTACGGTATGTGTGTCAACGATATGTTGATGATGTTTTGCATAATTTGCCATCTTTCACATTCTTCTTACTTTCTTCATCTTAACATACTGAACCTGATGTCAATATGAAATTGTGTTATTGAACCTATATGCTTGTGTGTAGCAGTCATAATGGTTTGTAACTCATAAAATGAATAGAATGGGTGAGTATACAAATGTCCACTGTTTAAATTTTCTTAATGGATTTTTCATATATTTTTTTTTCTGATGTGTACATGTTTGTTGTTGTTTGTGTATTGCAGGTTCCTTTCCACTGGGCTCTCATATGCTGCTCTGCATTTAGAGTTTTTAATTGGAAAATCCACCATTTCCGGAATAGTCAGCTCTACTTGTGGACAAATTTGGTCCAGACTAAATAAAGTGATGCCAGAGCCCAAAATGGAAGATTGGTTGAGGATTGCACATGGCTTTCAAGAAAACAGTCATTTTCCACACTGTATTGGAGCCCTGGACGGGAAGCACATACGTGTGCGTAAGCCGCCAAAATCAGGGACCCAATTCTACAATTATAAGCAATATTTTTCTATAGTTTTGTTGGGCTTGGTCGACAGTAACTACCGCTTCATAATTGTAGACATTGGGGCCTATGGAAGGACTGGAGACTCCAGAGTCTTCAATTCTTCCATTATGGGTCGGCGGCTACGCAATAACCAATTGGACTTACCACCACCATGTCAACTACCACACTCCAATATGGATGCAGTGCCATATGTTGTAGTAGCGGATGAGGCCTTCCAATTAAGTTGTAATGTTATGAGGCCATATCCTCGGCGCAATCTCAACCATCAGAGAAGCATCTTTAATTATCGCCTTTCTCGTGCACGACGCCTGGTGGAGTGCATATTTGGTATTCTTACAGCCAAATGGCGTGTCCTACAATCAGCCATTCACCTAAGTGCATCAAATGTAAATCTTGTAGTGCAAGCATGTGTGGTACTACATAATTTTACAAGAATGCATGAATGCTCATCATCTGATATGGCTGACCTTCAGTCTGATAATATGATGAGGCCTATGAGACCAGTCATCCATCCTCGTCGTCCCCCTTCTGGTCTGAAAGTGCGTGAATTATTGACAAATTATTTTGTTTCCCCTGGTGGTTCTATTCCTTGGCAAGATGAGGCCATAGGTATGTAGTGTGTTTTATGTGATATCATAACATAAAGTTATTTTTGATGAATCAATTCATGGTACACTCTCTTTTTTTGTCTAATACTTTACCATACTTAATACACTACCTAACATAGAAGAATAAACACAGACAACCAATGTAACTTAACTAATTTTAATCATTAGTGTTTTGTGTTGAAGCCTTTTAAAGGCTGATATATTTTTTGGTAACCAGGACCAACATGTCCAAACCGAACAAAAAAATATGTATAACATTATTACTCATAAAATAAAAAAATATATCACTTATTAAAAAATAAAAAATTATTACAGCTACAATTGCTGGTAGCTTGGTGGTGGTTTGGAGGATGGAGGGCCAGGTTGTGGATTCTGCCTCACACAATCTGCAACCTGTGTTTGAGAAAGACCAGGTGCAGATCCTACAGTAGCAGCTGGGTTACTTGCTGCATCATGAAGGCCTTGTGGGTAGGGGTACATAGGGAATTGATGCTCATAGTCATATAGATATGACTGAGCACTAGCAGAGTGACCCCCAATATGCCCATGTCTAACATATCCATGTTGTGGCCAGCCAACAACATTGGGTATGTTAGAGTGGGCATATTGTGCATGGCCACTCTGTCCCATTGATTGGAGCTGGGAAGCTCCATACAAAGAATGAGCTGCAGTAGGAGGAAGAGGAGGAGTTGGGTTTTGTTGCAAAGAAGGAGGAGGTGGAGGAGGAGGATGATGATGAGGAGGAGGAGGATCAGAGGCCGAAGCAGATTGTGCTGGATTTGGTGCTACCAACCTCCCTAAATTTTCTGGACCAACCACCCATCTATGAAGATAATCTAGTAGGTTGGTGGGATCATTAGGGCCTGATCCAGCTTCCAACACAATCTGCAGTCCACTTCTGATCCTCAGTCTGTGCTGTATTTGAGTAGCCCGGAGATAAGGGGCCAGACTGCGGCAAAATGCCTCCTCACCATCATCTTTACCTACACTGGACAAATAGTCCAGAACTCCTCGGTCCACCTGCCTCCTTGAGACAGAACCCACTCCTTCTCGTCGCCGCCTACCTCGCCTTGTGAGTTGGGAAGGAGGAGGAGATACATCTTGAGCCCTATTAGGGCTGCTGCTCTGAGGTAGATCCTCATTTTCCAGATGCAGTGTCTGTGAATCCTCAGCTCCTGCAGCTGTTGTTGGTGCTGCTTGGGTGGACCCACATGCTGCTGAGGAAGGGCCTGCCTCCTCTTCTCCATCACCAACTGGGTCGATAACCACTTCTGAGTCAGACCCCGTCTCCCTCTCAGTTAGGTTTGACTCAGTTCTAGGAATGAAAAAAAGCAAAAAAAAATTTAAATTAAAAAAATAACAAAATTATAAACATGAAAGTCGTTCAACACACATGCACTTACGGTCGCAGATCCAACACTGGCTCAAGGAAGTTTAGTCTATCAAAATAGAGGTACTTCCTCATCTTAGATGCTGAAGCCCCACTCCGATCTCTAAACTGCCTCTCCCTCCGGTAGCAGTCCCGACAACTACGCCATCGCCTTGTCACATCATTCACTACAAATTTAAGAAGAGCATAACGCTTTTAATGACTGATATCTATTTAATAAGGCAAAAACAAAAATAGGCAACACTGAACATTTAAATACTGGTCATGTGTGATGTGATTTACAATATTAAAACACATCAACATACAACCAGAAGTATCCATGTTATAAGCACTAACATACATTTTAAAAAATGCTTGGCCCTTTACCAAACGCCTCAATCAGTTAGAATTTTATCACCAAAACACTACATCTGAGGTGAAGATAACTACAAAATGTGGTAGTCAATAGATGCCGAAGCATCGATGATATTTAAATATACATGGATATTTTTGGACTACACACACAGCAATGTGTACTTCTAAATAGTAAGAGGTCGATAATGGTGCGTTTTAAATAGCATTTCAACACATAAGGCTAGATTCTTATTTGCAAAAATAAATTTTTTAAAAATTGTGAAAACCGTTACATGTGGTACTTACTAAGTCGCTCTTGGTCCTCCCTGGATCTCTCATTATAGTCCGGAAAAATGTGCACACATATAGTTTTCCATGCCGCCTCTTTGCGCGTCCGATTGCTGTAGTTGGAATCGCGCTGGTCCCACAATTCAGGCCTCTCCTGCACCAATACAATGAGGAGTTCCACATTGATGTGGCTAGATGCCATGTTTCTGGACTCCGTGTAGGCATTCTTCCTGTTGTTTTTTAAGATGTGCTTAGCTAATTAGCATGTAAAGGCTTCCTGAGAAATTCAAAGGCAGTTTCCTGTCACCTGGAAAAGTTGTGCGATTTAATCGCAAGTCACACGTGCGGTCCGTTTGTAATCCGATTTTTCATCGCTCCCATAGACTTGCATTGTCGATAGTCGACCCACAATCGGTGACAATCGCAGCATGCTGTGATTGCACTCGGACGTTTAAAACGGACCACAAAAAATCTGATACTGGGAGCTGCTCCATAGATTAACATAGGTCCGACTGCAATGCGATATTTCATCGCATTGCAGTCGTCCGATTTTGTCGCCAGTGTGACCCCAGCCTCAAACTCTGTACTGTTGACGGGGAGTGACTGGTGACGTTCTGCTGATTGACAGTTGGCTCCCCGCTGCCTAACGGCAAGGAGCTGGCTATCACTCAGCAGTCATTCCTGTCCACAGAGCAGCTCAGAGAAACAGTGAAAAGACTGCAGCGGTACAGGGCTGCTGTGGTTTAAAGCTGCATGTGAACACAGCCTAAGAGGCACATGTCTCTTGATAAATGGGATACATCTTCTAGCTGACCATACATCCGAATCTGAAATTTACGCTTGCTCTAGACAGATTTCTGCTGCCAAGTCCCCAACAATTTTTTTTTTAAGAAAAGCATCCTATTATTTGTAAATTAAACTTTATACTTCAAAATAAACCTGGACATTGCTATACATTTTGAGCACCAGGTGGCGCCATACTATAAGTTAATTCCAGAACTTTTTCAATCATTTCCTTTAACAGCATAAACATTGCAATTTTTTATGATCCATACAATGGATGCAGTATTTAATAAGGGGCCCTTTAAGAATTCAGAGAAAGACAGATTGTCCCTGAAGGTTCACTTTTTTACTTAAGTCCTTTGAATGATGGCTATAGACCTGTAGAGGTCTTCCCATCAGCCTGCGACAAGCCCTTCGCTGACCGGCATGTTGATGTGCGCTGTAAGCAATGGTGTACTTCTTCCTTCTTTCAGGACAAAAACCTAGGGAAAGAGGAAATATGGAATGATTAATATGAAAGTTATTTAAAGCAAATCTGTCATCAGATTTGACAATGCCAACTGAATACATTGTTAAATATATTGGTTAGACCCGATGAGGCTGGTGTACTTCCTCTATAAGTCCTTGTCAGAATATCTGTACGATCCTGAAATGAGAATGAGCTAGAGCTGGATTAGTGAGATGTTCATTTTATTATGAGGCAAGAAAAGGATTATACTGACATTCTGGCATTCATTTTCAAAGTAAGTACAGCAGCCTCACCAGGTATAAGAGATCTTTTTAGTAATATATGCAGATTGCATTATGAAACCTGGTGACAAAATACATTTATTTGCAAAGTTACAACAACAGAAACAGGTTTACCCCATAATATCGATCTGACCGAAACAGGTACCTACAGTATTATGCTCCATCACTGGCAACTTTTACCACATATGGTGGTTATGCCCCACAGTTCGCAGGCTTTGGAACAAGGTATACGTCCTCATCTATATAGTTACTGATCATAATCTTAAAAAGGACCCCTGGAAAGCCCTGCTCAACAGGCGAATTCTTAATATCCCTAAACACTCGCACGCTCCTGTTTCATTTATTTTCTTAGCGACCAAACAAACTATAGACTCAGCATGGGAAAAAAAACAGGTCTAGACCTTGACGACATCAAAAAACGTCTTTCTTGGTATATGACTAATGATGAAAAGCTATCAGATGTACTCACAGCCAACGTACATAGATCTGAGAAAATTTGGCTCGTCGGGGCAGACCAACCATACCCCCTTTGCCATACCTCCACTATACCTAAAGGCTTCTTCCGACCCTGATTCCATCAACTGTGGAAGGATCATTTGGTTTCCTTCTTTGGGCCTTACCCAATTCCCCATCCCTCGCCTTACCATGCGTTTGTCCCCCCTACATTTATTCCTATTATATTTCTGTACAACCACAGTTTGTTTTGCACTATATTTGTAATCTACTTGAAACCTTCAATAAAAATGTATTTTTTTTTTTAAAAAAAAGAATGATGGAGACAAGTGACAAATGGCTTCTTGGTGTTGGTTTGGCAGCAAGGGAATCTCAAGTGGATACATTCATTATTTACTTTGCTAGCTGCATTAAGAGAGCGGAAAACGCCAATATATAGATATTTCAGCAATACTCCCCACCGAGCCGAATACAGATGATTACTACCTTAATTACATCAGAGATCCCTTTGTCGGTACAGCAATCCACAAATGTCTCAATAGGATAATTCAAGCCAGGAACCAGCAGTGGAACCTAAAAAAAACAGAATAATCCACGAGCCAAGATAAATGGAGACATCATCTTTAATTAAAGGGTGCTAAAGGGGATTTTAAACCAGACTAGCGAGGTGACAAACCACTAGTCAGCGAATGTACATACATTCTAATCAGATACGTTAAATACTATGAAGTCAATGATCTTGTGATCGTTCCCTGGATTAGGCAGCAGGACAGGCCTACTATGGAGGTTTGTTTCTTCATTGCTGCTGGACCACCATTTCTCTTCTAGACCTGACCCCAAACCCCCGATCTCCCACAACCCAGCTTTTCCATCTGGAGACCCATCATGTACAATAGCACAAAGTGTTGAGATACCTTAAAGAACGCCGGTCTGAGCTGGTAAATCTGTTCATCATATAGGAAGCTGATCAGAAGCTGCATGGAAGGGCGATTTACTGATGTGTTCTGTAAATTCAGTATTATTTTGAAGCGGGGACCAATTCCTTGTACCTGGGAAAGAAACCATTAGTAATAGTCATATAAAGACTGGACATGTTTCCAAGATTTTGCGAGGAATGAAAAAAAAAAAACACCCGACACCAAGAGTGCCATTTGAGAAAAACTGACATGAGTAAAGGGTTTTGTCACTTATATAGCTCACCCCCAAACTGACCCCTGTACAAATGACCGAGCATACCTGGAAAACTCTCCCATAGAAATCAATGAAAACCTTTAAACTACAAGTTAAAAAAATCAATGTGGCTGCTGTAATGCATATCTCTTGGGGATGTACAAGAGTTTTTAAGTGTCCAGAAGGTAAAATATGCATTAAAATAACAAATAAAAACCTTGTGGTAACTTGCTAAAGCTTCAGCTCCTCCGGTGGTCCAACTGGTCTAGCACAGTTGTTCAGCAGTTATGTGATGGTTGTAGCCAAGCACTGGCCTCAGCGGTGATGATGAACTTGGTGTCAGTGATCGGCTGCAGCAGTCACCTGCGGATGTTACTATGCTATCATTGCAGGATACCAAGCGAGACTACCAAAGTGTTGGACAATTTAAGAGGGGAGTGTAAGGTATTTTGTTATTTTAATGCATACATTTCTTTCTATAATTAAAAAAAAAAATCTTGGATAAGATGGTGGGCCCAATAATGTACAAAAAAAAATAGAATGAAAAAAAAAAACCTGCAATAAAAAAAATATAAAGTTCCATCATCTAGTTTTAGTTAAAGGGAATCTGTCAAAAGGTTTTGCTATGTAATCTGACAGCAACATGATGAAAGGACAGAGACCCTGATTATCGTGGTGTGTCACCTACTAGGCTGTGCTTTGCTGTTTCAATATAATCAGTGTTTTATCAGCAGGAGATTATCACTACAGGACTAGGTGTCTTGTGCCTCCTAGTCCAACCACCCCCCCAGCACTGATTAGCAGCTCTCTGTTAATATACAGTGTACATTGCAGCACCTCGTAGGTATACTGTAATGAGGACGGATACTGCGATGTCAGCACTATCCATGTTTCATCTAGCAAATCTAACAATGACCTGAACACCTCATGTACTCACAGCAGCATTTAGAGTAAGTGGGTCTTGCATTGTGGAGGATACTGGGGTAAGACTGGCATCCAGGACCTTCACATAAGCTCGGGCAGCACTAAGTCGGAGGCGGTACAGATCCATTTGGAAAAACGGTGCATTGCTGGGAGAAAAGGTTAGATCATGAAAGTCAACTACTGCCGTATTGCTATTTTCTGGCATCGCAGGCGTAACACAGTCTCAGTTCATTCTGACCGAAATGATGCACAAATCCGAGAAGATGATAAATGTATAGTCTACCTAGAGTATATAGCGCAGGTCATGATTCAGCTTACCCACAGCATTCTCTCTCTCACGCAGGGTCTGGTCTACATAAAGTTTGGTTTTCTTGGGACGTTGAGCTTGATGCTTTGTCCAGTAGGGGGGCCAGGTGTCGTATCTTATCTTCAAAGTGAGCCGTCCTCTTCAAAATCTTAATAATAAGACCTCCTCCTATGTGTATCATGAAAAAAATTGCAGGGAAAAAAGTATACAAGATTTAGCTCAGTAAATAGAAGAAGTAGAATTGGTGGCAGTGGATTGGCACATCTATCGGCCGTGGCCCGTGACTATGATCTCTCGTCGTTGAATGGGAGAACCGCCTCTTGTCTGATGGTAACTTCAGCTCTTCTTTCGATTAGCCGGCCTGGAGCTACAGAGTTGTTATGTGACATTGCACCAGGCTGGCTAATCAAAAGAAGAGGTGTGGATGCCATAAGACAAGAGGCGGTTCTCCAGTTCCCATCCAGCAGCCGGGGCTTAGTGCCGTGGCCGATGGACTGGGACGTGCAATCGACTTGAACCGACTCTAAGAACAACTGTTATTGCGAATGTGGGAGGCACTACCTCTGGTGGTCATAATCAGAGTATCATCCTCTCTTCCATATCTTCCAAAGCAAAGACTGGTCACTATGTCCTGTGAGAGAAAGAGAACTTTATCATCTACCGCTGTTATATGTATCACTGATGTTTATTATAAAGAAATGAGAACTTGTCATTTAAAGGGACATTCCACATGACTAAACCACTAACAACGTTGGATACGTCACATAAAGACAAGTGCAGACATACCTACCTGATACCTGCAGTGACTTTTATTGCGGGAGCATATCTAAAAAAATATACTTCTCAAGTCTCTAGCTAAGCTGGCAAGTCACAGTTAAAGTTGTTTTTTTCTTCTTTTTTTTAAAAAAGATGCGCTTTACTACGGCAAAATATGAACTTAGACACCAACTTACTGGGGTTGATATGACACTCAGCAGATTCTTATCTCGATACAGGTGCACGTCCAGATTTTTTAATCCCACCAGGACAGCTTGAATGCTACGCGACTTCTGCTCCAATAAAGCCATCGTCATAATGGAGGCCGGCAATGTCACCTTCCAAAGCCGCTTTCCCTATCACAAGCGAGATTATCCAGTGTTATCTAAGTGTCTACCACAATGTTGAATTGCTAAAACCATATAAATATGTCGTAAGCTGGTTTGGCAAATACTGTCTGCGATGTATAGTCTGGTCTCCTGACCTGACATCAACAGCCTCTTTGGCATACGTGAGGAGTTTGTTCACGTCAGAAGACCCGTGGCCCGTTCCTTCATTTTTGTAGCCCGTACTCATGTCTAAACCAGCTGTGGGGTAGTTTTTGGCGCTCACACCTTTTGGGAGTATCCAAGCAGCGTCTCCTGGGAGGTCCCAATTATGATATTCTTCTGGACACGGACCATTCCCACCACCTGAGTGCTCAGCTCAATGCAATATTTAGGCCGCTTAGAATCTCTGGAAAAAATATCCAAAGTCATAATCAGATATGACCTCATTAATGCTTTCCATAATGTCCTGTATTAAGAATTAAGTCCTGACAATTTAGAGCAGAATCTCGGCCTCTTGTGGTGTCTAATAATGGCAGAATATCCAGCTTCTGAATAAGGTAATCTGTGCATCCCACCTCAATGAGATTGAGGCATTGTATAGATCTCAATCAATTTTTCCAGCTTTTTACTCTCAAGCTGCCATAGATCAAGAATTAAAGGGCTGGTTGCGTAATATATATATATATATAATTTAAAAAAAAATCACAACATCTCATTACCAATCCTCCACTGCTCCAGTTCCAACACTTCTCAGGCTCCCTGCCATTTTCAGCACTTCCTGCTCCGCCTGGAAGGAAATGTGACGGCTGCAGCCAATCACTTTGTCTTAGTAGCCCCATGTCCCTTGTTAGTCTCTGTAATTCCTGCTTCGTCTGGATGGACACGCGACTGCTGCAACCCATCCCTGGCAGCAGTCATGTCTCAGTCCAGGTGGAGTAAGAAGTACAGAGACCGGCAGGGGATATTTGACTATGGTGGTCAGAGATTGATTGAAACAGTCACAAGTCTATGCAGAGACTGTAGGGGGACCCGAGTAGCACTGGAAAGGAAGTGACGGTGGATCGTTAAACTGAGTTTTTGCATAAACATTCAGCCGTGTCTTCCCTATTATGCTAATTGGACACCCACTAACCTCGTGACCCATTGATGAGGTCAGTAGGTGTCAAACTAGCATTATAGGGAAGACGCGGCTGAGATGAGATGATAGTTGCTGCCCATAAACATCTATGGAAGAGAGGGGAAGGAGCTAGAGGCAGACGCAAACTTGCTCCTGCCAGTTCACCTGAAATGACAGGTCCACTCCAACTCTTAACAAATCTCTCCTATTTCTCAACATTTTTTTTAAATAAACATAAAGGCAATTTAGGTGGGTTTTAAATATTTTGGAATTGAAATGGTTAACCCATTGCAGAGGAGAAGCGACCGAAAACGTGCTCATTTAGGATCCTTATGTTGGATTCTCCCTGTATCTCTGTACTGATTTAATTTTCGGTTATTGATATATTTCCTGGGAACAGTATATTTTTGTATTTATCGTCTTACCGGATTCATCAGGGGACTGAGGTTTTATCAGGAAGGGGCTTTAAAATTTCACTTGTTTTGTGCGTAGCTCAGGTTAAAAGAAAGCACTAGTTCAGGTCTGAAACGCGTCAACCAGGCACGCCATTTCTGGGGCTTGTTATTCTACTGGACTAATATGCACTATTGTCTTGGTTGTTTCTGTTGTTAATGAAGTTCCTAATACATGTAAAGATTTATGTGCTGGATCTAGTGCTAGTACATCACATGTCGGGTGCTGATGTATAGAAAGGACTTGGTTTCTGAGCCCCGCTCTATAGATCGGACGATCTCACAGGTACTAAGACCCCTAAGGAGATGTAAAAAATGAAGAAAAAAAATGATAATAGAAAAGAATAAATAAAATTCAACCACTTCCCTTTTAACCGTTAATAAGAACAAATAAAACATATTTGGTATCGCCAATTCTGTAATAATTTTGAGCAACAAAATGTGTACAATTAAAGCGAACTGTAAATGCTGCAAAGAATGAAAAACACCAGAATAGCATTTTTTTGGCCATCGCACCTCCATAAAACACGGATTTTGGTAAAGACTTACCTGTAAAATCCTTTTCAGCGAAGGAAGGAAGAGAGACACAGTATTCATTACTGATGGGTAGGCGGAGCCCCAGATCAGGATGTTACCTCAGATCAAAAGAGTGATGACTGGCTGGCCCCTCCAGCTCGGGCTCCTCCTACTCAGCTCCAGTCGTACCAAAGCTTTTAGGAAAAGAGCCAAGATCACCAGCGGAGCAACATAACCCCTTCTGAAGGAACTTCAGAGAAAAAACACAAGGATACAGGTTATGCATGCAAAGAAAGCCAAAAACCACAGAGTTCCAGGTACTACTCACGGAACCTGACTACTGCGATGAGCTGGCGATGCTGGAACAGAGCCTTAGCGCGCTGACCTCAGCCCAGATAATCGCTATCAGATAAGGGTCGCGCTGCATCTGAAAACATCAACACACTTCTGCCGTGGGAGGGTGCTGTGTCTCTCTTCCTTCCTTCGCTGAAAAGGATTTTACAGGTAAGTCTTTACCAAAATCCGTGTTTCAGCTGCAGATGAAGGAAGAGAGCCACAGTATTCATTACTGATGGGACGTCCCAAAGCAGTTCAAAAATAAGGGTGGGAAAAAACCAACAAAAGGCAGAAACCCAACAACCTTAACAACAAAGCGCAACCAGCGCTAAACACAAGTTCATCCAGAACTTTAAACTACAGCTGCCTGCAGGACCCTACGTCCGAGGGCTGCATCAGCGGAAGCACTGACGTCCACTTTATAAAACCTTGTAAACGTGTGGACAGAGCGCCAAGTCGCCGCTCGGCAAAGCTGCACTGCCGAAGCACCTTGATGAAAAGCCCACGATGAAGCCACAGCTCTCGTGGAATGGGCTCGAATCTTAATCGGGCAAGATTCACCCCGAAGACGGTAAGCTTCCAAAATAGCTGACCGGATCCAACGAGCTATAGAACCCTTGGAAGCTCGTTGACCACGCTGACGACCTGCCGGAACCACAAACAGGGAGTCCGTCTTACGAAAACCTTGAGTAATAGATAGATAAAACTTCAAGGCCCGCACTAAATCCAATGTGTGTAAATCTCGCTCTTTCGTATTCTTCGGATCTGGACAGAGTGAAGGCAACACAATATCCTGGTTAACATGAAATTGTGACACCACTTTAGGCAAAAAATCACCCCGAGTGCGAAGCACTACACGATCCGGAAAAAACTCCAGAAAAGGAGGCGAACAAGAAAGAGCTGCCAATTCAGAAACTCTCCTCAAGGAAATGACTGCAACAAGGAAAGCCACCTTCCAAGAAAGTAAAGAAAGGCTAGCAGAAACCATAGGTTCAAAAGGTTTATGCTGAAGAGCCTCCAAAACAAGGTTGAGCCGCCAAGGAGACACGGGTGCCTTCCGCGGCGGAAACTTACGAGAGATACCTCGGAAAAAGGAGAGCATGTCTCTATTCGAAGCAATGGTTCTCCGGAACAATAAGGACAGAGCAGAAATCTGACCTTTCAGAGTGCTAACTGCCAAACCCTTGTCTAGCCCATGCTGCAGAAAAGCCAACAGGTTGGGAATGGAAAATTTTCTCGGGTTCCGAGAAGACCCCAAACACCACGAAAAGAAGGTTTCCCAAATTTTGTGGTAAATCCTAGAAGTAGCCGGACATCTTGCAGCACGAAGGGTAGCAATGACCTCGGCTGAAAAACCTCTACGGGTCAAGATTTCGGTCTCAAGAGCCACGCCGTCAAACGCAGGGACATCAAGTCCGGATGACAAACGGGCCCCTGAGTCAACAAGTCCGGTTGAAGAGGGAGTGGAAACGGAGGTGCCGCCAACAGCGACATTATTGTCGAGAACCACACCCTTCTTGGCCAGTCTGGAGCTATCAGAATAGCTGGAATTCTCTCTAGTCTGATCCGACGCAGCACTAGAGGAAGTAAGGATATCGGCGGGAATACATAGATCAGCTCGAACTGATCCCACTGAGCCACTAGAGCATCCACCGCCACCGCCTTCGGGTCCTTGTACCTGGACATGAATGTCGGTAACTTGGCATTGGACCTGGATGCCATCAAATCCACTTGGGGGTTCCCCAGCGAGAGCACAGTAGTGCAAAGACTTCCGGGTGGAGGCTCCATTCCCCGGGATCCATCCTTCTGCGACTGAGAAAGTCCGCTGTAATATTCTGAACCCCTGGAATGTGAATCGCCGAAATGGCTGGTACATTGGCCTCTGCCCAAATCAGAATTCGGGACACCTCTACCATGAGTCTGGAACTCCTTGTCCCACCTTGGTGATTGATATACGCGACAGCCGTCGCATTGACTGTCTGCACACGGACTGGCAGACCGCTCAAAGGGACCGTCCAATGTTGGAGGCAAAGGAAAATCGCCCTCAATTCCAGGATGTTGATCGGAAGCACAGACTCTTCCGGTGACCATACCCCCTGAATCCAGAGATTGTTCCAAACACCCCCCCAGCCCGTCAGGCTGGCATCGGTGGTTATGACTGACCACTTCAGAGGGAGGAAAGACTTCCCCAGGGAGAATGCCCCTGGACGTAACCACCATTCTAGAGAATCCCGCACCGCGCGAGAAATGGTGACACTGCAATCCAGCGATTGCGACTGATTCCATCGACTCAAGATGAACCTTTGAAGAGTCCTGGAGTGGAACTGGGCAAAAGGAATTGCCTCCATGGACGCCACCATCAGTCCCAGAAGACGCATACACTTCCGTAGGGACATTGCCGTTGAGGATGTCATAATCTGTACATGTCGAAGAAGACATGACTGTTTGTCTGGTGGTAGGGAAACTACCGACCGAAACGTGTCGAGATGCATTCCCAAAAAGAGAATTGTCCTCGATGGTTCCAGGGACGACTTCTCCCAATTGACCAGCCAACCGAAGTCTTTCAGAAACTGAAGAGACAAATCCCGAGCCGTCAACGCCTCCTCCTCCGAGGAAGCCACGATCAAAAGATCGTCCAGATAAGGGAGAATCGTAATCCCCTGTCTTCGAAGGAGTGCCATGAGGGGCGCCAGAATTTTTGTAAAGACCCTTGGCGCTGAGGCTAAGCCGAACGGCAGAGCCACGAACTGGTAATGATTCTGACCTATGGCAAATCGAAGAAAGCGCTGATGAGCCTTTCCGATGGGAATATGCAAATAGGCGTCGCGAATGTCGATTGACACCAGAAAATCGTTCTGTGACAGAGCTGCCACAACGGAACGAAGCGACTCCATGCGAAATTTCCGGGCATGGACATGCCGGTTTAATCGCTTGAGATCCAGAATCGGGCGAAATTTGTTCTCCTTTTTGGGAACTATAAAAAGGTTGGAATAAAAACCTTTCCCTCGGTCCTCTGACGGAACCGGTATCACTACACCCTTTTGTAGTAGCGATTCGACCTCTCGCTGTAGAGCGACAACAAGCTCGGGTTCCGACGGAACGCGAGATTGACAAAAAACATTTGGGGGTTGAGAAGCAAACTCTATGAAATAGCCTGCCGACACTATCCGCGTTACCCAGGAATCTGGAACGCGAGCCATCCAAGTCTCCTTGAAAAGAAGCAGGCGACCCCCCACTCGAGAATCCTCGAGTGGACCCCTGGCGTCAATCCGACTTTGCGGGTTTCTTGTCAAGTTCCCGCTGTTTTTCTGGCGGAAACTCTGCTTCCAGGAGTACGAGTTTTCTGAGAGGATTTCTTTCCTGAGAAAGAAGGACGACCCGATCCCCACGAGGAGTGACTAGATCGTCCTCGGCCCCGAAAGGACCGCCGACCACTATAAACACCAGGCTTACTGAACACCGAGGCCATGGCCCTTCGCTGTGGTAATGCTGATTCCTTCGCCTTAGCCTTGGAAATCAGCTCTGTGAGGTCGGATCCAAAAAGATGGCCACCCTTGTAAGGTAAGGCCAACAACCCTTGTTTGGAAACTGCGTCCCCGGCCCACTGTCTGAGCCATAAAGCTCTTCTGACTGTGACCGCTGAAGCTTGCGCTTTGGCCAGCAGAGATGCCGTATCCAGACCGGCATCAAAGATATAACAGGCTGCCGTTTCTAACCATTCACAAGTTTCCCGTATCTCAGATAACGGAGATTCATTTTGCAACTCCGTCTTCAGACGTGCCAACCAGCTTAGAGAAGCTCTAGCAGCACACATGGATCCTAGCACTGCTCGAAATCCATGACCCGCAGCCTCATAGCTTGCTTTTGCCGCCAATTCTGCCTTTCTATCCAAAGGCTCCTGTAAGCTCGCTTTTCCCTTAATAGGGAGTAGAGAGGATTTACTAAGCTGAGACAAAGACACATCCACTTCAGGAGCAGAAGTCCAATTAGCCTTTAACTCCGTAGAGCAAGGATAAAGTGTATCAAAGAAATGCGTTCCATGAAAACGCTTATCTGGACATAGACGTTCCTCCTCTATTACACCATTAAGCTCATCCAGAGCTGGCAATGTTGTGCGCGAAGCACGGGACTCCTGGAAAATGCGTGCTGATTTACCAGGACGACTAGTTACCTCCTCCGGTAACTGTAGTATATCTCTCATGGCTTCAATTAATGCCTCCGTACGCTTCGTCATAGAGGAACGCCCCTGCGGCTCGTCCGCATCTGAATCGGATATTTCTCCATCCGAATTTAAAGGGGAACTCTGCCCAATATCAGATACATCTGACTCGCTCCGTGTAGAGGCCGGTAACGGCCTGCGTCGCTTCCTCTGAGAGGAATTAGCAGACACATATTGACCTAAAAGGTCAGATAAGTTATTAATCGATCGAGCGATATCATCCAATTTTCCACCGCTGTCGACCGCAGCGCTAGACGCTGTGGAGGTCTGCGTATCTGATTGCCGCAATGGCACTGGGACGTGATCCGCGGCATCTGAACTCTGTTCAGACATGTCTCACCTGTATGAGCAGGTCAAAGCGGTAATACCAGCAAAAAACTATGCGGTTTTTTTTTTTTTTTTTTTCCAAACGCTGAAGGGTTAACGCTCCACCAAGCAGAGTTACCCCAGCGGTATTCAGTCAGCAAATTTAGCTGGTAGAAATAACCCTCAAAGGGGTTAATATTGCAAACTCACCAAAATATATATATATTTGTGAGCCCCAGCCAATTTTTATGTCTCTGATGAGACTGCAGCTGCAGGATAGCGATCGCTGCGCTGCGGGGTGAGGAATCCGCACTCACCCAGCTGGCCGTGGTGTCTATATGAGGAGAGGAGCGGTCCGAGGAGCCCAGGAGCCTGAGTAATGGCCGCCACAGTGAGGGGGTCGCAGGAGAAAAGCCAGAGCGCGCGTCTTCCTGCTCAAAAGACCGGGATAGATAGGCCACGCCCCCTGCTAGCTCAAATAATGAGCGCGAACTCTCCCCGCTCCTGCTCCCTCTCTGTCCTGCAGCTATCTGCCTGCGGACAAAAAATCACCACATCTCCTTGTAACAGCGCTGTCACAGCAGCGCTGAAGCATACTGACATTACATGTAGTAGCGCTGTCACAGCAGCGCTGAAGCATACTGACATTACATGTAGTAGCGCTGTCACAGCAGCGCTGAAGCATACTGACATTACATGTAGTAGCGCTGTCACAGCAGCGCTGAAGCATACTGACATTACATGTAGTAGCGCTGTCACAGCAGCGCTGAAGCATACTGACATTACATGTAGTAGCGCTGTCACAGCAGCGCTGAAGCATACTGACATTACATGTTAGTAGCGCTGTCACAGCAGCGCTGAAGCATACTGACATTACATGTAGTAGCGCTGTCACAGCAGCGCTGAAGCATACTGACATACATGTAGTAACGCTGTCACAGCAGCGCTGAAGCATACTGACATTAGTAATAGCGCTGCTCATTCAGACGCTAAAGCACTCACACATAATTATTATTAAATTTTGTGTGGAGTACTCACCAGCCAAGGCGCCACAGGGACCCTCAGGGGTTTCTGGCGCTGTGCCCATGCTTCCCCCCAGGGCGAAGAACGCAGTGACCGCACGTGTGGTTTGCGTTCCCGCCAGAGAAGCTCTCCTCATCCCCCAGGGCCGGCAAGGATTCTGCAGGACTTTGAGTAAATACAGATCCGCCAAGGGAGAGGTTGGGGTACAGCAGCGCTGATACCCCTGAGACCTCTAGACCAACTAGTGATCCAAGTCTCCTGTCCGAATATTAAAATAATAAAATCTTCTGAGGAGCTGCATTAGCAGCGACCATCCTCTGGACCTCAAATCTTAGACTGGAGCTGAGTAGGAGGAGCCCGAGCTGGAGGGGCCAGCCAGTCATCACTCTTTTGATCTGAGGTAACATCCTGATCTGGGGCTCCGCCTACCCATCAGTAATGAATACTGTGGCTCTCTTCCTTCATCTGCAGCTGAAAAAAGTACTAAAAATTAATAGTATAACTTCCTTGTTGTGAAAACAGCTTTCAAACAAATCAATCATCACAAATAAAATGTAAAACTATTTAAAAATGATACGTATTAATCTTTCTATATTTTTCTTTTCAATCGATGGAGATGTGTTACAGCTTGTTTTTTGAGTGGTGAGTTGATCTTTTTCCTATACATCAGATGTTTTGATCTGTTTTTACTTCATTTTTTTGGGACGTGAGGTGGCCAAGAATCCGCATTTCTGGTTTGTTTGTTTTTTTTAAGTAATTTTTCCATTACTGCGATTTATTCCGTAGGGTTTAATTTTATATGTTGATAGATCAGACTTTTATGGATGTGGCCATACCAACTATTTTCATTTTTAATGGGGTACAAAGGAGGAGAGATTTGTAGAGAAGATGATAAAAAAAAAAAAAACATAACACCTCCCCGTCGGGGAATTGAACCCCAGTCTCCTGCGTGACAGGCGGGGATACTGACCACTATCTGGCTGTACAATACTTGCAGCGCAAATCTCCCGAGGATACTTTCAAAGAACAGGTCACTGCCTCATTAAACATCTAAATAAAAATTTGACCACAATTCGCAAACCCCGTGAGAACTAGCGTTTTCGGAAACCCTGACTAGCGAGGAGAAGTCCAATTAGCATCTCGTGCGACTCAGTCCTAGCTGGCTCTTAAAGACTAATTTTCTTGGTAATGCCGCAGGGTTTCAGACTCTAACATACATGAATTAAATCATACAGCAAGTGTGTGATACGTGATGCCCGTGGATTAGTGAACATATGTCAGCTGTCAGGTTCCCGTTAAAGGTTTAAAAAAAAAAAAAAAGTTTTTGATATTTTTTAACTTTAACCACCAGGGGGAGCAGCTGCTAACATTTCATAAGAAACCCATTTGTATTGCTATCTCCGCATTAGGACTGCAGTAAATGTGGGCGAGGTCTCCTCACCTCTGCTTTTATTGCACTTTTCTTAAGGGACCGAAAAACCACAATTCTGTTTTTTTTTTTTACTATTTTTCAGTTTATTCCATTTATTGTAGGGGGTTAATTTTATACCTTCATAGACAGGACTTTTACAGATGCAGCAATACAAAGGATTTTCTTTTCTTTTATGGAGAAGAGGTAGGTTATTTGAAAAGAAAAAGGTGAAAAAAAAACCCAATGCCTCCCCCGTCGGGATTATCTTGCTGCCATTTCATAAAACCTGTTAAAATATTTTGACCCCAATTCATAAAAACTGGCGCATTTTATGACAAATCTTGATGAAGATCGCGCTGGAGTAAGATGGATGAGACTCATTAAGAGTCATGCACCCCTTAATTTGGTGTATCTTTTATCTGCCATGCGCCATTGCAAGAAATGTACTCCATTTGGGGACTGTATTACATTTTCTAGTTTTGTAGTGTAACTTTTTATGAATTTGTTGGTCGTGCTCGACCATGCCCCCTCCAACTAAGGTCCGTCTATTCTACAAAAGAGTTGTTGAGCTAGCTGGGACTGCCATACGTAAAAATGACAGAAGTCGCTACATTTTTGCAAGACCGCCATTTTCAAACATTTTTATGCCGGAATTGAGGCAAAAACTGATGAATCTGAGCTTTGATCCTTCCACTGACGTACAATTATTATGATCTCCAATTACAAACATAAGTTGAATACAATACCATACCTACGGAGGATGTATACATTCCCATTACGGCACGCAACAGTAATGCGGTATTCAATATCATACTGTCCATTTACATCCAGAAGAGCCGGGACGCTGGGAAGACTGACCTGTAAGAATGAGGATTATTTTTTTAAGGTAAAGATTCACTAGCGCACAGATTTTATTTGCATTATACATGAGCTAAAAAAACTAGAGGAAGTCTCTGATCATCTGTAAGCGTTCCATAGTAGGTATACGTTGGGAGGATCTCTTGTTTTCATTTGTCAGAAGGCTATGACATGTACAGAATGTTGCCTAAGTTACTGGCCACCCCTGCAGTCCCAGAGTGGGCCGGTTACCTAGGCAAGAAAAGCAGCAAGAGCAGCCTCTGAGCTCAATCCTACCAGTCTCATTGTCCCAGCACCTCTCCCATGTTGTAGAGGCAAAGCTTCCCAGGAGAGCACTGGTTGGACCAATAATGGGACCATGCTGATGACCCAAATTCTCAATCTTCAGGAGCACACCGCCTCCAGCAAAGCAGGAAGACTGGGTCCGGGAGCAGTGCGCTCCTGAAGATTCAACTTCTCAAAACCCCTCCAGATTTATATTTAAACTTAACAGTGTGAAGCCCCAATATTAAAAGAAAAAAAAAAGGCATACTGACCACCAGAATATAGATCCCCACTCCAACAGTATCCGCCAGACTGGAATCAATAATCAATGACCTGACCCTGTAGCCAATCAGTCGCTGTCAGATCACTGGTGTCATTACTTCTGACTGGCAGAGATTGCCCGTGTGGGGGGAGGGTGGGGAGGCGAGTTTTGGTGGGACATATGCCTTTTTTTTTTCTTTTTTTTTTTTTTACTATTACCACGGTGATTTGCCACTATTAAATTAAAAAATAAAATGAAATATCCCTTTAAGGGGGTTAAGCTGTTAAGTTAACAAATCTACAGCCTTTTCACAGATAACAGACATGCTGCTGAAATCAAGGTCTCAGTCACTACTTCACGTTACCCTCAATAGGGGCAACATAAACCTGGTGATTCTCTTTAACCCTCTCTGCCATCAGACGTACTATTCCGTCCATGTGACCCTGGACCTTATTCCCATGGACGGAATAGTACGTCATGGGCGATCAGCTGCGCTCCCGTGGGGAGTGCAGCTGATCGCCGCCGGGTGTCAGCTGATTATCACAGCTGACACACGTGACTGTGTGTCAGGAGCGGTCACGGACCGCTCCCGGCACATTAACCCCTGGCACACCGCGATCAAACATGATCGCGGTGTACCCGGGGCACAGGGGAGGATCGCGCAGGCAGGGGGCTCCCTGCGCGCTCCCCTGAGACCCTCAGAGCAGCGCGATGTGTCGCGCTGTTCCGAGGGTCCGTCCTCCCTCCAGGTCCCTGGATCCAAGATGGCGCCGGGGTCCTGCAGGGAGGCGGCTTCCTCAGTGCCTGCTGAGAGCAGGCGCTGGTGAAGCCTGCAGCAGTGCCAGAGCGATCGCTGGTGTGACAGAGTGCTGTGCACACTGTCACACCAGCGATCTGCTAAAATACAGTGATGTCCCACCCTGGGACAAAGTATAAAAGTAAAAAAAATAAAAATAAAAAGTGGTAAAAAAAAATCATAAAAAAAAATAAATATTCCCCAATAAATTCATTCTTTCCTGTAAATAAAAAAACCAAAACAATAAAAGTACACATATTTGGTATCGCCGCGTCCGTAACAACCCCCCCTATAAAACTGTCCCACTAGTTAACCCCTTTAATGAACCCCTTAAAAAAAAAAGAAAACGAAGCAAAAAATCAATGCTTTATCATCATACCGCTGAACAAAAAGTGGAATAACACGCGATCAAAAAGACGGATATAAATAAACATGGTACCGCTGAAAACGTCATCTTGTCCCGCAAAAAACGAGCCGTCATACAGCATCATCAGCAAAAAAATAAAAAAGTTATAGCTCGCAGAATAAAGCGATGCAAAAATAATAATTTTTTATATAAAATTGTTTTCATTCTATAAAAGCGGCAAAACATAAAAAAAAATGATATAAATGAGGTATCGCCGTAATCGTACTGACCCGAAGAATAAAACTACTTTATCAATTTTACCACACGCGGAACGGTACAAACGCCTCCCCCAAAAGAAATTCATGAATTGCTGATTTTTGTCACGTGCTCAAAAATGGTACCAATAAAAACGTCACCTCGTCCCGCAAAAAATAAGACCTCACATGACTCTGTGGGCCAAAATATGCAAAAATTATAGTTCTCAAAATGTGGTGATGCAAAAAACTATTTTTTGCAATAAAAAGCGTCTTTTAGCGTGACAGCTGCCAATCACAAAAACCCGCTATAAATAGTAAATCAAACCCCCTTTATCACCCCCTTAGTTAGGGAAAAATAATAAAATTAAAAAAATGTATTTATTTCCATTTTCCCGTTAGGGTTAGGGGTGTGTTAGGGTTAGGTTTGTGGTTAGGGTTGGGACTAGGGTTAGGGGTGTGTTGGGGTTAGGGTTGGAGTTAGAATTGGGGGGTTTCCGCTGTTTAGGCACATCAGGGGCTCTCCAAATGTGACATGGCGTCTGATCTCAATTCCAGCCAATTCTGCGTTGAAAAAGTCAAACGGTGCTCCTTCACTTCTGAGCTCTGCCATGCGCCCAAACAGTAGTTTACTCCCGCATATGGGGTATCAGCGTACTCTGGACCACAAGAGTTATTGTGCATTTGTCCTATTTCTACTGTTACCCTTGGGAAAATAAAAAACTGGGGGCGACAAAATCATTTTTGTAAAAAAAAAATGATTTTTTTGTTTTTACGGCTGTATGTTATAAAACTTCTGTGAAGCACTTGGAGCTTCATAGCGCTCACCACACTTCTAGATAAGTTCCTTGTGGGTCTATTTTCCAAAATGGGGTCACTTGTGGGGGGTTTCCACTGTTTAGGCGCATCAGGGGCTCTCCAAATGCGACATGACGCCCCCAGACCATTCCATCAAAGTCTGCAATCCAAAACGTCACTACTTCCCTTCCGAGCCCCGACGTGCGCCCATATAGTAGTTTACTCCCACATATTGGGTATCAGCGTACTCAGGACAAATTGGACAACAACTTTTGGGGTCCAATTTCTCCTGTTACCCTTGTGAAAATAAAATATTGAGGGCGAAAAAATCATTTTTGTAAAAAAAAAAATAATTTTTTATTTTACGGCTGTACGTTATAAACTTCTGTGAAGCACTTTGGGGTTCAAAGTGCTCACCACACATCTAGATAAGTTCCTTGTGGGGTCTATTTTCCAAAA
The DNA here is from genome assembly GCA_033576555.1 of Oophaga sylvatica. Lineage (NCBI taxonomy): Eukaryota > Metazoa > Chordata > Amphibia > Anura > Dendrobatidae > Oophaga > Oophaga sylvatica. The sequence goes on from JARQOD010000010.1 coordinate 68,826,644, forward strand.
TGGGGTCACTTGTGGGGGGTTTCCACTGTTTAGATTCATCAGGGGCTCTCCAAATGCGACATGACTCCCCCAGACCATTCCATCAAAGTCTGCAATCCAAAACGTCACTACTTCCCTTCCGAGCCCGACGTGCGCCCATACAGTAGTTTACTCCCACATATTGGGTATCAGCGTACTCAGGACAAATTGGACAACAACTTTTGGGGTCCAATTTCTCCTGTTACCATTGTGAAAATAAAATATTGGGGGCGAAAAAATCATTTTTGTAAAAAAAAAAAAGGATTTTTTATTTTTACGGCTGTACGTTATAAACTTCTGTGAAGCACTTCGGGGTTCAAAGTCTCACCACACATCTAGATAAGTTCCTTGTGGGGTCTATTTTCCAAAATGGGGTCACTTGTGGGGGGTTTCCACTGTTTAGACGCATCAGGGGCTCTCCAAATGCGACATGACTCCCCCAGACCATTCCATCAAAGTCTGCAATCCAAAACGTCACTACTTCCCTTCCGAGCCCAGACGTGCGCCCATATAGTAGTTTACTCCCACATATTGGGTATCAGCGTACTCAGGACAAATTGGACAACAACTTTTGGGGTCCAATTTCACCTGTTACCCTTGTGAAAATAAAATATTGAGGGCGAAAAAATCATTTTTGTAAAAAAAAAAAAGGATTTTTTATTTTACGGCTGTACGTTATAAACTTCTGTGAAGCACTTTGGGGTTCAAAGTGCTCACCACACATCTAGATAAGTTCCTTGAGGGGTCTAGTTTCCAAAATGGTGTCATTTGTGGGGGGTTTCCACTGTTTAGGCATATCAGGAGCTCTCCAAACACGACATGGCATCTAGCCAATTCTGCGTTGAAAAAGTCAAACGGCGCTCCTTCCCTTCCAAACTCTGCCATGCACCCAAACAGTGGTTTACTCCCACATATGGGGTATCAGCGCACTCAGGACAAATTGCACAATAACTTTTGGAGTCTTGTTACCCTTGGGAAAATAAAAATTGGGGTAAAAAAAAATCAATTTTGTGGAAAAAATATGATTTTTTAATTTTACGGCTCTACGTTATAAACTTGTGTGAAGCACTTGGGGGTTCAAATTGCTCACCAAAGATCTAGATAAGTTCCTTAGGGGGTCTAGTTTCCCAAATGGGGGCACTTGTGGGGGGTTTCCACTGTTTAGGCACAGCAGGGGCTCTCCAAATGCAACATGGCGTCCAATCTCAATTCCAGCCAATTGTGGTTGGAAAAAGTCAATGGTGGTCTTCCATTCGAGCTTGCCAGCGCCCAAACATGGTTCCCCCCCACTATGGGGTATCAGGTACTCAGGACATTGGACAACAATTTTGTGGTCCATTTCTCCTGTTACCCTTGGGAAAATAAAATTAGTGACTAAGAGATAATTTTGTGGGAAAAAAATAGGATTTTATTTTCTGCTCGGGCATTATAAACTTGTGTGAAGCACTTGGGGCTGAAGTGCTCACCAAGATCTAGATAAGTTCCTTAGGGGTCTAGCTTCAAATGGGTCACTTGTGGGGTTTCACTGTTTAGGCTCATCTGGGGCACTAAAATGGAACATGACCCCCATCAATGTTGCATTCCAAAACGTTACTGCTTCCTTTCCAAGCCTGCCGGCGCCAAACAGTTTCCCCCCCACATATGGGGTATCGCGTACTCAGGACAATGAAAACAACTTTTGGGGTCCAATTTCCTTGGGAAAAATCAAAATTTGGGACTAAACATCATTTTTGTGGAAAATTGTTGTATTTTTTTTTTCACACCAGGCATTATAAACTTTTGTGAAACACTTTGGGTTCAAAGTGCTCACAACGATCTAGATAAGTTCCTAGGGAGTTAGTTTCCAAATGGTGTCACTGGGGGGTTTCCACGTTTAGATATCAGGGCTCTCCAAACGCGACATGGCGTCTAATCTCAATTCCAGCCATTTTAGTTGAAAAAGTCAACGGCGCCCTTCCCTTACGAGCTCTGCCGTATGCCCAAACAGTGTTTCCCCACATTATGGGGTATTGGTGTACTCAGGAGAAATTGCACAACAACTTTATCTGCCCATTTTCTCCTTTTACCCTTGTGAAATAAAAAAACGTTTGTAAAAGATCATTTTTGTGGCTAAAAAGTTAAATATTAATTTTTTCCTTCCACATTGCTTCAGCTCCTGTGAAGTACCTGAAGGGTTAATAAACTTCTTGAATGTGGTTTTGAGTACCTTGAGGGGTGCAGTTTTTAGAATGGTGTCACTTTTGGGTATTTTCTGCCATATAGACCCCTCAAAGTGACTTCAAATGTGAGGTGGTCTCTAAAAAAATGGCTTTGTAAATTTTGTTGTAAAAATGAGAAATCACTGGTCAAGTTTTAACCCTTATAATTTCCTAACAAAAAAAATTTTGGTTCCAAAATTGTGCTGATGTAAAGTAGACATGTGGGAAATGTTATTTATTAACTATTTTGTGTGACATATCTCTCTGTTTTAAGGGAAAAAAAATTCAAAGTTTGAAAATTGCAAAATTTTCAAAATTTTCGCCATATTTGCGTTTTTTTTAAAAATAAACGCAAGGTATATCGAAGAAATTTTACCACTAACGTGAAGTACAATATGTCACGAGAAAACAATCTCAGAATCGCGAACATCCGTTGAAGCGTTCCAGAGTTATAACCTCATAAAGAGACAGTGGTCAGAATTGTAAAAATTGGCCCGGTCATTAACGTGCAAACCACCCTTGGAGGTGAAGGGGTTAATGTGCAAATCACCTAAAGCATCAAAAACAATATTTTGCATAAAGGCAACAGAACGCATATGCATGCTCCAGCAATTCCCAAAGTGCCTCAAAATTTGTCAGTAAAAGGGCCACATGGACAGCAGGTTTGGGTGCAGGAGAACCATTTCTTCATTCATCTCGTAACAGGAGCTCTGTCTGGTCAGACATATTCTTCAACAGTATTATTGATCTTTTAATAACACCGTGGTAAGAAACCTAATGGAGGGGCGCACAAGCACCTCTACGCGCGTTTCGCCACTCAGAGCTTCGTCACAAGGCATCAGGAATTTATTGATTTTGCTTGATCTATTATATACATAATTCCTTTTAGCAAGAAAATCTGCTAACACAGCAAACCTATGTATGTATACAATGCATTTTGATAATTATTTAATACACTTTAATATTTATAATTGCTTATCACATTTATGCCTCTCATTGACTTTATTTTACTATCATATTAGAGTGCTATTATTCTCACTGGATAAGCTATCTTTTTGGTAGATTTTATTTTCTGTTTTCCTAGAGATATTATTATATCTAATTAGTGGAGAACTTTTGTAGGTTATTAGAATATTGATATTGTATCTCCAGCCCTATAGACATCCTGATGAATGTATGGTTTATGACTGAGCAGAGGTCAGTCTTAAAAAGGGAACCAATCACTTAATTCATACTGCCCAAACCATAGACATACGGATTTTTGTGTTACTCACCGTAAAATCCTTTTCTCCGAGACGCTCATTGGGGGACACAGGACTGTGGGTGTATGCTACTGCCGCTAGGAGGCTGACACTAAGTAAACATAAAAAAAGGTTAGCTCCTCCTCCGCCGTATACACCTCAGCACTGGCCGCAGGCAAACCCAGTTTAGTGCAAAAAGCAGTAGGAGGCTAAAAAATAAATCAAGAGTTAACACAGATACAGTATATCCAGAAGAAAAAACTGCTGATACCAACTCAAGGAGAATAGAGTTAACTCAATATAAAGCCAGCCGGCTCTTAGGGAGGGTGCTGTGTCCCCCAATGAGCGTCTCGGAGAAAAGGATTTTACGGTGAGTAACACAAAAATCCGTATTTCTCCTTCGTCTCATTGGGGGACACAGGACTGTGGGACGTCCCAAAGCAGTCCCTTGGGTGGGAAATCGACTCCACAGTGTAATTTATAACAGGCATTGCCTATAGGTGCGCAACCGCGCCCTGAAGAATCCTTCTACCCAGACTGGCATCCGCAGAAGCCTGGGTATGGACATTATAATGCTTGGAAAAGGTATGCAGAATGGACCAGGTTGCTGCTTTACAAACCTGTTCCACCGAAGCCTGATGCCGAAGGGCCCAGGAGGCACCCACCGCTCGGGTGGAGTGAGCCTTGATCCCTGCGGGAACTACCGCGCCTCTGATGCGGTAAGCCTCCTGAATGGCTAACCGAATCCACCTAGCCAAGGTTGATTTAGAGGCAGCGAGTCCCTTCCTGCGACCCTCAGGGAGAACAAACAGCGTGTCCGTCTGCCGAAAGGACGCCGTCCGAGAAACATATCTCCTGAGTGCTCTCACCAGATCCAGCGTATGGAGAGCCTTCTCCACTCGGTGCGTCGGAGCTGGGCAAAATGAGGGCAAAACAATGTCCTCATTAATATGAAAAGAGGACACGACTTTAGGCAAAAAAGGTGGTGTTGGTCTGAGCACCACCTTATCCTGATGGAAAAGCAAGTACGGAGCTCGACAAGACAGTGCGGCCAGCTCCGAAACCCGCCTTATGGATGTTATGGCTACCAAAAACACCACTTTCCAGGAAAGAAATGACAGAGAAACCTCCTGCAAAGGTTCAAAAGGAGACTCCTGCAGGACTCCCAGGACTAGATTGAGATCCCAAACATCTAAGGGAGCCTTGTAGGGGGGAACTATATGGACAACCCCTTGAATAAAGGTCCTAACCTGAAAATTAGACGCGATTCTTCGCTGAAAAAGAACTGATAAGGCTGATATCTGGCGTCTAAGTGTACTTGGTGCTAGGCCTGAATCTAGGCCTGCCTAGAAATGACAGAATGTTTGGAATTGAAAACCGAAGCGGGGAACAACCATATTCCCTGCACCAAGCAAAAAAGACCTTCCAAGTACCGTGGTAGATGCGGGCCGAAACGGGCTTTCGGGCGTTAGCCATCGTTGCGGCGACCTTTTTAGAGAAACCAGCCCTGGTCAGGATCCAAGATTCAACGGCCAGGCCGTCAAACACAGGACCGCTAAGTTCTGGTGGTAAACTGGGCCCTGGGAGAGAAGGTCCACGCGCTCTGGCAGTCGCCAGGGTGCGTCGGCGAGCAATTGTACCAGCTCCGCGTACCATGAGCGACGCGGCCAATCCGGAGCGATTAATATCGCAGGAACCCCCTCTATCCTGATCTTTCTGATCACCCTTGGGAGAAGGGCTATTGGTGGAAACAAGTATGGAAGATGAAACTGATTCCATGGTAGGACCAGAGCGTCTACTGCAAATGCCTACGGATCCCGGGAGACGAAGTTGGGCACCTTGGCATTTATCTTGGAAGCCATCAGGTCCACATCTGGGGTTCCCCAGCGTCGGCATATCTGCTGAAAAATTTCGGGATGAAGTGACCATTCCACTGATGCTATGCCGTGACGGCTGAGAAAATCCGCAGCCCAGTTTTCCTCGCCCGGAATGTGGACCGCTGAAATCACAGAGTGATTTACCTCTGCCCAGGTCAGGATCTGTTTTACCTCGTGCATGGCCGCCCTGCTGCGGGTACCTCCCTGATGGTTTATGTATGCCACTGCCGTGGCATTGTCCGATTGTATTCTGACTGGGTGGCCCGCCAGATGCTGGTGAAAATGCCTCAGAGCCAGCCGAATAGCTCGGATCTCTAAAATATTGATCGGGAGGGTCGATTCCTGCTGAGACCAAGTTCCCTGGGCTGTGTGGTGACGAAACACTGCTCCCCATCCGAGCAGGCTGGCATCCGTTGTGACAACCAACCAGAAATTTGGAGGAAACAACCGACCCTGTCGAAGAGTGGTGCTCTTCATCCACCACATTAGAGTCTGTCTGACCTGCAGGGACAGACGACACCGAAGATTGAGGGAGTAAGGGCTCCCGTCCCATACTGCCAAGAGTGCATGTTTAAGGGGGCGAAGATGAAATTGGGCAAATGGAATAGCCTCGATTGCTGCCACCATCCTTCCTAGGACCCTCATGCAAAACCGGATGGTGTGAGGAATTGGTTGGCGAAGGATCCGTACCTCTTGACGGAGAACCAAGGCCTTGTCTTGAGGAAGAATTATCAACCCCTGAGCGGTGTCGAAATTCATCCCTAAAAAGGTGATCTTCCGAGATGGCACGGGAGATGACTTCTTCATATTCACCAGCCACCCCAGGCGAGCAAGGGTGTCTAACGTAATGCTGACACTTTCCTCGCAGGTCTGAAAGGACGGACCCTTGATGAGGAGGTCGTCTAAGTAAGGCAGGATGACTACCCCCCTGGAGTGCAGAATAGACACAACAGCAGCCATGACCTTTGTGAACACCCTGGGGGCTGTGGCTAGCCCGAAAGGCAAGGCTGCGAACTGAAGATGAAGTTTGCCGACGGCAAACCGAAGAAATCTCTGATGAGGAGGAAATATGGGGATGTGAAGATAGGCATCCTGAATGTCTATTGATGCTAGAAATTCCCCTTTTTCCATGGCTGCAATGACAGAACGGAGAGACTCCATTCGGAAATGACGAATTCTGACAAACCGGTTCAGTCGCTTTAGATCCAGAATGGGTCTTACGGTACCGTCTTTTTTGGGTACAATGAACAGGTTGGAATAAAACCCCTGACCTTTTTCGATTTCCGGAACAGGTACGACAACCCCGCTGTGCCGAAGAGACTCGACCGCCCTGAATAAGACGCGAACCCGAGATTCCTCCTTGGGAAGGCGCGAGGGAAAAAAACGATTTGAAGGAAGGCTGGTAAATTCTATTTTGTACCCCGAGGAGACTAACTCTCTGACCCACTCGTCGTGAGTAATTGATAGCCAAATGGGGCGAAACCAGAGTAAGCGGCCGCCTACTCTGGATAAATTGACCGGATTCTGCCTCCAGTCATTTGTCCGAATATTTCTGGGGTTTGGACCCTCTAGATCTTGGTTGTTGAGATCGCCCTCTTCCCAGAGGGTTGGTCCTGTAGGAGACCTGACGATCTCTGGCTTGATTAGGCCGACCTGAACCGCTGGAGGTAGCTGGCGCGGCCCAACCTGGGTTACGAAAGGCCCTAAAGCGAGGCTGAAGCTGTCGGCGAAAAGGCTGCTTAATCTTTTGCTGAGGAAGGAAACTGCTCTTCCCTCCCGTCGCATCAGATATGAGCTGATCCAACCTTTCGCCAAATAACCGACCATTCTGATATGGTAAGGATGTAAGCGATTTCTTTGAGATTGAGTCTGCTCGCCAGGTTCTCAGCCACAAAGATCTTCTGATGGCAATTGCATTAGCAGCAGCTAGGGCTGAGCAATTTGCCGCATCCATGGACGCATTAATTAAGAAGTCTCCTGCCAGCGCTATCTGATTAGAAATCTCGGTTACTTCAGACGGTACCTCTATACCATGAAGAGCTCTATTTAGAGACTCCGACCAGGATATCATGGCCTTAGCAACCCAAGTCGCTGCAAAAGAAGGAGAGAGAGCAGAACCCGATGCTTCAAACACCGAGCGGGCCAAACTCTCAATCAGACGATCCGTTGGTTCCTTAATCGAGGAACCGTTAGGAAGGGAGAGGAGCGTCCTAGACGCCAAACGCGACACAGGAGGATCAACCGCAGGAGATTCCGCCCACTTCTTAAGAAGCTCAGGAGCAAAAGGATATCTAGTATTGAGAGCCTTTTGTCCTGCGAAGCGCTTGTCCGGTTTCTCTCGGTGGCGCTGCACTAGTTCCTCAAACTCAGGATGAGCCCCAAAAACCTTATGAGTTTGCTTGGCTCTTTTGAAGGACACCTTATGACCGGAGGTCAAGGTGGACTCATCGTCTATCCCCAAAGTTTGATTGACAGCTTCAATCAAACTGTCAATTGTGTCCTGACAATTTGGTGCCTCTAAATTAAGGGACCCTTCTGAATCAGAATCCGAATACTGATCACTTGCCAGAGGTGAGGGAGAGCGAGAGACGGAACTGAAAGATGCCGAGGCCCCGGACGGCAAAGGCGACGCAGTGTGGGTTCGCTTCCCCTGCGTCTGCCTGGTGAGAGCGCGGCCCCTGCAGGCCGAAGGTTCATGAGACGTCGCCAAGACGGGTGAACCACTGTCCCTGCTCCTATCGGGAGCTTGAAGGGACTCGATCGCTTTTGTTAATGACGCCACAGATTGAGTCAGGGACAAGGCCCACTCAGGGGGACCTGACGCACTAGGCTCAGCTATAGGAGCGGGTTCCTGAGCCCGTTCAGAGTCACAGGCTTCGCAGACCCGAGAAGTCTGGGCGTGCGGAAAAGGGGACCTACAGGCAATGCATGCGGTATACAGCACCGTATGAACTTTAGATCTTCTGGACATTCTGGATCTGTCACAGAGTCCGCAATGAACTGGATGTGACGGTCAGCAGAGAGGCGAAAAAGAGTGCGGAGTAAAAAGGAACAACCAGGCTGGAGGTAGTAGCAGCCCCTGAGCGGTGTCGACTTACCCCAGTCCTGTATCCCTTGCGTCCTGAAAACAGCGTCCAAATAGCAATGGCGTAGGAAGACTTTTGTTAATGACGCCACAACTGAGCTCCAAAATTTTTCAAAAAGGAGCGCTCCTCTGTCAGGGAGGCGTGCTCATGTAGTCGAGCCGCTCATGAGGCGCCTCCCACCTACTTCCGGCCGCGGCCTAGTCTCCGGCAAAAGCCGGGGACTAAATTTGAAGCCGCGGCCTAGCGCCGGCCGAAGCCGCGGCCTAAATTTCCGGCTAAGCCCTAAAGTCGGAGGGCGGTCCCACCGGAAGGAGACGCCGCCGGGGGCGGATCTCCCCTGCGACAGTGGCCCACCCCCCGGCTGACGCCAGACACAGAATTCCGGCCCGCGGCCCAGTCCCCGGAAAAAGCCGGGGACTAAATTTAAAACCGCAGCCCAGAAGCCGGGCGAAAGGAGGTCCCCAAAGTCAGAGGGCGGGCCCGCCGGAAGGAGACGCCGCCGGGGGCGGATCTCCCCTGCGACAGTGGCCCACCCCCCGGCTGACGCCAGACACAGAATTCCGGCCCGCGGCCCAGTCCCCGGAAAAAGCCGGGGACTAAATTTAAAACCGCAGCCCAGAAGCCGGGCGAAAGGAGGTCCCCAAAGTCAGGGGCGGGCCCGCCGGAAGGAGACGCCGCCTGGGGCGGATCCCCCCCCTACGACCGCGGACCACCCTCCGGCTAACGCCGGACAGTAAACACCGGCCCACGGCCTAGTCCCCGGGAAAAGCCGGGGACTAAATTTGGCAAAGGCCCAGCGCTGGCCGCAACCCTAGCGGCTGTCCAGGCGGGAGGCGGACGCCGAATTCATACATCCCCCCCCCCCCTGTGGAGGAGGGGGAACGAACAGCTGGTTCCTACCCGCTCCAGTAATCTTGGTCACACGTCCTTGGAGGTAAGAAAACCTTCTTCGTTCGCTCAGGCGATGTCCCATAAAATTCTGCTTCATGTAGGGTAAAATGGGGGCTCCATACAAAATAAGGTAGGACGGTGCAGGAACCCTAACTCCATCACCCCTTCAGAGGGTGAGGAGAGGGACCGTCCGCCTCCTTGCAGCACCGCAGTCTAGCATTGGTGGTGCAGTGGGGGCCGCACGGACTAACTCTTGCCTCTGTACAGCCTAGGGTTTCAATACCCTAGGGTGGTCAGGGCTGAGTCCGGCATTCATGTCCCACGTTGCGGGAGAGGATACGTTGGAGGCTTTACTCCACGTGCTCGCCCGTTGATGGTTTGGGGAGATCGGACCCTTTCAATAGGATCCGTCGCCCCTATCTCATCTTCGTGGGAAAGGGAAAAAAAAAAAAAAAAAAAAAAAAAGATGGTCTGGAAAAATAACCAGACGTGTGCCTCCATCAGACACTAAGCAAGAACTGGGCTTGCCTGCGGCCAGTGCTGAGGTGTATACGGCGGAGGAGGAGCTAACCTTTTTTTATGTTTACTTAGTGTCAGCCTCCTAGCGGCAGTAGCATACACCCACAGTCCTGTGTCCCCCAATGAGACGAAGGAGAAAACATGAATCAAAGCCTGTCTGCACGATTGCAACCAGGTACATTTTTCTCCAAAATGCTGTGATGTTTCAGGAACAACAACAACAAAAAAAAATTTAGTAAGAAAAGTCGGTTGGGGACTATAGGGAGACATTTGACTAGCCCAGTCCGGCTTCTGTCTGCAGCACTCTAGGTCTCTCCCTATGTACACACACGGTAGAGACCTGTCAATCAACTAAATTGGAGCAACCAGGTTCTGTGTCATGCTGCCAGTGGTTTTGGCAGCATGAATTACATAACAGGTTCCCTTTAATCATCCTTCCTAGAGATCAGAGTGTGACGAATTGATACACACACATCGATTTCTCACTGACATCTATTTTAAAATAGCAAACAATTGTGTATTTTGTAAAATGTCACAAAATCAATCTAGATAAAATCACATATAAGAGGCTCACCCGGGTCAATATAGTAAATGCCTCTGGATCCAGTATAAATATTTCTCCACTCTCTGTACCGATCACGAGGCAGCACACAGCGTCTTCATCTGCCATGTTCTTCTTCAAGGTCCCCATACAGGTGATCACAGTCTAAACACAGGTTAGAAAAGATTGTTTGCATAGGTTTAAAAGGAAACGTGACCACGGAAATAATTGTGTTCGGTACAAAGAAATCAAGAAAACACTGACAATAATACAATATCTTACAGGCCTATCGAGAAACTAAACAAAGCTCTTAGTATTGCAACATCCTGTTGGTATTCTCTTGCCTGTGGCGAGGACAGCATCAATCTCAACGGGTTCATTCTAATCCGCCAGTTAGCAACCCATTTATAAAGGATTTGGTGTTTGTAAAATAGATGAAAAGGAGTAGAGGAAAAAAAAAAGAAGAAAAACAGGTCCCACCGAGATTTGAACTCGGATCGCTGGATTCAGAGTCCAGAGTGCTAACCATTACACCATGGAACCTCTCATACTGGATGTGTGCCAGCACTGCTTGCTGTGAGCTTATCTAGCAAAATGACCTCTGCTAGAATTGTTTGTTACTAAGTTCCTTGAAACATCTAAATTAACAATAAATACAGTAAGCATGGAAAATGTCTCAGAAGACCGCAGATAAATAAACAAAAAAGTCATACCTCCCCGTCGGGGAATCGAACCCCGGTCTCCCGCGTGACAGGCGGGGATACTTACCACTATACTAACGAGGATTGGCTTACTGCAGTCTTAGCTCTAAATCCGGAAATATGCACAATACAAGACTAGAAAGGGTAAATATTAATGATCTTTATTTTTATACTAGATGGTGGCCCAATACTAACGCATTGGGTATTCTAGAATATGTATATAGTTTATTTATGAAGAGGCTTCTGGGGTGTATATAGAAGCTGCTGCTGCTGGGGTTTATGCGGAGGCCGCCGGTTGGGGTACTTCCGCTGTGAGCAGCCAGGAGATGACCAGCTGGCACCAGTCATCTCCCGGCTGCGTCGCCGCTGACCTCCAAGCGGCAGGAGATGACCCGCGGCTACCGTCAGGAGATCAGCGGCTAGTGCCGCTGATCTCTGACGATAGCGGTGGCGGGCGTGGTTCAAATACTGCGCCAATTCGCGGCCGGACTGCGCCTGTCGCTGATTGGTCGCGTTCGGCGGGCACGACCAATCAGCGACGTGGGATTTCCGTTACAGACAGAATTAGACAATTATTCCTCAGCACTTTAGTTTGCACACATTATCATCACTGTCCCTGATGGGGCTCACAATGTAAATTCCCTATCAGTATGTCTTTGGTGAAAGGCTGAACCCAGCCTTTGTGCAAAATCTGATTTAAAATATATATCAGACTATGGAATGTGATATAAGGAATGGTCATAGGTCTCCGGACCTAATTCAACAGCCTCATATATGCCCAAGAGTCTGAGGGGTTCGGGTTTGTGGACCCCTGGCCAGTTTGTACTGGCTCGTGCACACACCGAATTTCCTCTGATGAGTGCTATCTATGGTTTTCACGGATAGCACGAGGACCTATGATATTTTATGGGACTGTGCACAAGTCAGATTATTTCCTTTAACCTAGTGGTCCAGGGGAAAAAAAAAAATCGGAGACAAGTCTGATTTTGATTCAAGTGTCAGTTCAAATTCCTCAATGCAAGTCTGTGAGTCCATGAAAATATAAAAAAATCAGACTGCTTTTGGATAACATCTGAGTGGGGTCCGTTTGCTAGAATGGAGTTTTTTTTTCCCCTCCACGTCTGACAGAAAATAATGGCACTTTGAGCAAAGTCTGATTAGCGTAATAAGACCATTTTTCTTGGATGCCGAGAAAACAGTCTTTTGACCCAACCCCCTAGGTGTGATGGGTATGCATGGTTACACAGGCACACTGAAAAATTGCCGATGTTGCCAATAACAATTCCAGCTTTCATTTCTCGTAAGGTTTCACATATGGAGTGTCCTGTGTCACCATCAGAACATTTTACCCATAACCAATCCTCGTTAGTATAGTGGTGAGTATCCCCGCCTGTCACGCGGGAGACCGGGGTTCGATTCCCCGACGGGGAGGCAATACTATTTTGTTTCTTCCCCCCTCTACTGCATGTGACTAGTATTTCATGACACTTCTCCGCAGGCCACCGAGTTTCTAGCAGATTGGCTTGTCTCCAATGAGGCAGACTTTATCTCACCCAACGATAGATGATCTTTTGGGCAATTCAAATGATCAGTTCACCTTGAAGAATGAACGTTTTGTTTGGTCGGGTGATCAGCGTCCTGTTTGTAGGAACACTTGTTCGCGATAATCGTGCAGTATAAATGGACTTCGTAAAATATCCAAAATGTAAAATCACATTGGAAGTGAATGGCAGAGGACAGGGTGTGGTGACTAGAAAAGCTATAGCTCAGATTAGTCACATGCGGTAGTGTTTACTTTTTTCCCCAAAGTGGAAGCACCAAATGAGACAACATGAGGTTCCATGGTGTAATGGTTAGCACTCTGGACTCTGAATCCAGCGATCCGAGTTCAAATCTCGGTGGGACCTGAAATTTTTTTTTTCTTCATTTTTAATTTCTACATGTGATCTAAGTAGTAACATTTCTTCTTGTGGAGAGCGACATGTTAAGCATGCCGAGATGAGGAGACGTAAAGCTGCAATGCTCCTATGGGAATTATGCAAATAGTCTCTACAGATAGAAAGAGGACTAGAACTCTAGTGCCACTTATTGGAAGTAGCAATCCTAAAAGTCAATGTCGACCCTTTAACAAGCCTTGTCACATGACTTAGGATAAAAGACAAACCAGAATCTCAATTCGCAGACACATGTTTCGGGGTACTGCCCCTCGTCAGTGCAAAGTGTGAGATCTGGTTTGGCTGTGTGAGAGGCAGCTGACCGTGATCCGAGTAGTAACGTTTCTCCTTGTGGAGACTGACATGTTAAGCATGCCGAGATGAGGAGACTTGAAGCCGCAATGCTACTCTGGTAAATGGTTTCTGGTTTGGCTTTTATCCTAAGTCATGTGACAAGGCTTGTTAAAGGGTCGACATTGACTTTTAGGATTGCTACTTCCAATAGGTGGTACTACAGTTCTAGTCCTCTTCCTATCTGAAGAGACTGCATATTTCCCATAGGAGCATTGTGGCAGGCTTAACATGTCACTCTCCACAAGGAGAAACGTTACTACTTGAATCACGGTCAGACGCCTCTCACACAGCCAAACCAGATCTCACACTTTGCACTGACGAGGGGCAGTACCCAGAAACATGTGTCTGCAAACTGAGATTCTGTTTTGGCTTTTATCCTAAGTCATGTGACAATGGTCGACATTGACTTTTAGGATTGCTACTTCCAATAGGTGGCACTACAGTTCTAGTCCTCTTCCTATCTGAAGAGACTGCATATTTCCCATAGGAGCATTGTGGCAGGCTTAACATGTCACTCTCCACAAGGAGAAACGTTACTACTTGAATCACGGTCAGACGCCTCTCACACAGCCAAACCAGATCTCACACTTTGCACTGACGAGGGGCAGTACCCAGAAACATGTGTCTGCAAACTGAGATTCTGTTTTGGCTTTTATCCTAAGTCATGTGACAATGGTCGACATTGACTTTTAGGATTGCTACTTCCAATAGGTGGAAGTATGTAATTTCTATATCTTTATGCCGATTAATCAAATTTATCCAGGAGAATGACACTTTTGAAAGTACAAACTGTTTCAAACAGGTCTTTCAATTAGGTCCTTCAATTATACAAGTAGACAATATAAAAGCAATTACTAAAAGAAATCTGCTGGGAAACATACTGTATATAAAAATTCCTTTAGTATACATTAAAATGTGAAAACTTCTCATACATTACATCTAAGTTGAACAGGTAAGATTCTATCTGATAGGTCTTTTTTAAAACAATATAGTATTTTACATACAGTATATAGGAGGGAGAAAATATATTTAACATACAAAAAATACACTTGCAAAAAAATTATAGCTCATTGCTATAACAAGACTTCTAAAATACTCATTGGGAGGGATACTGTCATCTGTAACAAGGATTATCAAATTACACCAGCCTTATCGTGTCTAAATAGATTTGGGCAAAAAGACTCGCTGGACTCCAGAGGCCACGTCAGTCGTCTGTGGCCGCCAAAAACCGAGTCCCAATCACTGTTTTGCTATTGAGTATTTTGGAGAACCTAAAGTACAAGGTTTTGGGTGAACTCACTTTGCAACAGGAGCCAATCAGAGCCGCAAACTATAAATCTACTGATACCTGTGAGGCTGTTTGCCCAATTGTCAGGTATTTTCCACCTTTCCTATTCATTAGAACCGTAGAATGCGGTAGTGAGTGAAGCCAGAATAAGGTCACTATACACAAAGCAAATATTGGTAGAACCCTTTCGATTTTGGTCGATTGGCTGACAGCACGAAGCTGTGCCAACTCTTCCCTAACAATATTTAGCGTGAACACGTACTCACTGAAGTTCCTTTGCTCTTTCGAATGTCACAACTCGTGCAAGATCAATATGTTGCTCCTATCCTCTCGAATTTGTATGCGGTTGAGAGCTTGGCAAGTGGAGAATATCTAAGCATCGCTCAATACATTTGACTAGTAGAAGAATTTTCTATCTATTTACTCTAAGTCTAATTGTTACCTGTCGTTTCAAAGGCATCAGTTTATAGGTGTTCACAAAAGCCTCCATCTCCTGTGGATCCAGCATAAGGAACCTGTGAGGACAGTGAGACAGAAGCATTCAGTAGTGGAGAGTTATGAAAAGCGAATAGGGATAAAGTTGACCAGTACATACAAGATTATACATACCGAAGTGATCTGACTGACAGAGGAACCTCTGCTTTATCTCTGTAAGGAGGAAAACAATACTGTTAAAACTAAGTATGTATTAAATCCATACGACTGCCAACATTTTCATACAACACAAGAATAAGCAATCTCCCTTTCTACAGCTATGGGACGTAATATGCTGTCTTTGTGACCAAAGTTGTACATGTCCAGGCATTAAGTGACATACACTGTATGTACAAAAGTATAGTGATGCCTACAGAGCTTTTCAGTTCTACATCCATAGATATATCAATTTGGCCCCTTTGCAGGTATAAAATCCTTCAATATTCTGGGAAGGTTTTCTACAAGATTTTGGAGACGACTATGGGAATCTTTGCTCCTTCATCCAGAAGAACATTTGTGATGTCGGGAAGATGACCAGGCTTCTCCAATCTATGGTCTCAAGTATTAGGTGAGGTTGAGGTCCGGGCTCTGTGCGGCCAGTCATGTTCTTTCACATCAAACATTCCCAACCATGTCTTCATAGACCTTGTGCACTGGGGCCTCCCTCAAAGTTGGAAGCGACAACTGTCCAAAATATCTTTTTGCTTCATCAGAACTAAGAGGTCAAGTCTGACCCCTAAAAAACAAACCCATAACACTATCACTCCTCCACAATGCAGTGAGGCGGTAATGATCTCCTGGCATTTACTGAACCCAGACTCGTCCACTAAACTTTTGATTTATGCTCAGTAAGTTGAAACGACAAAGACCAATAAATATAAAACATGTTGCTACTTCTATTACTCTAATCTATGATGCAATTGATATGACAATTTAGAAACATTTGATCGAAGAAACATGTTTCACGTACAGCACACAGTCCTCGTTATACCATTGCTACCTGAGTGATATAGAAAGACATTTCTTCCTACCTTATTCCATCCAACATCTCTTTTAGCGTCATGGGGTCAATTTTGTCCTGTGATATATGGTAAAAATATATTAAGAAACAATTGGTTCATAAAAGGTTTATAAACTGTGTTTCTGTTTCATCGTTTCCTTAAATGTAATCTTGTCTGGTAAGCATGACAATTGTATCAGGTTGTATTACTGCGCCCTCAGGCTTATATGTCGTCCTACTGAGTTCATACAAGCATTTTGTAGTATGAAACCAAACCAAAAAAAAGTTGCCATGTTCTGTCGGACACTGTAGTACAAAACTATTCAGACCCAAGAAACACTTCTTTTGGGGAGAGCATTTCAGTAATAATGAGAGTGCTTCATTTCAGGTTCTGTGACATGAAGCCTTAAAATGGTATTCTCAAGTTTGGAAGTTATTCTCTATCCAACGGATAGTAATTCTCATCACTAGGGACCCCCACCGATCCGGAAGAGCCCTGTGTGAATGGAGCGGTGGTTGCTCAAGAGCACGGCTGCTCCCTTCATTCTTATGGGAGTTCGCGAAGACCAGCTGAGCACTGCGCTCGGCAATCTCCTTCAGTACCATTAAGAATAAATGCGGCAGTGTAAATGATTGACCTCCGCACCATTCACAAGGGAGCTCTTCAGAGTACCAGTTCTCAAAATCAGTGGGGGTTCCAGTGGTCGCACCCCCCTGCAATCGGAAAGTTATCCCCTACACCCATGCATAACTTCCAAATTTGAGAATACCCCTTTAATTGGTTGAACATGGAGCACCAAGGCGTTAACAGACAAGGAGGCTGGCTCAACTTCTGACAGCCCCCTTCACAAATATCGCATTGGTCGTTTCAACACACTCGTCAGTCAAACACGAGCTGGAAACTGAGCAGCTGGGATAGGTGTCTGGTGCAGATATCGCTAGATCAGGGCACTACCATTAACTACACCATAGAAGTACCGTATATACTCATGTATAAGCCGACCTGTGTATAAGCCGACCCCCCTAATTTTGCCACAAAAAACTGGGAAAAATTAGTGACTCATGTATAAGCCGGGTGTATAAACTGCCCTCCTGCTCTGTGCTGCCCCCGTCCTGCTCCTTGCTCCCCATCCAGCTCTGTGCTCCCCCATTCTCCTCTGTACTCCCCCCTCTTGCTCCGTCCTCCGCTGTGCTCCCCCATTCCTTCTCCGTCCTCCTGTGCCCCCCCTCCTGCTCCGTGCTCCTCTGTGCCCTCCATCCTCCCCTGTCCTGCTCCGTGCTCATTGTCCTCCTCCATGCTTCCCCGTCCACCGATCTCCCCCCCCTCCTGCTCCATGCTTCCCCCGTCCTGCTCCAGCTTCCCCCGTCCACCGATCTCCCCCCCCCCTCCTGCTCCATGCTTCCCCCGTCCTGCTCCAGCTTCCCCCGTCCACCGATCTCCCCCTCCTGCTCCATGCTTCCCCCGTCCTGCTCCAGCTTCCCTCGTCCACCGATCTCCCCCCCTCCTGCTCCATGCTTCCCCCGTCCTGCTCCAGCTTCCCCCGTCCACCGATCTCCCCCCCTCCTGCTCCATGCTTCACCCGTCCTGCTCCAGCTTCCCCCGTCCTGCTCCAGTTTCCCCCGTTCTCCTCTATGCTTCCCCCGTCCACCGTTCTCCCCCCCCCGTCCTGCTTGTGCTCCTTGTCCTCTCCTCCATCATACTCACCCCTCCCCGTGCCATCGCTAAGCGTCCCTGCAATCCTGCGTTCTCCCAGTCTTCTTGCAGCTCTCCAGCGCTGAAGCGGTGACGTAATACCGCTCATTAAGGCCATGAATATGGAGGCCATGCCTATGGGAGTGGCGTCGCATCCATATTACATGACCTTAATGAGCGGGTATTACCTCACCGCTCAGTGCTGGAGAGCTGCAAGAAGACTGGGAGAACGCAGGATTGCAGGGACCCTCAGCGATGGCACGGGGAGGGGTGAGTATGATCCCAGCCACCGGCTCCTGCCGCGGCATCCCCCCCCCCCCCCCGCTGGTATCTGCCCTATGACTCGTGTATAAGCCGAGGGGGCATTTTCAGCACGAAAAAAGGGGCTGAAAATCTCGGCTTATACACGAGTATATAAGGTAAATCGTATATCTTGCTACTTTCCACACATTTAAATAAGGTTTCTCAACTTCTAAACTATGTTAAAGCCGGCTCCACTATTCTTAACGTTTCACACAGGTCCCCAGACACATTACAGGTACTAGCTCTTTGTTGTCCTTTCAGCACCAATAATAAAAGCCTCTCCAATGCCTCCCAGGTATCTCTGCTGTACAAAAAGAAAGATACTGAGGACTTGGTCTTCTTTAGCATTGGAGCCTGTGACCAAGTATGCCGTATATACTGTAACTATATGGTGAGGTACACAAAAATTACACGCCAGAAAATCTTCCCTCTGATATATGTTGCATATACATTTAAAAAAATATACCTAGAGCTGTGCTTAACTAGCAGTTGATTAATAAATATTAATATTGTCATAGCTCCTTTATCAGTTCAGATGCTAACATAAAGGGATGCGGACTTGCAATTGTAATGATAAAGGTGTTGTTCCATCATTGACATTTATGGCATATTCATCTCCAGAATAAGAATCTTCAGATTCCATTCCGAATGGTGCCGTGGCCCTATGAATGGAGAATGTGAGTAATGTCATATATGTCTGTGAGGAGACAACACTCTCAACCCCTTTCTACCATTTGACGTACTATCCCAACCATGTGACCAGGGCCTTGATTTCTAGGGACGGGATAGTAAGTCAAATGCTATTAGAAGTGATCGGACGCGCTCACGGGGTGAGCGCGGCCGATCGCAGCCGGGTGTAAGCTGATTCTCACAGTTGACACCCGGAACTAAGTGCCAGGAGCGGTCACGGACCGCTCCCGGCACTTTAACCCCTGACACACTGCGATTAAATATGATCGCAGCGTTCCGGCTTCCTGACACGTGCAGTGCATGTCAGGAAGTCTGTTAGTGTACGGAGAAGCTGCAGCGCCGCAGCAAGCTTCTATAGCATGCAGATGCTGCTTCATCTGCATGCTATAGAAGCGATCAGCCTGCAGAAAATGATTGTCCCATAGTGGGACAAAGTGTAAAACTAACCAATAAAATATTTTTTTTTAAATAATTGTAAAAATATTTAAAAAAAATAAAAAATAAATTAAAAAAAAAATCAATATTTATTATATCAATAAATAAATTTTAGTGAAAAAAAATCTAAATAATAGAAGTACAAATATTCAATATCCCCGCATCCGTAGCGACCCCATCTATAAAACTGTCCCACTAGTTAACCTCTTTAGTAAACATCATAAAAAAATAAAAAAAAAAACGAGGCAAAAAAAAAAACGTAGTTACTTACTGATAACGGTATTTCTCAGAGCCCACGTCAGCACCACGGAGAGAGGGGATCCGCCCTTCAGGGGCAGGAACCTACAGATAAAAGGGCGGAACCTCTCCTCCGCCCCCAGTTGGTTACAGAGCATCAGAAAGTCTCCAGGTTAGTTAAACAGAAATATATAACATTATAACATTGCTTATTATCACCGTGCCTATACGAAAACACTCTACAAACAGTAAACCGTGCTCACCGCACAAGTGATGGGGGGGAATAAGAGGGTGCTGTCATGGGCTCTGAGAAATGTCGTTATCGGTAACCCCTATTTCCGGGCAGCGGCCATCTTGGTGCACCTTGAATATTTCGGCGCTGCAAGTGCATCTGCACCCGGGTCCCCGCAAGCCCCAGCCTCCAACCCGGAGCGGCGGCTCCATCCTCCCACTGCTCACCCTGCAGACCCCTCGGTCCCAGCGGTGGTGGCTTCGGGCACCGCACCCAGGGCCGGCTCCAGGTTGTTATGGGCCCCGGGCGAAAGAGTGTCAGTGGGCCCCTTTAACAGACCACGATTCATGATGCACAGATACGGCAGAGAAATATGGGTATAGTACAATGACAAATACTTCACTTCTTACATTACATGACTGATATCTATTGTAAATTCTACAATAGCTCAAAAACCGCCAAATCCTCACAGCGCACAGTACAGACTGGACAGTACAGTCCTCCATACAATATTATGGGCACCACATAGTACTCCATACAGTATTATGGGCCAAATATAAAGCTTCATAAAGAATATTGGACCCCAAATAATGCTCCATACAGGATACTGGTCCCCATATAATGCTCCATACAGAATATGGAGCTCTCCTCTGCACTGTGCTGCGTTCTGCGCTGTTACGGCTCAGGAAAGGGCACTGTTGAAAGACTCCCCATCATCATCATCATCATCATCGCCTGTCCATTATCATCATCATCGCCTCCCCATCATCATATATCTCCTCCCCATCATCGCCTCCCCATCATCATCGCCCCATCATCAGCCTCCATCATCACGCCTCCCATCATCATCATCATTGTCTCCCCATCATCATTGCCTCCCCATCATCATCGCTTCCCCATCATTATCATCATTGCCTCTGGACCCCGGCTCCTCACCACCATCACTGTTTCCCCCCCACCACCATCACACATACAGCACCGCAGCGCACACACACACCTCACCTGTCCGGCGTCCGCGCGCTCTCTGCCACAGACGTCATTCAGCGGCGCTGCTGTGAGAGAGGAAGCGCCGGGGCCCTGCAGCCCGGAGCTGCGGAGGCACTGGAGAGGTAAGTATTGCGCTGGCTGCACCGGGGCCCTGAGCAAGCGGGGGGGGCCCAGTGGCGGCGCTGGTACCGCTCTCGGGCTAACGGGCGCCCGACGGCGAGTGGGCCCCCCGCCTGCTCAGGGCCCCGGCACTTGCCCGGGTATGCCGGGTGCTGACGCTGGCCCTGACCGCACCTGCCGTGACAAGGGCCTCCCCGCTGCCAGGATTCGGACAGGTCGACACCAGACTCCGTCTTTATCTTGCCAGGTACCGCAATGCTGTAGGTCACCCGTCAGGGACAGGAAACCAGCTGGGGGTGGAGAGGTTCCGCCCTTTTATCTGTAGGTTCCTGTGCCTGAAGGGCGGATCCCCTTTCTCCGTGGTGCTGTCATGGGGGATATAGAAACAATGCTTTATCATACCGCCGAACAAAAAGTGGAATAACACGCGATCAAAAAGACGGATATAAATAAACATGGTACCGCTGAAAACGTCATCTTGTCCCACAAAAAACAAGCCCCGTATAGTGTCATGAGTAAAAAAATAAAAAAAGTTATAGCTCTCAGAATAAAGCGATGAAAGAATAATTATTTTTTATATAAAATAGTTCTTATTGTATAAAAGCGCCAAAACCTAAAAAATATATATAAATGAGGTATCACTGTAATTGTACTGACTCGACGAATAAAACTGCCTTATCAATTTTACCACAAGCGGAACTGTATAAACGCCCCCCCCCCCAAGAAATTCATGAATTTCTAGTTTTTGTTCATTCTGCCTCCCAAAAACGGTACCAATAAAAATATCAACTTGTCCAGCAAAAAACAAGACCTCACATGACTCTGTGGGCTAAAATATGGAAACATTATAGCTCTCAAAATATGGTGAAGCAAAAACTTTTTTGCAATAAAAACCGTCTGCCATGCGCCCAAACAGTGGTTTACCCCTACATATGGGGTATCTGTGTACTCAGGACAAATTGCACAACAACTTTTAGGGTCACATTTCTCCTGTTACCCTTGAGAAAATAAAAAATTAGGGGCGAGAAGATCATTTTTGTGGAAAAATTATGATTTTTTTATTTTTACGGCTCTACGTTATAAACTTCTGTGAAGTGCTCACCACACATCTAGATAAGTTCCTTAGGGTGTCTACTTTCAAAAAAATGGGGTCGCTTGTGGGGGTTTCCACTGTTTAGGTGAATCAGGGGCTCTCCAAATGCAATATGGCGTCCAATCTCAATTCCAGCAAATTCTGCGTTGAAAAAAATCAAACGGCGCTCCTTCCCTTTCGAGCCCTGCCATGCGCCCAAACAGTGGTACCCCCCCAAATATGGGGTATCAGCATACTCAGGACAAATTGCACAACTTTTGTGGTCCAATTTCTCCTGTTACACTTGGGAAAATAAAAAAAATTGGATCTGAAGTAAATATTTTGTGAAAAAAAGTTAAATGTTAATGTTTTTTTAAGCATTCCAAAAATTCCTGTGAAGCACCTGAAGGGTTAATAAACTTCTTGAATGTGGTTTTGAGTACCTTGAGGGGTGCAGTTTTTAGAATGATGTCACTTTTGGGTATTTTCTATCATATAGACCCCTCAAAGTGACTTCAAATGTGATGTGGTCCCTAAAAAATAAAAATGGTGGTGTAAAAATGAGAAATCGCTGGTCAACTTTTAACCCTATAAGTTCCTAACAAAAAAAAAAATTTGGTTCCCAAATTGTGCTGATGTAAAAAGTAGACATGTGGGAAATGTTATTTAGTAACTATTTTGTGCAATATAACGCTCTGATTTAAGGGCATAAAAGTTCAAAGTTTGAAAATTTAAAAAAAAAATTAAAAAATTTTCGCCATATTTCTGTTTTTTTTCATAAATAAATGCAAGTTATATCGAAGAAATTTTACCACTATCATGAAGTACAATATGTCACGAAAAAAACAATCTCCGAATCGCCAAGATCCGTTGAAGCGTTCCAGAGTTATAACCTCATAAAGGGACAGTGGTCAGAATTGTAAAAATTGGCCCGGTCATTAACGTGCAAACCACCCTCGGGAGTAAAGGGATTAAGTAGGCAATAATAAGTTATTCCAAAATGTTTATATTAACCCCTATCCCAGCGACCAGACTCCCAATGATTTTGAGAATGGGGCTCTGGAACCTGGGAGCTCTGCAGAATCTTGTTCACCGGGAACCAGCGCTCAATACTCAGAATCGCTGGGGGACACCCAAAGACCAGAAAACTATCCCCAATCTTTTGGGATGGTGGTTTGTTTGACTTTAATTTAATGAGCACAGGGGTCTTTACTGCTAACACATCCATGTACGGTAGCACTTACCTCTCTGAAGTTAGTTGGCCAAAGTTGGACACTTCACACTTATCCATTGCATCCTGTAGATATGTGACAAGTGTTGATTTTTGGCCTAATTCAGCCCCCGTCTCACACAGCGATCTCGCTAGCGAGATCGCTGCTGAGTCACTAGTTTTGTGACGCAGCAGCGAGCTCACCAGCGATATCGCTGTGTGTGACATTCAGCGACGATCAGCCCCCCTGCTGGGTATCGCTGATCGTCGCTGAATGTCCTGGACATTTTTTTGATCGCTGGTCTCCCGCTGACAGGCACGCATCGCTGCGTGTGACAGGCGGGAGACCAGCGATCCACTGGTAACCAAGGTACACAGTGGGTTTCCAGGCGCGGGGCTGTGCCTAGAAACCCGCTGTGTACCTTGGATACCAGCGCCCTGATGCAGGGAGCTGGTAACCAAGGTACACAGCGGGTCTCCAGGCACCGCGCAGCGCCTGGAAACCCGATGTGTACCTTGGTTACCAGCTCCCTGCATCAGGGCGCTGGTATCCAAGGTACACTGCGGGTAACTAAGCGATGTTACCCGCAGTGTCGCTGTCCTGATCGCTGCCTGAGCTGCCTGTTTGGCAGCTCAGTAGCGATCATGTAGCGATACACCAGCGATCCTGACAAGTGCATATCGTTGTCGGGATCGCTGCTGTATCGCTATGTGAGACCCAGGCTTTCCCCTATGGGAATTCACGCTGGTTATTCAGCAGTGGATTCTACTGATCTAGATGGCGTTAACAGGAAATTTGACCGCCATCATACACCTGATCTAATCTGTTAAATCCTTTGTACTTTGCAAAATAAACGAGTCTCTCATCCCAATGCCGCTATTGATACGCATGTCTGGCTGTGCCAAATGTTTGCTGGGTTACAACTATCTCGTGTGATGGGGCAACAATTAGTATTTAAGTTTTCCCACATCTCATACCTCTTTAGCTTGGTCCCACACTTCTTTCTCCAGAGGGTTGACCTCAAGTGCCGGCAAAGTGAATTTGAAGTAAGGTCTCAAGTTCTTGTACACATATATGAATGGTCCGGAGGCCACGGCCACAGCCGGCGTCCGTGGTTCATTCTGATCCATTAAGAAGGTTGCAACGCCAGTTGGCATGTCGAGCAACGTGTTCTCAGACATCAGACTTGTGCCCTTATAGACTTTTAGCTTCATGTTATACGGTCCATTGCCGATATCACCAGCCACCATCTGTATGAAGTGACATGGAATCTGTTCAAATATATTCGCCAAAGTTATGTCACATGTCATGTAAATCATCTCATAACTTACCTTAAAATCACCGTCCCCATTTAAATCGGCGAGAGCTGATGGGGGAAAGAAAAACTAATTAAATTATTGGACTTTTATATCAAGAAGGGTTGGCTTATGTCAGTGCTCCCGGGAGCTGATGTGGCTACACATAGCCCAAATCCTGAGCCCATACAGGTGTATGGCTCCATACTGTACCGCCATATACAGTCATGGCCAAAAGTTTTGAGAATGACACAAATATTAATTTTTACAAAGTCTACTAATTCACTTTTTCTAATGGCAATTTGCATATACTCCAGAATGTTATAAAGAGTGATCAGCTTAACAGCAATTACTTGCAAAGTCAATATTTGGCTAGAAAATGAACTTTATCCCCCAAAATACATTTCAACATCATTGCAGCCCTGCCTTAAAAGGACCAGCTAACCTCTTTTCAGTGATTGCTCCATTAACACAGGTGTGGGTGTTGATGAGGACATGGCTGGAGATCAATCTGTCATGATTAAGTAAGAATGACACCACTGGACACTTTAAAAGGAGGTTGGTGCTTGGCATCATTGTTTCTCTTCTGTTAACCATGGTTATCTCTAAAGAAACACGTGCAGTCATCATTGCAATGCACAAAAATGGCCTAACAGGGAAGAGTATCGCAGCTAGAAAGATTGCACCTCAGTCAACAATCTATCGCATCATCAAGAACTTCAAGGAGAGAGGTTCCATTGTTGCCAAAAAGGCTCCAGGGCGCCCAAGAAAGACCAGCAAGCGCCAGGACGTCTCTTAAAAGTGTTTCAGCTGCGGGATCGGGCTACCAGCAGTGCAGAGCTTGCTCAGGAAAGGCAGCAGGCAGGTGTGAGTGCATCTGCACGCACTGTGAGGCGGAGACTCTTGGAGCAAGGCCTGGTCTCAAGGAGGGCAGCAAAGAAGCCACTTCTCTCCAGAAAAAACATCATGGACAGACTGATATTCTGCAAAAGGTACAGGCAGTGGACTGCTGAGGACTGGGGTAAAGTTATTTTCTCTGATGAATCCCCTTTTCGATTGTTTGGGACATCAGGAAAACGCCTCATTCGGAAAAGACAAGGTGAGCGCTACCACCAGTCTTGTCTCATGCCAACTGTTAAGCATCCTGAAACCATTCATGTGTGGGGTTGCCTCTCAGCCAAGGGAATCGGCTCTCTCACAGTCTTGCCTAAAAACACAGCCATGAATAAAGAATGGTACCAGAATGTCCTCCAAGAGCAACTTCTCCCAACCCTCCAAGAGCAGTTTGGCGATCAACAATGCCTTTTCCAGCATGATGGAGCACCTTGCCATAAAGCAAAAGGTGATAACTAAATGGCTCAGGGAACAAAACATAGAGATTTTGGGTCCATGGCCTGGAAACTCCCCAGATCTTAATCCCATTGAGAACTTGTGGTCAATCATCAAGAGACGGGTGGACAAACAAAAACCTAAAAATTCTGACAAAATGAAAGCATTGATTGTGCAAGAATGGACTGCCATCAGTCAGGATTTGGTCCAGAAGTTGATTGAGAGCATGCCAGGGAGAATTGCAGAGGTCCTGAAGAAGAAGGGTCAACACTGCAAATATTGACTTGCTGCATTAACTCATTCTAACTGTCAATATAAGCTTTTGTTACTCATATGTTTGCAATTATATTTCTGTCTGTGATAAAAACATCTGTCAAACACACATAAAAACCAGAGGGCAGCAGATCATGTGAAAATATAATATTTGTGTCATTCTCAAAACTTTTGGCCATGACTGTACCTCCTAGATCAGATCAATATGTCTATATCATATTCACACAAAAATAAGGCTTGATCTTACTATAGTACTGAAAAGTAAATGAGAAAATATTCTGTGTCCTCTAAAAGATTTATACCTCTTCTGTAATATTAAGCAGCTACCCTAATCTGCTTCTAATCCCTAGTAATCTACCTAATCCATGTGGAGTGAGAAAAGAAGATTTCAACCCTTTACAATGTACACATGACCGCCTGATAATATGTTAGGCCATATTATGTTGAGGTGTGGACTGGACAAGATCCCGGGGTATCTGGCACTGAGACGTTAGCAGCAGATACTTATAATCTTGCAAGGTGTGGCCATCATGCATCAGATTTGTCTGTCCTGCACATCCCACAAATGATCTATTGGATTGGGATCTGTGGAATTAAGAGGACAAGTCTTCACCATGTAATAAGTGTCATGCTCTTCAGACCATTCAAGAATCTTTTTTGCAGCATGGCAGGGACATGATCCTGCAGAAGGAGAACAATGCTGTTGGGGAAGATCACTGCAGTACAGGAGATTACTTGGCCTACAACTATGTTTAGGTAGTCCTTGTACCAACTGTTACACACATGCACCCAGACGTCCACATTATCGAAGAGAAAATGTGATTCATCCGACCAGGTCACTGTGGTTGCATTCGGTGGAGTCATCATGGGAGCACTGACCGGTCTGTGGCTACGTTACCCAAGCTGTGATACATCGGGTGTCTTGACACCTTTATATCCGAGCCAGATTTAACTTTTCTAGCAATTTTTGCAACATCTATTTTTTTGGGGATTGGACAAAATGGGTTACAGGTGACTCCAGATGCATCAATGGGACTTGGACGCCTGTCACCAGTTGTCCTTTCCAGGCCCACTTTCTATAGGTGTTAACCACTGAGTCTTTGCTGCTGCAGCCAGTTAGTCAGCTCTGAATGGGGCATTCATCTACACTGGCAGAGATCACTGACTGGCTGCCACGATGTCGACACGGTGCAGTCAATATCACACAATGGGAGCAGCAAGGAAGACCCACCGATGGACTTGCAAAGGAGAGTACAGCTGTTTTTGATACCAAATTACACCCAGGGACGAACATTAACTAAAAGGGACGACCCCTTTAAAGCTTCTGGGACTCGAGGCAATCATTTTTAACAGGGCATCAAACTGTCACTAGTAATATGTATAAGTGGTGTCTGCAAAGTCACCTTAAGGGTTTGTGCATACTACTTTTTGAGGACTACCATTTGGAGCGGGTTCACTTAAAATAAACAAACAAAAAAAAGTCTTTTGAGCATTTTTTCCACCGCTTTAGGTTTCAAAGAATGCCCAAGTGGATCCTTATCGAATCTGCTCCAAACAAGGCACTGTCCAAGCAAAGACTATGAGAAAACGGCCCAGGAAAAAACTTTCAAAACGCTTAAAAAAATTGTTCAAAACTGTTTTAGGAAACTAAATAGTCCCCCCCAAAAAAGGAGCATTTTCTGAAGTGGCTTCCACTAGAAAATCCATCATTTTCAGAAGATGTAGATGGATTTTGCAGTGGATGACTGGTTAATCTGTCGCAAAAATCCTCAACAAATGGGGTTTGTTGCATATTGTGCCTCAATTCCATCTGGAAGATCAGCATCAAATCCACAACACAAATTAACGCAATTAAAATCCGCACAAAAAGTCGTGTGCGATATCTGTCCTGATACTTTGCGCAGAATCTGCAATTGTAATACTCTGCTAGAAAATATGCAGTGTCCCTGTATTAACATAGTCCAGTAGTTACACCACTGTACAGATCAATTTAGGCCTTAAAGGGGCTGTTTGGTATAACACTACAAGTCTGCAGTCACTCTATGTGACTGCAGACTTGTGAATCCTCACAGCGCGCGCCAGGAGAGGATGGGATGTGATAGCAAGTATGTGATCTGCATACATGCGGTCTCGTGCCGACTCGCTCAATGCAAGTGTATAGAGCGAGGCTGGATAAAGTCTAGTCGGAATGTGGCAGGGAGTATGCAGACTTGTGGATTCTCACATCACACGTACTGCACTCTGTGAGCATTGTCCAACGCCGGCAGCAAGCGGTTATGTGACTGCAAGTATGCAATTAGCACACTTCTGGCCACAATAGCCCATATGTTGTGACATTATTACTGCTTCTCTGACAGGAGTCTCACTTACCAATACAGGAGGAGAATGTATTCAGACCTGCAACCGGATCATAATGAGCGTCCAGCCATTTTGAGGACTCACTAAATAATACAGAGATTAAAAATTATAATTAAAACTATGGGAAGGAAAAAAGCTGCGTATAACAGAAATAATCCTTCTAATACTATAGTGGGGACAACAGAGGTGGTGGTCCTATCTTGTAGCTATATTCTGTGGATGGGGAACACACCGTGCATTAGTTACACTGCCAATGTGCTTGAGGATATCCTGATAGCATAAAAAAATCCATTTGAAAATGGCACCCGTCTCGCCTGCGCAGTAGCAGCTATCGGTGTATATAGAGGTGATCCGATGGCTGCTATTGCGTAGGCCCTGGTGGAGCCCTCTTGGAGGAGGACATTTTTTTTCCTTCTCTAGCAAGATGGCGCCGCCTGCGCAACAGCAGCCATCAGATCACCTCTATATACACCGATAGCTGCTACTGTGCAGGCGAGGCGGGCGCCATGTTCAAATGGATTTTTTTATGCTATCATGATCATGATATCCTCATGCACATTTAATTATTAACACAGTAAACATGATTATGCCGCATGGGCCACGGCTGCCACCTGCCCGCAGAAGGTTTTTTTTTTCAGTATGTACAAATAATATTGATTATGTAAACCGGGGACAGGTCAGTGAGGAATCTGTGACCTGTCAGAAGCCATACACATAAATACCTAATCACAGCACCACATGAAGACCCCACACAGGCCGCCCCGGAGCACGAGCATATCATTAACTCAAAACTGAAAATACAGATTAAACAACCACAAGACGGATTTAATCAACAAAGGTATTGTTATCAGTATAACGGCGCCGACTTGACACTGTAGGTCACTGTGCACAATCCTGCTGACAGGTTCCCTTTAAACCTGCTGTCATGGAGTCCTACATATTCATGAGCTGGATATGACTGTGCCCCCATCACTGATAGGCAGCTTTCTGCCTACGCGCAGTGTGCAAAGAAAGATGCCAATCAGTGGTGTGGGCGGGGTTATATGGAGCTCAGTACTCAGAGAAGTGGCAGATTTGCAGATAAAACTTTAGGAAGCAGATCAATAAGTGACACATCACTGGAATCAAGGTCTCTGCCCCTATATCATGCTGCTCTCAGGTGGGGAAGCAACAATTTTAAAAACACTATAATGATTTCTGCTTCTAGTGATCACTTCAACCTTACATACAGTCAGGGTGCGCAAATATAGAGCTCAGAAGCTGATGCCGGCTGTGTCATACCATCAGCACGTTTCTTCAACAGCAATCGGAGCAAGTTGTGTAACCATTTAGCTGCCACTATTGGCATTTAAATGGTTGGCTGCCAGTGTGCATGCACAGGAGCCCAACGTGCACAAGAGCCCAACGTGCATGTGCGCAAGAGCCCGACGCGAGTGTGCGCAAGAGCCCGAACCGAGCGTGCACAGGGGGCCAACGCGAGCGTGCACAGGGGGCCAACGCGAGCGTGCACAGGGGGCCAACGCGAGCGTGCACAGGGGGCCAACGCGAGCGTGCACAGGGGGCCAACGCGAGCGTGCACAGGGGGCACGGAGCCAGGCCCGCGAGCGTGCACAGGGGGCCAACGCTGAGCGTGACAGGGGGCCAGCGTGAGCGTGAACAGGGGGCCAGCGTGCCCTCCCCCATGTAACATGACTGCAGTGTGCCAATTGGCAGGAAGGTCCCCATCACTGCCATGTTGGTCCCACTATGAAGTCCACCAGCTCAGTGCAAAAAAAAAAAAAAAAGCCCTCACCTAGCAACACTGCTGGAAAACTAAAAACCTATGAAACTATAAAAATTGCGACACAAACCAATTTTATTTTTAAACTTCTACATTTTCGCTTTTCACTACTTAAAAAGAAAACCATCCGAGTTTGGTATCGCCATAAATGTACCGATAGGGAGAATCCCATTTCTACAATATGATGAACACAGAAGAAACAAACCCTGCCTAAAGAAAAAAAATTACAGACTGGTGGTGGGGGGGTTTACACCATTTTACCCATATTTGATTTTTTTTCCCCCATTTTATGGTAAAATATGTAGAATTATTGTAAACTGCAACATTTCCTGCATGAAGCAAGCCCTCCTATGGATGTGACGACAGAAAAAAACATCATGACTTTAGGAAGAAGGGGAGGAAAAAAATGAAAGGGCAAAAAAAAAAGCGTCCAGACTTGAAGTGGTTAAAGGATAGCACTATTCCTGGCGGTGTGCAGAAGTGAAAGTGTTAATAGTAAGGGTAGAGGAAGGGGTTAATTCTGCGCTTCCCGGGGTTCAGGGCAGAAGATAGGGCGCTCTGCCCGATAAGTCGGGGGCGGGCAGAGCCGCGACCCCCCCGGTCGGTTCCCCTTCCTACGTGACAGTCTCGGGTGTCGCCATGACGCACGGGGAAGTCTCACCCCTCACGGCCGCTGTCTGACGAGGATGACATGGCGCGCTCCCTCCTCACAGCGCTCCCTTCACACTTTTCAGGCCGCTTTTACTGTTGCCACGGCAACTGGCACGTATAGCCTTAACCCCCATGTCCCCGCCCACTGCATACTTTGATTGGACGATTATCAAGACTTTTTTTTTCATTCTTGAAACTTTATTGATATGAAAGTTTTTACAAACAAAACCTCAGCTATGGATAAAAAATGTGTGAATATTGCATTTATTGTGTGCCAGACAAGTCTTCTGTTCCTAAGCAACCGTTCTGTGCCCATCCAAAATGAGCAACCCTGCCAGAGTCATGGCCCATGAGCCTTCACTGAGCAGTCCCATCTTATCCACAGCTGGCCTTTAGACGATAAACGCAATGGCGCGTGTGCCTAACCCTGCCGTATGCGGACGGGCCGTTCCCACTGATCAATATGTTCCTATTAGCAGGCCCCAAGCCCATGGCCGCCAGATGTAAACCTTCCGGACCCCCTTCTACCTGCTGGCATCCCCTACACCTTTTGTAATTTCTAGGCCAAGACCCTTATGGCGTGACACATGACGTAGCGCCGGGTCTACTAATCAGGGGTATAAGGAGGTCGGTGACTATTGCTACAGCAATGGCGGCCGCTCCAGGGTCACACCAATCCATTCACTCATCTCTGGTTACTACCTGACCTGTGGAAAGGTCGGTGATCATTTGCTAATTGGGTACAAACCATTTAAAGGAATTTTCCATTTTTATTTATTCCAATGTGTAAAAATAACAAAATCAGCTGGATGGAAAATCCCTTAAAGGGTTTCTTCCCTTTCAGTAACTGAATGTCACCGGCTGCAGGTTACTATAAAGAAAGAAACTGTGACATACTCACCTTCCCCGGGGCGACCGGCGAGGCTCCGCTGCTCCTTATATACTGTGGTCAGCCTAAAAAAAACACAAAATATATATTTTTGCTATACACCCCTATAAACTATAGAATTAAAGATCCCTCCGTCCTAGAGAAAATTGCTAAGTTTTACAAGCGCTTGCAATTTTTTGCCAACTAAACGGAAACCTGTCACCAGTTTTATACAGTCTGAACAAATACCACTCGTGCTGCATTCCACAAACTTGTGAATTATCTCCAGATTCCCCCAAAAATACCTTTTGAATTGCTCCCGCGCTGTATGTAAATCCGGACGGTCAGGGGGGACGTCATTGCTGCTGCGCCTGTCCCTCCTCTCTGCTATATCACCATCCTCTGGTTTTGATTGATGTGCATGACGCGCCCTGCATCATCCGGATAGCCCAACGAAATCTCGCACCTTGACCGGAGTATCGCCAGCTCGTGCAGGCACACTTTTCTCTGCCCTAATGGGGGGAGAGCATATGACATAGCTGCTCATGCCCGCAGTAGGGCAGACAAAAGTGTGCCTGTGTGAGCTGGCGATGCTCCGTCAAGGCGCGAGATTTCGTTGCGTCATCCATATCAAAGCCGGAGGACGGAGAAGAGCAGCAGAGAGTAAGTAGTGTCAGACTCCATAAGAGTGAAGCCCACCAGACCGGGCCATCCGATTTATATGCAGCACGGCAGAATTTCAAAAGCTATTTTTGGGGATGTACAGGGGAATCAGGAGATAATATACAAGTTTGAGGAATGCAGCACAGGCGCTGATAAAGGTAGTGGTCTTTGTTCAGACACTAAAAAAACCTGTCCCTTTAAGATGAGGCAAAAAAAACCCTTTAATTAGCTACCGGTTACTGATGAGGTCACACCGTGGCAGTATGACACCATATCCAAGATTTACCTTGGATGTCGCATGTAGACAACTGTCAGGAAGTCAAAATAGCTAAAAAAAATTTATCAAGGATCGACATAGTGACCATAACGCAGACAAGATACAGTCGACGTGCGGCTACAAAACGCGCCAATGTGCAATTTTCTAATTGTTGATGATTGTTAATGGCCGTGTAGTTTTGCAGGTAACTAATCAATGGCCTCAGTGATACAAAGCCTGAGATCGCTGCAGTCAGTCATTGGCTGCAGACGTCACTTTGGGTCTACAGGCCGAGTCTGGTCAGAGACTTCATAACTCCCAATTCATTTTAGGGGAGAGACGAAGAATGACTTTACATTTCGCTGAGTCTCCTATGCCTCGCTGTATAAGAAAATGAAGGTTAACAGGAAAGTAATTAAATATAATTCCATTATATTAAATATAATTCCATCACTCATTATACCGCCATTGCCCGTCCAGCGCTTTCCACCTAACCATTGGCCTCAGCTGCGTTGCAACCAGGAGCAACAGGAGATTTAGAGTATGTGCACGCTACTTTTTTTTTTTAGGTTTTTGCGTTATATATACTTTTCTTTTAAACTATTTTACTGCGGAAACCAGTAACCAACTGCAGCCTCTGGGAGCGTGTGCGTGAAATCAGCACTAACGGAAGAGTCAGACAGCCGTGTGATTCGGATGAGGATCACAACGTAATGCTTGGACTGGCCGGCTGCTCTCCCGACCCCTGTGAGACATCATGTATTTCTATGCAGCTGTCACGCTCCGTTCGGGGGAGCTGACGGCCAGTCTGAGCATTGCGATGTGATCCTCTTCCAAGACCGACGGGGACCACTGCAGCGTAGGCCGGTGGAGCGGGTGAAAAAGACGGATTTTGGTAAGACCTTACCTGTAAAATCCTTTTCAGCGAAGGAAGGAAGGGAGACACAGTCATTACTAGTGGGTAGGCGGAGCCCACACAGGATAGAACACCTCAGATTAAAAAGAGTGTTGACCGGCCCCTCCAGCTTGGGCTCCTCCTACTCCAGCTCTCCAGTCCGTACACAAGCTAAGGAAGAGCAAATATCACCAGCGGAGCAACATAACCCCTTCTGAAGAACTTCAGAAAAAAACAAGAAGACAGGTTATGCATATAACAGAAAAAAACACACAGTCCCAGGTACTACTCACTGAACCTGACCACTGCGATGAGCTGGCAATGCTGGAACAGAGCCTTAGCGCGCCGACCTCAGCCCAGATAATCGCTATCAGAGAAGGGTCACGCCGCATCTGAAAACACAACAACACACTTCTGCCATGGGAGGGATCTGTGTCTCCCTTCCTTCCTTCGCTGAAAAGGATTTTACAGGTAAGGTCTTACCAAAATCCGTCTTTCAGCAGCAGATGGAAGGAAGGGAGACACAGTCATTACTAGTGGGACGTCCCAAAGCAGTCCAAAAATTAAGGGTGGGCAAAAAACCAACTGAGGCAGATTCCCAACCACTTAAATAAATGCGCAACTAGCGCTAGATACAAGTTCACAAGAACTTTAAACTACAGCCGCCTGCAGGACCCTACGTCCTAAGGCCGCATCAGCGGAAGCACTGACGTCCACCTTATAAAACTTCGTAAATGTGTAGACGGAGCGCCAGGTCGCCGCCCGGCAGAGCTGAGCTGCCGAAGCCCCTTGATGAAAGGCCCACGATGAACCCACAGCCCTCGTGGAGTGAGCTCTAATCTTAATCGGGCAAGGTTCGCCCTTAAGTCGGTAAGCCTCTAAAATGGCCGACCGAATCCAACGAGCTATAGAATCCTTGGAAGCTCGTTGACCACGTCGACGACCTGCTGGAATCACAAACAGAGAATCCGACTTCCGAAAACTTTGAGTAACAGACAAATAGAACTTCAAAGCCCGCACTAAATCCAATGTGTGCAAGGCCCGTTCCTTCGCATTCCTCGGCTCCGGACAAAGAGAAGGCAACACAATATCCTGGTTAACATGAAATTGTGACACCACCTTAGGTAGAAAGTCGCCCCGTGTGCGAAGCACTACGCGATCCGGGTGAAACTCCAGGAAAGGAGGCGAGCAAGAAAGAGCCCCAACTCAGAAACCCTTCTCAAAGAAGTGACCGCCATTAGGAAGGCAACCTTCCAAGAGAGCAAAGAAAGGCTAACAGAGTCCATAGGCTCAAAAGGCCCATGTTGAAGAGCCTCCAAGACAAGATTAAGCCGCCAAGGAGACACAAGCGCCTTCCGCGGCGGTAACTGACGGGTTACCCCGCGAAAAAAGGAACGTACGTCCCTACGCGAGGCGATAGCCTTCCGAAATAGCAAGGACAGAGCAGAAACCTGACCCTTCAGAGTGCTAACTGCCAAACCCTTGTCCAGCCCGTACTGCAAAAAGGCCAACAAATTGGGAATGGAAAAAATCCTCGGGTTCCTTGAAGACCCCGAACACCACGAAAAGAAGGCTTCCCAAGTCTTGTGATAAATCCTAGTAGTAGCCGGACCTCTGGCAACTCGCAGAGTGGCAATGACTTCGGCTGAAAAACCTTGACGGGTCAAGATTTCGGTCTCAAGAGTCACGCCGTCAAACGCAGGGACTTCAGGTCCGGATGACGAACGGGCCCTTGGGTTAACAAGTCCGGGCGAAGAGGGAGTGGAAGAGGAGGCGCTGCCAGAAGCGACACCAGTGTCGAGAACCACGTCCTCCTTGGCCAATCCGGGGCTACCAACATAGCCGGGATTCTCTCCAGTCTGATCCGACGCAACACCAGAGGAAGTAAGGATATCGGCGGAAACACATAAATTAGCTCGAATTGGTCCCACAGAGCCACCAGAGCATCCACCGCCACAGCCTTCGGGTCCTTGTACCTGGACATGAACGTCGGTAACTTGGCATTGAACCTGGATGCCATCAAATCCACTTGGGGAGTTCCCCAACGGGAGCACAGCAGTGCAAAAATTTCCGGATGAAGACTCCATTCTCCGGGATCCATCTTCTCGCGACTGAGGAAATCCGCCGTGACATTCTGAACTCCTGGAATGTGGATCGCAGAGATGGCTGGCACCCTGGTCTCGGCCCATACCAGGATCCGAGACACCTCCACCATGAGCCTGGGGCTCCTCGTCCCACCTTGATGGTTGATATACGCGACCGCCGTCGCGTTGTCTGTCTGCACTCGGACTGGCAGACCGCTTAAAGGGAACGTCCAGTGTTGGAGGCAAAGGAAAATTGCCCTCAATTCCAGGATGTTGATCGGCAGGACAGACTCTTCCGACGACCATACTCCCTGAATCCAGAGATCGTTCCAGACACCCCCCCAGCCCGTCAGGCTGGCATCGGTGGTTATGACCGACCACCTCAGAGGGAGGAAGGACTTCCCCAGGGATAACACTTCCGGACGTAACCACCATCCTAGAGACTCTCGCACTCTGTGGGAGATGATGACACTGCAATCCAGTGAAAACTGCGATCGATCCCAACGGTTCAAAATGAGCATTTGGAGAGCCCTGGAATGAAATTGGGCAAACGGAATTGCCTCCATCGACGCCACCATCAAACCCAGAAGGCGCATACACCTTCGAAGGGACATTGCTGTCGAAGACTTCATAACCTGTACATGTCGAAGAAGACTCGCTTGCTTGTCTGGAGGCAGAGACACCACTGCTCGTACCGTGTCGAAACGCATTCCCAAAAACAGGATTGACTGCGACGGTTCCAGAGACGACTTCTCCCAATTGACCAGCCACCCGAAGTCCTCCAGGAGCTGAAGGGATAGATTGCGAGCCGTCACCGTCTCCTCCTTTGAGGACGCCACAATCAAAAGGTCGTCCAGATAGGGAAGAATCGTAACCCCCTGTCTTCGAAGAATCGCCATGAGAGGTGCCAGAATTTTCATAAAAACTCTGGGTGCTGAGGCCAACCCGAATGGCAGGGCCACAAACTGGTAATGGTCCTGACCTATGGCAAAACGAAGGAAGCGTTGGTGAGCCCTTCTGACGGGAACATGCAAATAAGCGTCGCGAATGTCGATTGACACCAAAAAATCGTTCTGCGACAGGGTCGCCACAACGGAGCGAAGTGACTCCATGCGGAATTTCCGGGTGCGGACATGCCGATTCAATCTTTTGAGATCCAGAATGGGGCAAAATTTGTCCTCCTTTTTGGGGACCACAAAGAGGTTGGAATAAAACCCTCTTCCCCGGTCCTCCGGCGGAACCGGTACCACCACACCCTTCTGTAGAAGGGAATCAATCTCCCGCAGTAGAGCGGCAAATAGCTCGGGCTCGACGGAATGCGAGATTGGCAAAAACTGTCTGGGGGTCGAGAAGAAAATTCTATGAAGTAGCCTGCCGACACAACCCGCGTTACCCAGGCGTCCGACACGCGGGAAGCCCAAGTCGGTTCGAATTGGAGCAGGCGACCTCCCACTCGAGAGCCCTCGAGTGAGACCCTGGCGTCAGTCCGCCTTAGCTGGCTTTTTGTCAGCTTCCCGCTTGTCTTGGCGGAAGCTCTGTTTCCAGGGAGTGCGGGATTTCTGTGCGTTCTTTTTTCCTGAAAAAGAGGGACGACCCGATCCCCAAGAGGGCTGACCGAACTGTCCCCTGGACCGAAAAGACCGCCGACTACTACCGGCACTAGGCCTGCCAGACGCAGAAGTAACAGCTCTTCGCTGCGGTAAAGCCGTTTCTTTTGCCTTTACCTTGGCAATCAGCTCCGTGAGGTCAGATCCAAATAGCTGACCACCCTTGTAAGCTAAAGATAGCAAACCTTGCTTGGAAACCGCGTCCCCGGTCCACTGTCTAAGCCACAGTGCTCTCCTGTGACTGCCGAGGATTGCGCCCTGGACAGCAGTGATGCAGTATCCAAACCTGCATCACTGCCGTATCGGGCTGCATCCTCCAACAACTTAAAAAGCCCATCTACCTCGGATAGAGGGGATCCATCTTGCCACGCCGTCCGTAGACGGTCTAACCAGCTTAGGGAAGCTTTACAAGCACCCATGGACCCTAGAACTGCTCTGAATCCATGACCCGCAGCCTCGTAGATGGATTTCGCCGCCATCTCCGTTTTTCTGTCCAGCGGATCCTGCAGACTCGCTTTCCCTTTAACAGGAAGTAATGATGATTTGCTAAGCTGGGACATCCACTTCAGGAGAAGGAATCCAATTATCAATCAACTCCGTCGTACACGGATACAGCGTCTCAAAAAATCGTGTCTCCTGAAAACGTTTATCTGGACACAGGCGTTCCTTCTCCACTGCCTCATTAAGCTCATCCAGAGATGGTAATGTTGATCGCGACCTATGCGAATCCTGAAACATCCGGGCCGACTTACCAGGACGTCTAGTTACCTCCTCCGGTAACTGCAACGCCTCCCTCATGGCTCCAATAAAAGCCTCTGTACGGCCCAAAAGAGAGGCAGAGTGTCCCTGCCGATCCTCTTTATCCGAATCGGACAACTCCCCATCCGAACTTGAAGGGGAACCCTCTATGCCCGATATTTCCGAGTCGCTACGCGGGAAGGATGGCACCGGTCTGTGTCGCTTCCTGCCATGAGAGGATCTAGCTGACACCCAATGACCTAGAAGTTCAGACAGGCCATCAATAGAACGAGCGAGGGCCTCCATTTTGACATCACCGACCGCTGCGCTTGACGCCGTCGAGGTCTGCGTGTCAGATACGCGAGACTGATCCTGTAGCGGATCTGGGAGACGGTCCTCACCTCCTGGACCCTGATCTGACATGCCCTCACACAGTATATGGCAGGTCAAACCTGTCAGTAACTAGAAAAGTGTGGTTTCTTAAGGGGACGAAAACAAGAACGCTGAAGGGTTAAAGCTCTTAAAAGGAGAACTACCCCAGCTGTCCCTCAATTTAAAATATCCGCAGAATATGAGGATGGTTCCAGCAGCAATATTTAATGCTGGATTCTTGCCCGCTTGAAAGGGTTAACCGCCTAATAGGGGTTAATGTCGCATGCTCCCCACAACCTTTTTTAAATGCAAAAGGGTGTGCGAGCCCCAGACAAAAAAAGGTCTCTATATGAGACCACAGCTGCAGGATAGCGCAATCTGCCACTCATTACACAGAAAGGTGCCCTGCGCTGTGGGGGTGAGGGAGTTAAGCTTCTGCCCTGACAGGCAGAAGCGACTCACCCAGCTGGCCGCGGTGCTGTATTCCTTCGGTCGGTCGGGAGGAGCGGAGAGTGAGGAGCCCGGGGAGCCTCAGTAATGGCCGCCGCGCTGAAGGAGAGAGCCGGAAGAGAAGAGGCAGGCGAAATCGCGCGTTCAGAGCGCTTCCTGCCCGCGAGAGAGCGGGAAGCGCGAAGCCACGCCCCCGCCGGCTTCAAAAAAAAGCGCGGGACTCCATCCGCTCCCCGCTCTCCACATTAAAATGCTTTTTTGAGTACTCACCCAGCTGAGCGCCACAGGGACCCCCAGAGATTTGTGGCGCTGTGCCCATCGCTTCCCCCCCAGGGCGGGGAACGCAGTGACCCCAGAAGCGTGGTTTGCGTCCCCGCCAGGGAAGCAACCCTCATCCCCCGGGGCCGGCAGGGTTCTGCAGGGACCACCTTAAAGGGTAATGCAGATCCGCCAAGGGAGGGGTGGGGGTCCAGCAGCGCTGAGACCCTGAGACCTCTAGACCACGGGGTCCAAGTCCCTGTCCGATAAAAATAAAAAAATCTTCTGAGGAGCTGCTTCAGCAGCGACTATCCTCTGTGACCTCAAATTTTACACTGGAGAGCTGGAGTAGGAGGAGCCCTAGCTGGAGGGGCCGGTCAACACTTTTTTAATCTGAGGTGTTCTATCCTGTGTGGGCTCCGCCTACCCACTAGTAATGACTAGTGTCTCCCTTCCTTCCAATCTGCTGCTGAAAATATTATAAAGCAGGCAAACATTCATGTTGCCTCTATAAACTCTTTTTAATTTTAATTCTAAATCATTTACAGAAAAAAAAAAAAAAATGTGTCAGAAGTGGGATTTGAACCCACGCCTCCATTCGGAGACCAGAACACCCACATAGGGGAAGATGCTATCTTGAGTCTGGCGCCTTAGACCGCTCGGCCATCCTGACACCTGATCCTACAGGTGGAATCTTCTCATTATGAGTCGGGGAAGACGTCGTCAGCAAGCGAAAGATTTACAATAGTGGTTAAAGAGAAACTGAACAGGAAGCCAAACAGGAATCTGATACTGATTTCGCAATTGCAGCCGCGTATGGATTACCCGACAGTACGCAGCAGTTTAGAGAAAACATACTTTGAAAATCTGTCTGGGAAAAGTGGATCTCTGCTGACTAGACCGAGGCAGGTCCCTGGTGGCTTCACCCCTAGAGTTACCAGTCTCACACATAGGCCGGGGTCACACTTGCGAGAAACTCGCATGAGTCTCTCCCATCTCAATATCCGGCACATGCGGGGGATTGCCTGATAAACGGGAAGTCCCCGCATGTTTTGTGGCTGTGCATCAGCCCCGAAACATGCAGCTGCAGGGACTTGACCACGTCACTCAAGCACCCACGATACCCGAGCACCCCGAGACAATCTCAGGTAACGAGCACTTGCGCTCATCACTACTGTTCTCCCAATGCAGGTCACCATGATTTTTAAGTAAATAGATCTGTGGTAATCTGTTTTCACTGGACAACACCTGTACGGATACAGCAAAAAAAAAAAAACTAAGGTAACCAATCATAAGTGAGAAAAAAAAAAAAAACTAAGAGGTCAAATCATTCCTTTTCCAAAAATAAAACATTACAATCATATTAAGCATGACTACATCTGTAAAATACCGATCTATTAGAAAGAAAAAAAAAAAAAAGAAAAATAGAGAAAAAGAAAGAGAGAGAAAAAGAAAGTGAGAAAGTTAAAAAGAGAAAAATAAAGAGAAAAATTTATAAAGAAAAAAAGAAAGAAAACAAAGACTGAAAAAAAGAAAGAGAATAAGAAATAGAAAGTTAAAAAGAAAAAAGAGAAAGAGAAAAAGAGAGAAAAAGAAAGCGAAAAAAAAGTGGAAAAGAGAAAAAGAAAGAATGAAAGAGAAAAAGAAAGAACGAAAAAGAGAGAAAGAAAAAGAAAGACAGAAAGAAAGTGGTTCTTGGAAAAAGGGTAAGAAATGCATTAAAAGGAGAATTAGTTGTGATGGAGAAGGGTTGAAGGACCCCACAGGCCGCCATCAGAGATCTTGTTGAGTCCAGGCCTCGATGGGAGCCTACATAACATCAGGCAGAAGGTTTTTAATGATATGGCTGATCACTGTATAATATAATACACAAGACACATCGAATTTGATAAAATCACGTTTAATTTATTGTTACTTCTCCAAGTTCGCTCCTGATCTTTGAGGGCTGCTCCATTGATAGTGACTATTAGTGCCGCTGCACTGCGCTCCCTGCTGCATAGAACGCCGGATTCTCCAAATGTAGATAATAATCCTCGTCATGGCGCCGGCGCCTCCAGGCTACACGCTGCCCCCAGTCCATGCTGTGAGTGTGCAGAGTATTGCTCCCCAGACCCTTTCACAGCACAGTCCTGCAGGACGTCGCTGCTTTTCTCACAATTCATCTGCTGCACTGTTTATCCCAAAAGGAGGCATCTGCACAGCTCAGTTCCAGCATGTCCTTCTCTAGTTCCTCTTCATCATTGTAAAATCTCTGCAGGACGGACAGTATCAGCCCGGAAGGACTGCTGTCATAGCGCAAAACTTCCACATCATCCCCTGCAAGAAGAAGGGGAAAAAAACACATTCTTAGAGAACCTAGCACAATTCATATCAAAACCTTTAGTAAAAAAAAATATAATTATTATATAATAATCCTGCAATTTTCTCACTGACCACTGGGGCTATTTTACACTCATACATCTTGTCCTTTCAGGAAGTGTTTTCAGCAGGCTCCTTATCAGCAGAGGCGGGATTACAATGCCAGGTAATCAGTCTATACACAACTGATAAAACAGGATTGTACCAATCACAATAGGCGATGTCCCCCCTTCCTTCACAATGACCTTAGATGCTTTGATGCAAATCCTTTGTGGCTATGTACATGTGTTATTTCCTGAAACAGGAAATTGAAAGTTTAAAAAGCCCTA
Organism: Oophaga sylvatica; assembly: GCA_033576555.1. NCBI lineage: Eukaryota > Metazoa > Chordata > Amphibia > Anura > Dendrobatidae > Oophaga > Oophaga sylvatica. The sequence continues at coordinate 68,868,310 of JARQOD010000010.1, forward strand.
GTGGCCGGACTGAAAATTCTAATTTTTAAGAGTGATTGTGATATGGAAGAAAAATAAATAAATAAATAAATATATATATATATAAGAACTTGTGGTCAATCCTAAAAAAAGCAGGTGGACAAACAAAAATCACAGAAATGTGATAAACTCCAAGTACTGATTGGACAAGCATGGGACCATCATTCAGAATTTGGCCCAGAAGCCGATATCCAGCTGCCAGGGTGAATAAAAGAAGTCTTGAGAAATAAGGGTCAGCGCTGTAAATATTGAATTGTTATACATAAACTTTATGTATTTGTCAATAAAAGTTTAAAAACTTATTAAAGATCAGACATGGACTTTGCTAGACCTAAATGTGTCGCTGTGCTCACCTGTAATCCGAGTGTTGATCTGTACAAACAATTTGCGCTCCTCCTTTCTCAGTATTACGATGTCACGCAGGGTGAGAAACTTGTGCTCTTCTTCTGTAACTTTAGAGTATCCATCATACATGTCCCGAGCCCGGTTTACATCTGCAGTAGATTTATAGACCTGAAAAATGGGGGAAGGAAAAGAACAGCAATAAGCAACAAAGGAGAAGAAACAAAAAAAAAAACAAAAGGAATAAAGAAATAGAGAAGCAGTGACTTCATGAACAGACAGCATGGAGAAACACGGATTTTGGTAAGACCTTACCTGTAAAATCCTTTTCAGCGAAGGAAGGAAGGGAGACACTAGTCATTACTAGTGGGTAGGCGGAGCCCAGATAGGATAGACACCTCAGATTAAAAAAGGGTGTTGACCGGCCCCTCCAGCTCGGGCTCCTCCTACTCCAGCTCTCCAGTCGTACACAAGCTAAGGAAGAGCAAATATCACCAGCGGAGCAACATAACCCCTTCTGAAGGACTTCAGAGAAAAAAACACAAGAATACAGGTTATGCATGCAACAGGCAAAAAAAACAACCCGTTCCAGGTACTACTCACTGAACCTGACTACTGCGATGAGCTGGCAATGCTGGAACAGAGCCTTAGAGCGCCGACCTCAGCTCAGATAATCGCTATCAGAGAAGGGTCACGCCGCATCTGAAACACAACAACACACTTCTGCCATGGGAGGGAGCTGTGTCTCCCTTCCTTCCTTCGCTGAAAAGGATTTTACAGGTAAGGTCTTACCAAAATCCGTGTTTCAGCAGCAGATTGGAAGGGAGACACTAGTCATTACTAGTGGGACGTCCCAAAGCAGTCCAGAAATTAAGGGTGGGAAAACAAAACCAAAAAAGGCAGATCCCAACAACCTAGGTAAATGCGCAACAAGCGCTAAACACAAGTTAACGAGAACTTTAAACTACAGCCGCCTGCAGGACCCTTCGTCCGAAGGCCGCATCAGCGGAAGCACTGACGTCCACCTTATAAAATTTTGTAAACGTGTGGACGGAGCGCCAGGTCGCCGCCCGGCAGAGCTGAGCTGCCAAGGCCCCTTGATGAAAGGCCCACGATGAAGCCACAGCCCTCGTGGAGTGAGCTCGAATCTTGATCGGGCAAGGTTCGCCCATAAGTCGGTAAGCTTCTAAAATGGCCGACCGAATCCAACGAGCTATAGAATCCTTGGAAGCTCGTTGCCCACGTCGACGACCTGCTGGAATCACAAACAGAGAATCCGACTTCCGAAAACTTTGAGTAATAGACAAATAGAACTTCAAAGCCCGCACTAAATCCAATGTGTGCAAGGCCCGTTCCTTTTCATTCCTCGGCTCCGGGCAGAGCGAGGGCAACACAATATCCTGGTTAACATGAAATTGCGATACCACCTTAGGTAGAAAGTCGCCCCGTGTGCGAAGCACTACGCGATCCGGGTAAAACTCCAGGAAAGGAGGCGAGCAAGAAAGAGCCGCCAACTCAGAAACCCTTCTCAAAGAGGTGACCGCCACAAGGAAGGCAACCTTCCAAGAGAGCAAAGAAAGGTTAGCAGAGCCCATAGGCTCAAAAGGCCCATGCTAAAGAGCCTCCAAGACAAGATTGAGCCGCAAAGGAGACACAGGCGCCTTCCGCGGCGGAAACTGACGGGCCACTCCGCGAAAAAAGGAACGCACGTCCCTACGCGAGGCGATAGCCTTCCGAAACAGTAAGGACAGAGCAGAAACCTGACCCTTCAGGGTGCTAACTGCCAAACCCTTGTCCAGCCCGTACTGCAGAAAAGCCAACAAATTGGGAATGGAAAAAATCCTCGGGTTCCTTGAGAACCCGAACACCACGAAAAGAAGGCTTCCCAAGTCTTGTGATAAATCCTAGTAGTAGCCGGACCTCTGGCAGCTCGCAGAGTGGCAATGACTTTGGCTGAAAAACCTTGACGGGTCACATTTCGGTCTCAAGAGCACGCCGTCAAACGCAGAGACTTCAGGTCCGGATGGCGAACGGGCCCCTGGGTTAACAGGTCCGGGCGAAGAGGAAGTGGAAATGGAGGTGCTGCCAAAAGCGACACCAGTGTCGAGAACCACGTCCTCCTTGGCCAATCTGGGGCTATCAACATAGCCGGGATTCTCTCCAGCCTGATCCGACGCAGCACCAGAGGAATCAAAGATATCGGCGGAAACACATAGATTAGCTCGAATTGGTCCCACGGAGCCACCAGAGCATCCACCGCCACAGCCTTCGGGTCCTTGTACCTGGACATGAAAGTCGGTAACTTGGCATTGAACCTGGATGCCATCAAATCCACTTGGGGAGTTCCCCAACGGGAGCACAGTAGTGCAAAAATTTCCGGATGAAGACTCCATTCTCCGGGATCCATCTTTTCGCGACTGAGGAAGTCCGCCATGGTATTCTGAACTCCTGGAATGTGGATCGCAGAGATGGCTGGCACTCTGGCCTCGGCCCAAACCAGGATCCGCGACACCTCCACCATGAGCCTGGAACTCCTCGTCCCACCTTGATGGTTGATATACGCGACCACCGTCGCATTGTCTGTCTGCACTCGGACTGGCAGACCGCTCAAAGGGACCGTCCAGTGATGGAGGCAAAGGAAAATTGCCCTCAATTCCAGGATGTTGATCGGCAGAACAGACTCTTCCGACGACCATACTCCCTGAATCCAGAGATCGTTCCAGACACCCCCCCAGCCCGTCAGGCTGGCATCGGTGGTTATGACCGACCACCTCGGAGGGAGGAATGACTTCCCCAGGGATAATGCTTCCGGACGTAACCACCATCCTAGAGACTCTCTCACCCTGTGAGAGATGATGACACTGCAATCCAGCGAAGCCTGCGATCGATCCCAACGGCTCAGAATGAGTCTTTGGAGGGCCCTGGAATGAAACTGGGCAAACGGAAGTGCCTCCATGGACACCACCATCAAACCCAGAAGGCGCATACACTTTCGAAGGGACATCGCTGTCGAAGACTTCATAACCTGTACATGTCGAAGGAGACATGCTCGCTTGTCTGGAGGTAGGGACACCACTGCTCGTACCGTGTCGAAATGCATCCCCAAAAACAGGATTGACTGCGACGGTTCCAGAGACGACTTCTCCCAATTGACCAGCCACCCGAAGTCCTCCAGGAGCTGAAGGGACAGATTGCGAGCCGTCACCGCCTCCTCCCTTGAGGACGCCACAATCAAAAGGTCGTCCAGGTAGGGAAGAATCGTAACCCCCTGTCTTCGAAGAATTGCCATGAGAGGCGCCAGAATTTTTGTAAAAACTCTGGGCGCTGAGGCCAACCCGAATGGCAGAGCCACAAACTGGTAATGGTCCTGACCTATGGCAAAACGAAGGAAGCGTTGGTGAGCCCTTCCGACGGGAACATGCAAATAAGCGTCGCGAATGTCGATTGACACCAAAAAGTCGTTCTGCGACAGGGCTGCCACAACGGAGCGGAGTGACTCCATGCGGAATTTCCGGGTGTGGACATGCCGATTCAATCTTTTGAGATCCAGAATGGGGCGAAATTTGTCCTCCTTTTTGGGGACCACAAAAAGGTTGGAATAAAATCCTTTTCCCCGGTCCTCTGGCGGAACCGGTATCACCACACCCTTTTGCAGAAGGGATTCGACCTCTCGCAGTAGAGCGGCAAATAGCTTGGGCTCCGACGGAATGCGAGATTGGCAAAAACTGTCCGGGGGTCGAGAAGAAAACTCTATGAAGTAGCCTGTCGACACGACCCGCGTTACCCAGGCGTCCGGAACGCGGGAAACCCAAGTCGATTTGAATTGGAGCAGGCGACCCCCCACTCGAGAGCCCTCGAGTGGAAACCTGGCGTCAGTCCGCCTTAGCGGGCTTTTTGTCCGCTTCCCGCTTGTCTTGACGGAAACTTTGTTTCCAGGGAGTGCGGGATTTCTGAGAAGTCTTTTTTCCCGAAAAAGAGGGACGACCCGATCCCCAAGAGGAATGACCGAACCGTCCCCTGGACCGAAAGGATCGCCGACCACTACCGGCACTAGGCCTGCCAGGCGCAGAAGCCATAGCTCTTCGCTGCGGTAAAGCTGCTTCTTTTGCCTTTGCCTTGGCAATCAGCTATGTGAGGTCAGATCCAAATAGCTGACCACCTGTTATGTTTCGGTAGCTGAGGAGTGCAGGTAAAAAAGGCAATACACCAGAGCAGTTGGAATCTATGAGATTGCAGTACCCTGACTAACCACCACAACTAGAGGCAGCCGTGGAGCGTTCCTACGTTGGTCCTAGACGCGTCGTCACAGCCTGAGAAACTAAATACACCTAAAGATAGAAAGAGGAAAGCTATCTGCCCCGGAGCAGATCCCCAAAGAACATAGAAAGCCCCCAAACATGTAATGGCGGTTAGACAAGAAGAAATACGGACACAGACAGAAAATAGTATGAGCAAACGTTGGGGCCCAAACTACCTAAATAGAAAAGGATAGGAAGGGCACTTACTGCAATCCCAAAAAACCCTGAAAAGCACTAACTCTACTAATTTCAAAAACACCTGAGATCACACGACCTCTACCACCTAAATTAGTTCTCTGGTGTAAAACAATCAAAACAGCAGCCACTGAAAAAACTGGAAAAAGCAAATGTACAAACATCAGTGGCTGAACTAAACTGAGAGGGCAAAAGCCCCCGGAGGGGACCCTGAAGGCCCCCACAGAAGTGCAGGACAAAATGCAAAAATCAAGAACAAAAACAAAAAGAAAATGTCTTATCTGTTAGCAGGAGATGCAGACACGACACACAGCAGGCTACAAAGGAAACAGGAATCAAGGATTGAGACCAGAACAATTGATCACCGGCAACCCTGATGGGAAGGCGACTCCCTTATATAAGACCAGTCAGTAACACCTGATTCCCAATCCTCACAATCTTCACTGGACAGTCCAGTACCGCTTGTAACCACCAGAGGGAGCCTCTGCTCAGAACTCATTTCAAGTCCATTCACAACAACCACCCTTGTAAGCTAAAGATAGCAAACCTTGCTTGGAAACCGCGTCCCCAGTCCACTGTCTAAGCCACAGTGCTCTTCTGACTGTGACCGCCGAGGATTGCGCCCTTGACAGCAGTGACGCAGTATCCAGACCTGCATCATAGCCATATCGGGCTGCAGTCTCCAACAATTCGAGAAGCCCATCTACCTCGGATAACAGAGATCTATCTTGCCACGCCTTCCGTAGACGGACCAACCAGCTCAGGGAAGCTTTACAAGCACACATGGATCCTAGCACCGCTCTGAATCCATGACCCGCGACCTCGTAGATGGATTTCGCCGCCATCTCCGTTTTTCTGTCCAGCGGATCCTGCAGACTCGCCTTCCCTTTAACAGGGAGTAAAGAGGATTTGCTAAGCTGGGATAAAGGAACATCCACTTCAGGAGAAGGAATCCAATTATCAATCAACTCCGTCGAACACGGATACAGTGCCTCAAAAAACCGTGTCCCCTGAAAACGTTTATCTGGACACAGGCGTTCCTTCTCCACTGCCCCATTAAGCTCAGCCAGGGATGGTAATGCCGATCGCGACCTATGCGACTCCTGAAACATCCGGGCCGACTTACCAGGACGTCTAGTTACCTCCTCCGATAACTGTAACGCCTCCCTCATGGCCTCAATAAAAGCCTCTGTTCGGCCCAAAAAAGAGGCAGAATGCCCCTGCCGATCCTCCTTATCCGAATCGGATAACTCCCCTTCTGAGCTTGAAGGGGAACCCTCTCCGTATTCCATATCAGAGATCTCTGATTCGCTACGCGGGAAGGAAGGTACCGGCCTGTGTCGCTTCCTGTCATGAGAGGATCTAGCTGACACCCAATAACCTAAAAGGTCAGACAGGCCATCAATAGAACGAGCGAGGGCATCCATTTTGGCATCACTGCAACCTCCGACCGCTGCGCTTGACGCCGTCGAGGTCTGCGTATCAGATACGCGAGACTGATCCTGTAGCGGATCTGTGAGATGGTCCGCACCTTCTGGACCCTGATCCAACATGCCCTCACACAGTATATGGCAGGTCAAAACCTGTCAGTAACTAGAAAAAAGTGTGGTTTCTTAAGTGGACGAAACAAGAACGCTGAAGGGTTAAAGCTCTTAAAGGGGAGAGCTACCCCAGCTGTCCCTCAATTTAAAATATCAGCAGAATATGTCAGCAGTATAATTAACCCTTTATGTTCTGATCCAAACTGGAATAGAACCTACGGCGGGTAGTTGCTGGATTCTTGCGCTGAAAGAGTTAACCATCCAATAGGGGTTAATGTCGCAGGCTCCCCACAACCCCCTTTTAAAATGAAAAGGGTGTGCGAGCCCCAGACAAAACAAGGTCTCTATATGAGACCGCAGCTGCAGGATAGCGCAATCTGCCGTTTTGTTACACAGAAAGGTCCTGCGCTGTGGGGTGAGGACGTTAAGCTACTCACTCACCCAGCTGGCCGCGGTGATGTTCTCTGTTAGTCGGGAGGAGCGGAGCATGAGGAGCCCGGGAAGCCTAATAATGGCCGCCGCGCTGAGAGAAACCGGAAGAGAAGCACTCAGAGCGCTTCCTGTCACAAGAAGACCGGGAAGCGCGAAGCCACGCCCCCCGCCGGCTTCAAAACTCCCCAGCTGAGCGCCACAGGGACCCCCAGGGGTTTGTGGCGCTGTGCCCATCGCCTCCCCCCAGGGCGGGGAACGCAGTGACCCCAGATGCGCGGTTTGCGTCCCCGCCAGGGAAGCAACCCTCATCCCCCAGGGCCGGCAGGGTTCTGCAGGGACCACCTTACAGGGTAATACAGATCCGCCAAGGGAGAGGTGGGAGTCCAGCAGCGCTGAGACCCCTGAGACCTCAAGACCACTTCTGGTGATCCAAGTCTCTTGTCCGATGAAAATAAAAAAATCTTCTGAGGAGCTGCTTCCAGCAGCGACTATCCTCTGAGACCTCAAATTTTAGACTGGAGAGCTGAGTAGGAGGAGCCCGAGCTGGAGGGGCCGGTCAACACTCTTTTTAATCTGAGGTGTCTATCCTATCTGGGCTCCGTCTACCCACTAGTAATGACTAGTGTCTCCCTTCCTTCCAATCTGCTGCTGAAAAAGCGACCCAGATCCACTACGACCCATTTACTTCTCAGGATACAGACCTGCAATTTCTGCAGGAATCGCTGGATGGCCGGTCGGCCCACGCTCATGATCTTGCTCCTGTCTAGCGATACTTGTGCATCAGGACGGCCGTCAGTTCCAGTTTTCTGTGTGACGGTGACAAAATTTTCCCCGGCTTCCAGGAGCACACGGAGTATGACAAAGCGAGCTTGCATATGAGCCTGTGGATGAGAACCAGAGATTTGATCAAATGAAATAAAAAAATAGTGATGTATCACGATGAAAGCAGGTGGACCACGTAAGGCAATGAGGAGGACAACCCTTTTAAAACAGCCATACAAGTAAAAAAAACACACCTGTCTCCATTTGCCAGTCTCTGGTGTATAGTACTCCAGTCCCAACAATCCAGCCCGGACCATGTTCAGCCAATTCACATACAAAACATCTTGTGCTTCCTGAGATTCATGGCCGAAAATCCTGAAGCAAGAAGTAATTGAAATTTGATCAGATTAGGCAGATGCCGGACTGACAGCTGTTTACTTGCTGGGGTTCATTTTATCATGCACAAGGCCTAGGAGCAGAATCATCATTAGAGATCTAGGACGTCAAGATTTAATAGTTAACTACTTCTGGAGCATCTAATGAGGTTTACAACGTCATGGCGGAGTCAGCAGCTACATAGAGATCGAGCAGCTGCGGGAGCCGGCCGGACTCCACACACAGAAGTCAGAGATGCTTCATTACTGTGTCTGCCTTTCTGATCTCTGTAGATACAGAACAGAATGCAGCAATTATGTGATTGCTGGGAAGAAGCAGGAGCTACTCCCAAATCAGCTCTGCAGGCAGGAGGATGAATATGCTCTGAAACTTGGGGTAATATGTCATATGTAGTTAAAGGGGAAATCAGCAATAAGAAAAATGAAAAAAAAAAGTTGTTGAAATGCCCCTATTAAGTCCTTTAAAGACTCTGAAAGAGCAGGGAGGGGCACAATATTGAAAAAATTACAAAGCAAAAGGGAAAGGAAAGCAAAGTTAAAAGAAAATCAAAGCAAAAGGGAAAGGAGAGCAAAGCAAAAAGGAAAGGAAAACAAAGCGAAAGGGAAAGGAAAGCAAGAGAAATAAGCAAAAGGAAACGAGAGCAAAGCTAAAGGGAAAGGAAAAGAAACAACGCAAAAGCAAAGCAAAAGCAAACAGGAAAGCAAAGTGAAAAAGAAAGTAAAGTAAACCAAAAGGGAAAGCAAAGCAAAAGGAAAGCGAAAGCAGAGAGAAAGGGAAAGAAAAGCAAATGGAGAGGGAAAAAAAAAGAAAGAAAAGCACAGAAAAAAAAGCAAAGACAAAGGGAAAGGAAAGATAAAGGAGACAGAGGAAGAATAGCAGAGAAAGGGAAGAAGGGTGAAAAGGAAAGAAAAAAAATGAATGTATAATAACAAAGAAGCAAAAATTTGAAAAAAAGTCACAATCTGAATCAGTTTCTAGCCCCCTCCCCATGGAAGTGGGGCATAAAAACCCACACTTGTCTGATATCACAACATTTAGAATGTGACGATGATGCTTCTTACCGTAAGACCTCCTCACTGACGCATAGATAGAGCCCGACACACTCCGCTCTGCACTCCTCGTAGGAAGAGGCAATGGTAGAGAATTTACTGTCCCAAGTTTCACCAGGCTTATACCAACTTCTCACCTGGCAGTAACAATACACACTAAGTGAATCTGAGAACATAAGTACAACAAATACAGAAACTATCGGCCGTCCCTGATAACCAATGAAAACCATTAGATGCTCTGTTGCAACTTTCTTCATTTTCCCCTAAATGGGTAACATGTTTTACTATTTTTTCGTGAAAGCGATGAACTCCTTTACAGTTGGAGTCTGGCACCGTTTCTGCCCGTGATGTGATGGACCCTTTCCTTTAAAAAGTTATTCTGTCCCTAGTTTACACTCCCTTCACAAATAAAGTAAAAAGGATAGGATCCTGCTTGTTGAAAGACAACACCCAATCGTTTTGTTCCGGCTGGAGATAGGCTGCCATCAACAGCTTGGCAGCGGCTTTTTTCACTCTTCCTTTTGGGGCACATGGCTAACTAATGTGTTACTTACTTGCTCCCCAGTCTCCGGGTTGATAATATTTTCTTTGTCAAAATTGAATGTTCCTTTCTCATCCTGGAAAACATTAAGAAAGAATTGTGCAATAAGAACAAGTAACAGCTTGTTCATATGTTGTAACAGGACAACAATGCACATAATGAGAAAATAAAGGTTACCTGGACAAAAAGCTTTCCACTGCCGTGTCCTAACAACTCGTGTAGGCCGACCTGAACTTCAAAAGATGGGCCTCGGCACTTTATAAAGACGTCCTAAAGGATGAGAACAGCTGCTATAATGGTCGTGTTCATGGATGCACAAAGACGTCGTATCATGTTCAAATTCATTATAGGTTTTGGCGCAATGATTTTTATTTTATTATAATATTTATGTTAAAAAATATATAAAACTATTACAGAAGTGATTCCTTAATTGAACTTGAAAAAACAAAATTGGTATCAGGGCACACAGGCCGCTACATCAAGAAAGTTACCAAATGAATGGCCAAGAGAAGAGAGCGACATGTAAGGTGTTCCACTAAGATACGGGAACTGGATCATTAAGATAAACCAAAGTATCGCAGCTCAGGTTCTTGTTTCTGATGGAAAGGTTGGAGATCTGGAGTCAAGTGTATTCTTATCATGGGTCATAAATTCAAGTAAAAACAAAAAGTGTTTAGTTCCAACTTCTTATATATAATTCCAATGTTTTAGTTAGACAATTCTAAAAAAAAATTCCAGGGCACTTGAAGGAAAAAAGTTATCAACACAGAGGAGAGAAAAGCGACGTGTTTCGATAGCAGATGGCAATCTTAAATCAGCTCTGATTAACACCGAAACGCGTCGCTTTTCTCTCCTCTGTTGATTTTTTTTGGCCTGAGTGCCATGGAAAGTTTCAGAATTGTCTAAATAAAATATTGGAATTTTATCTAAGGAGCTCAAACTAAACTTCCTCACCCTAAAGTTTCATCATCCTGTGGACCTAAAATTACCTTTACCAGCCCACGTACAACGTCTTGGTGTAATAACGTCTTGTTCTATTCTCTTATACATTTGTTACCTTGCCGGACAATGGGGCCTCTGTTTTTGGAAAGCTAGTAAAGCATGTCAGACAGGGATGCAAGTGTGAAGGTACACGGACAATATACCGAATACATGACCGATGCTTACACAGCATCGGCACAGTCCGCGGCACCTCTCAGGTATTCAGTCATCAGTCCCTGTATATGGTATATACTGTACCTTGTCTTCTTCGGATAAGAAGGTCAGCTTATCGCGCTCCGTGGCATAACCGACAGATAAAACATTCCCCAGTGAAACATTCTTAAATCCAACGCTCTGTCTGATGTCGTCATCTGCGAAAATACAGAGAGCGTGCATGTTATATGACCTAGAATTAAAGGTCATTGTACTATTAACACTATTAGGTCAATGGCGTATTTTTTTTTAAACTAAACCTGTGACACATAAGTAGTAGATCAGCTTAGGTCCCCCGGTCCATTCCTCCACTGAAGCGGACATACAGCCGGTGAAATACTGTAAGTATTGAACACGTCACCAATTTTTCTAATATATTTCTAAAGTTGCTGTTGACATGAAATTCTCACCAGATATTAGTAACAACCCATCCAATCCACACGGGCAAAGAAATCAAACAGTAGATGTCCATAAATTCTTTGCACACAGAACGATCATTAATAAGATGGCTCTGTGAACAAAGCATATCATATTCTCGGCAACACGTGTTCTGTGTACGCAGGAGGATGTGCTGCCGATGATGATCGTTAAGCTGGTTTAGTAATCATCGTAGGTCTGTTTAAAAAGGCATATATTGGGAAACAAGCATTCCTTCGAAAGTTCTTTCCATGAGCATCGGCCCATCTAAATAGACCCCAAGCTGGTTTCATATGTTCATTACGCTTAGATCGTAATTCTTGTCCCCACCACTCCTGACCTGAGCTGTCTCATAAACGTCCAGTTGGGACAGGTATTTTGATCCAATCGTAGGCCATGTTTCATGGACGTGTGAGAATTTTTCATGTACATTTGTACTCGTACATTTACACTTTGCAAAATATGTACTATTTTTACAGAAAATGTGACAGACTCTACTAAATCCCATTCATTAACTTTAGAATGTTGGTCAGGTGAAGCCAATTAGTACACAGTTCAGCAGATTCCTGCATAAGCAGGAGCGTATGGATTGTTTAAAGGGAATCTGTCACCCCATTTTTGGAGTATGAGATGAGGCCACCGCCATCAGGGGCTTATCTACAGCATTCTGTAACGCCGTCCGGTCCGATGGGTGTTGTGGTCCAGTTTGGCGCCTCCCATCTTCTAGCGAAGCCATCCTCTTCTCTGCGTCCCGTCGCAGCTCCTGCGCAGGCGCACTGATCTGCCCTGGTGAGGGCAGAGCAGAGTACTGCAGTGCGCAGGCGGGACCTCTCTGACCTTTCCCGGCTCCTGCGCACTGTAGTACTCTGCTCTGCCCTCACCAGGGCAGATCAGTGCGCCTGCGCAGGAGCTGCGACGGGACGCAGAGAAGAGGATGGCTTCGCTAGAAGATGGGAGGCGCCGAACCGGACGGCGGAACGCCCATGGACCGGACGGCGGAACGCCCCTGGGTGAATATTTTATAACTCGTTTTTCTTATCTTTCAGGTGACATCGGGGGCTTATCTACAGCATTACAGAATGCTGTAGATAAGCCCCAGTCGGCTGTGGCTGCATCTCATACTCCAAAAATGGGGTGACAGATTCACTTTAAATATTAAAGGGGTTGTCCAGGCTTGGGATGAAAGTCTGAATCCTGACATTGTGTGGCACTCGCTATCAGGGTTCTCTGGTATTGCCGGTGAGCGCAAGTATGTAATTTTCAGATTTCCACTTACATTTAGACTAGACGTACGCGTCATCTTCTCAGTGCACATCTATTGGAAGAGAGGACGAGCACGCATAGTCTGCATGTGGCCAATGTCCAGTCAGCGGCTCAACACCTTGCCGGTTCATGATCAGGTCCGATTATACT
>JARQOD010000010.1:68881007-68993093 GCA_033576555.1 Oophaga sylvatica
TTTTTTACACTTTTTTGTTAAGTATATAATTCCACATGTGTTAATTCATAGTTTTGATGCCTTCAGTGTGAATGTACAATTTTCATAGTTATGAAAATACAGAAAAATCTTTAAACGAGGTGTGTCCAAACTTTTGGTCTGTACTGTAGGTGGAGAACGGTCTTGTATCCTAGCGAGATGACCTTCCTAACCCAGGTATCTGTGACTGTGGAGAGCCAAACGTCCCAGAAAAACACTTGAAAGGGGGTGCCAGCAGTGAAGAAAAAAATGATTATTTTTCCAACAAAATTTTGTTTTGGCCCCAGATTCCAGATTTTACTTTTTCACACTGGGAAATGGGTAAAAATGGCACCAAAATTTGTTCATTCTGCCTCCTGAGCCTCACTGCAAGCTTTGGAAGGCAGAATGAACAAATCAGCATTAGGTGGAGAATTATTTTTTTTTATTTTAGCCTTTCAAGTGATTAGACTACTATTGCTCCTCGAGTCGGTGCGATTACAGCGATACCAGATTTATATAGTTTTCTTCATGTTTAGCAGCTTTTTTTTTTTTTTTATAAAAAAAAAACAACTTGTTTTTGAATAGCCATACTTTGAAGACTATAACTTTTCCATATTTTGTCCGACAGTCATGTGAAGACTTTTTGCAGGATTTTTTTTTTATTGGTAACCGGGCACAGGACATTTTTTGATTATTTTCTATTCCAGTTTTTGGGAGGCAGAATGAACAAAAACATCAATTCAGGAATTTTTTTTTGTTTGTTTGTTTTTTTAAGTTCTTACTTTGTTCCACTATGAGACTTTCACTTTTCGCAGGCTAATCGCTTGTAAAGCATAGGAATGCAGGAGCTTTCATATGCTGTACAAACTGTCAGCGCTGCACTGACAAACTTTGTTAAATCATGCACTGAGCATGATCTAGCAAGTTTGCTGTCTCTGACCCGTATGTCATCATGAGTACATTGGGTCCCCATAGCACCAATCAGGCCCCCGCTATGACGCCGATCCAAGGGCAGAGGGGTATTCTCCCTCTGCCTGCTATCTAAATGCTGTGATCTATTTAGATCACAGAATTTAGGGGTTAAAGTGCCAGGAGCGGTGCGGCACCACTCCTGGCACTGAGTGGCCGAGTGTCAGAATCAGCTGTGATTGCGCACAGCCTCTATGTGGGTGATCACCATGATGTATCCGTACGTCCAAGTTCTTTAAGTACCAGCCGACCTCGATGTATGGATACGTCAACCGGTCGTAAAAGAGAGGGTGGTGCTCTCAGGTTAATTATGCAGCTCATCCAAAAGAAATGCACCCATAGAATCCTCCAAGCACTGCCCACTCGTTAAAGACAAAGTAGCTCTAAATAAAGACTCATGTCTCTGGAAATGCATCACTGATTTAAGAAAAACAAAAAAATGCATACTCCGGGGAGCAGCTGGAGTAAAATGAGGACAAAAACTGGCCACTCTAGACCTGGTGACAGATCTTCTTTTTAAAGTAATTTTCATCTCGCTGTGAAATGATGAGTCTCCTGATTATTCTCAGCTCAACTTCATTGAAATGAATCCTTTCTTATTTTGCTGTTTAGATTGTGTCCTCTGATGTCAGACGAGCTGAACGGTTATTTTTCATTGATATTTATTATCATGTTAATCGCTGACCTTCTTTAGTAAAAATCCGTATCCATGGGAACAAACTTATATGCATTCGTTTTCTCCATGGTAACTGGTGCTTCCTAGCAACATTATAATTCATATTGTATCTCGGATTGCATCAACACACTTGTAGTTTGTGCCAATTGTTCTGGCAAATCGTTGGACCCCCACTGATCATAGATTTATTACCTGCATCCTAAAGGCTAAAATGCTTACACCCCAAGATTGTACTCCATTTTTTCCCCCTCTTCTCTTGAAGGTCAGGAGGTGGCAGGAATGGTAACACTGAAGCAAGTATATGAAATTGCTGTTGTGAAGTCTCAAGATGAAGCGTTCATTCTTCGGGATATGCCACTGATTGAAGTGGCGAAATCGATTATTGGCAGCGCTCGCTCACTGGGGATCAAAATTGTTAAAGAGTAAGACATTTTCTATCCCATAGCTGTTACAACTGTGTTGATGAAGGATGAGCTAGAGTGATGACCATGACAGTGTACTGTGCAGTGTTGCTGTGTAACCTGCAGCTCTCCAGCTTTCAACATGTCATGGTATCCAGTACCTGTGAGGTTTTGGCTTCACTGCAGATGGCAAGCCACATGTTTTTAGATCAGTACAGCTGGTGAGCCACAAGTTTTTAGCCTGCTACAGTCTCTGTTTAAACCCCTGAGATTCTGCAATCAAAACTGATCGCTGCATCTAAACGGTTTGTCACGCCATCACTTATGTCTGTTTATTTTACTATACAATGCTTTATTAAATGATCTCAAATATATATAATTATTTACTCTCCTTTACCATTCTATAAGCAAAAAAAAGCATATTTGGTATTGCCTCGTCATTAAAACTCTTATCTTTCCAAAATGGTAAATGTATTCTGTACGGTACAGAATTGCCCTTTTTTGTTTGTTTGTTTTTGTTCCTGTTTTTAGCACATGCTCAATTAAAGGTCTTTAGCACTACATTTTTGTCCTACAAACTAAAAAAAAAAAATTCTCTTGATGTGGACATAACTTAAAAAAAGCTCTATGACTCGTGAAAGAAAGGAGCCAATAATGAAAAGTGGTGGGAAGAGGTTAGTGTAGCTTGTCATTGTGTAGCAATTCAGCTTTATTTTTCTGTATTCAAGTAAAATAATTGTGTGTGGCGGTATATTTACCTCTTGTGATTGACTGGTTTATGCTTTTGTCCTTACAGTCTGTCTGCAGAGGACTATGGAAAGTTCCTAGAAGAGCGAAAGGTTTTCCTTCAGGCTGCTGCAGAAGCTCGATTAGCAGAAGAAGCCGCCGCTAAGAAGAAATGATGTCCCTAGAAAGAGGGGAGATTTTGAACGTTTTAGGAACTTTAGATAACATTTTGAGTGTTTTTACACCTGGGGAGAAAAAAGAAAAATTCAGCCTTTTGTGCATCACTGAACCCTTTTTTTTTTTTGCTATTCAAGAAGATGTTTTATATACAGACGTAATGACCTGGTAAAGGATGTCACTGGTGGGCCTCATATGGTGTACAGTTACTGTAGTTAACTGACTTGTATAATTTTTGGGTTATTACAATAAAATCCAAAAGTAACAGAAGTTACTTTGTGTAGTGTTATTTACAATTACCCCAAGAATCTTTTTTTTTTTTATATTTTCACAAAGATATTTAGCTTTCCGGTAATTTTCCCATAAACAGATAACCTACCGCACCCTCACTAACCATTCTGCCCATCCTGGTTATTTTTCAGACCAATACCCAAATACAGCGATTTTTTTTTTTTTTTTTTTTTTTTTTTTTTTTTTTTTTTTTTCCTCCACACCTGCGTTCAGATCTGTTACATAACTGATGCAAACTGAATCAGGGAGACCCCATAGATTATTATCAGGTCCGTCTGAGTTTATGTGTCGTCTCTTTCAAGAACAGAATAAAAAAAATAGGACTTAAAGAGAATCTGTCAACAGATTTATGCTATTTAATCCAAGAGCATCACAATATTGGGGCAGTGATTGAAGGGATGTGTTACTTGATAAGCAGCTTGCTGTAGTTTGAACACAAACAGTGTTTTATCAGCAGTAGATGATCATTGAACACTGTGTCCTGTGCAAGCCAGTCCAGCTATTATGTGTAAACCCCCTCCTCCTCTTCCACCACTGATGGACAATGTACAGTCTGTGTGTGTGTGGGGGGGGGGTTTATACAGAGCTCAGCATTCATAGCACTGCTACACTTTGCAATGGATAAGTTTAGCACATTAATTCCATCTGTTTCTCAAAATGAAAAGTGTGAAGTAGCCTGATATTTAAATAGTTGAATATTGGGGATGGGAATGCCAGGCCCTATACATGCACTCAATGTATAAGCTTCTGCCTCTAGGAGACTTAAACTAGGCCTAAAATGTCTAAAGACTAGAGGTCACATGCAAATTGCCTCTTCAGAGAGGAAGAGGACTTGAACTCTAGTGCCACCAAATGGAAATCCTATAATAATCCTTATCCTAAAAATCAATATTGAGCCTTACCACATGACTTGGGGATAAAAGCCAAACCAGAATTGTTATTTGCAGGCACATGTTTTGAGGTGTTGCCCCTTCTCAGTGTAAAGCAAGTCCCTTGCACCCTGGTCAGAGGCCTCTCATAGTAACAAATCGATTTCCTGCTTTGCACTGAGGAGGTGCAAACACAGTGAACACGTGTCTGGGCTTGGCTTTTATTCCAAGTCATGTGGCAAGGCTCGTTAAAGGGTTGCTATTGAGTTTTAAGATTTCTACTAGAAATAGATGACAGCTTGCATATTAGTTATCAGAGTGGAGAATTGCACGGCCTATAAGTTTCATTACACCGGCGGCATCTCAGCCATGTCACTCTCCACTAGGAGAGATGTTACTCCTTAAGGCACTGCCACACTTAGCGATCGCACCAGCGATCACGACAACGACTTAACCTGGCGAGATCGCTAGTGCGGTCGCTATGTGATCGCTAGTTAGATTCCAAACATAAGTCATCAGCGATCTGTGATTCCAAACACAACTCATCAGCGATCTGTATAACGACCTCTGCGGTCGTTGGAAAACCTAGTCCCACCTGCGACGCTGGTGAAGTCGTTCATAAAGGGTGTCACACTCAGCGATTCAGGCTCACCAGCGGGACACCAACGACCAAAAAACGGCTCAGAGCGTTCATAAGCGATCAATGACATCTCAGCAGGGCCACATCGCTGCTACATGTCACACACAGCTAAGTCGCTAACGAGATCGCTACTGCGTCATAAATGGTGACGCAGTAGTGATCTCGTTAGCGATCTCGCTTAGTGTGGCATACCCTTTAGACCACAGTTAAGAGGTGATAAGTAGCAGAGCCATCCTGTTTGTAGGTATGGTCAAGAAAGAGTGCGTAGCTATTTAAAAAGGGAAAAATGATTGCATCGTTTCTTGGCTGGTAGTTCGTGGGGGGGGGGGGGGAGTTGCAATTGAGGTTCTGGTGCAACTAGGTTTAGACAGATTATAAGCTGTCTCCAAATACATAGAACAAATATTAGTCAGTAATATATGATCCATTTATAGGCTCTTATAAAAGACGGATTTTGGTAAGAACTTACCTGTAAAATCCTTTCAGCGAAGGAAGGAAAGGAGACACACTAGTAATGACTAGTGGGTAGGCGAGCCCAGATAGGATTGACACCTCAGATTAAAAAGAGTGTTGACCGCCCCTCCAGCTCGGGCTCCTCCTCCTGCTTCTTCAGTCGTACAAAAGCTTAGGGAAGAGCAAATATCACCAGCGGAGCAACATAACCCTTCTGAAGGACTTCAGAAAAAGCAAGAATACAGGTTATGCATGCATGTAGGCAAAAAACCACACAGTTCCAGGTACTACTCACTGACCTGACCACCGCGATGAGCTGGCAATGCTGAAAAGGAGCCGTAGCGCGTCAACCTCAGTCCAGATAATCGCTATCAGAAGAGGGTCACGCCGCATCTGAAAACACATCAACACACTTCTGCCATGGCGGGTACTGTATCTCCTTTCCTTCCTTCGCTGAAAAGGATTTTACAGGTAAGTTCTTACAAAATCCGTCTTTCAGCAGCAGAATGGAAGGAAAGGAGACACACTAGTAATGACTAGTGGGACGTCCCAAAGCAGTCCAAAAATTAAGGGTGGGAATATAACCAAGAAAAAACAGGCAGAATCCCAACAACCTTGGTAAATGCGCAACAGGCGCCAAATACAAGTTAACTAGAACTTTACACTACAGCCGCCTGTAGGACCCTGCGTCCTAAGGCCGCATCAGCGGAAGCACTGACGTCCACCTTATAAAACTTTGTAAACGTGTGGACGGAGCGCCAAGTCGCCGCTCGGCAGAGCCGAGCTGCCGAAGCCCCTTGATGAAAGGCCCACGATGAGGCCACAGCCCTCGTGGAATGAGCACGAATCTTAATCGGGCAAGGTTCGCCTTTAAGTCGGTAAGCCTCCAAAATGGCTGACCGAATCCAACGAGCTATAGAGTCCTAGGAAGCTCGTTGACCAGTCGACGACCTGCTGGAATCACAAACAAGGAGTCTGACTTCCTAAAACCTTGAGTAACAGACAAATAGAACTTCAAGGCCCGCACTAAATCCAATGTGTGCAAAACCCGTTCCTTTGCATTCCTCGGGCCCGGGCAAAGTGAAGGCAAAACAATATCCTGGTTAACATGGAATTGCGACACTACCTTAGGTAGAAAGTTGCCCCGTGTGCGAAGCACTACTCGATCCGGGTAAAATTCCAGGAAAGGAGGCGAGCAAGAAAGAGCCGCCAACTCAGAAACCCTTCTCAAAGAAGTGACTGCGACTAGAAAGGCAACCTTCCAAGAAAGCAAAGAAAGGTTAGCAGAATCCATTGGCTCAAAAGGCCCATGCTGAAGAGCCTCCAGGACAAGGTTGAGCTGCCAAGGAGACACAGGTGCCTTCCGCGGCGGAAACTGACGGGTTACCCCGCGAAAAAAGGAGCGCACGTCCCTACGCGAGGCGATAACTTTCCGGAACAACAGGGACAGGGCAGAAACCTGACCCCTCAGGGTGCTAACTGCCAAACCCTTGTCCAGCCCGTACTGTAGAAAAGCCAACAGATTGGGAATGGAAAAAATCCTCGGGTTCCTTGAAGAACCCAAACACCACGAGAAGAAGGCTTCCCAGGTCTTGTGGTAAATTCTAGTAGTAGCCGGACCTCTGGCAGCTCGCAGAGTGGCAATGACTTAGGCTGAAAAACCTCTACGGGTCAGTATTTCGGTCTCAAGAGCCACGCCGTCAAACGCAGAGACTTCAAATCCGGATGACGGACAGGACCCTGGGTTAACAGGTCCGGGCGAAGAGGAAGTGGAAATGGCGGTGCTGCCAAAAGCGACACCAGTGTCGAGAACCACGTCCTACTTGGCCAATCTGGGGCTATCAACATAGCCGGATTCTCTCCAGTCTGATCCGACGCAGCACCAGAGGAAGTAAAGATATCGGCAGAAACACATAGATTAGCTCGAATCGGTCCCACGGGGCCACCAGAGCATCCACCGCCACAGCCTTCGGGTCCTTGTACCTGGACATGAAGGTCGGCAACTTGGCATTGGACCTGGATGCCATCAAATCCACTTGGGGAACTCCCAAAGGGAGCACAGCAGTGCAAAGATCTCCGGATGAAGACTCCATTCTCCGGGATCCATCTTCTCTCGACTGAGGAAGTCCGCCGTGGTATTCTGAAATCCTGGAATGTGAATCGCAGAGATGGCTGGTACTCTGTCCTCGGCCCAATTCAGGATCCGAGACACTTCCACCATGAGCCTGGAACTCCTCGTCCCGCCTTGGTGGTTGATATACGCGACCGCCGTTGCGTTGTCTGTCTGTACTCGGACTGGTAGACCGCTCAAAGGGACCGTCCAGTGTTGGAGGCAAAGGAAAATTGCCCTCAATTCCAAGATGTTGATCGGTAGAACAGACTCTTCCGATGACCATACTCCCTGAACCCAGAAATCGTTCCAGACACCCCCCCAGCCCGTCAGGCTGGCATCGGTGGTTATGACCGACCACCTCGGAGGAAGGAAAGACTTCCCCAGTGATAACGTTCCTGGACGTGACCACCAACTTAGGGACTCTCGCACCCTGCGAGGGATGAGGATACTGCGATCCAGTGCAATCTGCGATCGATCCAATGACTCAGAATGAGCCTTTGGAGGGCTCTGGAATGAAACTGGGCAAACGGAAGTGCTTCCATGGAAGCCACCATCAGACCTAAAAGGTGCATACACTTCCGAAGGGACATTGCTGTCGAAGACTTCATAGTCTGTACATGTCAAAGGAGACATGCCCGCTTGTCTGGAGGTAGGGACACCACTGCCCGTACCGTGTCGAAATGCATCCCCAAAAACAGGATTGACTGCGACGGTTCCAGAGACGACTTCTCCCAATTGACCAGCCACCCGAAGTCCTCCAGGAGCTGAAGGGATAGATTGCGAGCCGTCACCGCCTCCTCCTTTGAGGACGCCACAATCAAAAGGTCGTCCAGATAGGGAATAATCGTGACTCCCTGTCTTCGAAGAATTGTCATGAGAGGCGCTAGAATTTTTGTAAAAACTCTGGGCGCTGAAGCCAAGCCGAATGGCAGGGCCACAAATTGGTAATGGTCCTGACCTATGGCAAAACGAAGGAAGCGCTGGTGAGCCCTTCCGACGGGAACATGCAAATAAGCGTCGCGAATGTCGATTGACACCAGAAAGTCGTTCTGCGACAGGGTTGCCACAACGGAGCGAAGTGACTCCATGCGGAATTTTTGGGTGTGGACATGCTGATTCAATCTTTTGAGATCCAGAATAGGATGAAATTTGTCCTCTTTTTTGGGGACCACAAAGAGATTTGAATAAAAACCTTTTCCCGGTCCTCTGTCGGAACCGGTATTACTACACCCTTCTGCAGAAGGAATTCCACCTCTCGCAGCAGAGCGGCAAATAGCTCGGGCTCTGACGGAATGCGAGACTGGCAAAAACTGTCCGGGGGTCGAAAAGAAAACTATGAAATAGCCTGCCGACACAACTCGCGTTACCCAGGAATCCGGAACGCGGGAAATCCAATTCGCCTTGAATTGGAGCAGGCGACCCCCCCACTCGAGAGCCCTCGAGTGAAGACCTGGCGTCCTGGATAATAATGACGCAGTATCCAGACCTGCATCACAGCTATATCGGACTGCAGTCTCCAATAAATCGAGAAGTCCATCTATCTCGGATAATGGAGATCTATTTTGCAACGCCTTCCGTAAATGGACCAACCAGCACAGGGAAGCCTTAGAAGTACACATGGATCCTAGTACTGCTCTGAATCTATGACCTGCAGCTTCATAGATGGATTTCGCCGCCATCTCCGTTTTTCTGTCCAGCGGCTCTTGCAGACTCGCTTTCCCTTTAACCGGAAGCAATGAGGATTTACTAAGCTGGGATAAAGGAACATCCACTTCAGGAGAAGGAATCCAATTATCCGTCAATTCCGTTGAACACGGATATAATGCTTCAAAGAACCGTGTACCTTGAAAACGTTTATCTGGACACAGACGTTCCTTCTCCACTACCGTATTAAGCTCTTCCAGAGCCGGTAATGTTGACCGCGACTTATGGTACTCCTGGTACATGCGGCCCAACTTACCAGGCCGTGTAGTTACCTCCTCCGGTAACTGTAACGCCTCTCTCATAGCTTCAATTAAAGCCTCTGTTCGGCTCACAAGAGAGAAAGAATGTCCCTGCCGATCCTCCTTATCCGAATCGGATAACTCCCCTTCTGAGTTTGAAGGAGAACCCTGTCCGCATTCCATATCAGATACCTCTGATTCGCTACGCGGAAAAGATGGCACCGGCCTGCGCCGCTTCCTGTCATGAGAGGATCTAGCTGACACCCACTGACCTAAAAGGTCAGACAAGCCATTAATTGACTGAGCGATGGCATCTAATTTGGTATCGCTGTAAATGGCAGCGCTTGATGCCGTCGAAGTCTGCGTATCAGATACTTGCGACTGATCCTGTAGCGGATCTGGCAGATGGTCCGCACCTTCCGGACCCTGAACCGACATGTCAGCAGTAAATGGCAGGTCAAAACCCTGTAGGTAACTGGAAACAGTGTGGTTACTAAGCCGACTGAGCAAGTACGCTGAAGGGTTAAAGCTCTTAAAGAAGAGAGTTACCCCAGCTATCTCTCAGTATATAAATAACCTCCTGCGTTCTGATCCCTACCGGGTAGAACCTGCGGCGGTTATTGCTGAAAGGGTTAACCCTTCATAGGGGTTAATGCCGCCAACTCCCCACAACTCCCTATATAAAATAAAAGGAGTGTGCGAGTCCCAGGTCTCTATAAGAGAACGAGCTGCAGATAAACGCTATCTGTCACTTGGAACACAGATAGTTCTGCGCTGTGGGGTGATGATATTCACTCACCCAGCTGGCCTCGGTGAAAGTATACCTTAAACAGGAGGAGCGGAGCATGAGGAGCCCGGAGCCTCTGTAATGGCCGCCGCGATGAGAGAAGCCGGAACGAGAAGGACAGTGAAGCTGCAGTCTCCTCAGAGCGATTCCTGTCACAAAAAGAGCGGGAAGCGTGAAGCCACGCCCCCCTCCGGCTTCAAAAAAGAGGCGAACTCCTCGCTCTCTGCTCTCCTCTGTCCTGCAGGTATCTGCCTGCGGACATAAAATACAGTCACCAAACATGTCATCTAATACATGTACCAGCGGCTGCCGCAGCAGCCGCTGAGAGCACACACACATTCACATAAAAATGCGGTACTCACCAGCCGAGCGCCACAGGGACCCCCAGGGGTTTGTGGCGCTGTGCCCATCGCTTCCCCCCCCCCGGGCGGGGAACGCAGTGACCCCCGATGTGCGGTTTGCGTCCCCGCCAGGGAAGCAATCCTCACCCCCCAGGGCCGGCGTGAAACTGCAGGGACCACCATACAGGGTATTACAGATCGCCAAGGGAGAGGTGGGGGTCCAGCAGCGCTGAGACCCCTGAGACCTCTAGACCACTTCTGGTGATCCAAGTCTCTTGTCCGATAAAAATAATAAAGTTTTATGAGATCTGCTTCCAGCAGCGACCTATCCTCTGGACCTCAAATTTTAGACTGAAGAAGCAGGAGCAGGAGGAGCCCGAGCTGGAGGGGCCGGTCAACACTCTTTATAATCTGAGGTGTCAATCCTATCTGGGCTCCGCCTACCCACTAGTCATTACTAGTGTGTCTCCTTTCCTTCCATTCTGCTGCTGAAATATAAATTAGGCTGTGCCACTTAGTCATGAGTGTGTTGTATACCTCTTTAGCCGAACATTAGCTGATACTCACACATACGACGTAGCTCAACTCCAAAGATAATCTGACACATCCTATTACTTTCACCCCGCTCTTAGTGCAACTTTTGTACCTTGACCCTCATTTTTCTCATTGCCTGAATCTGGCCCATTTTCCATTTTTGCAGGCTCAATGTCCGTTCCGAGTTTTCTTCATCTTCCTGATGTAGGGGAGACTGGCTAAGTGGTTAGTACCATCTTGTCATTTATATCTGATCAGGAGCCCCAGCTAAAATTTAGGATTTTTTTTTTTTCCCCCAGAGGCCAAATTTTTTTTTTTGCACAGGAAGTAACTGCCAGTACTTCAGACAAGTCATCCCCCACCCTCGCCTCTTCAGTCTAAGGTGGGGTACATGACCTCTATTGCTATGACAGATCTTTGAGGCAAATCTTCCCGTAAGAAGTTGATTGAGGTCTTTCTATTGTACTTGCACATGATGCAGCACTAAATTTCATACTGGTCATCCTTAACCCCGCTGGCCTATATTTCTGGGGCCTTGCATGGAGTTTTTGAGACTAGTGAATGAGTCTGTTGGTTGTTTGGTAAGGTCTACCAAAGGCAAGGTCAAGGAGCTCCCGTTCTTGGACATAACACATTCTACTAGGGAGATGGGGGCTTCCTCAGATGTGCAGGCCAACGTTTATGCTCTCCAGGTCTACAAAGCATCCATCTGATCTTTCCTGCACACCTTCATCAAGATTTACAGGCTGTTCACATTTTTTTTTTTTTTTTTTTGTCCTCTGAAGCTTCTTTGGACAGCAAGATGATGCTAAGTTTGATTAGCGAACTTTGATCACTTTCTGCTGTTGTTTCTCCCAAGGACTGCTTTGACTATCCGTGTGTCCCTAAATGCCAAAATGAGCGGAAAAATTAGATTTTGAAGACCTCATGGTAAAATTTTGTAATCATGTTCTAGCCCTATAGGTTAATATTCAAGTCTTGCAACATAACTAGGGCTATAATCCTAGCCAGAAACTCAACTACAGACATGTGTTTCGGGCTTTTTGTCCCTCATCAGTGTAGTTTAGTGTTTGGCTACCTGAATGTGGTGCCCCATTGAAACAGCTTTTGGGTGTACTGTTTTGATTCTAGAGCAGTTCTCCTTTGATTTCTGAAAGTTGTGGAATTACAAGATGTAACGGATTGACGGCAAGAAAATAAAATCTAGGCGATGTGTGTGTGTAATGAAGATGCTTTAGTAAAAAAAAGACATACAATTTTTTTTCTTTTCATTTCTTTCTTTATCATATCGATAAAAAAGCACTTTGTACAAGACCAGGACTTGACATCACCAGCCCAACACAATGCAATTTGCCATACACATTAGAAAAATTATACTAATAAATATGTACAACTGTACAATTCATAGTTTATATTGTCATCACCGTTACTCTCAAACTTTTGAAAAAAACAGCAGTTCAGGAAAAAATATCCTTATACTTAAATCGTAGCAAAATCCTACGTCATCTTTTATGGCACGCCGCCGCACCATAATTTTGATACATGTATTTTTTTTTTTTTTTCGATGCTTGTCAGTAAGCATTATCACTTTTTTTTTTCTCTTTTAACACAGAGGTCAGTTTTACATCAAACACTTCCTCATCTCAAGGTGCAATTATCCAAAATATAACTATTTCATGAAAAAGGCACAAGTAGTTGTGTGCCAGAATTTTAACACTTCAGGTCAATGAGCCCAATACAAGAAATTCAGCTCTATAACTTGGCTGATTTTTTTTTTGTTTCTTTTTTAAAGGCCAAATATATTGGATAAAGAAATTGAAACACTGGAAATCAATATTGTTCTATATCTCTCTGAAATATACTGCTAGGAGTCGTACATTTTGGGGGTTTTTTGTCACCAACATTGCACCTTAAATGTAAGGAAGAGAATATTCTCTGGAAATACCTGTCTGGGATTAATGTAACCCCAGTCCTTACCACATTTTGTGAATTACATTTTAGCTTTTTGTGAAACTTTACTTTTAAAATGTAAATACTTTAAAGCCCAAAACGATAACAACAGAAGAAATCGGTACAAATTATGTACCTAAAGTGGGGTCAGAAGGTCAAAGATTTGTTGGGTAGGAAACAAAACAAGCCACCAACCAAGTGGTGACTTGATTTTTTTTGTTTTTGGAGGCTCTACAGTAAAATTTTACAAAAATTCACCCAATTAACCCCCTATTTTCACTTTTTGTTTTTCACCCACTTATTGTATCTCAATAACCTCAATTCATACCAGTGATCTAACAAAGCTGGTATATGATGGCTTTTTAGAAATCTTTAGACCTTCTGCCAACATTTTTGGAGCAGAACACATTACTATGGGATAGAATGTTCTCCGAAAGAGTTGATAAAATCAAAATTGGAAAGTCGTAGGAATAGGGTAAAATAATAATTGGTTATAATACTGGCAAGTATACCATATATCTCTTTTTTTTAGTTTCACTACGAGTGAATACTTCTTTTTTGTTATGTAAGACTACTTACAACCTCCTTCGCAATATACACTTTTTTGTTCTCTTTCCTACCAATTCTTTAAAAACCCTTTGTTTCATAAATTGACATGTTGTACAAAATGTTTCAAAACAATGGCCCGTCAAAGTTTGTAAGGTTTGAACAAATGTTTCCCATGCGGGAAATGTATCTATATATAATATTTTACAGGTACAATGTGTAATGTATTTATAGATGTTGTCGTACATTCTGCGATCAGAACGTAATCTGGTAATGATGGGCCATTGCTTTTTTTTTTTAACCATTATTTTCGAATGAAAACAAAAGAAATATCTTGTAAACGTGCACAAAATTCAGAGAAAGAGACTAGAGGAATGAAAGAGAAAAAGGGAACAAAACAGTTTTGCGATGAAAGGGAGAGTTGTACGACGCAGAAAGTCGCTCTTTCTCTCCCACGTTGTGCGTCTTGATTTGTTCTTAATTAGGCAGGAAAAATCTGCTCAGAATATGACAATATGCCATACATAGCGAAGTAAGTCACAGACTTATTTCAAAACGAAGGTTTTCCACTTCCATCTGTAAAACAAAAAGGAAGAAAGGGAATTAGTACATATTTTTCACCAATGATTTTGGATAGTAAAAAGGCTCATTTTTCAGTGTTATGTATTGGTGACTAATGCTTCAACTAATAATCCACAAAATATTTAATTCTGTTCTATTCATTATAGCTTTGCAATATGCAGTCATATACTTTTTTTTTTCTTTTTTAATAAATATAACTTCGAAGGCTTGAACTAATAACTTACCATGCTGGAAGCCGTCTTGTAGCTCAATCTGGAGTTGATACAACTCATCGTTAAACCGGTCACATTGAATCTCTGAGGCACCTGCCTCAAGGTCTGTTTTGTAGGACATCAGTTCCTCTAAGAAGTTACATTCTTCTGGCGACAGATCAGTCGTCACGTTCGAAGTCCTGGATGGAGATGTGGAGAGGTCCCCTCCTACTTCATCCTCCTCCAAGGGACTGCAAGGAGAACCCATGGCTGCAAAGGGTGGAGAATCAGGAAAGTCCTTGAAAAGGCTGCAAACCGGATGGCTACCGGTGGGGAGAGGCTGTTCTTGACGTGTCAAGAAAACAGAAAAGTCAATGCTCTTCCAGGATCGAGAAAAGTTAGGGCTGATATCTGCATCTGGAAGACTGGCAGGGAGGGAAACACTTCGACATGCCAGTCCATGGCCACTCAATACCACACTCTCAGAGCATGGAATATCTTTAGTAGCCACATTATTGAAGACATTGGCCAAAGAGCCAATCTGTTTCACTAAAAGATCAATTTCATTCTTCTCTTGCTCTGAATACCTGAAGATTACTTGGTTGATGGGTGATGTCTCTGGGGTCACTAACCCCTCAGGAAGCATAGGTAGATCCACAAAGAGAGGACTTGGTATTTCTGGAACTGTCATGATTGTGCAGTCTCCTCCATCTCCAGGGCTATCAGGGGTTGGTGGCAGCTTCTCATAGAGGGAACTGCAGTAGGAGTAATAAAGTTCTGGGTTTAGGGTAGTACTGTCCTGATCAGCAGATGTCTGTGGGACACTTTCTGAAGCCCCAAAGAGGAAAGTACAGCTTTGGTGTGGAGTGTATGGTGGAGTGCAAGTAAAATCTTTGGGTGGTGCAGTCCCAGCTTGATCTATCCTGAAGCTCTGATCATACGATGTTGGTTGGTAAAGGGAAAATATAGATTGATTTTCTAATTGTCCTTCAGTGACAACAGCATCTTCCATAATTGGTGCAGTATTCTGACACAGGATGGGATCTTCTGGGCTGACAGCCACAGCCTCTGAAAACTCGAAGGACTGGCTGATGCTTGTAGGTGTGTTTGCAAGGGGAGTGAACACTTGATCTGGGCTGGAAACATCTGCTGGGGAGAGAAGGGTCTCCTGGTAGGAAGGAGCCCCAACTGGGAAAGTAAGTGGAGACTCTTCTGAAGTCAGCTGTTGCCTCAGGCACCAGGCTTCTGAGTCACTGGGGGATAATTAAAAAAAATGTTGTTTTAGATAATACAATAAATTATAATTTACATATATAATTATATCATTATGTGTTAATGAAAAGGATAAATATTTATGTGAACTTACCTTATTATATAGTTGTAAGATATGATTGGAGCATCGGCATTTTCCAGTAACATCAGCGAATACACCCATATCCACTGCTGATCTCTTGTTTGCAGACGTAAAACCACTTCTACTCTGCATTCACCAGATTCACTTACTGCAGAGAGAAAAAGCAAGAAGTTAGATTGATACAGGTTGGAAAAAAAAATTACTTCTAAGTCCCCTGTATTCCTTCTGATTATATATCTTGCACTTATGCTTTTGCATTTGCTATATCCCTACCACCCAATATACCTTTGCCCTTATCAGTTTTTATAATGCTATTATAGTGTCTACTTCATCCTCACCTTGTCTAATCTTCATCGAAATAAATAATGTAATAATAGTATAATATGGTGACTCCCTACATGTAGTGCCCTCTGTTTAGTGACTAATTATATAAACTTACATAGTTTGTAATGCTGGGTAGACATTTGTGTCACGTCTTCAGGGTGGATCAGATTGTACCAAGACTTGCAGGCTAAATCATTTTTCTCAAAACCCAAGTGCAAGAAAGAGCTGCAGAAAAGTGAAAAAAAAAAAATGTAAATTAACTATATTTAACTAAGAAGGCTATAAAAACAATAGGCAGTTGTGCAAAAAAAAAATGTAAATTAACTATATTTAACTAAGAAGGCTATAAAAACAATAGGCAGTTGTGCAAAATTATTATTTACCTTTCTGAAACATCCAGAACAGAAAGATCCTTTGCATGGTGGCTCTCAAAGAAGTCCATCAAGAAATGGTTATGAGTGACTTTGGGTTTGGGGTCAAGAGGAATGCAGTAAGCGGTCAAGACTGGATTGGATGACCAATAGGTTCCAGATGGAGCCTGCTGAAACCTTCCCCTTATAAGGACCAACTTGTTGCCTGCGCTCTGCCTTCGAGCGGTCTTTGATGTATTGAACCTGCATCTGAACATTCTCTCTAAAACAACAATATAAAAGTTGTATGGTATGATTAGTTGGGTAATAGATTTGTCATTATATCAAACCTAAAAACTATTACATTTTTTTAAAAAAGGGAACTTAAATGCATAAAGTGTCTTTAGACGCTTACCACTGTCAAGTGATGATGGGAGAGACAACTGGTTCCTCATGACAAAGTGATCAGTGGGGTCGATGATGTCATAAACGCTATCTCCTTGAGCCACCAAATCCACCTGTTAGAGTTAATGCAATGACATGATGAGACACAGATCCATTGCTTCAATGCAATTTCAACAATGAATAATATCTGAGATTAGGTTCTTACCATAGAATGTCCGAGATGATCGGTCACATTTTCAGACACGTATATCAGTTTCCCTTCACTTGTGAAAGTTAACAGGAAGCCAGGAAGGTTGTGTATGAAATCTTGTAAATCTTGATTCGAAAGTAGACTTTCCAATTCATTCATCTGTTGACCTGTTGGGCAAAACAGAAATAAAGAACATCTTAAAATACACAATTTCCATACATTCATCGTTACACATGTGCAATGGCTCCAACATTCAGGACCTCGGAGAGTTACAAGTGAAGACTTCCATCATTCAGCACCAAGGACAGCCGCAGCATGATTACGAATGCCCTAGTTCTTGACCATTTTAGTAGGATTGGGCATTGACCAGTTACTATCATATTGCAATGATTTGATCACACGAGTAACATGTTTCACGAGCAAATGCAACAGGTATAAATAGGGTCCAGGAAAAATTAGACTCTACAAGAAGTGTAATTCTTTAAGGACTGTCAATGCCGCAAAGTTTATGCATTAAACATTGATCCTAAACTAGTGATAAGACAGCAATATATATCTATATATAATATAAATTTGCAAAAGATCCCCAAATATTTTCCAAGTAGCATCTTACCTCTTGAGAAGAAAACAGACTTCCTCGTGTAGATACAAGCAAGTGACATGATGTGCAGGTAGGATAGTCGTACTTTGTCTCCTTCCGAGATAGGAAGAAGATCCTTCAAGTTTCGAATCTCTGCATTAATTTGATCCCTTCTGGCTTTTGATGCGCCTTTCGTAGACCTATACATTTTGGATGGGTCTCTGGGTTGCTGGGTAAGAGTCAGTCCAGAGAGCCCCCTTTCTTCTTTTTCTCTTCTCGTCTTCGTTTTTCGTTCTTCTGTTCGTCTTCTCTTCCCGAATATAGTGGTATTCCTGATCAGATTTCCTGATGCTTGTCTCTGGGTTCTGGTTTAAAGAACTGTAGCTCATGTTCTCTTTATATAGTAACTGATGAGTGTGTGGGCAGGTGAGACGCAATGGGAGGGGGGGGAGAAGAGTGGAGTTTATCATCAATGGGTTGCATGGTTAGGGAGCTGCCTTTCTCTGCTATTACAGGCGAGCGTCATCAACTCATAGAGATGACGCTGAGCAACGGGAGAGAAGAAAAAGGAGGGGGTTGAGAAAAAGGAGAGAGGTGGTGGTGGTTGGAGGGGGGAGGCTGGAGAGAGCGATTTCTGCAAAGAGCCAAATATCACATTCTGTACCCAATTTGGACAGAAACTGCCGACAATGTTGAAAATGCTACATTTCCATCCTATATCAAAACACATATCTATAACCAGAGGCTTTTAGAATCTCGGTAATCTCATGTATTTTCCTTATACGGACTCTCCATAATACATACGGCCATTGCCTTTACTAGGATATTCCATTGCATGAACAATATAAGGATTTCCGAAAAAAACAAAACAAAAAAAAGACTACATCTGTATCACTGATTGTGAATGTGGCAGCGAGGATGAGCACTGAATCTTACCTACACAGACCTTTCCTATTTATGGGAGCTGCAAGGTATTTCAACCACATCAAGCCTAAAATAAATCTAAATCTAATGACGATTGACCGTGGGGTCGGAATAAGAAGAAGGTGTTGTGAGTCTATTGATAGAACTGCAGAATATTCTTTCTTCTTGGCAAGAATGATTAATTCTTATTTTAATCTCTCTCTTTGTGTTTCCTTTTATCCTTCAACCCACGCGTTCCACATTTGGTTATAGATGAAAAAGAAAAGCATATTTTCATAGGATATGATTAATTTAGCTGTGTTTTTCAACCCCTGCATTTCCTCTTTAGCAGCTGTAAATAGGTATCTGATCCTGATTTTCCTGCCTTTCTATATATTTATGTCTCCATCTCCCTCTCTCTCACTCTCTCCCTTTCTCTCTCCCCTTTTATTGTTGAAAGGATAATTAGATGTAGGTTGCAGTGACGACACTGTGTTTTGTGAATGACGGCTTCTTCTTTGCATACTCGCTGTGTTTTATCCATATTTGGTAAGAGCTTAGTATACAGCAGAATTAACCGTATACTGGCCCGGCTCGCAGGGAGCCGCGTTCTGAAATGCTTCAAAGCGGAGCTATTTTTATACACCGCGGCTTTGGCGTGAATCTTGTTGATAAACTGCTCACAGCTCTAAGGTTTTCGAGCTCAAGATAAGAGACTCTTGATATGGGCCGTAGCCGTTGTGCTGTATAAGCCCATTATTCCTAGCGGGGGCTTTTTAAAAATAGGTTGAAAAGAAAAAGAAATATGAATGAATACGCTCAATGTTTTATCAAAAATACTAAGATAATTATCCGGCTTCTCTATTATAATATTTTTCCCTTTTTCCTTCTTTATCAACTATTGGAGTTCACAATATATTCCACTTTCACAAAAAAATGATGATAGTGCCGGATATTGCTGTATAAGGGTTTTTCTAAATCACCCTATTAGTGTTTTTTGCCGCCCAAAAGTCTGTGCTACGGGATACACTTAAACGGATTGCCCACTACTTTTTTTTTTAATTAATGGCCTATTTGATTTATCTGATTGGTGGATGTGCAACACCAAACGCCCCCACCGATCAGCTGTTACCAGCAGCGGCGGCTGGGATGCTGCCAGAAGAGAGGAGCTCCGCCATTTCTATAGTGACCGCTGCTTGGTACTGCAGGTCCACCCCCAGTCATGGAGAACAAAATAGGGCCTTCTCTAAGTTGTTCTCGCAAAATTGGAAGCAAAGAATTGTCCAAAATGTCTTAGTATGCTTAAGCATTCAAATTTTTTTTTTTCACTAGAACTAAGGGGCCTAAGATAACTTTTAATTTCGACGCCATATTATCATTCCCCCACCAAGTATTACAGCTGGACCTTGCAGTCAGGAAGGTAATATTCTCCTTGCATTTTCCAAATCCAAACTTGTTCATCAGATGCCAGATAAGTGTGATCTGTTACTCCACATAACACATTTCCACTGCTCCACGGTCAAGTGGTGGCATTACATTACTTTTTCCAACACTTGACATTGTGCTTGGTGATGTAAGGATGAATGCATTTGCTTGACCATGGAAACCCATACCATGAAGCGCCACAGTTTTTATGCTGTTGTTAATTGTAGAGGTGCTCTGGCAATTAATGATGCAGAAGCTTAACGGTTTTTATTCCCTATGTTCCTCGGCCCTTTTGGACTTTGTTCTACAACTTTACATTGTCTTCAATTTGTGGCTGAGCTGCTACGGTTTCTTCAATTTTTCCATAATACAGCTTACAGTTGATAATAAGTATTTAGTATAAGGAATACTGACTTGTTACACCAGTGGCTCCTATTACAAGACAGCCTTGATATCGGTGAGTTCTTTAGAAACCACCATTTTGTCACGAATGTTTCGGGCATGGCGAGGGCCGGCAATGAATATTTTACACCTGTGGCAATGGGACTGAATGTAAAAACTAAATTCAATGATTAAGATATATATCCCAATACTTTTTTTCCATAGAGTGTATGTTGAATCGTTCGCAGGTACTGCACAAGGAGAATTCTAAAAAGCTTCTACTATAAAGATTATGCCAAAAACATAATTAGTACACCTCTTCAGAAACATTAAGTCCATCTTAATAACAAAAATGTGCTGTATGAAATGTGAGGTCAATTTGACGTCAGAAGGTAGACCTCTGAGTGGTATTTAATATGTCATCTTGGATAATCTGCCCACCAACACACAGATGGCAGAACAGTTAGATGATTCAGGCAAGTCTGTAATGAAGAGGCGAGGAATCGAGGATACAGGGACTATCGGGGACTATAATATACCATTGGTTATTTTGGTGATTTATTGTTCGGAGGTCATCTAATATGGTTTGATATGTCTATAATTGGCTTGATATGTCTGTTTTGTACTTACGTGTCAGCATGGTTTTCAACATCAATCTAAATTTGTTTGCTCTGTTGTGATGATGACTGTATTTGCAGATCTCATGTTACCTATCGCTTGACCTGTGCAATTTATATTATTTATATTTTCATTTACTACTCTTAATTATAAGCGAGATACGCTAGTTGGCCTACTTTAATGCTACCGTACACATTAGACTAATGTCAGTGAAGATGACATCGATAGGTTTGGCCGACACTCTAATATCTATGGCGGCATCGGTCAACTGTTCGTCAGGGTAGATGTCTATCGAGTATGTCCGATTTTGGACCAATTGCTTTATTCTCCCAGGGTTGAGTCACCAGCAGAGTTGTCTGTCGGTGGCTTTCTCATAGAGAACACAGGAGTGCTCGGCCGAGTGCGTGTTCCTGTGTATGGGAGAGACGGCCAAGAAGGCTAGTGGCCAATATATAGTATTTTCGGCATGCTCTTGCTGTATACACTTTATTTTCTTTTGAGTGTTTACTTTTTACGTGTTTGCAATTGAGGTGATCCCGATATCCTATCGGGCTGTGCCAGTTCTCTTTATGATGTACAAGTATTTTAATATCAAACACATGGCAACCAACCAGTAATAAAGAATGGTACCACACAATGGTATAAACAAATTCAAAGTGTCTTTATTATTAACTATTAAAAATCGTTTACACAGAAGATGCGAAGATCATAAAAAGAGGAACGTATACCCTCCATAGGAAAATACCTCACTACAGCCCAAGTGTGTAATCATGGATCCCATGCATTCCCATGTGTCATATGACTCAATTGGGGGATGGTTACAACACTAAACCTCATTTAACACAGAATACCATAGCGCTTAATGTGACTATGTATGGTTAATTCGTGGCCCAACTAACCCCTTAAGTGCAGTAAGAGACAATGTAAACAATGCATTAACAACAATCCATGCATACCGATCAAGGCTGGTGGCTTTCCACGGACGTCCCTCTGCCCCGACGCGCGTTTCGCTCTGCTTCCTCGGGAGCGAGGGGTTAGTGTCCGTGGAAAGCCACCAGCCTTGATCGGTATGCATGGATTGTTGTTAATGCATTGTTTACATTGTCTCTTACTGCATTTAAGGGGTTAGTTGGGCCACGAATTAACCATACATAGTCACATTAAGCGCTATGCTATTCTGTGTTAAATGAGGTTTAGTGTGGTAACCATCCCCCAATTGAGTCATATGACACATGGGAATGCATGGGATCCATGATTACAAACTTGGGCTGTAGTGAGGTCTTTTCCTATGGAGGGTATACGTTCCTCTTTTTATGATCTTCGCATCTTCTGTGTAAACGATTTTTAATAGTTAATAATAAAGACACTTTGAATTTGTTTATACCATTGTGTGGTACCATTCTTTATTACTGGTTGGTTGCCATGTTGTTTGATAGTAGAATTCTGTGGTATATTATCCCTTTAAGGGAGTACAATATAGGTTGGGCTAATTTTTTGTGATTACAAGTATTTTAATACAGACTGTGATATGAAAAAGAAAATTGCCCAAAAAAATGTATTTAACACAAAAAATAATTTAAACAAAGTTCATTTTCTGATCACTCTTTCCCTTTACAAGAGTTGTTCATTTTGGATAACACCCTAAATTATTCTGGAAGGTTCAGCAATCGGCTGTTACCAGGACTGGTACATATTTGGTGCGTTATCTTATTTTATCCATAGTATTTAAAATAGTTCTTTCTCATACAAAATCTAATATCTACAGTATGTCTGTAGATCATCAAGAGTAGAAGGTTACAGCAGGCCAACCCGTGCTTATGTCTGGCTAAACTCTGCTAGAGGTACTACACCATGCAACCTCTCACTACTCCTGAGGCCAAAGTAAGCATTTTCCTAATTTCCGACCATGTTTTTTGAAAGCCTTAGCAGAATTTTGAGAGTTTGAATTACCAAGACAATTTAAAGGGGATGTCTTCTACATTTTCTTACATGAAAAATGGACCCATGGGGTATGGGAATTAAAACAAAACAAAACAAAACTGGCTTCCTCTTCTATTGAGGGAGGTCAAAGACTGCTGCAGACAAT
The DNA here is from genome assembly GCA_033576555.1 of Oophaga sylvatica. Lineage (NCBI taxonomy): Eukaryota > Metazoa > Chordata > Amphibia > Anura > Dendrobatidae > Oophaga > Oophaga sylvatica. Next base: position 68,903,813 of record JARQOD010000010.1, read on the forward strand.
CAACAGCCACTGATCAACTGCATTCTTCACATTCCATCCAAGCTAAGAAGAAATAATCTCTTTTTAATCTTGGATGAAATACATAGGTTGCAGCTGATCAGTGACTGCTGGTTGGTAGCAGCGGTCATGTGGCATCCCCCACCGAAAGAGGAAATCAAGAGACCAACATGGGACACATGCAGTGGTCGATGTCATGAAACAGCTCCAGATAATCCTCAATCACTGATTAGTTGCATTCTTTACCTTCCATCCAAGCCTTCCAACTTAGATGGAATGTGAAGGCTGCAGGTAATCAGTGTCACATGACTTAATTCATCAAAAGAGGAAGTTAGAAGACCAGCGCAGGACACATGCAGTGGTGCGGCAAAAATGTCATGGGTCCAGTAGGTGACTGTTTGTTCTTTATTTGTTTTAATACACCTATGGGCCCAATTTTTATTTAAAAAGGTAGTGGATAACCCCTTAAAATTCTTGATACAAAATGAAAGGTATGGAGACACGGGGGTCAGCGGGTGCACTGGTCCGCTAGCCGAATCCGCATGGACCAGAGATCATCCCACTGAACACCGACTCTCTTTTTCCCTGTGGGCGTAATACTACTCAGACAACACATAAGTATCATAAATAGAGACTGAGACAAGATGAAGGCACACCAAATAAATGGAAAATCCCTGGATGTATATCTGCAAACAAAAACCATATAAAATAATAATTTGAAAAATGATGATTAATAATGGGTAAATAATGAATAGTGAAATAAATAATAAAAATAATAATAATGATAATAATGAATAAAAATAATAATATTAGTGGGGAAAATGATATAAATGGAAATGAAAATAAATAAGTGAAAGGAAAAAAGAAGATATAAATGAAATGAAAATCAATATAAATGTGAAATAAAATAAAATCAAATGAAAATAAAGAAATTATATATTATATAAAAATTATATGGAAAACAGGTGAATAATAACGGTGAGTGAATAATGAACATAATGACAAAATGGCGACAAAAACAAATGACTATTCAATTGGACTAATATTAATTGATGGTGTATTCGCTGAAGAGTCCATAGTTGAAAAGAAAATGGAATATTCGTAAATGAACAGAGATGTCCCTCCGAATTATGAAACATGACCGTCAGATATGAAATGCCTCAAATCAAAATAGAATGAAATGCCTAGAAAAATAAAATAAAGTGAATGTTAAAACCGGTTTAAAAGAAACACTTTCAAGACTGCACACGTGCTCATTTGTAGGCCGTAACCCAGTGTAACGGAGATCACAAGAAGGACACAAAACTCAGATTTTCGTTCAATCCTGATGGATGGACTGTGTTCAAAGTCCAGATCCATCTGGTCTCTAATTGACTCAAGCGTTGAGTAATTTTACCACCACATATACCCAGATCTAAGCAGTCAATGCCTCTGACTTTGAAGCCTTTACTGTCACAAGGTGAGGGTAAAACAGGGTGGAAATACTTTATTGAACCACGAAATAGGCAAATAACACACAGAACAGTCCCAGCAAAATACCCAAGATGGTGCAAATTACAGAGTCTCACCCTTCCGCTCACTCACTGGGATAAGAGCAGCTGTTACTTCAGAGCTTCCAGGGCCAGCTACCCCCACCTGTATCATGCACAGAAAGGATTTAACCACAAGCTTAGGAAAATCTTAGTCCATTGAGGTACAAAGACAGTTGACCATAGGGTCACAACCTGGCTTCTCCAAACATCTCCATGGAACCAGGTGACCGGTGGGTCCATTCCTGGCTTTCACAAACATATCCATGGAGCTCAGGTGACCGGTGGGTCCAAATCCTGACTACCCCAAATGTATCCATTGGTTCAGTGATGTTCAATGGAGCAGATCTGTATTCTTTCAGGACGTGATTCCTAAGCTGTAGAACCGTGATGGTGAACCTATGACACGTGTGTCAGCACTGACATGCGTAGCCATTTTCAATGACATGCAGTCACATACAGAGAAGTATGGGGCCGCATGCCAAGAAGGACATTTCATCCTCGGCTCCTGCACGGCCAGGTGCTGTAGCTGAGGATAGAGATGGGCAAACCCGAACAGTAAAGTTCGGCGTCCGTACCGAACACCTACTGTTCGGACACAGACACCGAACACGGACTTCTCCATGAAGTCCATATTACTGTTTGGGTTAGGCTGCCCAAACACCATGTGTTTGTCGTGCTGTCATGTGCTTGGCAGCGCGGGAAACATCGCTTCTGATCAGTGATGAAATCATCTCCTTGGTTCCCATACTGTCAAAAGACAACGTGAGCGCTCAGCTGTGATCGGAGGTATAAAGTTTACCTCTGGTCACTGGTGTCAGCTGATGGAACTACTGATCTCATCATCCAACATCTGCTGCCTGCTGAGATACCTGCTAGTACCGTGATAAAAATTCTCACGGTGCTAGCTGGGATGTCACTGAGGTCACGGCAGTTCAGCCCAGCTTGGAACGGAGCCTCATTGACCGTAGCTAACCTCGATGACGTCACCACAGGTCTCCGAGGCTGCGCTCGCAGCAGTTCAGTCACCAGTGGTTCTTAGCCTGGACGGTTGCATCTTGGCACCATCCAGTTTGAAAACTGGTTTTCCCCCAGACATGGATTACGGTGTGAGACAGAACAACAGAGAGGTGAGGGATATTGTTTGTTTTTTTATTTTAGTTTTATTACAGGAGAATGAGGGCTTCGGTGGAATAGGGGTTTAAATAAAAATGGAAAACTATGTTTAGTCTTATTTCAAATAAAATACTTTATTCTGGCTGTGTCTTTATTTACCATACAACTACAGGATTAGTAATGGATAGGGGTCTTATAGACGCCTCTCCATTACTAAGTCGTGCGCTTGATGTCACCTGACAAAACAAAGGTTACATTAACTCCACAAATATGAACCCCACTTGCCACCGCTACAGGGCAAGTGGGAAGAGCCGGGCAAAGCACCAGAATTTGCGCATCTAATAAATGTGCCTTTCAAGGCAGCTGCGGGCTGCTATTTTTAGGCTGGGGGTGCCAGTATCCATGGCCCCTCACCAGACTGAGAATACCAGTCCCATCTGTCTGCTTTAACAAGGCTGGTTGTCAAAAATGGGGGGGACCCCATGCCATTTTTTTAAATTATTTAAATAATTAAAAAAAACAGCATGGGGACCCCTCTATTCTTGATAACCAGCCTTATTAAAGCTGACAGATGAGGGTTGCAGCCCGCAGTTGTGAGTTTTGCCTGGCTGGTTATCAAAAATACAGGGGAACCCACGCCGTTTTTTTTAATTATTTGTTTACAGGGCTGGAGCGGCTGATGAATACTCCCATCCGCCGCTCCGGCTCTCACTGTTATTAACGGCAGCAGGTGTCGGATGATGGGATCATAGTCTCATCAACTGACACCAGTGACCGGAGGTAAACTTTATACCTCCGGTCATAGCTGAGCGCTCTCGCTGTCTTTTGAAAACGTGGGAACCGCGACTCTCTGACCGGCCGGGATGATTTCACGCACATAACAGCATGGCAAACACTGGATGTTCAGGCCCCCATTCAAGTGAATGGGGTCCGGGTTCGGGTACTGTTCTAGTACACCAACCCAAACTTTTTTAACTGTTCAGCCGGACCCGAACATCCAGGGGTCTGCCCATCTCTAGCCGAGAATAAAACATTTGCTGTAGTGTAGTGTAGATACTCAGTGCCGGAGGACTGTAGGCGAAAACAACAGAACTCCGGCACAGAGCGTCTAGTTCTGGGACATCCGTTAGGCCGTTAGGGGATCTTTGACCTCACTTGCGGCCGGCGGAGCAGGGAGCAGTGGAATGCCGTGGGGGACGCATCTCTGGGGGCCCTGTGATCGCCATTACCAGCAACCACATAACCACAGTAACCATCATCCAATCTACCGTTCTGGGGTGTCGTGGATTTCTAATTGACCATCATTACTGAGATTAGTGATGAGAAGGCTGGGAGAGGCAAGGGCCTGTGCTATGGGTGCCCTTTCCCTCCATTAGAAATAGTGTCAGCCATCTTAATTTACATAAGGAACTCCATCTTGCAGCATAGTGCAGACTCCATTTCACCACGATTACTGTTGTGCATCCTTATTAACCTCTGTTTCTGCTTATTAACACTGCCCTTTCCTAAAAGACAGTTACATGTGCCATCTTGTGGTCAGTTAGGCTAGTTAACCCCTAATTGCCTGAAGGGCTAACAGTCTATCTATAATTCTATCTTCTGTCACTGCCCCCCTGATGGAGAACCCAAAAAATAAAAAAACAAGTTTGGGTAAAGGAAGTTTAACTCAAGTTAAATAATATCAAGACCAATAAAAGAAACCAAATGACGGATGAGCAAAGAAGTCACTAAGCAGGTAAGTTAAATACCGTATTTTCCGGCGTATAAGACGACTTTTTAACCCCAGAAAATCCTCTGGAAAGTCGGGGATCGTCTTATACGCCGGGTATCGTCTTATAGGGCGGTGCGGAGGAGTGGTCCCAATGACGAGGTGAGGGGGCGTCCCACAGGGAAGGTGTATATGAAGTACCATTACCTCCTTGCGGTGTTCTGTGTGGCTATCTGTGCTTAGAGGGGCGGCGGCGGCTCTTGATCAGCATTGGGGGCTCAGCCGGCGGCTCCTTATGCAGCGTGGGGGGCTCCGCCGGCATTTCCTCAGAGCCCGGAGGCCACCGCAGCTCCATTGCTGCGATGCGGTGGCCTCCGGCAAAATGGCCGCTGGTGCTCAGATTCAGATCTCGTTCCGAGATCTCGGGAGACGAGATCTCGAGACGAGATCTCGTTGCCGTGATCTGTATCTGAGCATGCGCCGCCCACCAGTGGCCATTTTGCCGGAGGCCACCGCATCGCAGCAAAGGAGCTGCTGTGGCCTCCAGGCTCTGAGGAAATGCCGGCGGAGACCCCAACGCTGCATAAGGAGCCGCTGGCCGAGCCCCCAATGCTGATCAAGAGCCGCCGGCCGAGTCACCAATGCTGATCAAGAGCCGCTGCCGCCCCTCCAAGCGCAGACAGCCGCACAGAACACCGCAAGGAGGTAATGGTACTTCATATACACTTTCCCTGTGGGACGCCCCCCTCACCTTGTCATTGGGACCACTCCTCCGCACCGCCCTATATGACGACACTCGGCGTATAAGAAGACCCCCCACTTTTAAGAAGATTTTATATTTTGACTGGAAAAGTTGGGGGGTTGTCTTATACGCCTAGTCGTCTTATACGCCGGAAAATACGGTAATTAGTTTTTGGTTTATTAAATACAGTTATATATTACAATTATACATTTTTGTTATTTAAACTATAAATATCACAAAGTTATGTTTTTTTTCTCGAAGTGACACACCACCCGAGTTATGCTCGTTTTTTTGGCGAATTATGACACACCAAGCTCAAAAGGTTGCCCATCACTGCTGTAAAATGTAAAATCTGTGTCCCTCGTGATGGAGCCATGTTGCTGTCTTGTAAGGAGTCTCTGGTTCTTTGGATCTCCTGGCTCTCTATATCTGTATAATGTTACTGAGGCATATATCTTCTTTTTATAGTTAACAAATGCCCTTTAAGTCAGCATTCACAGGTAAAGGGGAAGAATGGTGACGAGATCAACTTGCACTCTTTGATTATGTAATCAAATTTTATATTGTTTACTCCTCTGTTTTGTAAGTCAACAAGCTAGCTGGCCTGGACAATGTGTAATCCACATATCAGCAAACATCATTGTTCAATTATCCTGCGTCTCTATCATCCAGGATACAAGTACAATATGTTATAAGGAACATCAACTTGCAAGTCAATATTACAGGCTTATACAAACAAAAGTCTGTGTGTTCTTGACCAACAGAAGGAAACACATAAATTCAAAAGTCAACATATAGATAACAGTCTATTCCTCCTGGCTTGTTGAACGTAGATGTCTATTTAATTAAGATAAAATGCTGTTTCAACACACAAGGTCATGCAAATGATCAGGAATAGTTAAATCTTTTGCTGAATCTATTATGTGAATATCTGTGGGCAACATTTCATCTTTAGTATAGAAACCAGTAATCATTACGATCCTCCACATGGATGAATTGATATGAGAGGATCATAAAATAAGAAAAACCTAACAAGATGAACCTTACTTTTTACCTAAGGAAACTTTGGAAGCAATGTTCCCAAGTGAACTTTGAAAATTAATGTGGTTAACTTTGATTTGTATAAGCCAAGAAAAGTGGCTAATGGCAGAAGCTGGAAAACTCCATCTGCTCTTAGATGAGTAGAGGGGAGTCTTAGTCAACTGTTGTCCTAATGTAATTTTCTCAGAAATTGGAATGTTCTGGGTTCATTCCCAGCTATGAGTCTGAACTCCCACGGACCTCAAGTGTCTTATATGTATTTATACATATATATGGAAAGACATCGTGTTCCCTTTTGCAGGGAAAAATGTACTGGTCTGGAACGAGGAGGCATCTTAATTAGTGGGATGACACATCAAGAAGTTGACTAATTCCCATCTGAACAACAGCAGAAAGGACAACCAGACTTGTGGCTGATTTCAGAACATGTACATTGCTTTCTAGAAACTGTTTACAAGAGAGTCTAGCCCTAATGTACAGAAATTAATTAGACATAAGGCGATCCGTGAATAACAAAGATGGAAAATGTGGATTATTAAATGGTCGAATGACAGATACAGCGGGACAGGAATGAAGGGTCAATATCGTGAAGGGCATGAGTCAGTAGTGTCAGGGAGAACAAACACTAAAAGGAAAATGAGCAGATAAATATCATTATTTTATGGAGTTGTTGACTAGCAAGAACAGAAGAAGCTTCTCACGACTGTCGGCAGCCATAGAGTGAATTTAGAATTAAAACATTCAGGTTAATAAATTAATGCAAAAGGTCCAAATCAACTGGCACCAGCTATAAAATAATCTAAATTACATACAAAAGTAATTTTAAATTCACATACTTCTAGGCAGCTCAGGACACTACAGAGTGTAAGGGACACAATGTGGTTTAACAATTGGCCATTGTGATGGGTGGTGTTTTGGCTGCAACGTGTGGTCTCACCGTCGCTGTAATGGACCAGGCATTTGAATCACTTGTGCTTGTTGCTGCTCTGTAGAATTACGGTAAGTGCCTCTTTGGACTCTTTTTGCACTTTGTATGTGTCATAATTCCTGTTTTACGAAGAGGATCTGCAAAACCTGCATGTCCTATTCAAAATCTGTCTCTGTATTACTGGATTCAGTCTGTATCTCAGACCCCAAAATTTGTACTCAAAACCTTCAAACCCTTTGAGATTCCTTGGGGTGGGAGAGGTACTTGGGATATAAACCAGTGAACCTGCATCATAAATCATGAAGCCCTGAAACTTGTATACTGAATCTCAAAACTCATATACTGAAACTTTATACTCTAGGAGCTTGAGAGGGTCTTGAGGTGTAAACCGGTAAATGACCTGTGTTACACTCGGTCCCCGCGCTGGCTCTGCACTCCGTCCTGGTCACTCACCTGTTCCTCTGGCTGTCCCTCTGCAGCAGTCTGCGCGCAGGCTGGGGTCTCCTGTCCCATCTGCTCCTCGGCGTCCTGTGTCCTCCTCCACTTCCTGGCACGCTGCTAGCAGGCCTCCAGATAGTTTGCTTAGGACGCGAGGCCGCGCCCACCGTCTCTCTTAAAGGGGCAGCGTGCATTTTTTGAAATAGCTAATTAACCAATGGCAGTGCACTCAGTACTATATCTGGTCACTCCACCATAAGGGGAGTGCCGGAGTAACGTGTTCTATCATTGCTACATCCGGTTCTGTTCCTGATCTGTCTGCGCTGCGTCTGCAGTCTCTGTGCTTCGCTTATACTGTTTGTCTCCTCAGATCATTGCTAACCCGTATCTGGCTAACCTGGACAATCTCGGCTATTACTGGCGCAAGTGTCATCCCGTTCCGCCATCCGTACCCGTGGACTGTGACAAGGTCACTGAAGCCAGCCTGCCACCATCCATTCTGGACCAGGACCTTACCCTTCTCCGTCAAGAACCCTCCACGGACTCTGTATATACCTGTTATCCTTTTGGTCCCTCTGGGACAGCTGCCACGTGTCCGGGGTCTAACTGGAGGTAGCACCTGTGTCCTCCGGGTATTCCATTCTGGTCCTGTTCGAGGGGCCTTACTACGGGTACCCGGGGCTCACTAGTCACGCCCCCTTCGGAGCTCCCCGGACCGCGGTCTCGAGGTTCCACATTAAAAATAAAAACGAATGTGAACTTCACCATCTCTGCCTCCGCTTCCATTCGTTACAGATTGCTCCGGCCATGGAACCCGCTGGATCCCAGAGATCTCCGACCACGGATCTGTGCCAGGAGGTGACCCGTTTGGGAGTTCAACAGGACAAGATCACGACTTATCTATGCAGCTTGTCTACCCGCATGGATTCCTTGGGGTCCTCGTCTGCACCTGACTCTTCTATCAATACTCAGGTACCAGTTCCCATGGCAAGTCAAGGTCCCCGCCTGGCGGCTCCTACCCGTTTCCAGGGTGAGCCTACTCAGTGTCGGGGTTTTCTCAATCAGTGCACTCTACACTTCGAAATCTTGGGGCATATGTTTTCTTCTGACCGAGCCAAGGTGGGCTTCATCATGTCACACCTGGGAGGAGAGGCCCTCGCCTGGCTAAACCCGCTATGGGAGAGAGGGGATCCGCTGGTTAATGATCTTCAATCTTTCCTAGAGGCTTTTCGCAGGACTTTCGATGAACCTGGTCGCACCACTTCGACTGCCTCAGCTTTGCTCCGCCTGCGCCAAGGTACTCTCACGGTCGGCTCAGCATGCTGTTAAATTCCGCATCCTCTCGTTTGAATTATTGTGGAACAATGAGGCCCTGGTTGCTAACTTCTGGGAAGGCCTATCCGGAAGAATCAAGGATGAGCTGGCGGGACGGGACAGACCTACCCTCTTGGAAGAGCTAATATCCTTGGCAACCCGAATTGACCTGCGTTTTCAGGAGCGTTCCATGGAGATCAAGCGGGACAAAAGGTCCTATCACCTGGACTCTAGTTTGTACAAAACAGGTACCTCGCCTTCCTCCTCCGAGGCCATGGAGGTAGACCATGTAAGTTTGGCCACCCGCCGCCGGGAGGCACGTCGCAAGGAGGGAAGTTGTTACTACTGCGGTAGTTCTGAACATTTGATCCATTTCTGTCCTAAAAAGTCAGGAAACTCCAGTGCCTAGGTCCGGTAGGAGGAGCCAACCTAGGTAGAGAACAGTCCTCTCCCTCTTTACACATCTCAGTCTCCGTGTCCTATGGAGCAATAAAATTCTCCGAACATTGTCTACTGGACTTTGGAGCTGCAGGGAACTACATCCAGCAGGCGGTTGTGGATCATTACCGCTTACCAGTCCAGCGTCTTCCTGATCCGTTACAGGTGTCCGCCGTGGATGGCAAACCACTGACCGAGCCCGTCCAGTTTCAAACCGAGTTGGTGGAACTCCGGGTAGGTCTAATGCATGCTGAACGAATGCGATTTTATGTATATCCCGGTTTGTCCCATCCCATGCTTTTAGGTTTATCTTGGCTCCACATGCATGAACCAGTCCTTAATTGGAAAACTGGAGAAGTTCTGCGTTGGGGAGATACCTGCATGACTCGTTGCTTAATCCGGATTCAACCTGTTTCACCTCCAGTCCAGCCTGATACCCTGCCAGGGTTGCCTTCCGCCTATTGGTCCTTCTCTGATGTCTTTGGGAAAAAGGAGGCTGAGAGACTACCTCCACACAGGTCGTATGATTGTCAGATAGAGCTTCTTCCTGGAGTATCTCCTCCTTGCGGGAGAGTTTATCCCCTTTCACAGGCAGAGACTCAGGCTATGTTGGACTACATCCAAGAGAATCTGGCTAGAGGATTTATCCGAAAGTCATCGTCACCGGCAGGAGCTGGATTCTTCTTTGTGAAGAAGAAGGATGGATCCTTGCGGCCCTGTATCGACTATCGGGGTCTAAATCAGATCACGGTAAAAAACAGGTATCCATTACCTCTTATTTCAGAGCTGTTTGATCGTCTCCGAGGGGCCAAGATCTTCACCAAATTGGATCTCAGAGGGGCCTACAACCTGATCCGAGTCAGAGAGGGAGACGAATGGAAAACAGCCTTCAACACCCGAGACGGCCACTATGAATACCTGGTAATGCCATTTGGCCTAAGCAATGCACCTGCGGTCTTTCAGGAATTTGTTAATGACATTTTCAGGGACTTGCTCTATACTTGTGTCGTGGTGTACCTGGACGATATTTTGATTTTCTCTGCTGACTTTACGTCACACCGGAGGCAAGTACGCCTGGTCTTACAAAGACTGAGAGAGAACAGGCTATATGCCAAATATGAGAAATGCCTCTTTGAGCAGTCTTCCTTGCCTTTCCTTGGGTACATTGTATCTTCCACAGGATTAAAGATGGATCCAGAGAAGTTGTCTGCAGTTCTCAACTGGCCTCGTCCGTCTGGGCTAAAAGCCATACAAAGGTTCCTGGGGTTCGCCAACTACTACCGGCAATTCATTCCACACTTTTCCACCCGAGTGGCTCCAATCACAGCCTTAACCCGGAAAGGTGTAAACTCTAAGGAATGGTCCTCCGAGGCAGAAGAGGCCTTTGTTTCTCTCAAAAAAGCCTTCGCTTCCACACCTGTTCTCCATCGTCCTAATTCAAATGAGCAATTTTTTCTTGAGGTTGACGCTTCTTCCATAGGTGCAGGAGCAGTTCTGACCCAGAAGTCGTCTACCGGGCGGATGATCTCGTGTGGTTTTTTCTCCAAGGTTTTTTCTCCTGCAGAAAGGAACTACTCTGTCGGTGATCGCGAACTGTTGGCCATCAAATTGGCTCTGCAAGAATGGAGACATCTTCTTGAGGGAGCTCATCACCAGGTAATCATATTCATCGACCATAAAACCTTGCCTATCTCCAATCTGCCTTAAGACTGAATCCCCGTCAGGCCCGTTGGGCATTATTTTTTGCCCGTTTCAATTTTGTACTTCATTTCCGTCCAGCTGACAAGAACATCAAGGCAGACGCACTCTCTAGAGCTTTTTTGCCTCCTGAACTGGAGGAAGAACCTCAGCACATTATTGAACCTTCTAAGTTAGTCTCTGTTGCCTCCACTGATCTGGCCCGGCTTCCTCCAGGGAAGACTCTCGTGTCCGCTTCTGATCGTAGTCGTGTTCTGCGCTGGGGTCATTCTTCTAAGTTGGCTGGCCATGCTGGTCAGAAAAAGACGCAGCAACTCATCTCTCGTTATTACTGGTGGCCTACCATGGGCAAGGATATCCAGGAATTCGTCGCAGCCTGTCATTCATGTGCCCGTAACAAAACTGTTAAACATCTACCAGCCGGCAGGCTTCTGCCTCTTCCGATTCCGTCCGCTCCCTGGCAGCACATCGCGATGGATTTCATCACGGATCTTCCCATTTCCTCTGGCTGCTCAGTGGTATGGGTTGTGGTGGACCGCTTCTCTAAAATGGCCCACTTCGTTCCGCTATCTGGTCTTCCGTCTGCTCCAGAACTAGCCGCTCACTTCATTCAGCACATCTTCCGTCTACATGGATTTCCTCTCCACATCGTGTCCGACAGGGGCGTCCAGTTCACCTCTAAGTTCTGGAGAGGACTCTGTAAAATGGTAAAAATTGAACTAGATTTTTCTTCTGCATACCATCCCCAGTCTAATGGGCAAGTGGAGAGGATCAACCAAATCCTGGCTGGGTACCTGCGTCACTTCGTCAACGCTCATCATAATGACTGGGTAGAATTACTGCCCTGGAGGGAATTCTCCTACAACAACCAAGTAAGTGAATCTTCTGGAAATTCTCCCTTTCAGATTGTGTTTGGACTTCAACCCGGAATTCCTCTTCCTATCTCTGGATTGTCTGATGTTCCGGCAGTCGATACCTTGTCTAAGAATTTCTCGAACATTTGGAGAGAAACCAGGTCTGCTTTGGAGAAAGCCTCTCAACGTATGAAAACGCATGCGGACAAAAGACGTTTGGAGGCTCCCATCTTTCATCCAGGAGACAAGGTATGGCTCTCCTCCAAGTACATCCGTTTGAAGTTACCATAGTACAAATTGGGTCCCCGTTTCATTGGTCCCTTTGAAGTTTTGAGACAAATCAACCCGGTCTCTTACAAACTGAAATTGCCTAATTCTCTACGTGTGCCTAACTCCTTTCATGTTTCCCTCCTCAAACCAGTAGTGTTGAGCTCCTTCTTTAAGGACCCGGGTACCACTCCAGATCCGGTTTCTGAGGATGATGTTTTTGAGGTAAAACATATCTTGGCCTCTAAGAAAGTAAGAGGTAGGATCTATTACCTGGTGGACTGGAAGGGTTTTGGTCCTGAGGAGAGGTCTTGGGAGCCTAAAGAGAACATCCAGGCTCCTCTTCTTCTTAAAAGATTTCACGCAGGCTTGAAAAAGAGGGGGAGTAAAGAGGGGGATACTGTTACACTCGGTCCCCGCGCTGGCTCTGCACTCCGTTCTGGTCACTCACCTGTTCCTCTGGCTGTCCCTCTGCAGCAGTCTGCGCGCAGGCTGGGGTCTCCTGTCCCATCTGCTCCTCGGCGTCCTGTGTCCTCCTCCACTTCCTGGCACGCTGCTAGCAGGCCTCCAGATAGTTTGCTTAGGACGCGAGGCCGCGCCCACCGTCTCTCTTAAAGGGGCAGCGTGCATTTTTTGAAATAGCTAATTAACCAATGGCAGCGCACTCAGTACTATATCTGGTCACTCTACCATAAGGGGAGTGCCGGAGTAACGTGTTCTATCATTGCTACATCCGGTTCTGTTCCTGATCTGTCTGCGCTGCGTCTGCAGTCTCTGTGCTTCGCTTATACTGTTTGTCTCCTCAGATCATTGCTAACCCGTATCTGGCTAACCTGGACAATCTCGGCTATTACTGGCGCAAGTGTCATCCCGTTCCGCCATCAGCCATCCGTACCCATGGACTGTGACAAGGTGACTGAAGCCAGCCTGCCACCATCCATTCTGGACCAGGACCTTACCCTTCTCCGTCAAGAACCCTCCATGGACTCTGTATATACCTGTTATCCTTTTGGTCCCTCTGGGACAGCTGCCACGTGTCCGGGGTCTAACTGGAGGTAGCACCTGTGTCCTCCGGGTATTCCATTCTGGTCCTGTTCGAGGGGCCTTAATACGGGTACCCGGGGCTCACTAGTCACGCCCCCTTCGGAGCCCCCCGGACCGCGGTCTCGAGGTTCCACATTAAAAAATAAAAACGAATGTGAACTTCACCATCTCTGCCTCCGCTTCCATTCGTTACAACCTGCATCTTGAACCCTAAATTTGTTCCTGTACCTGCATACCTGTTACCTAGAGTTCCAACTCGCTGAGATCACTCTGCAGAACATGGATTGCCTGATCATCTACCTGGAAACTTTTCCTAAGCCTCAGACTCATCTTGTGTCCATCAAACCCAAAGAAATGAGCCAGACCATAAGTTGGTATACATGCAATGTGTAGGAACATGCTCACGCTGTGGCCATTTCACAGACAAAACCCAAGAAAAAAAACCAAAATGAGGAAATGCACTGTATTAAGTAAATAGTAATAGTACATGTAAATAACATAGGGTACTAGTTAACACTATCTTAATCAAAAAAGTGTAAAAACCAACCTACTTCGACAAGGCATACCCAATTGGGATGGTCCTATCTCTGTTCAGAACAGTCGGGGTCCTGCTCTACCCTTTTTTATTTGGAGGTCATTTGACACAAGGTGAGGTTTTAATACTAGGGATAGGAAAGTCCTGACTGGGTACACCTTGTTGAGGTGGGATGCCTTTTACGCTTTTTTTAATCAAAATAGTGTTGTTAACTATGTACCCGATGGCTTTTACATGTACTATTGCTATTATTTACTTACTACAAGGTATATATGCTTATTTTCCTTTTTTTATTGGGTTTCATTTTGTGTCTTCAAAATCCTGATCCCTGAAATTAAAGTATTCTTAATCCTGTACTGTTAATCGTGAATTATGTGTTCACCTTTGCTACACATTATCAAACTCTGCTATTCCTGAACTGTGCTGTCACCTCTGCTATGTTCTTGTGTTGCGCTTCCTAATTTTCTGTCTGATCTATCCAGAGACTGCACCAGTGCCCTGAATATTGTAGTTTGAACATGAAGTTTTATCCTAATTTGGATTTGAAAGCTGTGTACAACTTGCCCCAGAATCAGTTTTATTGTTTATTTGCTTCACTAAATGCGAAGTTAAACAACTTTCTAAATAGTCTACATTAAAATTTGTCTACCATTTTGCAGCTGCAGAGTGTCTATAAGTCCTTTATTTTGCTTTTTTGCTTTTTAGAGCGCTTACTGCATTCTGACAGCTCAGTTTGCTCCCTTCTCTCAGTGTTAGAGATAGCAGCAGACAGGGAGTTGTACCCAGAATTCCACAGCATAAAAAGGGAAGAAAGTACATCAGGGAAGGCCGAGGAAAAAGACAGAAGAGAAAGGCGGAAACCATAGGAAGAGGAAATAACTGCAGGATATAAGCCACAGACTTCACTTCCAGCCTATATTACTGAGAGAGACACTACAACAAGAGTAAAATCTAAAACTTAGAGCAAGATGTAAACTGTATAGCGGAGTCTGAAAATGAATGAAAAATAAAGATTGCAGAGTGAACCTTAGTGGAATTTTATTACCCAAATCTAACACAAACACATGTAAAAATGTTTTTCATTTCAAAAGTTGTCTATAGTCTTTAATTCATTACAGAACATATGAGAACTTAGATTTTGCAAACTCGTCTGTGTCTTTCTTACTTGCTTCTTAGCTCAGTATCTACTGTTACTCCAGTCTGGCTGGTGGTCTGGCTATTCAGGTGAGCTATGACCGTTACAGTTACTCCCTTACTGCTGCCAAAGGGGGGAGTCAGAATTAGCAATACATTTATTTCTCTTATTTGCCCATTTTAGGTTGGGGTGGGGAGAGGTTTGGTAGTATCCAAAAATATCCGCAAGTCCTTTTTTTGGCCCTGTAAAGACTAGGTCCAATTTCACACCATGGGTGGGCCTTCTAACCAACTTAGGGAACTGATGTATAGTGACTCATGTGTACGAGCAGGATTGTATAAAAAAAAGAACGCATGTTGATCCAGTAAAAGAAAATGTATTACAGCACAATCGACTTCATATTATGTCACTGCTTGCCACAAGCTGAGAAATGTTCCATAAACTGTTGACATTCATTGTTGTCCCTCTTGGAAATTATGTTCACCTGTTTTTTTTCTGTTGTGTAAGAAAAGTAACTGCTCTGTTCAGATTTTCTCCCTTGAATATATGGATATTAGATATGAAAGCCGTCCCATTTTTTATTATGCTTTTCTTATACAGAGCTTTCATATTCTGCAGCGCTTTACAGACAATATCATCGCTGTCCCCATCGGGGCTCAAAATCTAAATTCCCTATCGGTATTGTCTTTGGATTGTGGGAGGAAACCCACACAAACATGGGAATAGCATACAAACTCCTTGCAGATGTTGTCCTTGGTGGGATTTGAACCCAGGACCACAGCGCTGCAAAGCTTTAGAGCTAACCACTGAGCCACAGTACAGTGCTAACCACTGATCCACCATGCTGCCCATTTTCAATGTAACTCACATCCATTATTAGTTATTTACAAATAGTAACATATCAATAACTATCAAATCATAATTTGTTACATATTTCTTGTGGTAGCATTTCTGTTCTTTTAAATTCTTGTATCTTAATACCCTGGCCTGGATAATTGCTACATCCCTACCTGTACCTGCTCTAGTGAAGTCTGCTTCTGTCACTACACGCCGCCATATTCACTCTGAGAGCAGCTCTGGTGATGGTGGAGACGCCACGGTCAATATCACTGGACAGTGCAGGGGCTAGGTTGTGCAGCTACTTTGTGGATGCAACCCAGGGTCCTCGTTGTTAGTCAAAATTCATGTGTAGGAGTAAAAGGGTGACGGAAGACCATGGCTCTTCTGGGATCTACTAGATTTGATGAATATTGCCAAGCCTGTCTGAAGTAGCCTTTTAGAGCTGACAGTCTCAGACCAAATTTACACCAAGGCATAGTTGCTTCTTGACACCATCTTGATACCAAATGCGTCAAATGCCTAACTATGGATATGCAATGACTGTTTAAGTTATTGCAGCATCATCTAAATGAACAAATCCTTTTGCCTAATCACATCTGATACTTATCTCATTATTATAAAGCAGCAGGAATAACCCATATGTGCCTATAGGGCTAAAACAGCAACCATGTGATACTATTGCCATTGTCTATCAATAGTCTATCACAACAACTTCAGTAAGGTACATATGCTTTACAGCCCTCATACAATGCCTTAACAGTCCTTAGTTGGAACAGTACAACAGAAATGAGCCCTGTTATGACTCCCACTTCAAATTTGCCAAGGTACAAGGTACAAACATTGAGTTACATGAACAACTCTTAACATATAACACATGTGTCATAGGCCTAACTATCTCAGAATACTGGGAAACTGCTCTCCGCCTGCCCGGACTATTAACCCAGAGAGACTTTGTTCTCTACTAGCTATGGACTACTAACACACGTAGACTCTGCTCTCCACTTGCCATGGATAACTAATGCACAGAGACTCTGCTTTCCACCTGCTGTGGACTACAAATGCAGGGAGATTCTGCCTTCATCTGCCATGGACATATAATGCACCGAGATTCTGCTCTCCATCTGTCATGGACTACTAATGCAGGGAGACTCCGTTATCCACCTGCCATGGACTATTAATGCAGGGAGACTCTGCACACCATCTGCCATGGACTATTAATGCAGGGAGACTTTACTTTCCCCCTGCCATGGACTACTAATGCAGGGAGACTCTGTTATCCACCTGCCATAGACTATTAATGCAGGGAGACTCTGCACACCATCTGCCATGGACTATTAATGCAGGGAGACTCTGCACACCATCTGCCATGGACTATTAATGCAGGGAGACTCTGCACACCAGTGCCATGGACTATTAATGCAGGGAGACTCTGCACACCATCTGCCATGGACTATTAATGCAGGGAGATTTTGCTTTCCCCCTGTCATGGACTGCTAATGTAGAGAGACTCTGCTCTCCATCTGCTCTGCCATGGACTACTAATGCAGGGAGACTCTGTTGTCCACTTATTTTTCCAAGGACTCAATACAGTTCCTCTCCTGCATCTGTAGTCTGGCTCATAGTGACTTAGTAGATTGTCTGCTGATGTACATTGCTTTCTAAAAGGAAACTCTCTCAAGCTAGGATGTCATGTCATTTAAAATAACACCTGTTTGCATCTCTTCATCTTGCGACCAAAGGTTGTGATGGTAAAGTGAGTGCCCAAGTTTAGATAACAGCCCATGGCTTATCGTCTACTTAATCTGCCACTAGATGTGTAGGAGAAATTGGGTTTGATCAGGAAGTGTGTGTGGATTAAGGTGCTGAATCCAATTTGGATACTGAAGACTTAGAAGAGGAAAGTGAAAATGAAGTTGTGTGTATGATCGTCTTTATAAGTAAGAAAACAGGACTTGGTCCAAGCCAAAGTAGGAGTTGAGGGAAAGTTATTTGTCACAGCAGTGAAATCAACAGAGAAAAGTTGGCAAAGCAATTTGTTTGGACCAGATGGCTGATGTAATATTAAAATTTGGATGTAATAGATTTACCAATAAACATGATGTTTTAATTTATTTACTATTTTTGAAGATATTTGAACCACTTTCAATATCAAGCTGTTCTTTTTGCCCAGAAGACGGTCTGTTGCCTCCTTGTACCGCACGCCATTTAAGGTATTTTCCTATACCTGGTGATCTGATGTCTTTGTTTTCTTTCCCATTTTTTTGCTTTCATTGAGCCACTGCCATGCTTTACAATAGTCATTACTAAGCCACCGTCATGTTTCACTGTAGGCATCATCAGGCTTCCACCTTGCTTCACTGCAGGCATCATCAAGCTACCACCTTGCTTAATCGTATAGCTTAAATTTTTAATATTTGTCTATTGGCTAACACAGGACAAAGATATATTTTTCCTGTGTCAAATGACTAGTGTCATTGGGACTTGTGGTGCCACCTAATCAGGCAGACTGGGTGTGTGTTGTGAAGCATCTTAGCAGGTGTCAATGCCATGGCCGGTGGTGCAGCACCACGTTCTACTTAAACTCCCAGCAGTTTGTAGGAAGTTACCAGGTATTGTGCTTTGTTTATCTATGACATCTCTAGTATTTTGCTTATTTGATATCCTGTTACAGATCTGGTTTCATTCTGATCTTGTCTGACTTATTATGCCTCCTGACCTTAACCCCAAACTGTCTGGCCTTGTTTTTGTCTGTCCTCCTGATTTCTGACCTCACCTTACCCACAAATCGCAGGTTTGTCTTATAATTCTGTTACTGGTTTTGTCCTTTCTGATACGGACTTTGGTTGGTTTGACCATTCTTCCCTCAGGCTTGCTCCTCTGGCCAGAATCTACTCCATGGATGCAACTCAGGGAACCCTGTTGTAAGTCCTGATATACAGTTTTAAAATGTGAAGGCCGGAGTTTCTCTGAAACCTGCTGGACGAAGTGGCTAGTGCCAAGTCTGTCTGAAGTAGCCTTTTTGGGGTGATGCTTTCTACCAGACTTCACAGCGCTTACATAACAGATTTTGACAAGTGATAAACCTTTGAATACCCATTCATTAATCAATTGTTACTTCTATAAAAGTCAAGGACAAACACGCCAAAATTCTCAGCCCAGACTTTTTTAATAGTCTATACTATATTTATAGCTATCACGACAACCATTATATCACTAAAGTCAGGGAAATAAATAAACATTTTGTCAACACTGTTGTCATTTTTTCACGACAGCCCTTATGATGTCATAATTGCCATGACAATCATTCTACTGATATTGTTACCATAGCAACAATTAGAATGGAATAAAGTCATGATATCCAATATATCATGGCTATCATATTAAAATAGTGATTGTAGCATTTTCAAAATGGATTTTTTTATTAAAGAATTATTCAAATAACAAGCAGGTACATTGCAGTGATCAAAAAGAAAACAAACATTTAGTTGGGTGGAGTACAAGGGGAGGTGCTAAACGTAACTGACGGGAAGGAGTAGGGGGTCAAGGAGGGGGAAAGGAGCCCGGGGGGGGTTAGTCTAAACTCAATATAAAGAATTAGGACGAATCTGGGGAGTCAGGAACATGTAAACAAAGTGAAGGTGTGGCGAAGGGAGTGTGGCTGGCGTATTCCGCCCAGGGAAGCAAAATTTTTTCAAATTTAGAGACTTTATCCATAAGTATGGCAGATAATTTTTCATTGATCATATACCAATGCTATAGTTTGCTTGTGCGCTAGGAATAAATGAGATTAGAATTTGGGTGTGTTTAGGGATGGTAGGGGTACGTTTGTTAAGGCTTCCCAAGGGTTTTTTTTAAGGTTAGCGTTTGTGGCTGAGAGAATAAGGTGATAAACCCTAGTCCAAAATCTGCGCACATCCACCAAATACGGTACATATTCCCGTCAGAATCACAACCTCTAAAACATTTGGAAGAGTAGTCAGGAACTGCCATGGTGTCATGATCCAGGCCGGGGTTTGTTTCATGTTATTCTCTCCCCAGTCTGGTCATGCGATGGTTAACCTTCTCAGCCTCGTTTTGGGTTCTGTGGGGCTATTTAAGTCTGCTGTGGCCTGCTGACCAATGTCAGTGATAGTTCATGCTTCCAGGCTAGAGCAGCTGGCCCATATGCCCTAGTGATCCTTCTGCCTCTGACTTCCCATATTAGTGTCTAACCCGTTCCCTATCCCTGACTTTGTGTACGTTTGGTAGTTTCCCTACAGTGTATGACTCTGCTTGAACTCTGAAAACCGCCTCTTGTTTTTCTGTCTCTGATACTACGTTACCGACCGGCTTTTGACTCACTGACTTGTACCCTGGCTCCCCTTTCCATCTCACGTTTTGGATACCGCGTTCCTGTCTGGCTCTGACTTCTGACTTGTCTCTGATCACGTGCATTGCTGTAACCTCTGGTACTTTGTCTTCCTGTTTATTACTGACCCGGCCTGTCTGACTACTCTGCCGCCTCAAAGTGGCAGCCTGCATGTCTGCACTGTGGTGCTACACAGTGAGTGCAACCCTTTTTCCCTTACCAGCGCCCCCTGGTGGAGGTTGCGCGCAACTGCTCTGCAGTTGCATTACATTTGGCAACTCTAGCTGGGGTTAAGCACCATCTAGTTAACACCTTATAGTTTGTCTCTAGCATTACGGTATTTAGAGTGCCGCCGGTTGAAGAGTACCAAATCTGAGACAATTCTGGGTCAGTAAGGGCAGAGCCGATATCAGACTCCCAGCGAAAGGTATAAGTTAAATTACACCTGTGTGAGGTGTAGTTGATATGTGAGCAGAGGAGTGAGATGGTACCTGGGACGTGTGGATTCTGGCGACACCTTTGTTCGAAAGGCGTTGAACGTGTAAGATGGAGTGAAGTTTCTGAGAAGTGTGGTAATAAAGTTCTTCAATTGTAAATAGCGGAATATTTCTCTTGAAGTGATTTTTTACTTTTCTTGGAGGGCTGGGAATGGAGTAATACCATCAATGTTAAATACATGGTGGACTCTCGTAATCCCAAAGACAAAAGCTCCAGAGAGACTCATTTCCCCAGGTAAACTGCGAATTGCCCGTTAGTGGGGCGAGAGGCAGGAAGGGGGAAATTAAGTTTGAGGAATATTTTAGGGAATCCCATATTTTGAGTGAATGTGATAGAACTGGATTTATAATTTGCTTGTGTTGTGCTGGGAAGATCCATAATAAAGCATTAAGGGTCATTGGGTGACACTCAGGGGATTCTAAGGAAAACCATTGTGGGGGATCCGAATAAGCATGATATAGGGTTAACTAACTAACTGGGCTGCCAGGTAATATTTGGAAAGGTTAGGGACTCCCAGACCTCCTTTTAGGTGGTGTCAGTAAAGAGTTGCTCTGTTAACCCTGGGGAGATCACCTGATCAGACTGTGATTAGCCTGAATGGCCCGATTTTCTCAGAAGAGAGAAAATACGGAGGTGTGACACTAGGCTCAATGTCATCATAACCATGTCAACTGTTATGTCAGTGTTGTCAAAAGATCATATTGGTTTTAGTGTTTTACGAAATTCCTTATATCATCATTACTAAGGCAATCATTATAACATCCAACCTTTGATGCTCAGTATTATGCTGCCATCTTTACATAGAAACCTTCATGTCATTGAAACTATACTGATATCAGCATTGTGATGGTCATCAATTTGATATTAAAGAGTATCCTTTGTCTTATTTTTTTAAATAAATTAATAGCACTGATAAAAATAAGAAACTTTGTAATATATTCTTATCAGAAAAATCTGCTTCTTTCTACTCTTGACTCATTCATTGTCAAAACTCTCAATTCACGAGTAAAATCTGTCTTCAGTGAAGACAGATTTTCCCATTGCTGAGATAGGAGATGAAAGTTGGTGCTGATAAAGTTCTATGGAGAACTGTAACTCCCTTAACTCCTTAAGGGTATGCCACACTAAACGAGATTGCAAACGAGATCGCAAACGAGATCACTAAAACGTCACTATTTAGCGATCTCGTTAGCGACCTCGTTGTGTGTGGCATGTAGCAACGATGTGGCCCCTGCTGTGATGTCGCTGATCGCTCACTAGCGTTCTGGACTGTTTTTTGATCGTTGGTGTCCTGCTGGTGAGCCTATATCGCTGTGTTTGGCACCTTTTGTGAACGACGAGCGACCTCATTTGTGACGCATATGGTGTTTAGCGTCACGGAATGGATCGCAATATCTGTAAGTTCTCTTTTGCGTCACAGAGAGGATCGCAGAAGTTGCAAAGCAGGCTAGCAGGACGCAGAGAGCAGGAGCGATGCTGGAAATTCCTATGAATCAGAAGCGCTCAGTACATGCTAATGACAGATCCTAACGACCGCCAAAGTCGTTAAAGAGATCGCTGACCGCTGATGAGTTGTTAATGAGATCTCCTGTTTGGCAGCTAGTAGCGACCTAAAAGAGATCACACCAACGATCTCATTAGCTTGCGTTGTTATTGAGATCGCTAACCAGATCGCTAAGTGTGGCAGTACCTTTAGTGATCAGGCCATTTTTTTTAAATCTGACCAGAAACCCTTTATGTAGTAGTAACACTGGAACACTTCAACATATCCCATTGATTTTGAGATTATTTTTTGGTGACACATTATACTTTATGATAATGGGAAATTTAGGTTGATATGTTTTGCATTTATTTATAAAAAATATCAGAAATTTGACAAAACATTTTTAAAAAATTAAAATTTTCAAACTTTGAATGATTATCCCTTTAATCCAGACTGTCATACTACGCAAAAACATTAATAAATAACATTTCCCTCTTGTCTACTTTACATCTTGCTTTATTTTGTTAGTATTTTACAAGGTTTAAAAACGTAGCAGTCATTTATAATTTTTTCAAAGAAATTTACAAAATTTATTTTTTTAGGGACCTGTTCAGTTTTGAAGTGACTTTGGCGGTCCTATATATTGGGAACCCCCAAAAGTGATA
The DNA here is from genome assembly GCA_033576555.1 of Oophaga sylvatica. Taxonomy (NCBI): domain Eukaryota; kingdom Metazoa; phylum Chordata; class Amphibia; order Anura; family Dendrobatidae; genus Oophaga; species Oophaga sylvatica. The sequence continues at coordinate 68,926,431 of JARQOD010000010.1, forward strand.
CCATTTTAAAAACTCAACATATCCAAAATTGCTTTTGGGTAGTTCATTAACCTTCAGGGGCTTTTCAGGAATTAATGCAAAGTGGCATGACAGGAATTAAAACAGTTTATTTTTACCACCTAAATTTTGATAACTTTTGAACAGGCTGCTATAGCCGGCAGACTCTAAGACCGTTATTTGGCCATGAACAGCCATGGCAAACATCAGAACCACACAATCAAGATCTCAGGGTGCCAATGGGGTTAAAGAGGAAGCCCCCACACTCTGTTAACCATCTACATACCGTAGTCACTATTGACGGCAGCATTTAAGGGGTTAACACTATGTATTACATTTATATGCATTACACATATTATATTTACAATTCATGAACCCCAATTAAAATAAAAAAAGGGGGATGAAGAGATCGATCAATTATATTAAAAAATACCTTTTATTAGTAAATAAAATCAAAATACAAAAATATTATAAAAAAATCAGTGTGACTCACATAGAAGACCACTCTATAATGATATGGTATGTATATAAATAATAGGGATTAAATCAATCACAAGCAAATCAGGTTAAATAACATAGCATATAAATTATGACAAGGTAATAATAATAGGCTTTATAAGACAATAAATAGAGTGCCTAGTGCTTAATAAATTGCAATGCCCAGAATCAATATATTCCAATCTTATTCTACAGGTTTCCCCTAGAAGGGAAGATGAGGGTATTTACTGCAACCTGACCCTTAAAATGCTTATCAATAAATAAACGTGGTAGCTCCAGGTTTGTAATCCAATGGTATATACAGTGATGCCTGCTGGTGAGGAGGGGAACAAATGACCTTAAGCCGTAGTCCATAAAGATGACATGCCCGCAGAGTAATAACAAGAGTGTCTAGTGAATACAGATACCTACTTTGCCTATCGGTATGTAAAAGTAATAGCAGGTCCGGGCTTGTGACCCAACAGGGTGTGAGGTAATAACTACTAGTGGGGAGAGGGGAGACAAGTGACCATAGACCATATTAAATACAGTGCCCGCAAAGTATAGGAGACGGATTCACCTTGGAGTCTGGAGTAGCGTCTTCTCTCCCCGAAGCGCGTTTAGCCGCTGCTTACCAAATTCTATCTTATCCTATGTTCACTACCTTATGTACTAAACCCTAACCTTTGTATTATATCACTTATCTTATACTTTACATTCCCTATAACTGTGCTGCACACTATGCCTACCATACTAACAATGCTTATCAACTCTATACATTACCATATCACATTACAGTGCCTTGCGAAAGTATTCGGCTCCCTGGAACTTTACAACCTTTTGCCACATATCATGCTTCAAACATAAAGATACCAAATGTTAATTTTTGGTGAAGAATCAACAAAAAGTGGGACACAATTGAACGAAATGTATTGGTTATTTTAATTTTTTTGTGGAAATACAAAAACTGAAAAGTGGGGCAGGCAATATTATTCGGCCCCTTTAACTTAATACTTTGTTGCGCCACCTTTTGCTGCGATTACAGCTGCAGGTCGCTTGGGGTATGTCTCTATCAGTTTTGTACATCGAGAGACTGAAATTCTTGTCCATTCTTCCTTGGCAAATTAATTAAAAAATGATAGACACGGCAAACTAGAAACAGACATCTACATGCATCATACAAGAGTCAATCCCACAGCAAGGGGACTGTACTGGCAGGAATAAATGTCAGATTGATGATTGTGAAGTATTCATCTTCTATAAATGTGTGCTAATGTCAGATGAATGAGTGTACATATTTCTATATTTCATGACTTAAGAACCAAATATTACAAGAAATGATTGTTTCTACATGTGAGTGCACACTGACTGTGCATGTGTCTTATTAGCTTTTAATTAGCAGGGTTTTTTGCATTTATACATTTAATGAAGTGGATCTAATGAGTGATGATTAATTAGTGTGTTGTATATGAATGATCATAACTATACATTATTCTGCACATGGGTCTAATGGGTGGATGTACATAGTACAATTTTGGGGATATCAAACTTTCTGCAGTCATAACATGCATCTTTTCAGAAAAGTAAGGTATAAGAAACTGTATTTACCTACTTTTTCAGGTAAATCATTAGTTTCAGAAAATGCTATTTTTTTTTTTTACAAAAAAGGCTGTAAAATGGCTTCCAGCTGATAAGTGCCTATTGTATGCAGCACTTAATATGGGTAGTATATCAAAGTGACTGATCCACTAAAAGGGTTGTCCACCTATGGGGACAATAATTATTATTTTTTACTTAAATGCATATATTTGGGGCTAAAAAAATGTATCTTTGTAATTGGGTTTCATTAAAAAGTTTGGCTTTAACAGTCTTTTTGTTTCTGTGCACATTTAACTTTGATGTGGTCTGTGGTCATAAATCAGTTACAAGACAGCTACAATCTCTCCTCTCATTCAATCCAACTGAACTCACTGACAGAATATTGGTTAACTCATTCTGCAGCCTGCAACAGATAGTGCAACACAAAAGCTACATAAGGAAAAGGGTGGAAAATTTTTAATGAAACTCAAGTGCAAAAATGATTTTCGGCCTTTAATATACGCTTTTAAATAAAAAATGTCCCCAAAGGTGAATAACCCCCTTATGTTATATGTTTATTATAATTTTATGTATGCATTGTAGGTATAATTTCTTAATAAACCATGATATCTGTTATATATCTATAGGGCAACGGTTAGAGGGTTGACTGCAACTGTTAGACGACGTCCAGAAGCTGATTGGCAGTCATTTAATGACCTTCTTACTCAGGTAGACCACGCTTCTACAAGCACAGATCGGTCATTAATATAATTGTTCATGCATAGAGCATCACATTATCGTTAGCACATTTTCTGCTTCTACAGCACAATGTGCTGCCGAGAATGATAATTTTTAAGCCTGCTTAAAAACCATCTCAGATGGCGAACGAGCACTTTGCTCTTTTGTTGGGTGAATACCGGCTTGTTTATACTGGCTGATAATCACAAAATGAGCGTTCCTAGAAGCACTCATTCCCCATTATCAGCCTGTATAAATGGGCCTTAGTCAAGGTTAAATTGGGATTAGGTTTATTTTAAGTGCCTCTGGGCATCACTCCTTTTTTGGTAGGGGGCTCTTTTCATCTCTATTGTAGGAATTTGTGTACTTTAATATGATTGCCCGTTCTATAAATGTCAATGTGTTTCTAATGTTTTTTTTATTTTTTCTCCCCTATATATGATTTTTTTTTTAGCCAGTGAATATAAAATTGCTATAATGTGCATGCATCCCCCTCACTCTCCTTTATTCTCTCCCCTCACTTCTTCCCCTGTCCCACTGTACCCAGCAGTGGACTACAATACTGCGAAATCTGTTGCTAAAAATACTGTAGGTGACTCAGACTGGCAGGCGGTGACTCACCGACATGTGGAGAAGAGAGAGTGAAGGAGAGGGTGGGCAGCAGAGACACAGATAAAGACTGCCAGAGAATTGAGAAAAAGCACAGAGTGTGCTATTCAAAAAAATGGAGATGGGGAAAAAAAGGACAAGAAGTTTAATAAACAGGGAAACAAAAAGATCTGGTAATGGAAAGGGATATCACAGTATCTTAGGCTCAGGCTTTTTATTTATATATATATTTTATATATATATATATATATATATATATAATTACACTGAATAGTAAAAATGACTCCTATTGATACACATGTAGATTTTACCAGTGGTGTAACTCAAAGCTTGTTGGCCCCAATGCAAAATTTCCAACAGAGACCCCAACTATCAAGGGTCTTAAATAGTATGGACCAAAGAGATCTTTTGCCTCCCCCCGACCAAGGGTCTCGTACCGAGTTACAACTGCAACCCCTGCACCCATTTTAGTTACGCCCCTGGTCTTTATGTATTAAACATAATGATCTAATTATTTCCTTTTCTCAATAATGCTTCTGTTTCAGTGCTGGGGTAGATTACACCTTTACCTATGTGTTATTTCATTCCTTCTTATACTTATGGAAGTCATTAATGAAGAACCATGTAAAGCCTCAAGACGTGCCTTGGTCAAACGTACTTTGCCCCTTTTACAATAAGTGCACTGAATACTTACTGCGTTATAAATAATCAGTGCTATCCTGATATAACTAATGTCAGTTAGCAAGAACGTAGTTCAGGTTTTCTACGTTAATACTTTAATACTCCCCTTCATGTTCTCTTTTCTTAGTAAAAGATAGCGATAGATCTTTATGACACGTAAATGTAAATGGCAATAAAATAAAACTGTAGATGAAATCCCATACTGTAGCAATGTTCTACATTAACATTTCATACAATGCTGGACAATCACGGCATGATAGAACATCTTGTACTAAGTGCACCTTAACTAGTCGCTTTGTGTTTCATTGACAGTGAACACACACTATAATACACTGATGGACTACGGCGAAGGGAGTGTGAAGAATCAAGACCATAAAGAGGGGAATGTGAATAACCAGCACCATGCAGAGGAGAATATAACGAATCCGCACCATGGAGAGGAGAATGTGGGGAATCCACACCATAGAGGGGAATGTGGGGAATCAGCACCATGGAGAGGGGAATGTGAGGAATCAGCACCATGGAGAGGGGAATGTGAGGAATCAGCACCATGGAGAAGGGAATGTGAGGAATCAAGACCATGGAGAAGGGCAAGAAAAAAATCATTACCATAGAGCAGGGATGGAAACTCTTTTCTGCCAAGGGCCATTTGGATATTTATACCATCCTTCGGGGGCCGTACAAACTCCGCCCACAAAGTACATCCTGACTCTGGCACTGGTGTGAGGACGTAATCTTTCATTGCAAGCCCTTCAGTGTTCAGTAGTGAACACTGCGTGTGAGTGCTAACAGAGCAAGAAGAAATTAATGAGCTGGTGGCAATCAAAATACAGCTCCCTTCCAAAGCACTGCGGTCCTGAGAATCTGCCCGGGGGCCAGATAAAAGGGCCGTAAATGGCCCTGGGGCCTGAGGTTCCCCACCCCTGCCCTAGAGCAAGGAGTGTGAGGAATTAGCACCATGGAGAAAGGAGTGTGTAGAACCAGGACCTTGGAGAGTGGCGTGTAAGGAATTAAGACCATGGAGATGGGAGCTTGAGGAATCAGCCTCATGGAGAGGGGAGTGTAAGGAACCGTGGAAGAAGAGAGTTTAAGGAATCAGGAACACAAGAAGAATGTGAGAAATCAGGACCATGAAAAGAGAGTATGAGGAGTCAAGACCACAGAGAAGAGAGTGTGAGGTATCAGCATCATGGAGAAGAGAGTATGAGGAGTCAAGACCACAGAGATAAGAGTGTGAGAAATCAGGAGAATCATAGAAAGTGGAGTGTGAGAAATAAGGAGGACCACAGAGAGGGGAGAGTGAAGGATCAGCAACATGGAGAAGAAAGTGCGAGGAAGCAGCAACATGGAGAAGAGAGTGTGAGGAATCAGGAGAATCATAGAAAGTGGAGTGTGAGAAATAAGGAGGACCTCAGAGAGGGGAGAGTGAAGGATCAGCACCATGGAGAAGAAAGTGCGAGGAAGCAGCACCATGGAGAAGAGAGTGTGAGGAGTCAGGACCAAGGAGAAGAGAGTGTGAGGAATCAGGAGGACCATAGAGAGGGGAGTATGAGGAATCAGCACCATACAAAGGGAGTTTGAGGAATAAGCACCATGTAGAGGGAAGTGAGAATAATCAGGACCTTATAGAGGATAGTATGAGGAATCAACTCTATTGAGGGGGAGTGTGAAAAATCAGAACCATGGAGAGGGGAGTGTGTGGAACCAGGACCTTGGAGAGTGGCGTGTAAGGAATCAAGACCATGGAGATTGGAGAGTGAGGAATCAGCCTCATGGAGAGGGGAGTGTAAGGAACCATGGAAGAAGAGAGTTTAAGGAATCAGGACCACAGAGAAGAGTGTGAGAAATCAGCAAGACCATAGAGAGGGGAGTGTGAGGAATCAGCAATATGAAAAAGAGAGTATGAGGAATCAAGACTACAGAGAAGAGAGTGTGAGAAATCAGGAGAATCATAGAGAGGGGAGAGTGAAAGATCAGCACCATGGAGAAGAAAGTGTGAGGAAGCAGCACCATGGAGAAGAGAGTGTGAGGAGTCAGGAGGACCATAGAGAGGGGAGTATGAGGAATCAGCACCATACAAAGGGGAGTTTGAGGAATAAGCACCATGTAGAGGGGAGTGAGAATAATCAGGACCATTCATAGAAGTTGATAACTGAGAATCAACGTCTATGGAATAGGAGTAAATATAAATCATAGACCATGGCAGGACGGAAGTTGTATGTGCAAATCAGGGCCTTGGAGAGATGAGAGTGTGAAAAATCAGACCATGGCGAGGAGTGTGGATCAGCCTAGAGTGGGAATCACACCATAAGGACGTAAATCACACATGGAGAGGGGAATGTGAGGAATCAGCACCATGAAAAAGGGAATGTGAGGAATCAGCACCATTGAGAGGGGAGTGTGAGGAATCAGCACCACAGAGTGGTAAATGTGAGGAATCAAGACCATGAAGAGGAGAGCATCATGGAGAGGGGAGTGTAAGGAAGCAGGAACATTGAAGAAGAGAGTTTAAGAAATCATGACCACGGAGAAGGGAGTGTGAGGAATCAGGACCATGGAGAAGAGAGTTTGAGGAATCAACACCGTGGAAAAGAGAGTGTGAGGAGTCAGGACCACGGAGAAGAAAGTGTGAGGTCTCATAAAGAGGAAAGTGTGAGAAATCAGCACCATGGAGAGAGGAGTGTGAGAAATCTGCACCATGGAGAAGGGAGTGTGAGGAATCAGGACCATGAAGATAGGAGTTTGAGGAATCAGGACCATGTAGAGAGGAGTGTGAGAAATTAGGACCATGGAGAGGGGAGTGTGAAGAATCAGGTCCATGGAGAAGGGTGAGCAAAAATCATTACCATGAAGCAAGGAATGTGATGAATTAGTACCATGAAGAAAGGACTGTGTGGAACCAGGACCTTGGAGAGGGGAGTGTAAGGAATCAAGACCATGGAGAGGGAGAGTGAGGAATCAGCCTCATGGAGAGGGGAGTGTCATGATCCTGGTCGGGGTTTGTTCCTTGTTATCCTCTCCCCAGCCTGGTCACGCGGGGGTTAACTTTCTCTGCCTCGTTTTGGGATCTGTTTGGCTGTTTCAGTCGGCTGCTGTCTGCAGGCAGAGTCAATTATAGTTCCTGCCCCGGTTTGAGCGGCTGACCCCGTTACACCCTGATTCGTCTTCTGCCCATTTACTAAGTTCCCGTGTCTGCCCTCTCCTGTTACCCTGCTCATCTTTGTGTCTGCTTCCCATACTGTGACCCATTGGTATTTGACCTGGCTTGTTCTCTGACCTGTTTGACTGTCTCCCGTCTCTGGTATCTCTTCTCCCGACTGGCTCTGACTTCTCTGGCCTGAATCTGACCACGTGTTTTGCTGTTTCTTCTGGTACTGCGTTACCTCTCCGTTGCTGACCCGGCTTGTCTGGCACCCTTCCGCCACCTAGTGGCACCTGCGCTGCTGCACTGTGGTGTTTCACTGTGAGTATAACCTTTTTTCCTTCACCAGCACACCATGGTGGAGGTTGTGCGCTACTGCGCTGCAGCAGGCATTACAGGGAGTGTAAGGAACCATGGCAGAAGAGTTTAAGGAATCAGGACCACAGAGAAGGGAGCGTGAGGAATCAGGAGGACCATAGAGAGGGAAGTGTGAACAATCAGCACCATGGAGAAGAGAGTGTGAGGAATCAGCACCATGGAGAAGAGAGTGTGAAGAGTCAAGACCACAGAGAAGAGAGTGTGAGGAATCAGGAGAATCATTGAAAGGGGAGTAGAAGGAATCAGCACCATGAAGAGGGGAGTTTGCAGAATAAGCTTCATGTAGAGGGGACTGAGTGGAATAAGGACCTTGGAGGGAGAGTGTGAGGAATCAGCTCTATGGAGGGTGAGTGTGAAAAATCAGGATCATGGAGAGGTGAGTGTGTGGGTGGAATCAGGGTTTTGGAGAGGAGAGTGTGAGGAATCAGCACCATGGAAAGGGGAGCATGAAAAATCAGGATCATGGATAAGAAAGTGTGAGGTATCACCACCATGGAGAGGGAACTATGAGGAATCAGCATGATGGAGAGTGAAATGTGAGGATCAAGAGGACGATGGAGAGTGAAGTTTAAGGAGTCATAACCATCGAGAGGGGTTGAGAGGAATCAGGACATCTAGAGGGTAGTGTTATGAAACCAATTTTTTTTCGTTTATATGAATGTGCTAGAGATGGTTTCTGAGCAGAGGCTCCCTCTGGTGGTTACAGACAGTACTGAACCTTTCAGCGAGGAATGGCAATCTGGGATCGCTGACTGGTCTGATATAAGGGAGGTTCCCTCCCATGATGGTTGCCGGTGATCAATTGTTCTTGTCTCAGTTGTGGTTCCTGGTTCATTTGGAGTTTGCTGAGTCTTGCCTGCATCTTCTGCTTTCAGATAAGATATTTTCTGCTTTTATTTTTGTGTTTGCTTTTTGCATAGTTCTCTGCACTTTTGTGGAGGTCAGCCAGGTCCCCTCCTGGGGCCTGCGCTCCTCTCAGTTTATCTATAGCCACTGTTATTTGTTCATTTGCTTTTTCCTGTTTTGTCAGTGGCTGCGGCTTAGTTCTGTTACACAGAGATCTGATTTAGGTGGTGGAGATCGTGTGATCTCAGGTGTTTTTTGCAATCAGAAGAGTTGGTATTTTTTAGGGTTTTTTTTTGGATTGCAGTAAGAATCCTTTCCTGTACTTTTCTGTCTAGACAAATTGGGCCCCAGCGTTTGCTCATTCTATTTTCTGTCTGTGTCCGTGCTTCTTCTTGTCTAACCGCCATTACATGTTTGGGGCTTCCTATTTTCTTTGGGGGTCTGCTCCGGGGCAGATAGCTTTCCTCTTTCTGCCTTTAGGTGTAGTTATCTCTCAGGCTGTGACGAGGCGTCTAGGATCAACGTAGGAACGCTCCACGGCTACCTCTAGTTGTGTGGTTAGTTCAGGTTACTGCAATCCAATAGGTTCCAGCCTCTCTGGTGTATTGCCGTTTTTTGCTTTTTCTCCTCAGCTACCTAAACACAACAGGGTAGTGTGAGTAATCAGGAGTATGGAGAGGTGACTTTAAGAAATCAGAACCATAGTAAATAGAGTGTGAGGATTCAGGACATGCAGAGAGGTGTGCCAGGAATCAGGACCAAGGAGAGGTGAGTGTCAGGAATCAGGACAATGGAGAGGTGAGTGTCAGGAATCAGAACCAAGGAGAGGGGAGTGTAAGGAATCAGAACCATGGAGAGGGGTGTGTAAGGAATCAGAACTATGAAGAGGGGATTGTGAGTAATCAGGACTAGAGTTGAGCTAATTTTTCAAAATTTGGATCCAATTATGATAGGCGGTGAATATTGTTTTTGCATTATTTGCCGAACACAGTCGAACAGTCATTGGGAGTAGAAATGAACTAATATGTTCGGAACCAACCATCAAACATAAATTCGGCACAAATAGGGTACCAATATGGCACGAATATGGCAAATTCATATTTGGCGACCGATTCCCCGAACATATGCGCTCAACTCCAGTCAGGACCTTGGAGAGGGGAGTGTGTGGAATCAGGATTATGAAGAGAGATTGCAATAGAATCAGTACTATATAAGAAAATGATGGCGAGAAAAAAATGAAGAGATTTGTCAAGTAGATAATACAATTAGATACAGAGACAAAGGTTTAACAGAAAAGGCAAGACATTGCAGAGCAAAGGAGAGAAAGGATTCTGCTGCAATGAGCTGTACACTGGCTCACAGAAAAACAGAATGTAACAGAAGGGAGGGAGGATGAATGAGGGGAGGGAGATGGAGGAGTTTTAATAATCAGTAAATCTCTAAATTTAGCCATGATGCTATTTTTAACTTACAGGACAAATGTATAGAGAAGATAAAAATAGCTACGTATATATATAGATTGTGTATATATAGATATTTCTATATCTATATATATAGATAGTGCTATTTTAAGATATGCATGTACAATACATATGTATAATGTATATAGATGTGCATATACATACTGTATCTGTAGAATAAGCTGTAACACCACCTTTAGTTACATGTAGGGCTTTTTTTCTCTTCTCATGAGTTTTTCACCCTTCTTAATCAAAGAGCTAATTGTCATGATCTGTTAATGCATTTTTACATTCGTATTTGTTAAGTCAAGTATTCCAGGCGTATCATGAAGAATTTCTTCTATGTTTGCAACCAAAATATTTAACAAAAGGCTAAATTTTGCCTGTAGTGTTGTGATACAGTGTTTCGATTGCAATCATTTGTGCCTTGTTTTCTGGTGACGATAGAAACATCCAGTTATCACATGATATATTAGTTGGCACCATTGGTATTGATGTGAATACTATAATGTACAAGGAAATTTTCCAGCACGTAGGAAAAGAAATTTTGGATTTTGGGTAAGTGCTCTCACTGTAACACTAGATCTTACTCCTTTTGTAGAGGTGACAGAGTTATGTGCCCCTTAAGAGGTCACATACTCTATTAGTGTGATATTTGGGTGACCACATCTCCGTACAAAGCATCACAATGGGGTCTGCTTCTATACGAGATGCCTAAGAGAAAATCTGTGTGCTGATAATGGGAGGTGCAGGAAGAATGCAGCATTAATTGTGGTAACGCACAATATTATTCACCACTGTATAATGTAACAGATAATGTTCCACGCTGTGCAATGCATAAGCATGCATCTGACACTATGAATATAAAGTCTTTTCACCATTACAATATAATAACTCTGCTGGGTCCAGCACTGTGCTCTGAGTGCCCCAATCCAGCACCGCGCATTCATCCAATCTGTCATAGACTGACTGTCAGTACAGATATTTGTGGAAAAGTATAAACTTTTGGGAGTAGCAGTATTTGGAAGGGGAAGCGTTGCCATTGCCAGTTATGCATTGCTAGCACTGGGATATAAATAGAAGAGCTAAAATAAGGAATTCATTATAAGGAGGGGTGAATAGAGAGAGAGAGAGAAAAAGAGAGAGAGCGTGGGAGAGAATGCGTGGGCGAAAGGGAAGGAGGGAGAGCAAGGACAGGAGCTAGGCAAAAAAGGGAAAGACAGATACAGTCTCATCTGAGAGCGGTTGATGAAGATGGATGGATAGAAAGATAGATAGGTAGCTAATAGATACGGTAGATAGATAGATGATAGATACATAATAGATACATAATAGGTAGATAGAAAAAATTGAGCAGAGAGCAGCACATGAACAATGGCAATAGTTGGGTGCAAGGCTTCACAGGTACATACCAGTCCTTATATTAGAAAAATCAAAGAAGCAGCACACCATCATTTTAGTGCAAAAAAAAGCTATTTTAATGGCCCATTTGTGCGAGACATTTTGGCTCTGTGTGTGAGCCTTTTTCAAGCTTGAGGCTCACACACAGAGCTGAAACGTCGCGCACAAATGGGCTATTAAAATAGCTTTTTTATGCACTAAAATGATGGTGTGCTGCTTCTTTGATTTCTCGAATAGATAGATAGATAGATAGCCTCATACTGAAGCTCCATACACGGGGACTAGGGGAAACTATATTCACATGGGTAAGGAATTAGCTAAATGACAGGAAACAAAGAGTCGTCATAAATGGTACATTCTCTAAACAGGATATAGTCAGCAGTGGGGACCACAAGGCTCTGTGCTAGGACCGATTCTTTTTAACCTCTAAATTAATGACCTTTTGAGAGTGGGGTATCGGTCTTTGCTGACGACACCAAACTACGTAGGATACTAAAATCTGATCTTGGCATTACGATCTGGATAAGATGTCTGAATGGGCAAACACTTGGCAAATGAGGTTTAATGTAGATAAATGTAGAGTAATGCACCTGGGACGGAGTAATCCTATTGCTCAATATACATTAAATGGGACCATACTTGGGACTATAGAACAGGAGAAGGACTTGGGAATTATGGTTGCAAGTAAGCTGAGCAGTAGTACTCAATATCAAGCAGCAGCTGCAAAAGCAAATGAGATTTTAGGGTGTATAAAAAGAGAGATAAAATCCCACGATCCAAGCGTATTGTTGCCCCTCTATAAATCACTAGTTACTGGTCACATTTAGAATATGGGATCCAGTTTTGGTCCCCACATTTAAAAAAGGACATTGAGAAATGAGTCAGTTCAAAGGTGGGCAACTAGATTATTACAAGGGATGTAAGGACTCTCATATGATGAGAGGTTGAAAAAGTTGGGCTTGTTTAGCTTAGAAAAAAGACACCTCAGAGGGGATATAATTTATATGTATAAATATATGTGTGGTCAGTACAGAGGACTGGTGCATGACTTATTCCTTCCAAGGACCATGCTAATAACCAAGGGGCACTCATTACGGGTGGAAGAAAGGCGATTCCGACAGCTGAATAGGAAAGGGTTCTTTACAGTTAGAGCAGTCAGAATGTGGAATGCCGATCACAAGAGGTAGTAATGGCCGACACTGTAACCGCTTTTAAAAAGGCCTGGATGATTTCCTCAATACAAACATTGCGGGTTACAGTTAGTTTAGTGACACAAGAAAAACAATTGGTGGAGAAAGGTTGAACTTGATGGACCTAGGTCTTTTTTCAATCTATGTAGCTACAGTGGGTACAGAACGTATTCAGACCTCTTTAAACTTTTCACTCTTTGTTTTATTGCAATTTAAATTGGCAAGTAGGACTGAGTCAGATGAGAGGCAATCAAAACCTCCAATAGAAAACTGTAGTAAAAAACTTGACCAGCACTTCCTTAGTGTGAACAGGTACAAGCTGAAATGACTGCATGATATATAAAAAGAAAACACAGCAGCATGTAAGATGTACTTACAAAAAATGAAGGTTCTTAGTTCATACATTTTTAGCCCGAGAGTGGCATGTTCAATAGGATATGAAAGTGGCATTTCCAGTAGGATAGGACCCATCAGAGAAATGTCACCAAGGAAGTGCTGGTCAAGTTTTTATTATAGTTTTCTATTGGAGGTTTTGATTGCCTCCTGTCTGACTCTGCACTCCTCCCATTAACCTATTAGTGATTTTAATCAGTCCTACTTGCCAATTTAAGTTGTAGGCTTATAGCCCGAGAGAGACATGGAATTGTAGGCATTTTAGCTAGAGAGTGCCATATCCAGTAGGATAGGACCAATCAGAGAAGTGTCACCTTATCATGGTTGGTGGGCACACATGAATTAGCCAATTTATGGGCTGAGAACCTTCATGTTTTGTAAGTACATCTTATTGAGTAACAATACAGCTTAGATTTAATGTTTCCAGTGTTTTCATATATCTTGGCCCATAGAGTGCTGCTGTGTTTTCTTCTTCAGATAGATAGAAAGAAAGGCAGAGAAATCTGCTGAAACATTGCTGCCAATGGATCAGTAAAGCCACGGTTTTTCACCTTAATTTTTGGAGTGCTGCCTGTTTTTTCTTATTTTCTAGATAGATAGATTGGATGATAAGTACTGCTGAATAATCCAGGGACACGTTAGGGATGTAGTATAAACGGTTTATAAAGTTTCCCTGGAACATTTAGTACAACTTGGTATTTTAACCTTTTTTATTTGTCACCTACGCTACATTGAAAATGGCAGTGAGGCTTTCCATCAACTCAATATGGGTGTTCATGGACATACTTTATCCAAACCACTCTGTTTAGCAGGTTGCAAAAGCTCCCTGGATTTCACCCTCTTCCCCACACAGCGATCTGACCTTCACTGCAGGGGCTCCTGGGTTGTGTCCACAGAGTAGCTGCTGGCTGGTGGAGCAAATTGAGAAAGGAAAATGTGAATAGTCTGGGTCAGAAGAAGAGTGCTAGGAAAATTCACAAAACTGTAGGCAAAAACATAGTCATGGGATAGCCAGATTCAAGCTCAGATGTTCAAGCATGAACGAGAGGAAAAAGAGTGGTCAGGTTGCCCAAGGGTCAGCACATAGGGGTCAAAAAGGCAGAATAAACAGGAATGATCCAAGTTACATAATAAAGGTCATTCAACAATAGCGCATAAGAGCAGTAATATGAATATGGTTGAATGGAAGTAGGTGAGCCCGGCACCAGGACCAGTACGCTAGTATTGGTGCACCTTGCTGATTAGCCCCATGGAAATTTGGTGAAAAAAGGATCATGGGTGCTACCAAAGAATGCAGTGCAACAGAATGTCCAAGAAAAAAGAATCGGTTCAATTCTTGTCCCCGCACATTCTTCCCGCCATGTTTTAACCGCTGTGAATAAAGGATTGCGTCAGGAGCGGTGAGTGCTGCCTATTCTTTTTTCTTGGCCATTCAGTAAAATAAATACAATAACTGACAATCACGGGTAGGGAAATGAAATTGTAAACAGCGTACATTGGTTCTCGAACCGGTCATTAAATTTAGCAGCTGACTGGACCAAGTGATTGGGCAGCAAGCAAGAACACAATTAGTGTCTGTGCACTTAATATTACAGTCTGGGTGTGTACACCTCACTGCCCAAAGATGAACTGAATGGTGTGAGCGCTGACTTGAAGAAGAGTAGTCACTTCCCCTCCAATGTCTCCAGGAATGCACTGGCACCGATGCAGGTGCAGTCAGGGCCGGCGTTAGGGGCAGGCAGAACAGGCAGCTGCCTAGGGCCCCCCGCTCCTCCAGGAGACCCCAGCAAGTGGCCGCTATGGGGCCCGGCACTGCCCCCCTGCATCGCAAATTCAACCTATCGGCACCATAGATGCCAATACAGTTGAAAGCAGTGATGGAGGAGAGAGCGTCAGATGACGCTTTTTTTCCCATCACTCCCCCTCAGCAGCGTGTGCCAGCAGTGGAGCTGATGAAATGCTCTGCAGAAGCCAGAGCAGCGGGGGAAGGAGGAGAGGTAAGTATTGTTTGTGTGTGCATGTATTATAGTGTTTGTATGTATTATAATGTGTAGGGGCTGCACTATACTGTATTTGTGGGGGCTGCATGATACTGTCTGTGTGTGTGGGGGCTGCACTATACTGTGTGTGGGGGGCTGCATTATACTGTGTGTGCGTGGGGGGGATGCATTATACTGTGTGCGTGGGGGGGATACATTATATGGTGTGTGAATGGGGGGCTGCATTATACTGTGTGTATGTGTGCGGGGGATGCATTATACTGTATTGAGGACTATCTGTCCCTATCATTCTTCCTCAGCCGGTAAAAAGAGGCCAGGAAACAAGAATCGAACAACTTCAATATTGTTGATCACGCTCGTTTTACGGCTTGAACTCTGCACATGTACCGTATTTTTCGGACCATAAGACACACTTTTTCCCCAAAAATTTTTTGGGAAAATGGGGGTGAGTCTTATGGTCACAACATACTCACAAATCCGGAGGCGGCGGTCCCGTGGCGGCGGTCCCGATGAGCCTCCCTGTTCTCTGTGGTGCCGGGGCTCTGTAGTGTGGCTGCAGCAGGGCTCTATGCTGCGTGGGGGGGCTCCACCGGCATTTCGTCATAGTCAGAAATCCCCCCGCAGCTCCGTTGCACTTGCTGGCAGGCGAAGGCCTCCGGAAAGATGGCCGCGCATACTCAAATTCAAATCTCGGCAACAAGATCTCACCCCCTCGTCTCCCGAGATCTCGGGACAAGATCTCGTTGCGGAGATCTGACTCTGAGCATGCGCGGCCATCTTTCCGGAGGCCTCCGCCTGCCAGCAAGTGCAACGGAGCTGCGGGGGCTTTCTGGCTATGACAAAATGCCGGCGGAGCCCCCCACGCAGCACAGAGCCCCGCTGCAGCCACAATATAGAGCCCTGACACCACCGCATCACAGAGCACAGGAGGCTGCATTGGGACCACCGCCACGGGACTTGTAAGTATATTGCCACCCCACAGGGCACAGACACCCCACAGAACACAGCCACCCCACAGAGCACAGACACCCCACAGAATACAGCCACCCCACAGAGCACAGCCACCCCACAGAGCACAGCCACCCCACAGAGCACAGCCACCCCACAGAGCACCACCACCGCACCAGCCTGGAACACCGAACGACCCCTGTGACCACTCCTCTACCTGTGTTGATCCCTTCGCTGGTAAGCTGAATTCGGACTGTAAGACGGACCCCCATTTGACACATTATTTTTTTTTTCCCTTTTTTCCTTCTGAAAATTTGGGGTGCATCTTATGGTCCGGTGCGTCTTATAGTCCGAAAAATACGGTAAATACTACAGAAATGTTTCTGTGTGATGGTGCAATATGTGAGCATTTGGGCCCTATGTTAAACTTTTGCCCAGGGCCCCACTTTGTCTAAAATCGGCCCTTGGTGCAGTGATAGGTCAGTTTATTATAGTGCTCTATAACAGGTATCAGGCAATACAATTAGCCCTGTGCAATTGAAATGTGGAGTTTCCTTCTATTTGATAGAAAAATATTCCGAATTGAGAGTCCTATTTGATAGATTTTTTAGGTACGGTAATACTTGATGGTGCTCAGAAGCTTCATTTATTGGAAAATTAGTGGCAGAACAGGTTTGGGGCCTCTACAATTAGAGAAGGATGAACAGTGGAAAAGTTAGTATGTAATTCATTTTTATTTATAACATTTTGATGGAGGTTAACATTCTATTTGCCTGGTATTATGTGTTATGTTTCGGTAACTGAGGAGTGCAGGTAAAAAAGGCAATACACCAGAGCAGTTGGAATCTATGAGATTGCAGTACCCTGACTAACCACCACAACTAGAGGCAGCCGTGGAGCGTTCCTACGTTGGTCCTAGACGCCTCGTCACAGCCTGAGAAACTAACTACACCTAAAGATAGAAATAGGAAAGCTATCTGCCCCGGAGCAGATCCCCAAAGAACATAGAAAGCCCCCAAACATGTAATGGCTGTTAGACAAGAAGAAATACTGACACAGACAGAAAATAGTATGAGCAAACGTTGGGGCCCAAACTAACTAAATAGAAAAGGATAGGAAGGGTACTTACTGCAATCCCAAAAAACCCTGCAAAGCACCAACTCTACTAATTTCAAAAACACCTGAGATCACACGACCTCTACCACCTAAATTAGTTCTCTGGTGTAACAAAATCAAAACAGCAGCCACTGAAGAAACTGGAAAAAGCAAAAGTACAAAAATCAGTGGCTGAACTAAACTGAGAGGGCAAAAGCCCCCGGAGGGGACCCTGAAGGCCCCCACAGAAGTGCAGGACAAAATGCAAAAATAAAGCACAAAAACAAAAAGAAGAAAATGTCTTATCTGTTAGCAGGAGATGCAGACACGACACAGCAGGCTACATGGGAAACAGGAATCATGGAGTGAGACCAGAACAATTGATCACCGGCAACCCTGATGGGAAGGCGACTCCCTTATATAAGACCAGTCGTAACACCTGATTCCCACTCCTCACAATCTTCACTGGACAGTCCAGTACCGCTTGTAACCACCAGAGGGAGCCTCTGCTCAGAACTCATTTCAAGTCCATTCACAACAGTACCCCCCCCTTGAGGAGGGGTCACCGAACCCTCACTTGAGCAACCAGGTCGGTCAGGATGAGTTCTATGATACGCACGGATGAGTCTCCTAGCATGGATGTCCGAAGCAAACACCCAAGAATTATCTTCCTGACCATAACCTCTCCACTTAACCAAATACTGGAGTTTCCGTCTAGAGAAACGAGAATTCAATATTTTCTCAACCACATACTCCAGATTGCCCTCAACCAAAACAGGGTCAGGAGGCACAGTAGTAGGAACCACTGGCTCAACAAACCTCTTCAACAAGGACTTGTGGAACACGTTATGGATCTTAAATGTCCCTGGAAGAAGCAAACGAAAAGAAACAGGATTAAGAATCTCCATGATCTTATAAGGTCCAATGAACCTAGGCTTAAATTTAGGAGATGCCACTCTCATAGGAATATTTTTTGAGGACAACCAGACCAAGTCCCCCACTTTAAACCGAGGACCATCAGTCCTATGCCGGTTAGCAAACCGCTGGGCCCTCTCCTGAGAGAGGGACAACCTCTCCACTACCTGGTCCCAAATCTGTTGCATACGCTCCACAACAGAGTCAACACCTGGACAGACAGAAGCCTCCGTCTGTCCTGAAGAAAATCGAGGGTGAAACCCAGAATTACAGAAAAATGGAGACATCAAAGTGGCAGAGCTAGCCCTATTATTAAGAGCAAACTCAGCCAAAGGCAAAAAAGAGACCCAGTCATCCTGATCAGCAGACACAAAGCATCTTAGATAAGTCTCCAATGTCTGGTTTGTTCTCTCAGTTTGACCATTGGTCTGAGGATGAAACGCCGAGGAAAAAGACAATTGAACACCAAGTTTAGAACAAAAGGTCCTCCAAAATCTTGAAACAAACTGGACTCCTCTGTCAGACACAATGTTCTCAGGAATGACGTGTAAACGAACCACGTGCTGAAGGAACAAAGGCACCAATTCAGAGGAGGAAGGCAACTTAGGTAATGGCACAAGATGTATCATCTTGGAAAACCTATCACAAATCACCCAGATGACGGTAATTCTCTGAGAAACAGGGAGGTCGGAAATGAAATCCATAGAGATATGGGTCCATGGTCTCTTGGGCACAGGCAATGGCATCAACAAACCACTAGAGCGAGAGCAAGGCTTGGAGCGAGAGCAAGTCCCGCAGGACTGCACAAATTCCCTGACATCACGAGACAAGGTAGGCCACCAAAAGGACCGACTAACCAAGTCTCTGGTACCAAAAATTCCGGGATGACCGGCCAGCGCGGAACAATGAATCTCAGACATCACACTCTTTTTCCACTGGTCCGGGACAAACAATTTCCCAACAGGGCAGCGCTCGGGCTTATCCTCCTGACACCCCTCCAGAGCCAGTCTCAAATTGGGCGAGATGGCGGAAAGAACTATACCCTCTTTCAAAATAACAGAAGGATCAGATAACTCAGGAGAGTCCGCCAGGAAACTCCTCGAGAGGGCATCCGCCTTAACATTCTTAGTGCCAGGAAGAAATGAAACCACAAAATTAAAACGTGTGAAAAACAAGGCCCACCTGGCCTGTCTAGGATTAAGTCGCTTGGCAGATTCCAGATAAACCAGATTCTTATGGTCCATAAGGACCACCACCTGATGTTTGGCTCCCTCCAGCCAATGTCTCCACTCTTCAAAAGCCCACTTCATGGCCAATAACTCCCGATTACCCACGTCATAATTACGTTCAGTAGGAGAAAATTTTCGAGAGAAAAAGGCACAAGGGTTACTTTTAGAGGTCTCTGGATCTCTTTGGGACAAAACGGCACCTGCCCCAATTTCAGAGGCATCAACCTCCACCTGAAATGGTAGAGAAACATCAGGCTGCCGTAAAACAGGAGCAGAAGTGAATCTCTGCTTAAGTTCCTGAAATGCAGAGACTGCCTCAGGAGGCCAATTCACCACATCAGAACCCTTTTTGGTCAAATCAGTTAAAGGTTTAACAATAACCGAGAAATTACCAATAAATTTACGATAAAAATTGGCAAAACCCAAAAATCTTTGAAGAGCCTTTAATGAAGTAGGTTGGACCCAATCACAGATGGCCTGAACCTTGACCGGGTCCATTTCAATAACAGATGGGGACAAAATGAATCCCAAAAATGAGATCCTCTGTACGCTAAAAAGACACTTTGATCCCTTCACATACAGAGCATTCTCTCTCAAAATCTGGAATACAGTTCGAACATGTTTCACATGAGAGTCCCAGTCATTGGAAAAAATCAAGATATCATCCAAATAAACAATCAGAAATTTATCCACAAAATCCCTGAAAATGTCATTCATGAAGGACTGGAAGACAGAAGGAGCATTAATGAGCCCAAAGGGCATCACAAGGTGCTCAAAATGCCCCTCAGGGGTATTAAATGCCGTCTTCCATTCATCCCCGTGCTTAATGCGAATAAGGTTATATGCCCCCCTGAGGTCAAGCTTGGTAAACCAAGTAGCATTTTTCACCCTGGAAAACAGGTCAGAAATCAAGGGTAACGGATATTGATATTTCACAGTAATATTGTTCAAAAGACGATAATCAATACACGGCCTTAATGAACCATCCTTTTTGGCCACAAAGAAAAAACCGGCACCTAAGGGTGAAGAGGATGGTCTGATATGACCCTTCTCCAATGACTCCTTGATATAAGACCGCATAGCGTCATGTTCAGGTACAGACAAGTTAAAAAGGCGACCTTTAGGGAATTTACTACCAGGCACTAATTCAATAGCGCAGTAATAGCTCCTATGGGGAGGCAAGGATGCAGATTTACTTTCGCTAAACACATCAGAAAAATCAATCAAAAAGTCAGGAACATCCTGAGCCTGGGGGAGGCAGAAAAAACAGGAGTGTTGGTATTAACACATTGGCAGCCCCAACTAGTTACAGACACAGTTTTCCAATCCAAAACAGGATTATGAGACTGCAACCAAGGGAAACCCAGTACGATAATATCATGCAGATTATACAGAACCAAAAATTTGCAGCACTCCTGATGATCAGGTTCAACCCTCATTATCACCTGAGTAGAGAACTGAGGTTTATTCTCAGCCAAAGGGGTAGAATCGATCCCCAGTAGGGGAATAGACTTCTGTAGGGGTATCAAGGGAAACCCACAACGTTTAGCAAAATCATAATCCATCAGGTTAATAGCTGCTCCAGAATCAACGAAAGCCTGAGCAGAAAATGAGGACAGAGAGCATATCAGAGTGACAGTTAATAAAAACTTAGTCTGAACACTACCCAAGACAACTGAGCGTGCAAAACGTCTTCCCCGCTTAGGGCAGACTGAAATAGCATGAGAGGCATTACCACAGTAGAAACATAACCCATTGCGCTTTCGAAACTCATGACGCTGTGCCCCAGACACCACTCTATCACACTGCATGGATTCAGAAGCAGGTTCACAAGGCAACACTATTCCACGCATACTTCTCCGCTCACGCAAACGTCTGTCAATTTGAATCGCTAATGACATAGAATCATTGAGACCAGAGGGGACAGAGAATCCCACCATAACATCCTTTACATTATCTGACAGACCCTTCCGAAAAATGGCTGCCAAAGCGTCGTCATTCCACTTGGTCAGGACTGCCCACCTACGGAATCTCTGACAGTATAACTCAGCGTCATCAAGCCCCTGATTTAATGCCAACAAGGCTTTTTCAGCTTGATCAGTGACATTAGGCTCATCGTACAATAACCCCAAAGCCTGAAAAAATGCATCAACATCACTCAAAACAGGATCCCCAGGTGTCAGGGAAAAAGCCCAATCCTGAGGATCGCCGCGCAGGAGAGAGATGACAATTTGAACCTGCTGCGCTGCGTTCCCTGAGGACTTAGATTTTAAGGCAAAAAACAATTTACAATTATTTTTGAAATTCTGAAACTTAGCTCGATCCCCCAAAAACAAATCTGGCATGGGAATCCTAGGTTCCACAACAGGCAACCTAGCAAGATATGCAGCAATACTCTGAACCTCAGTGGCAAGCTGATCCACACGGCCAGACAACTGTGCAAACTCCATTGAGAGAAAAAATCCTCCCCAGCACCCAGAGATACAGAGGGAAAAAAAAATAAAAAAAAAAATGCAACAAACAGAAAAATATCTCTGACAACTCTGACAACCGTTTTTTTCTTTCACAATATTTTTCCCTTCTGTGAGTACCATACAACTGTAAATTTTTGGCCGGTGATACTGTTATGTTTCGTAACTGAGGAGTGCAGGTAAAAAAGGCAATACACCAGAGCAGTTGGAATCTATGAGATTGCAGTACCCTGACTAACCACCACAACTAGAGGCAGCCGTGGAGCGTTCCTACGTTGGTCCTAGACGCCTCGTCACAGCCTGAGAAACTAACTACACCTAAAGATAGAAATAGGAAAGCTATCTGCCCCGGAGCAAATCCCCAAAGAACATAGAAAGCCCCCAAACATGTAATGGCTGTTAGACAAGAAGAAATACTGACACACAGAAAATAGTATGAGCAAACGTTGGGGCCCAAACTAACTAAATAGAAAAGGATAGGAAGGGTACTTACTGCAATCCCAAAAAACCCTGCAAAGCACCAACTCTACTAATTTCAAAAACACCTGAGATCACACGACCTCTACCACCTAAATTAGTTCTCTGGTGTAACAAAATCAAAACAGCAGCCACTGAAGAAACTGGAAAAAGCAAAAGTACAAAAATCAGTGGCTGAACTAAACTGAGAGGGCAAAAGCCCCCGGAGGGGACCCTGAAGGCCCCCACAGAAGTGCAGGACAAAATGCAAAAATAAAGCACAAAAACAAAAAGAAGAAAATGTCTTATCTGTTAGCAGGAGATGCAGACACGACACAGCAGGCTACAAGGGAAACAGGAATCATGGAGTGAGACCAGAACAATTGATCACCGGCAACCCTGATGGGAAGGCAACTCCCTTATATAAGACCAGTCAGTAACACCTGATTCCCACTCCTCACAATCTTCACTGGACAGTCCAGTACCGCTTGTAACCACCAGAGGGAGCCTCTGCTCAGAACTCATTTCAAGTCCATTCACAACAATTATGCTACCATTTTTATCTTCCCTTTTCCACTCTATCATCTACCTTTCCTCTCTACCGCCTTCGCATTTGCTGCATAATTTTGACAATAAGCCATTTCCGTTTCATGTAGGATATATTTTCTTCCGCTTCCCATGCACACATTGTTCTTCTGACAGCATAAACACCAGCATTTACCCATAAACTACGCCAGCGATACCAACCCTTTCACAACCTGCGCAGACTACATTGTACAATGGTGGTGCTATCAGCCTTTTCAAGGATTAGCTTGGAAAGTAGCGACCAGTTTTCCATGTAAACCATCGAGTATGCATAGATAAGTTCCACTATATTATGTGTCCTGTTTAGCCTACAACCTCAATTTTTTTTACAAGTGTCCCAGGTCTCATTTTCCTTGGGTTTATTAAACCTTTTGACAGATTCACTTCTGAGCACATTGAGTTCTTGGGCTCCTCAAAGGTAATTATTTGGATGGCAATGATTGCATGTCCACTTCTAATTTCATCATCATTTTTGTTATCATTGCATTTTTAGAACATGTTAGCAAGAAGGTTATTCAGGCTATTTGTGAGTCAACTTAGAAAAGAAATAGGCTATAATGGGAATGTATTCCAACATCAGCTCCAAATGGGCTTGTCTTCTGCTGGATGAAGGCTAAGTATTGTGATCCTTTAGGACTTTGATGGGCTAGTCCGACTCCATATACTGATGGAAATTTTTTTTTTATAAAGAAGTGGTTGATCTCCTAAATAAGGTGCCCGTTAACAAGTACCCGTCACCATAAATATGTAATTTTTATTACCTGGTGTAAATCCTGCTGTTCTCCTGAAGTCGGCGTTGTTTTTCTTTAGCTTCTGCGCCGCTCCATTCCTGAGATATGGCCTTTTTTCCCTGTATATAAACCTAGTCTTGATAGCCAACTAGGTGTGATCTTCAAGAAGACTTCTACAGTCGAGAGTTGATGACCATGCCCACTTGGATAAAAAGGCCAAATTTCAATACAAGGAAGAAGGGGCTATATCTAAGGAACGGAGAGGCACAGTAAGAAAAGAAAAACAACGCCAGATTCGGGAGAACAGCGGCATTTACACCAGGTAAAAAAAATAGCCATATTTTGGGCAAGTGACAAGTCATCTTTAAGTAGGTAACAAGCACCAAATAACATTTTAGGTTCATTTTTTTAGGATTTATTCGTAGCTTTTTTTTATAGTATCCTTTAAATTCTTATATTACATTGTTACATTCATTCAAATTTTACTGCATGCATTTTCCTACACTCTTCTTTCTTTCTTTTTTTTCTTTCTGTCCTAAACTCTTTTAACACGGTTTTTCCTCCCACGCAGCCCTAGCAACAGGAACCTGTCTCCCAGCAACAGCATCTTACGTGAAAGGAGCGTAGGGAGGGTGTGAGGGATGGAGGGAGAAGGGAGGGAGGAGAGAGATGCGCCAGACGACAGCCATATAAGGACTTTTTCTCGCTCCGAAAATAATACAATCAGGTTTTTTTTTTTCTCTCTTTTTCACCTCGCTAGGGAAGGAAAGTTTCAGAATAGGGAAATCCCTTTAAACTTTTTAGTGCTGGCCAGGAACAGGGACAAAGAGGGGGATTTCTGTTCTGTGCCAGAATTTGGGATTCCTAATGGATCTATCTAGACATGCAGGAAAATTATTATACATGCACCAATTGTGTTTTTTTTCCCCACGAGGAATAAAGGTAATATTGTATTCTAGATGGAGAACTGTTCATAAATTCATCTTCATCCTGTGACTAAGGAGAGCTTACACTGCTGTGTGCCTGCTGGCTACGTGCGTTTGCATGTCTTTTACGCTGCATTAATATAACATTGGTTAATGACTGAACCAGTTTTCATTATTATTCGCTGCACGGCTCTATATAGTTATTAGGGGGAAAACATCAAGCGGCTTGCATGTTATGGGAACGAAGGGGTTAATAAAGCGAAGGAATTCTGTTTTAGATGTAAGCCTGTAGCGCCGTACACAGCAGGTGAATGGTTAAAAGAAAAGGTAAAAACAATATATAAATAGAGAAGGTCAAGGAGAGAAGTTGAAGTGATTGCAGCTATTTTTATAGGAGACAGGAGAAGGCGTATGTATAAAGAGAAGGGAATAATAGATGGAAAAAAGGTTAAAAGGAATAGTAATAAGAAAAATAGCCGTGATGTTCTCTGGTATTTTCAGACAGATTTTAAAATAATATCTGCAGCAACCAGGTGTTAAATGTAATTTACTGACATGTTACAGTATATCCCCTATATATTGTCTATGAATTTCATTTTTTTGCCAACTGTTACCAATAAATAAACAAAAAAAAGGACAATAAAATTGCATGCAAAAATTATGTTCCTGGTTTTAGGTCCTGTGATGTGCTCTCTATGGTGGTGGTTCTTAAGGGTATGTTCTCACGGTCAGTAAACATTGTGGTTTGGACGCTGCGTACATCCGCAACGTCAAACCCGCAGCGGCCAGATGTTACAGCATAGTGAATGGGATTTCAAGATATCCCATGCCCATTTCAAGAAATCCCACGCTCCGTCTCCGCTGCATAAATCACCCATTCACTATCATTAGATGTGGTAAAACCGCATTATCTTCCTAGTCACATGCGTATTAAGTGCTTACTATGCATGTGTACTAATTTAAATAATGTATTATCTTGTTTCAGATGGAAGTACACCTACAATGCAGTTCTCGCAATGAGAAATTGTGAGGCGGCTGTGGTCTGCTATTTTTAGGCTTGTGAGGGCCAAAATCTATGGGCCTCGCCAGCGGTCTGCTTTTTCCTTGGCTGGTTAACAAAAATAGGGGACCCCACGCTATTTTTTTTTGGAGGGGATCCCACTATTTTTGCTAACCATCCAAGGTAAGCAGACTGCTGCGGCCTGGTGTTATCAGGCTGGTAAGGTTCTTGAATATTGGATCCTTACCAGCCTGAAATACCAGTCCCAGTAGTCTGCTTTACTTTGGCTGGTTAACAAATATAGGGGGACCACACACTATTTTTTTTAAATTATGATTTATTTATTAAAAGGAAGGGACCTCTCTCTGTGCTTTCATCCACTTCTTGTGTCATGTACTTCCAGCTGTGTCACAAGATTCACCATTATTTAAATTAGTATACATGCTTAGTAAGCGGTGTTCCTGCACTTAATACACATGTGATTAGGAAGATAATGCGGTTTTACCGCATCTAATGATAGTGAAGGGGCGTCCGCTACATAAATTGACATGCGGTCTGGAAAGACGCGATGCATGTCTGCCTCCGCTTGTGAGCCGCGGACATGGGTGCACGCATACCCCAATATATCTGCAAACAGGAAATCACTTTTTTTTCCTTCCCAGAAGCCAACTTTCAATTACCTTTATTTCAAGTGACAAAAAAACGCATGCAATGAAAAAAACGCATCAAAAGTGCATCAAAAAAGCATGTGACCTGCCAGTGACCTCAGATGCAGAGTTGATACAGATTTCATCTGCGTCAAATCCTGAGCCATTCCTAATCGTGTGCACATACCTTAAAGCCATTGTAAAAAAAAGCATGTTTTTGATTTACAGTAGTGATATTGCCTTCTGCCAAATTGCACTTCAAAATATGAACTAAGTGGTAACCAGATTTCACAATACAAACTCCATTCATAGGCCTGATAACAATGCTGGGTTAACTTTGAAAATCCATGTCAGCGTGATTATATAATCCTATATGAAATTAAACTCAATTTCAGTCCACCTAGCCTGATTCACAGCTCCTTAGTGTCCTTCCTCCCTGCGTCAGTGGGTGCTCTAGTCTGCTAACCCGAGACCACATGGACAATGGCTCATCCCACTGAACACCCGCTCTCCATTTGCCGTGGGCATAACACTACTCAGACAACACAGGGTGAGGGTAAAACAGCGTGGCAATACTTTATTGAACCACTAAGCAGTACCATATAGAACAGTCCCAGCAAAATACCCAACATGGTGAAAAATTACAGTCTCACCCTTCTGCTGACTCTATGGGATTAGAGCAGCTGCGACTTTGGAGCTTCCAGGGCCGACTACCCCCACTTGTGGAATACACTGAGAGGAGGCAACGACAAACTTAGGAAGCTGATAGTCCATTGAGGTACATGACCAGGTGACAGGAGGGTCACAACCTGGCTTCTCCAAACGTCTCCATGGAGCCAGGTGACCGGTGAGTCCCAATCCTGGCTTTCCCAAATACATCCATGGGTTCAGTGATTGTCAATGGAGCAGATAGGTATTCTTTCAACTGGGGCCGCAGTCCACTAATTTAGCATCCTGTAAAATGTCAAATCTGCGTCCCTTGTGATGGAGCCATGATTTTCTGGCTGCTGTCCTGTAGAGTGTACCTGGCTGTGGTTTTGTAAAGAGTCTCTGGTCCTTCTTACAGAACAATATAAATCTTTTTTGTATACAGACATCTGTATTTTAAGTAATCATCAACAGATCAGGGAGGAGGTAGGATTAGTTGAACTCTCATTGATTGAATATTCAGTCAATTTGCATAGTTTTTCCTCCTCTGTTTTCCAAGTTAACAAGCCACAGGGTCCCACACAACAGTCAATCAACATATTATCAAACATCGATTGTTCAATGACCCTGCATCCCTGTGTTGCAAATATAGCAGACAATTAGCTATAAGAGCTGATATAAGAGGCCAACAGCAGCCATTCAAAATATCTATAATCAACTTCTAAGACTCATACGACAACAGTCTGTAGTTCTTGATCAACTCAAAATAGACATTTGGATAATTAAGATTAAATGCTATGTCATGACATTGCTCCCCCATCTTAATTAGCCAGACATGATAAGCTTTCAATCATCCTTCTCTACTTATTGGGGACAGTCCATCAGCATGTCTTTAAGCACAGACACAAATGTAAGAGGACTCACCTTCATGAGAACAATATTTTGTATCATCCAGTTTCCTCAGGGCATATTCCATGCCTTCCTTCTGAATAAACTCCATACATAATTGACGAGAATTAACTCGTATCCATTGCATCCACATATGCCTCACCTATGGTCTGCTGGGTCTGTATATATGCTTTCCTGGTTGTGGAGCTCTGAACGGTGTCTACGAACACTAGTCCCCTACAGCTCCCCCGAATCCGATGGGTTGAGTAGTGTCCCATTACTGTTACCAAGTGTGGAGACACAGAGGGAAAGGGGGTGCAGCGGGTGCTCTAGTCTGGTGGCCCGAGACCACATGGACCAGGGCTCATCCCACTGAATGCACGCTCTCCTTTTACCGTGGGCATAACGTATCCATGGGTTCAGTGATGGTCAATGGAGCAGATCTGTATTCTGTCTGCCAGCATCGTGGTCCACTAAGCTGGTATCCTGTAGAATGTCAAATCTGTGTCCCTCGTGATGGAGCCATGATGTACTGGCTGCTTCCTGTAGAGTGTTCCTGGCTGTGGTTTTGTAAACAGTCTCTGGTCTTTCTTGCAGAACAATCAAAATCCTTTTTTTATACCCACATCTGTGTTTCAGGTCATCATCCACATGTCAGGGGGAGGTGAGATTAGTTTAACTCTCATTGTTTGAGTATTTAATCAATTTGCATAGTTTTTTCTCTCTTTTTTTGCAAATCAACAAATCACAGGGTCCCACACAATCGTCAATCAACATATTATCAAACATCATTTGTTCAATGACCCTGCATCCCTGTCTTGCAAAGATAGCAGACAATAAGGTGTAGGAGCTGATATAAGAAGCAAACAGCAGCCATTCAAAAATATCAATAATCATATTTTAAGACTCATATGACAACAGTCTATGTCACTTGACCAACTGAAACTAGACGTGCAAATAATTAAGATGAAATGTTGTGTCATCACGCTCCCTAATGCTGAATCGCCACCCACAGCTCCTTAGGGTTCTTCCTCCCCGCTGCTGAATCTCTACCCACCCGGCTTGATTCACAGCTCCTCAGTCTCTCCTTCCTGCTGCTGAGATCTCACACTGGTGAAAGCTGTAGGAGTCAGTCACTCTAAGTGGGTGGAGACTAAATACACTTTAGTTATTTTATTCTATAGCTTGACTAGGTAATACTAGGAGATGCACTGGAGGGATTTACTAAGTAATACTAGGAGCACTGGACGCATATACTATGTAATACTAGGAGGAGCACTGGAGGGATATACTAGGTAATACTAGGAGGAGCACTGGAGGGATATACTAGGTAATACTAGGAGGAGCACTGGAGGGATATACTAGATAATACTAGGTGATACCCACTTCCTGTGGACTGAGACCAATGAAACTTGGCACAGTTATTAGTCCTTCTCTACATAAGTGCCACCTAGGGACACACACTTCTCCCATCTCTTTAAGCAACTGTAAACTCCTCGCTTGTAGAAGTCGACAGGTTGCTCCAAAAGCGACGTTGTGACTTCGGAAATCAGTCTCATTTGGAAAATGCTTGCCCTTCACAAATAACTTCATTGTTGGAAAGAGGTGGAAGTCCGATGGTGCGAGGTCGGGTGAATAAGGGGGATGCGGTAGAATTTCAATGCCACAGGAGCCTGCTTCCATTTGGGCAACATGTGAGTTGTGAACTGGTGTATTGTCATGCAGAAGGCAGACATCTTTGGTGTCCATGCCACGTCTCTTGGTTTTGATGGCTTCCCGCAATTTCCGCAGCAGTGAAGCATAGTATGCCCTTGTGATCATGGTACCCTTTGCTAGGAAATCCATCAATACTACTCCGTGCTGGTCCCAAAATACTGTGAGCATGACCTTACCTGCCTAGGGTTGGGCACATGCCTTCTTTGGAGGCGGTGAGTCATGATGCTTCCATTGCATCGAGTGGACTTTAGTCTCAGGATTATAGTGATGGACCCAGCTTTAATCTTTAAACAAGTCAGGGACAAAGTTGTTGAAAAGTACAAGTCAGGGTTGGGTTATAAAAAAAAATATCCCAATATTTGATGACCCCCTGGAGCACCTTCAAATCCATTATCATCAAATGGAAAAAACATGGTACCACAACAAACCTGTCAAGAGAGGGCCGTCAACCAAAACTCTCAGCCCGGGCAAAGAGAGCATTAACCAGAGATGCAGCACAGAAACCAAAGAGAACCCTGAAGGAGCTGCAGATTTCCCAAGCAGGGACTGGATTATCTGTCCATATGACCACAATAAGCCGTACACTTCATAGAGATGGTCTTTAGGAAGAGTGGGCAGAAAAAAGCCTTTCCGTACACACAAAAATTGTAAGGCTCGTTTTGAGTTTGCTAAAAGACATGTGGGAGACTCCCCAATAGCATGGAAGAAGGTGCTGTGGTCAGATGAGACCAAAATTAAACTTTTTAGGCCACCAAAGTAAACACTGTCTGGCGCCAAAGCAACACAGCTCATCACCCCAAGAACACCATCCCACAGTGAAAGCTGGTGGGGATGTTTTTTGGCAGCAGGGCCATGGAAAATGGTCCGAGTCGAGGGGAAGATGGATGGTGCGAAATGTAGGGATATTCTTGAGCAAAACCTGTTTCAGTCTGTCAGTGATTTAAGACTGGGACGGAGGTTCACCTTCCAACAAATCAATGAACCATACTGCTAAAGCAACACTAGAGTGGTTTAACCTCTTAATGACCGAGCCAATTTTGACCTTAATGACCAAGCCAATTTTTACAATTCTGACCACTCGTCACTTTATGTAGGAGTAACTCTGGAACGCTTTCGTGGATCCCACTGATTCTGAGAAATTTTTTGTGACATACTGTACTTCATGACAGTGGTAAATTTTCTTTGATACGACTTGCGTTTATTTATGAAAAAAAACAGAAATTTGTCAAAAATGTAGCAATTTTCAAACTTCTAATTTTTGTGCCCTTAAATCAGAGAGTTATGTCACACAAAATAGTTCATAAATAACCTCCTTCCTGATGTCTACTTCACATCAGCACAATTTTGGAAACATAATTTTTTTTGTTAGGAAGTTAGAAGGGTTAAAAAAAAAGGGTCTAAAAACTACACCCCTCAAGGTGTTGAAAATCACGTTCAAGAAGTTTATTAACCCTTCAGGCGCTTCATGAGAACCAAAGCAATGTGGAAGGAAAAATGAACATTTAACTTTTTCGCAAAATATTTACTTTAGACCACAACATTTTTATTTTCACAAGGGTAACAAGAGAAAATGGACCCCAAAATTTGTTGTGCAATTTCTCCTGAGTATGCGGATACTCCATATGTGGGATTAATCCACTGTTTGGGCGCATGGCAGGACTCAGAAGGGAAGGAGCACGGTTTGACTTTTTGAACGCAAAATTGGCTGGAATCGAGAGCAAGCGCCATGTCGCGTTTGGAGGCCCCTTGATGTACCTAAACAGCGGAAACCCCCACAAGTGACCCAATTATGAAAACTACAACCCTCAAGGATTTTATCCAGGAATATAGTGAGCATTTTGTACTCACAAGTATGACACAGAATTCGATAACATTAGGTTGTCATATTGAATATGTCGTCATTAGTTTTGAGCGCAAGTGTTCGCTACTTCACTCTGCATCGGGTGCTCGGGTATGCACCGGGTATCATGGGTGCTCAAGTGCCATGCTAGAGTCCCCGCCCCACATGTTTCGTGGCTGTTAGACACCCAAAAAAAACATATGGGGATCTGCGATACTCCGTGCATACCCGAGCAACCGATGCAAACTCAAGTAGCAAGCACTTGCGCTCAACACTAACCGTCATATAAAAAAAACCTGACATTCCAAGTTGTGAGGTAACAAAACAAGAAAAATTCGCCATACTTTTTCAAGTCACTGTATGTCCGGCCCATAGATCTTAACAGCTCATTTACATTTTAACAAAAACATAGACTTCTCTGGAATAAGATATCGAATTGCAAATATCAAGGTATCATGTTAATTCAACTTCCTATGACCTACATGCCCATACAGGCAGCTTAGGAGGGTTGATCCTACTGATAGATGCCTTTTAAAAATCGGTGCAACAACAGTTATTTTCCAGTCCTGTGGCACTGGCCATGTTACAAGATAGAGGAAGAAGATAAGATACAGTTGTCTATAAATTACCAAGTTTAATTCCCTTAAAACCTGTGCATGGATGCCATCTGTGCATGCTGGCATTATTAATATAAATTTGCTCAGTCACAGACGTTCTTTTGCCTCGGTAAAATGAGTATTGCCGTGAAAAAAATGTATTGCCTATCCACAAGATAGGTGAGAAAAAACAGATCACTGGCGACCCCACCAGTGGGATATGCCCACAAAAACGAGGTCTTGATTCCCCTACCCTCTTCAGTGAAGTTGGCAGTGGAGGAGCAGAAGGTTGTACATGGCCGCTGCTGCTCCATTTATTACCTAAGGGACTGACAGAGGTAAAAAAGTACAGTCCTCCTCTCTCTTTGTCAGTCCCTTACACATGAATGGAGAAGAAGCAATCATGCTTGACTAGGCAATTCCATTCACTCCTGACCGTTGGAAAAAAAAAACCCAGGGGATTGGGACTACTTTTATGGTTGGTCAGCGTCATGAAACTGGGGTCTCCAGCAGTCATACATTTATAACATATCTTGTGGCTAGGTGATAAGTGTTTTTTGTGAATTCACCCTTTATGTAGATAATTTTCGATAAATAATTGTCTGAAATTGTGGCTAGAAATTACAGCTTTTAGCCCAAGTGGCAGACTCTACAGAGCAATTAATGTTAGGAGTGGTAGAATCTAGAATATAATTGAAAGGTCAGAGAGGCCAATCGCTGGGCCTCTCTGACCTTTCCCGACACCTGCGCACTGCAGTACTTTGCTCTGCCCTCAACAGGGCAGATCAGTACGCCTGCGCAGGAGCGCGACACGAAGCAAGCAGCATGACAACATTGCATGAAAATGGGAGGCGCCGGACCCGGACACCCATCGAACCGGACCGCCCCCCGGGTGAGTACAGTCATGGCCAAAAGTTTTGAGAATGACACAAATATTATATTTTCACATGATCTGCTGCCCTCTGGTTTTTATGTGTGTTTGACAGATGTTTTTATCACAGACAGAAATATAATTGCAAACATATGAGTAACAAAAGCTTATATTGACAGTTAGAATGAGTTAATGCAGCAAGTCAATATTTGCAGTGTTGAACCTTCTTCTTCAGGACCTTTGCAATTCTCCCTGGCATGCTCTCAATCAACTTCTGGACCAAATCCTGACTAATAGCAGTCCATTCTTGCACAATCAATGCTTTCATTTTGTCAGAATTTTTAGGTTTTTGTTTGTCCACCCGTCTCTTGATGATTGACCACAAGTTCTCAATGGGATTAAGATCTGGGGAGTTTCCAGGCCATGGACCCAAAATCTCTATGTTTTGTTCCCTGAGCCATTTAGTTATCACCTTTGCTTTATGGCAAGGTGCTCCATCTTGCTGGAAAAGGCACTGTTGATCGCCAAACTGCTCTTGGAGGGTTGGGAGAAGTTGCTCTTGGAGGACATTCTGGTACCATTCTTTATTCATGGCTGTGTTTCTAGGCAAGACTGTGAGAGAGCCGATTCCCTTGGCTGAGAAGCAACCCCACACATGAATGGTTTCAGGATGCTTAACAGTTGGCATGAGACAAGACTGGTGGTAGCGCTCACCTTGTCTTCTCCCAATGAGGCGTTTTCCTGATGTCCCAAACAATCGAAAAGTTGATTCATCAGAGAAAATAACTTTACCCCAGTCCTCAGCAGTCCACTGCCTGTACCTTTTGCAGAATATCAGTCTGTCCATGATGTTTTTTCTGGAGAGAAGTGGCTTCTTTGCTGCCCTCCTTGAGACCAGGCCTTGCTCAAAGAGTCTCCGCCTCACAGTGCGTGCAGATGCACTCACACCTGCCTGCTGCCATTCCTGAGCAAGCTCTGCACTGCTGGTAGCCCGATCCCGCAGCTGAAACACTTTTAAGAGACGGTCCTGGCACTTGCTGGTCTTTCTTGGGCGCCCTGGAGCCTTTTTGGCAACAATGGAACCTCTCTCCTTGAAGTTCTTGATGATGCGATAGATTGTTGACTGAGGTGCAATCTTTCTAGCTGCGATACTCTTCCCTGTTAGGCCATTTTTGTGCATTGCAATGATGACTGCACGTGTTTCTTTAGAGATAACCATGGTTAACAGAAGAGAAACAATGATGCCAAGCACCAGCCTCCTTTTAAAGTGTCCAGTGGTGTCATTCTTGCTTAATCATGACAGATTGATCTCCAGCCATGTCCTCATCAACATCCACACCTGTGTTAATGGAGCAATCACTGAAAAGAGGTTATCTGGTCCTTTTAAGGCAGGGCTGCAATGATGTTGAAATGTGTTTTGGGGGATAAAGTTCATTTTCTAGCCAAATATTGACTTTGCAAGTAATTGCTGTTAAGCTGATCACTCTTTATAACATTCTGCAGTATATGTAAATTGCCATTAGAAAAAGTGAAGCAGTAGACTTTGTAAAAATTAATATTTGTGTCATTCTCAAAACTTTTGTCTATGACTGTATAATAAAACTTGTTTTTCTTATCTTTCAGGTCGGACCGGGGGCTTATCTACAGCATTATATAATGCTGTATATCAGCCCTGAAAGACGGTGGCCGTATCTTATAGCGGCGAAACGAAGTGACAGATTCCCTTTAAAAAGAAATACACACATTAAAAACGAACAATTAGAATGTGTCATATCAAGGACTACATGATCTAATAACATCTAAATATTTGCTATTTAAAGCATTACAAAATATTTATCAAGTTACCAGAATGTTCCTGAGCTCCTGCAAGCGTTGGCTGCAGAAAGAAACAATGTTACAAAGCTTTCAAAACACAAAAATGTTGGACCTAACAATGACATATTAAAATATTTTGGAACCATGGAATTCAAATGAATTCTAGATGTTCATGTTTTCTATCTTTATGAGAAAATGGAGACAAACTATAATGAGACAAAATCACAGAAGTCTCTTCTGTAAGCTAAACTGAAGGCATAACTACACATTGTCAGAAAATAATGACAATATGCTGCAACCTAGTGGCCACAAACATGTAAACGTCTTGTAGCCATAAAAAATTAATGAATTACTGGTGCTACTTTATTATATTGGGAAATTGTAATTCTCTAATGAATGTCTGTTATCATTTTCCCTTTCTTGAAGCTGTTTTATGCATTTAGACATGTACATCTGTAGATATGTACACAGGTATAATCAAAGAAATGAGCAGAAGCATAAGGCCTCTTTCACACATCGGTGTGCGCCTAACGGCGCCCCGGCATTAGCCGCAGCGCCGCATCAGAAAACCTGATGCGCCGCTTGCGCCGCATGCGTTTTTTTGCCGGATGGTTTCTGATGCCCGGAGACATCAGGGGAATCCGGCAAAAAAAAAAAACGTTACATGCTACGTTTTGTCCGGCCGCCGGAATGTACATTTCCGCCGCATCCGGACAAAATCGCATACGACGCATTGACATGCGGCGCCATCCGGCGCTAATGCAAGTCAATGCAAAAAAAACCGCAAGCGGCGCATCAGGTTTTCTGATGCGGCGCTGCGGCTAAATGCCGAGGGCGCCGTCAGGCGCACACCGGATGTGTGAAAGAGGCCTAAGATGGTATACATGCAACGTTTAAGAGCATTTTCACATTGTGGCCATTTAACAGACAAAACCTAAGATAGAAACATAATGAACATACACTCTGCTGTAAGTAAATAGTAATAATATAAAATATAAATAACACAAGGTACTTAGTAAACACTGTTTTCGATTAAAAAAGCATAAAAGTCATCCCAGAGTAACAAGGTGTACCCCAATCAGGACGGTCTTATCCTCTAGTATTAAAACCTCAGTCCTTAAACCTAGGCCAGGGATCTCGATCTCCAGGGGGAGTTCCCACCAAGTCGGACTACACCTAAGTGATTCACTCACAGCCTGTTCTTCTGTGCCTTTATAGGTCTCTGAGGGGCTACCCTGTTACACAGCCTGCCCTGTCGTGCTGGGTTGCACCTGACACTTAATGGGTGATTACTCAGTGCCTGAATGGGATCTCTTGGCCAGACTATGCCAGTATCTTTCACAAATCCTCCCTCAGCTGCAGTTATAAAACCTAAGACACAAACAAAGTTAGCAAATACCCTGCAGTAAATAAATATCAATAGTGTAAGAACATAACATAGGATACTTAGTTAACATAATTTTGATCAAAAAACCTAAAAGCCATTGCACCATGTCAAGGTGACCCATTTCAGGAAAGTCCTAACCTCTAGTATTAAACCTTATCATATGTCAAATGACTGTGACAAAGTCACTGGCAGAGTACTGGGGGGAGCTATGTTTCACTAAGGGTGTTAGCTTCAGTAATGGCAACCCCAGGAAATTGCTCCAGCACACTAAGCCCTGAAAGGGGTTAATCATCCATGTTTAGTACTAGGTTAATTGAACAGTTGTAGAGTATGAGGAGTTCAGCGGATAAATACCCAGCCTTCTAGAGCATTGAAGGTGCAAAGCTCTGAAACTATGTTTTTCATGTTAAAAAAGTTGAGCCTTTTGTTGTTTGTTTTCCTGTTAGGCCGGTTTTTTTTTGTTACTGTTGCACTGGTTTATGTAGTTCTTTTAATAAAGCAGTGGAAGATTTTAAAAGATCAGTGTTTCTGTGTCTACCTTTATATGAATCCAAGTGAGCCGATCTACTACAGTTGATGGAGAATGCGGGCAAGATCCTCAGGAAGCAAGTGTGATGACTGTTGACAAACTGCATCTCCTGCATGAAGACGACTGTAAGGATGGAACAGTAGTCAGACAAAATGGAAGAGCTGATCAAGCATCTGATCCAAAGTCAGCAGCTCCAGTAGCAGTACCAGCAGCAACAGATGCAGCAGCAACAGCTGGCACAACAGGGGACAAATAAGCTGCTGTTGCAACAGAACTGACAGCAGCAGATTGAGTTACTCACAGAGGCGATTTGTGGCATGGTGGCAGCTTCGACCCCAAGGTTAGCTGATGATTTCTCTGTCAAAAAGGCAGTGAGAGCCATGCAAAAGATTACTCCGGGTGACAACATAGAGGCCTTTTTAACCGTTTTTGAAAGGGTCGCCGATAGAGAGAAACTCCTGTCAGAGCAGTGGGCAGAGGTCCTGGCGCCATACTTAACGAGGGAGCCACAAATGGCCTACTGTGATTTAGCCTTACAAGGCCGCCAAAGAATATGCAAAATTGAAAACAGAAATTTTGGTGCACTTGGGGGTGATAATGTCTGTTAAGGTACAACAGGTCCACTGCTGGGCATATCACTGTGACAAACCTCCCCACTCCAAAATGTTTGATCTGCTGTACCTTGTCCAAAAGTGGTTACAGCCGGAGTCCTCTACACCAGCGCAGATGGTGGAATGAGTTGTAATGGACAGGTTCATGCACTTCCTTCCGAACCCGATGCAGAGTTGGGTTGCCCATGGAGATCCCCAGAACGCCGATGACTTGGTTGGACTGGTCAAAAGATATCAGGGGGTCAAAGGATCCTTGGATAGGCAACCCACTCCATACTGGGTGGCGGAGGTTAAAAGGGGGTGGGGAGACCAAAGTCCAAGGGGGCGGTGGAGGCCATGCCGAGGGCCTCATCAGGGGAAGTAATTTGCTGAAGATGTTACGACACAAGTCATATAGCTGCCTATTTTCCCGACCACCTAGCAAATGGGTTGTAGCATGGGAGGCAGGTGTTCATTCTACGTATATCCAGCTTGCAGTGAGGACTGTCAACCCGGCGAGGGGCCACAAACTTGTCATGTAAAAGTGAATGGTCTACAAATGACTGGACTGTTAGACAGAGTTTGGTGACCTTCGTGAGGGCCACATTCCCTCTCCAATTGATCCCTGGGAAGAAGGTGGGTGTCCGCTGCATTCATGGGGATGCTGAAGACTATCCAGTGGCCAGGGTGGTCACTGAGACAGCCCAAGGAACTGAGTCCTGAGTGTCCCAGGATTTATTGCACCCAATTATCATAGTCCGGGAGTTTGTTTTGTGTTAGGACTTGTGGGGGAGGGGCAGAGACCTTGATTGCTCAGGTAAGAAATGGATTGGCCCTAAAAAAGTCTCACCAATCCAGAGTTTCCTTTCTGTGTATTTGGAAAAGAAGAGAAGGTAGTATCCCCTGAGGCAGACATTCCTGAGATAAGGGAGACCAGAGAAAATTTTCGGTTCACCCAACACAGGGAACAAACTCTACAAGAAGTGTTCAATAAGGAAAAAAGTTATGAACGGCATAACACAGGTGTCGGGGGCTGACACCAGGTTTCCCTATTTCAGGTTGAGTGGGGACTTATTGTACCGGGTTACTAAGGTGAGGGAGGAGATAGTGGAGCAATTGTTGGTAGCAGGAGCCTATAGACAAAGGGTGTTGGACATGCAGGGGTGAACCTAGCCTCTGTGCTGCCTGAGGCGAACTGCAAAATGGCGCCCCCAATTCGAGCGAGGAAGGTTGCTGCGCGCACAGCGCGTCGCGGTAAATTTTAGGCTATGCCCGACCACACCCATTTCACAACTAGTCACACCCATTTCCACGCCCCGACCACACCCATTTAGCACTGGTGATCACACTGACTGGTACTGAGGGCACAGTGACTGGTACTATGGGCACACTGGTACTGAGTAAAAGAAAGAACAGAGAGAGAAAAAAGAAAACAGAAAGGAGAGAGAGAAAAAGGGGAAAGCAAGAAAGAACAGAGAGAAAGTAGAGAGAGAAATAAACAAAGAAAGGGAAAAGAAAGAACAGAGAGAGAAAAGAACAGAGAGAGAAAGAAAAAAAGACGGGAAAGAAAGAACAGAGAGAAAGAAAGAAAGAACAGAAAAAGAAAGAGGGGACAGAAAAAAGAACAGAGAGAAAAAAAGAAATAGGGGAAAGAAAGAACAAAGAGAGAAAGAAAGAACAGAGAGATAGAGAGAAAGAAAGATGGGAAACAAAGAACAGAGAGAGAGAGAAAGAGAAATAAAGAAAACAGATAGAAAGAACAGATAGAAAGAGAGAACAGATAGA
Source organism: Oophaga sylvatica (assembly GCA_033576555.1). Classification (NCBI taxonomy): domain Eukaryota; kingdom Metazoa; phylum Chordata; class Amphibia; order Anura; family Dendrobatidae; genus Oophaga; species Oophaga sylvatica. Next base: position 68,964,989 of record JARQOD010000010.1, read on the forward strand.
AAGAGAATTGGAGGGATCCAATGGCAGGATATCCTTAAGGACAAAAATGTCCAGGAAGGATGGGACATCTTGAAAAATGAGATTCTCAAAGCACAATCGTTAACAATTCCAAAAAGAGGGAAGAATGGGAAGCATTTAAGGAAACCAGGATGGATGAACACAGAACTTAAACACATGCTAAAAAGGAAGAAAGAAATGTTTATCAAATGGAAAGAGGGAGGCATATCTAAAGAAGAATATAATGCCATCTGCAGAACCTGCAGGGCACAAATCAGATTATCTAAAGCTGACAATGAATTAAGGCTTGCAAGAGATGTCAAAAGCAACAAAAAAGGATTTTGGGGATACGTCAAAAGTAAAAAAAATGTCAAAGATGCTATAGGATTTTTACAGGATGAAAATGATGAAATGGTAAGAAAGGATGTTGAGAAAGCTGAACTTTTAAATTCCTATTTTGCATTTGTTTTCTCTCAGAAAGGAAATGTAACATCAACTGATCTTCACTGTCCTATTAAAGGAATAGAAGAATCCAGGATATCTATAAACAGAAAGACAGTGAGGAAACACTTAGCTAACCTAAATAAATTCAAGTCTCCAGGTCCAGATGAATTACACCCTAGAATACTGAAGGAGATAGCAGAAGAAATTCTTGAACCACTGTCCATAATATTTGAAAATTCTTGGAGAACAGGAGAAGTCCCAGAAGACTGGAGAAGAGCAAATGTTGTTCCTATCTTCAAAAAGCGGAAGAAGGTGGACCAGGGAACTACAGGCCGGTGAGTCTGACTTCTATACCAGGAAAAATCTTTGAACAAATTATCAAAGAACATGTATGCAAGTACCTGCATAAGAATTAAGTGATTAAACAGAGTCAGCATGGGTTTGTAACTAATAAGTCATGTCAGACTAACTTAATTTCCTTCTATGACAGAATCACTGACTGGGTGGATCAGGGAAATGCTGTAGATATAGTATATCTTGACTTCAGCAAAGCATTTGACAAAGTATCTCACACAATCCTTATTGAAAAAATGACTAAGTATGGAATGGACAAGGCAACTGTTAGGTGGATTCATAACTGGCTTAGTGATCGGACTCAAAGAGTGGTCGTAAATGGCTGCACATCCAGTTGGAAGAATGTCTCAAGTGGGGTACCACAAGGCTCTGTTTTGGGCCCTGTATTGTTCAACATCTTTATCAATGATTTAGATGAAGGAATTGAGGGTAAACTGATCAAATTTGCTGATGACACAAAGCTAGGAGGGGTAGCTAATACTAGAGAAGAGAGAGAGAGGATTCAAAAAGATATAAATAAACTGGAGCAGTGGGCAGCAACTATCGAAATGGTTTTTAACAGGGAAAAATGCAAAGTACTACATTTGGGCAATAAAAATGAAAAAAGCATATACAAAATGGGAGGAATAGGGCTAAGTAACAGCACATGTGAAAAAGACTTGGGTATACTAATTGATCACAGACTGAACATGAGTCAACAGTGTGATGCAGCAGCAAAAAAGGCAAATACAATTCTAGGATGTATCAACAGAAGCATACAGTCTAGATCACGTGAGGTCATTATTGCCCTCTACTCCTCCTTGGTCAGACCTCATCTGGAATACTGTGTCCAGTTTTGGGCACCACATTTTAAAAAAGACATCAACAAACTGGAGCAAGTTCAAAGGAGAGCCACCAGAATGGTGACCGGTCTGCAAACCATGTCCTATGAGGAACGGTTGCAGGATTTGGGAATGTTTAGCTTGCAAAAAAGAAGACTGAGAGGAGACTTAATAGCTGTCTACAAATATCTCAAGGGCTGTCACATTGTAGAAGGATCATCTTTATTCTCATTTGCACAAGGAAAGACTAGAAGCAATGGGATGAAACTGAATGGGAGGAGACACAGATTAGATATTAGAAAAAACTTTTTGACAGTTAGAGTGATCAAGGAGTGGAACAGGCTGCCACGAGAGGTGGTAAGTTCTCCTTCAATGGAAGTCTTCAAACAGAGGCTGGACAGACATCTGTCTGGGATGATTTAGAGAATCCTGCTTTGAGCAGGGGGTTGGACCAGATGGCCCAGGAGGTCCCTTCCAACTCTACCATTCTATGATTCTATGAACAGAGAGAGAGAGAGAAAGAACAGAAAGATAGAGTGGAAAGAAAGAGAAAGAAAGAAAGAACAGAGAGAAAGAAAGAATTAAGAGAGAAAGAAAGAGAAAGAAAGAACAGAGATAGAAAGAAAGAGGGGAAAGAAAGAACAGAGAGAAAGAAAAAGAACAGAGAGAGAAAGAAAGATGGGAAAGAAAAGAACTACTGAATAATGGCCCCATATACTGCTGCATACAGTAAAATGGCCCCACATGATGCTCCATACTGAATAATGGCCCCATATACTGCTGCATACAGTATAATGGCCCCACATGATGCTCCATACTGAATAATGGCCCCATATACTGCTGCATACTGTATAATGGCCCCATATCAGCTCTCCACTCTCCTGTCAAGATCACACCTCACTACTTGCGCGCTTGACCCACTCCCGTCCCACCTCATCCCTAACTTTGCCACAGTCTTCATCCCTACTCTCACACACCTCTTCAACCTTTCACTTACAAATGGTGTCTTTCCTTCATCCTTCAAACATGCTTCAATCACACCGATCCTCAAAAAGCCCTCCCTCGACCCATCCTCTGCGTCTAGCTATCGCCCGATATCTCTTCTCCCCTACGCCTCAAAACTACTGGAACAGCATGTATATCTTGAACTGTCCTCCCACCTTTCCTCCTGTTCCCTCTTTGACCGGTTACAATCAGGCTTTCGACCGCATCACTCAACTGAAACTGCCCTAACTAAAGTCACTAACGACCTGCTAACCGCCAAGAGCAAGCGACACTACTCTGTCCTCTTTCTCCTGGACCTGTCTTCTGCCTTTGACACCGTGGACCATTCCCTCCTGCTACAGATTCTCTCATCTCTTGGCATCACAGACTTGGCCCTATCCTGGATCTGATCATACCTAACAGACCGAACATTTAGTGTCTCCCTCTCACACACCACCTCCTCACCTCGCCCCCTGTCTGTCGGTGTTCCTCAAGGCTCAGTCCTAGGACCCCTACTCTTCTCCATCTACACCTTCGGCCTGAGACAGCTCATAGAATCCCACGGCTTGCAGTATCACCTCTACGCCGATGACACGCAGATCTACCTATCTGGACCTGACCTCACCTCCCTACTGACCAAAATCCCACAGTGTCTGTCTGCTATTTCAGCCTTCTTTTCTGCTCGCTTTCTCAAACTGAACATGGACAAAACAGAATTCATCATCTTTCCCCCACCTCATTCTACCCCTCCACCAGACCTATCCATCAATGTTAATGGCTGCTCACTTTCCCCAGTCCCACATGCTCGGTGCCTTGGGGTGATCATCGACTCTGCCCTCTCTTTCAAACCACATATCCAAGCCCTCGCCACCTCCTGCCGCCTCAAACTCAAAAATATTTCCCGGATCCGCTCATTCCTCAACCATGAAACCACAAAAACACTAGTGCACGCCCTTATCATCTCCCGCCTCGACTACTGCAACCTCCTACTGTCTGGCCTCCCCTCTAGCACTCTGGCACCACTCCAGTCCATTCTACACTCTGCTGCACGACTAATCCACCTGTCTCCCTGCTATTCCCCAGCCTCCCCCCTATGCCAGGCCCTTCACTGGCTTCCTATTGCCCAGAGGCTCCAGTTCAAAACTTTAACCATGACATACAAAGCCATCCACAACCTTTCTCCTCCATACATCTGTGACATGGTCTCCCGCTACCTACCTACACGCAACCTTCGATCCTCTCAAGATCTCCTTCTCGACTCCCCCTCATCTCTTCTTCCCACAACCGCATACAAGACTTCTCCCGGGCTTCCCCCATACTCTGGAACTCCCTGCCGCAAAACATCAGACTTTCACCAACAACGGAGACCTTCAAGAAAAACCTGAAGACCCACCTGTTCCGACAAGCCTACAACCTGCAATGATCCTCAGTGTACTGAACCATCGCACGACCAGCTCTACCCTTTCCTAGTGTATTCTCACCCATCCCTGCAGACTGTGAGCCCTCGCGGGCAGGGTCCTCTCTCCTTCTGTACTTGTGTGTCCCTTGTCTAGCACATGTTTATTGTACCTGTCTATATTTTTCCCTTTTCATACGTAAAGCGCCATGGAATAAATGGCGCTATATAAATGTATAATAATAATAATAATAATAATAATATACTGCTGCATACAGTATAATAGCCCCACATGATGCTCCATACTGAATAATGGCCCCATATACTGCTGCATACTGTATAATGGCCCCATATACTGCTGCATACTGTATAATGGCCCCATATACTGCTGCATACAGTATAATGGCCCCACATGATGCTCCATACTGAATAATGGCCCCATATACTGCTGCATACAGTATAATGGCCCCACATGATGCTCCATACTGAATAATGGCCCCATATACTGCTGCATACAGTATAATGGCCCCACATGATGCTCCATACTGAATAATGGCCCCATATACTGCTGCATACTGTATAATGGCCCCATATCAGCTCTCCACTCTCCTGTCAAGATCACACCTCACCACTTGCGCGCTTGACCCACTCCCGTCCCACCTCATCCCTAACTTTGCCACAGTCTTCATCCCTACTCTCACACACCTCTTCAACCTTTCACTTACAAATGGTGTCTTTCCTTCATCCTTCAAACATGCTTCAATCACACCGATCCTCAAAAAGCCCTCCCTCGACCCATCCTCTGCGTCTAGCTATCGCCCGATATCTCTTCTCCCCTACGCCTCAAAACTACTGGAACAGCATGTATATCTTGAACTGTCCTCCCACCTTTCCTCCTGTTCCCTCTTTGACCGGTTACAATCAGGCTTTCGACCGCATCACTCAACTGAAACTGCCCTAACTAAAGTCACTAACGACCTGCTAACCGCCAAGAGCAAGCGACACTACTCTGTCCTCTTTCTCCTGGACCTGTCTTCTGCCTTTGACACCGTGGACCATTCCCTCCTGCTACAGATTCTCTCATCTCTTGGCATCACAGACTTGGCCCTATCCTGGATCTGATCATACCTAACAGACCGAACATTTAGTGTCTCCCTCTCACACACACCTCCTCACGTCGCCCCCTGTCTGTCGGTGTTCCTCAAGGCTCAGTCCTAGGACCCCTACTCTTCTCCATCTACACCTTCGGCCTGAGACAGCTCATAGAATCCCACGGCTTGCAGTATCACCTCTACGCCGATGACACGCAGATCTACCTATCTGGACCTGACCTCACCTCCCTACTGACCAAAATCCCACAGTGTCTGTCTGCTATTTCAGCCTTCTTTTCTGCTCGCTTTCTCAAACTGAACATGGACAAAACAGAATTCATCATCTTTCCCCCACCTCATTCTACCCCTCCTCCAGACCTATCCATCAATGTTAATGGCTGCTCGCTTTCCCCAGTCCCACATGCTCGGTGCCTTGGGGTGATCATCGACTCTGCCCTCTCTTTCAAACCACATATCCAAGCCCTCACCACCTCCTGCCGCCTCAAACTCAAAAATATTTCCCGGATCCGCTCATTCCTCAACCATGAAACCACAAAAACACTAGTGCACGCCCTTATCATCTCCCGCCTCGACTACTGCAACCTCCTACTGTCTGGCCTCCCCTCTAGCACTCTGGCACCACTCCAGTCCATTCTACACTCTGCTGCACGACTAATCCACCTGTCTCCCTGCTATTCCCCAGCCTCCCCCCTATGCCAGGCCCTTCACTGGCTTCCTATTGCCCAGAGGCTCCAGTTCAAAACTTTAACCATGACATACAAAGCCATCCACAACCTTTCTCCTCCATACATCTGTGACATGGTCTCCCGCTACCTACCTACACGCAATCTTCGATCCTCTCAAGATCTCCTTCTCGACTCCCCCCTCATCTCTTCTTCCCACAACCGCATACAAGACTTCTCCCGGGCTTCCCCCATACTCTGGAACTCCCTGCCGCAAAACATCAGACTTTCACCAACAACGGAGACCTTCAAGAAAAACCTGAAGACCCACCTGTTCCGACAAGCCTACAACCTGCAATGATCCTCAGTGTACTGAACCATCGCACGACCAGCTCTACCCTTTCCTAGTGTATTCTCACCCATCCCTGCAGACTGTGAGCCCTCGCGGGCAGGGTCCTCTCTCCTTCTGTACTTGTGTGTCCCTTGTCTAGCACATGTTTATTGTACCTGTCTATATTTTTCCCTTTTCATATGTAAAGCGCCATGGAATAAATGGCGCTATATAAATGTATAATAATAATAATATACTGCTGCATACAGTATAATAGCCCCACATGATGCTCCATACTGAATAATGGCCCCATATACTGCTGCATACTGTATAATGGCCCCATATACTGCTGCATACTGTATAATGGCCCCATATACTGTTGCATACAGTATAATGGCCCCACATGATGCTCCATACTGAATAATGGCCCCATATACTGCTGCATACTGTATAATGGCCCCATATACTGCTGCATACAGTATAATAGCCCCACATGATGCTCCATACTGAATAATGGCCCCATATACTGCTGCTGTTAGAACCCTCGTTAGATTTTGTTTCAGTTTGCTGGTCACATGACCTTTTTGCCCTATTTGGTCTGGCTCCGCCCTTCTGGCTTTGCTGACTTCATTGTATTATCTACTCTTAAGCTAGCCGGGTGCTTAGGAGGTGTCCACCTTTTCACCCAGTCCCTAGATCTTGTAGGGATTCCTCCCTCGCAACTATAGGTCTTCGTTCAGACTAGCTGAGGACTTTAGCGGGTCTGGTCGCAGGATCAGGTTCCCCGTTACATCGTAGGGATCCAGCTCAGTCCTATTGTAGGGACAGAATTCCCTCCTTTCCTTAGTGCTTGTAGCAGATCATAACAGTAAGTCCAGCCCAAAAAAAAAAAAAAAATATCTCTAAGGAAAGATTTTCTGTTTCATCATGGTTTCGGTTCAGGATTTGGTTCAACGCCTGCAGGGACTTTCTCTGGAGGTGGCTGAGATAAAGCAAGACGTGAGTAGTTGTTCTGGAGCACATTTCGTGGAGCCAAAGGTACGTTTGCCTGATTTATTTTTTGGTGAACAACAAGATTTTTTTTCTTTTAAAAATGCTAGCTTGTTGTATTTCCGTTTGAGACCCAGATCCTCTGGTGATGAATCACAGCGCATAGGGTTCATAATGTCACTTTTGCGCAAAGAACCTCAGGACTGGGCCTTTTCTCTGCAGTCTAGTGATCCATGCTTTAGATCAGTGGATAGTTTTTTTTCTGCTTTGGGGTTATTGTATGACGATCCAGATCGTGTTTCATCAGCTGAGACAGAATTGAGACGTTTGAGACAGGGATCAGGTAATGTGGAAAAATATTGTACTCACTTCCGAAGGTGGTCCACTCAGGTGGGCTGGAACGATTCAGCTTTGAAAAGTTTATTTCTTGCAGGGTTAAGTGAGAGGGTTAAAGATTTGCTGATTGCTTATCCCATACCTGGTAACTTGCAAGAGGCTATGCAATTAGCCATACGGGTGGATAGGAGACTGCGTGCAAGGGTTAATGAGAGTAAATCTGCCTTGTCAGCTCCAAGTTTGGAGAAGGAATGTACTGACATTGCAGAGCCGATGGAAATTGGAGCAATGGCACCTCACTCTCGAGAAAAAGAACGCAGATTTGCTCAAGGTTTGTGTTTCTATTGTGGTAAATCTGAGCATTTCATTAAGAACTGTGCGCTTCGAATGAATAAAGAGAGAAAAAAAAATTAGGTCAGTTTTGCCCGCATAGCTTGTTTAAACAATAAAGGTGTCTTTCTTTCTGCTACCACTGCTGTTGAGGAGGAATTAATGGAGTTTCGGGTATTTGTGGATTGTGGTTCAACTCTCAATGTGATTGATGGGAAATTTTTGTAAAAACTAAAATTAAAACCCAAACTTCTGTCTTCCCTATTAATGTGGTGTCTGTGGATGGTTCTCCCTTGAAAAATGTTACTCACCATATCTGTGAATTTCCTCTTACTATTAATGGTGTTCATCAAGAGAATTTGGATTTGGTAGTTTTGAATAATTTGCCCTCACCGGTGATTTTGGGGTTACCCTGGTTAAAATTGCACAATCCGGTACTGGATTGGTCTACCAATGAAATTAAGTCCTGGAGTCCCAATTGTTATGACAAGTGTTGTAACGGGCGTATTGCTGCTGTAGTTAAGGGGGAGTTACCTGTACCTATTCAGGATTTTTGGAAAGTTTTTTCTGATAAGGAATCGCAGGTATTGCCTCCTCATAGAGATTATGATTGTGCAATTGAATTTGTCCTGGAGCGACTCTTCCTAAAAGTCGTTTATTTAATTTGACTATTCCTGAGAGAAAGGCTTTGGAGGAATACATACAGACAAGCTTGGCCGCCGGTCACATTAGGCCTTCCAAATCTCCTGTGGCGGTTGGATTTTTTTTTTGTTAAAAAAAAGGAAGGCGGTTTACGGCCTTGTCTAGACTTTTGTGAGATTAATAAGATTACTGTACGCAATCCTTACCCACTGCCATTGATTCCTGATTTGTTTAATCAGTTAGTGGGGGCCAAGTGGTTCTCGAAAATTGATCTTCGAGGGGCATACAATTTGTTGCGCATGAAGGAGGGGGATGAATGGAAGACTGTGTTTAACACTCCACTGGGTCATTTTGAGAATCTGGTCATGCCCTTTGGACTTTCCAGTGCTCCGGCATTTTTTCAGAATCTTATTAATGACATCCTTAGACCTTTGATCGGCAGAAATGTGGTTGTGTATTTGGATGACATTTTGATTTATTCATCAGATTTGGAGTCTCATTGGAGGAGTGTGTGTGAAGTATTACAGTTACTGAGTGATAATTCACTTTTTGCCAAACTAGAAAAATGTGAGTTCGCTGTACAGAGACTTAGTTTTTTGGGCTACATTGTCTCCAGTGAAGGTTTTGAGATGGACCCAGTGAAGGTGCAAGCTGTGCAGGATTGGCCTAGACCTATTGGTGTGAAATCAATACAGAGGTTTTTGGGGTTCGCCAATTATTATAGAAAATTCATAAAAAATTTTTCTGTGATTGCCAAACCTCTGACCGATCTCACCAGGAAAGATGCTGATGCGGTTCAGTGGACTACTGAGGCCATTGAGGCTTTTGTGTTGCTAAAGGAGAGGTTCAACTCTGCTCCCATCCTTACGCAGCCTGATGTGACTAAACCATTTTTGGTTGAGGTTGATGCTTCTTCTGTGGGGGTCGGCGCGGTGTTGTCTCAGGCAAAGACGGATGGAGTACATCCCTGTGCTTTTTTTTCAAAGAAATTTTCTGAGTCTGAACTAAATTATGATATCGGTAATCGGGAATTGTTGGCAATTAAACTCGCATTTGAACACTGGCGTCATTTTTTGGAGGGAGCGGAATTTCCTATTCAAGTCTTCACCGATCATAAAAATCTGATCTACCTTGATGCTGCCAAACGCTTGAATGCCCGTCAGGCTAGGTGGGCACTGTTTTTTTCACGGTTTAATTTTACCGTTACTTACATCCCAGGTTCTAAAAATGTTAAAGCTGATGCTTTGTCTCGCAGCTTTTCTCCTATGGTGGGTACTGAGGAGGAGGAGGAGAACATCTTGCAAGAGGGGGTTGTTATTGCTGTTTTGGACACCGTGTTGAAAGATGAGATTCTTAAAGCACAGGAGAATGCCCCATCTAACACGCCTCATGGGAGGTTGTTTGTGCCTGGTACCCTGAGGAGAGATTTGTTTGTTGAATGTCATGACTCTCGGTTGGCAGGTCATCCTGGAATCTCTGAGACCAAGAGACTTGTGGGTCGCAGTTTTTGGTGGCCAGGATGGCAGAAGGAAGTCATTAGTGGGTGCGTCAATGCACTGTGTGTGCTAGATCTAAGTCTTCTCATACTCCTGCTGCGGGGTTGCTTTGCCCTCTGGAGGTCCCTAGTGCACCTTGGACACATTTGGCTATGGACTTTATTACTGACCTTCCCCCTCTGAGGGTTTCACTGTCATCTGGGTGGTCGTGGACCGTTTTAGCAAGATGTGTCACTTGGTTCCTTTCATCAAACTGCCCTGCGCTAAGACTCTCGCTAAGGCCTTTGTCAAGGAAATAGTCAAACTACATGGCGTTCCTACTGACATTGTTTCCGATAGGGGACCTCAGTTTGTGGCTCGTTTTTGGCGCGCTTTTTGTGACAGGTTGGGAGTTCATTTGTCGTTTTCTTCCGGATATCATCCTGAGTCTAATGGCCAGACAGAAAGGAAAAACCAGGATGTTGACCAGTTCTTGCGTTGTTTTGTGACTGATAATCAAGAGGGGTGGTCTGAGTTTCTGCCACTTGCTGAGTTTGCTCTTAACAATCATACATCCGCTTCTGCTGGTTGTTCGCCTTTTTTTTGTTGTACTGAGACATCCGTCTTTTGGGTCATTTTCCAAGTTGGGATCGGCTGTACCTGAAGAGGAGAATTTTTCTGCTGTTTTGGAGAGAGTTTGGACTGATGTGCGTGGTAATCTTCAGGAGGCTAACAAAAGATCCAAAGTGTATTTTGATAGAAAACGACAAGAGGTTTTGTTTGCTATTGGTGACATGGTTTGGTTGTCCTCTAAGAATCTGCGCTTGAGGATTCCGTCTAAGAAATTGGGTCCCAAGTTTGTAGGGCCCTTTAAGGTGCTTCAGGTTATTAACCAATCTGCTGTTAAGTTGGAGCTTCCTACCTCCTGGAAGATTAATCCGGTGTTTCATGTTTCTCTCTTGAAAAAAGCTGAGGTCTCAGATGGAGACGTCTCGGCTACTGTTCCCCTGGTGGTGGAGGACGGGCAATATGAGATTTCCCGCATCCTAAATTCTAGACGGTATAGAGGGAGTTTGCAGTACCTCGTCGCTTGGAAGGGTTATGGACCCGAGGATAACTCATGGGTGAGGGCGGATGATGTTTCTGCGTCTAGACTTGTTAGAGTGTTTCACAAGAGGTTTCCGGATAAGCCTAAATCCTAGGGGATCCGGAGGATCCTCTTTGAAGGGAGATTACTGTTAGAACCCTCTTGTTAGATTTTGTTTCAGTTTGCTGGTCACATGACCTTTTTGCCCTATTTGGTCTGGCTCCGCCCTTCTGGCTTTGCTGGACTTCATTGTATTATCTACTCTTAAGCTAGCCGGGTGCTTAGGTGCATTACTCTGTCAGTTTTGCTTGATCTTAGGATCTCTTAGTATTTGTTTTCTGTTTTATATTCCCTGCTACACTTTCTGTTAGGAGGTGTCCACCTTTTCACCCAGTCCCTAGATCTTGTAGGGATTCCTCCCTCGCAACTATAGGTCTTCGTTCAGACTAGCTGAGGACTTTAGCGGGTCTGGTCGCAGGATCAGGTTCCCCGTTACATCGTAGGGATCCAGCTCAGTCCTATTGTAGGGACAGAATTCCCTCCTTTCCTTAGTGCTTGTAGCAGATCATAACAGCTGCATACTGTATAATGGCCCCATATACTGCTGCATACAGTATAATGGCCCCACATGATGCTCCATACTGAATAATGGCCCCATATACTGCTGCATACAGTATAATGGCCCCACATGATGCTCCATACTGAATAATGGCTCCATATACTGCTGAATACAGTATAATGGCCCCACATGATGCTCCATACTGAATAATGGCCCCATATACTGCTGCATACTGTATAATGGCCCCATATACTGCTGCATACAGTATAATAGCCCCACATGATGCTCCATACTGAATAATGGCCCCATATACTGCTGCATACTGTATAATGGCCCCATATACTGCTGCGTACAGTATAATAGCCCCACATGATGCTCCATACTGAATAATGGCCCCATATACTGCTGTATACAGTATAATAGCCCCACATGATGCTCCATACTGAATAATGGCCTTGCATAAAAAAAAAACTACTCACCTCTGCCCGTTCCAACGCTGATATCGCTTCCTCATCTATCACACACACACAGCGTCTCACACACACACACACACACACAACATACACACAGCGTCACACACACACAGCAGCTTACAGTAACACATACTTACATACACACACACACAGCAGCTTCACAGGCACAGCGGCCAGACTCACCTCTCCACGATCCGGCAGCTTCCTTCTCACTTCCTCTCACACATTGAGCGGCGCTGGTGTTATGAGTTCTGCTCTGCCGCCCCCTGGCTGCCGCCGCCTGAGACAACAAGCTCAACTCGCCTCATTATAGCGGCGCCCCTGTGGACATGGCCCATTCACATGTCTTGGGTGGCCATCTGGGGTGAACAAAACTCAAGAATGGGTCATGCGGAGGTTCTATTGGCCCAGTATTGCAAGTCCTGTCCCACCGTCCAATTATCTGTTCCCATCTATCCCTTCCAAAATCCTGCCGCTACACATCAAGGCAGGGAAACAGAGGGACCCAGTTGAAACTCCATGATGGCTGGACAGGCCAGAAGAGGACACTGAGGATGTCACAGTGGAAGAGACACTAACTGGCCCAGAAACACCAGTACACAGAATTGCTTCAGAGGAATCGGGACCTGTTTTTGGAGTTGCCAGAACGTACTCAGGTTGAACATTAAATTCTGACGGAACCACATATGCAGGTGAGCCAAAAGCCGTAGAGAATCCCGCAAGCCTGCCGTGAGGTGATTTAGAAGGAGGTGGCTAAATTTGACGTGTATCCGATGCCCCGCGTCGAAGAACTCATAGAGAAGCTAGGTTCAGCGTGATAGATCAACACCCTGGACCTAACTAAAGGTTACTGGAAAATCCTCCTCTCTCAAAGTGAAAAGGAGAAGATGGCCTCTTCTACACTTGATGGTTGCTTCTAGTATAACAGAAGGCAGTTCGGGCTGCAAGGAGCCCCAGCTACCTTCCAGAGGGCATGGACCGGATCTTAGGCCCTCACCAAAAGTAGCCGCAGCTTACCTCAATGATATTGTGAGATTCAGAACAGATTGGGGAAGTCATCTGCAGAAGGTCCAGGCCGTGCTGGATGCACTGAGGAAGTAGGGGATTTACCATAAACCCAAAGAGTGTGCCATGGGGAAAAAGGAAGGAAAATAATTGGACTACATCAACGGAAGAGGCAAAGTAAACCAGCAAGTGAATAAGGTGGAGGCAATCCAAAATTGGCTGCACCTAGTCTCCAAGAAACAGGTTCGGGCATTTCTGGGAATGGTGGGATCCTATTAGTGGTTTATACCAAATTTCGCCATGATAGCTGCACCCCTGACCAACCTCCTTAAGTGCACGAAGACGTGGATGGCCAAATGGTCTCTTGAAGCAGAGATGGCGTTTCAGGTCTACATGACTTCAACTTTCATGTGGAACACAGGCCTGGCAAGCAGCACGGTAACGCAGATGCCCTGTCTAGACTTTCCTGTTTGGTGATTGAAGGTGCCAAAACCCCTGGCTTTGGGAAGAGGAGGGTGGATATGACTGTGACAAAGTCACTGGCAAAATACTGGAGGGGAGCTATGTTTCACTAACGATGTTAGCTTTAGTGATGGCAGCCTAGGAAATTGCTCCAGCACCCTAAGTGCTGAAAGGGGTTAATCAGTCATGTTTAGTGTTAGGTTAATTGAACAGCTGTAGAGTGTGAGGAACAAGTCTAGAGGATAAATACTCAGCCTTCTAGAGTATTCAGAAGGGGTGGGCCTGGAGATGCAAAGCTCTGAAGCTGTGTTTCACATGTTTAGAAAAGCTGAACCTTTGTTGTTAGTTTCTGAAGAGGACGGATTTCCATAGCAATATAAATGTAATGTTCAGCTCAAAGAAAAGGGAGGCCACGTTCTTTATTTGCACGAAGTGCAAAAACCTGAAACAAAAGCCTAAAGTGATGAACGGGAATATAAGTTGGCATTCAACATGCACTCTCTCACTTCTGCCCACCTCCTCCAACGTCCGCCTAATATGATCTCCGATTAGCTCCCCTCTGCACAGAAATATCATGACCCAATCAACCCGGCCAGAACACTATCCCTACATCAGCAGCAAACCCTCTGGATACCTCCTCCTGCAAACCAACATCTAGGTAACAAAAATTTGTTTGTTCCCTCTTGCTTTTGATGTCAGCTATAGATGGATTAGGTCATCTTCAAACACAGTGTTTCTGGTCGATTTAAATAAAAGTCCACAACTCTGTGGAGTCTACAACGGGATAAAGTCAAGAACAATGTTTAGGTGGATTGTGTGTGTCTTCAGCATGATTATCAGGACTTTAAACAGGTTGTCCGATCTTAAACTACAAGTGTGCAGGTTTGTAAATCCTCACATTATGTGCGGTGAGTGCTGTAAAGACTCTCCAGTACCAGCGCCGGGAACGGCGGTCATATGACCGCAAGTATACGATTTACATACTCCAGGCCACAATCCAATCAGGTCACAATCCAATGTGGAAAAAGTCCTAGATGACTAAATATAGGTTAGGAATGAAGAAATTTGGCAGATGCAAATCCTTTAAGAGGCTTGGAGTCAATGTGAGTGCGCTAGAGATGGCAGTAAAAGTCTCAGCAGAAAGACAGTGACACTAAGCAAGAGACCTTGCCAGAAGATCTGGTGGAAAGAAAGAAGGTGGATCTCAACGGCAGCCAAAAATAAAGCAGTGGTGGCCATGGTGAAAAGTCATCATAACAAAAGGAAATCTTCATCGAGTATACCGGAGACAAGTCATTTGGTGTCTGACGAAGAATCAGAACTGAACATTACTGTTCATTAATCTATTTATACTGGTAAATCAGGAATGTCTACATGGCCAGCAGTGGGAGAAGATCTAATTAATGGGCATCAACAAGGAAACAGATGGAGGACCAGAAGTTAGTACATCTGGACCAGCGTCACCTTGTCGACTGACCAAATCAACACGGGTGAAAACTTTTCCCTCAAAAGATGAAAAAACATCCGAATAGTGGACAACAGAGTTGTGGTGCTCCTACTCACTTGAGTGAGAAAAACATATCAATATGATAGTAATATCAATCATCCATAGAACAGCCTAACAGCTGTGGCAAGCCCATCCTCACTGGCCAAAAAACCCTTCGGTAGGATGGGTCGTATATAAACCAAAACATACCTCTTTCTTATTTTGGTGGCCCGACAAGGAGAAAAATCTTTAAAAAATCTTATTGTGGGTTTTGGCTTAGGACCATAAAAGCATGACATTACTTTCCACGTCTAATATGGATAAAAAAAAATTGTTTTGATTTTATGCCAATGGGTAATGTGCCTGCTCTGCCCAATTTAGACAAAAAATCATCAACCATAGAAGTGCTACTACCATGAGAGAAAGACACCCCTTACCCACGGAGTTTTACAATTCACCAGGCCATGATGCTTGATTCAGCATTACTAAAGCTTGTTCCTTTTTCCCCTCTTTGGTCTTCAGGAAAGTGAGGAGAAAGAGTAGATGGAGCAAGTAACTCTGACTAGAGAATCAACTTGCATTGTGTTCCTCAGGCTCGCTTTAAAAAAAAAGTTGCGTTTACCGTAGATGTTGTTGATGCTAATTGCTATGTAATATATATCTTTTAAATTATGTTACTGTCTTAGAAAAACTGCACAAAGCGAATTTGACAGCAGGATTCCACCCCCCAAAACTATTATATGCACATGTAGGTCTTTCAAAGACAAGTCCAGCTATACCTTTACATGGCCGTTCCTCCGTTTCTAAGAAGTCAGACTTTGCATTAATATGCAAGCAAGGCTAATAAACTATTTATAGATCTGAAGCCTCTGTCACTCCAGCTCTATTACCAGCCTACACAATACTTTCATCTATATATATATATATATAATATTATATATATATTATATATATTTTTTTTTACTTTAATTTGAGATGTCTTGTAAGAAAAATGAAAAATAGTTGCAAAGGTGTAATGAGGAATTCTGAACAGTTTATGGTTCAAGGAAAAAAACCTAAAACGCTACATTGACTGGACAAATGAAAAAAAAAAAATCTAAAACGCTAGACCTATTTCATTTAACTAGAAATGTCAAACTAAGAAGACAAGACTTGATTTCATGAGAACCCTGATCTATAATTTCTACCAAGAAATCTATTTTTTGCAGCTAGTATAAGAACCGAACATAGACCAATTATGGGCAATTTACACTAAATAACTGAATCACTCAGTTTGAGCAGCACAAGCTTTCTGTTCATATACAGCGCAATATTTATCCTGGAGGGAGGAGATCTTATGTTCTTGTGATTCTACGATTTTACTTGTATAATGGAAAACCTTAATTACAGCCATAAGGACAGCAGCTTAATTTGTTTGTCTTTTTGGCCCTTCAGATTGTGCATATGCTTGTGCATAACAGAGTGAGCTGAGCCCTGTCTTGTGATTTTACCATATTTATTCTGTTGACTTGTCTTCATAAGAATTCTTACAACAAAAAGTAATCCACTCCAAAGCTTTACACATTGTCCAAAGCCATCCCCTGCCTACCGCAGTATTATATATGACACACATTGTGTATTTCGTTCCAGTAGCTTTAAAGCATAAATAAGCTGTTACATGTGTAAGCGTACATGAGGAATAACACTATTTAAATTCATTATATGATTTGCATCCTCCATTTTTGACTATTTTTTCTCTGCAACAGCAGCCTCATCAGTTTCTTTTGTGCCATGCTGCTTTTGTTTCACTCCTGCTCCTCCTTCCTCCCTTCTCCATGGACTTTTATAGGCAGCAAATGTAGTTTGATTCCTCACTACAGACAGATTTGTAGGCAGATTTGAGCAGTGTTTGGAAGTAAACGACCAGTGCTGGAGAAAATATGTGGAAAAGTGTCATTTTTCTTTTATACAGTATATTACAAAGTTTTTTTTTATTTAATTCACTAATTAAATTACACCTCTTGACACAAATATAACGTTTATATAAAAAAGATTCTGAAGATATTTGACCCGGTCTGGAATCATTTAGAGATGATGTATGAATCTTAACACTAAGTCTCATTAGATAATACATGATACCTATACTTATTATTTGGCACATGGTCACTGGTCCAAAGAAGACCTCAAGCCATAAATCAAAGATTTTCTGAATTATGGAAAGTTTATTTTTATAATGAGATGATAGATGTATTATGCATAAGAAAATTTGGCAGGTAATAACAATCATTCGTATAGCTGCACGTGATATATTCCTATAATTATGCTTCCGGTGTTTTTTTCTGTTCTCAGAATCTGCAACATGAATATGATCTTCAGGTTTTATTTCACAGAGACAACACTAATCACATGAATAATATCTTTAGACACAGTGAGGTTTGCAAGGTTTATTTTGCTTTTTATCTTTACAGTTAAAAAAGAAATAGAAAATCCAAAAAAATAAGAGATACTCACCTATTGGACCCTTACAGCTTGTCTACACCACTGCCTATGTTTTCCACCAGTCTCCTTGTCTCCTCTTCCTGCAGAGAAGATCACAGTGTCCACCAACTGGCCGCAACCTTGAAACTCACGAGCCAGAAAAAGACCGTCTAACAGTCATGAATGTGACTGTGGGATCATTAAAGAGTGGTAGAGGTCCAGAAATAATACATTTTGTACTGTGGATAAATATTTAGTAGAAAAACTCCTTTTAGCCATCAATATGTGGATTATAAGTCGTGAGTAACGCTGATCTTTAAAGCCCTAAATAAAGTTCCTGAACTCTATGAACAAAGCCTATTTCCACTCTGCACTTTTCTATAATTGTTTTTTAGTTGGACTGGTCTTTCTATTCGAACGAAGACTCCAAAAACAAACCATAGGATGGATATTATTCTTTACTAAGGTTCGGACAACAGATCTGAAAGTGAGGACTTCGGGAGTTAACTCCACTGGTTGACCATGGTATGCTGATTCATTGCAGACATCTACAAATGGGAAGCCTCCCTCTCCCACCCATACACTTCTAGTCTAGCCACTTCAGCTTGGTGGCCCATATGCAGGACCATGCTATGAGAAGTCGCATTACTGTGTACTGGTAAGTCATCTACTCTTTCCATATACTGTCTACAGTGGGCTAAAATATCTCCTCTTAACAGAAATACTCCAGACATATAGCAGCTACTGGCACGGCTCTTCGGTTGAACATGGTGGCTGCACAGAATTCTTCATGCCCACTGTGCCCATCTGACCAGGTCTGAGAGCCATCCCTGAACCAATAAAACAATACAAATATACAGTACAGACCAAAAGTTTGGACACACCTTTTCATTCAAAGATTTTTCTGTATTTTCATGACTATGAAAATTGTACATTCACACTGAAGGCATCAAAACTATGAATTAACACATGTGGAATTATATACTTAACAAAAAAGTGTGAAACAACTGAAATTATGTCTTATATTCGAGGTTCTTCAAAGTAGCCACCTTTTGCTTTGATTACTGCTTTGCACACTCTTGGTGTGGCGCCCTGAGGGTCCAGTCGCCACAGAGATGTTGCATCGCACCCAGCGGTGTGACACCTGACTCTCAGGTAAGGAGGAAGCACCCCATTGACTCCATCACCACATCCACACACATCATGCCAGTGCTGAGCTTCAGGCTGGTTAGTAAAGGGTGTAGAAGTGGTGGGTGGAGCTAGCTGCAGCATGAGGCAGTAGCTTGTTAGATTAGAGTTCAGTTGGAGTCAGGCAGCCAGTGTGGGTACTAGGCTGGCCTGCAGCTCTCCTGTAGTTTACCTCAGGGGAGCCGTGCTGAAGGAATTGAAGGGTCCTGGCTGAGACAGCAATTGAAGCTGTGCCTTTATCCTCACTGGAGGAAGGACCAGGTAAAACATCGGGGAGACGGTTCCCAGGCTGGTGGGTCAGTTCAGCGCCATCAACAAACACCGCATCTAGTGGGACTCTTCAAGAGCCACTAGCTACCATAATCTCGTCCGGAGGCAGCTCAGTGGTCAAGTACGTCCAGGTTTCCGACGGTGTCCCGATCTCCGCAGCTCTCTGGGAGATGGCCACTCGGGCATCGGGTCGCACCTGAAAACTGAAAAGGCCTAATACTGCTTCGCTGAGGGCTCTGTGGTAGGGAGGTGCAGGTAGAAGAAAGGAGTATTGCACAAGTGCCGGAAAGGAATATAAAAGGGAGTCTTTGGAAGTGTGACCAACTTATTTGAGAGTTACTGGACTACTCACTGGAAGGACACAGTGCCCGGCTGGAATCTGTGTGCACAACAGACTGTGAGTAAAACCCTTGAAACTGCATAAGAACTGTCTCCTGCTTTATTACTACGTCGCATACTCCACTCTGCTACATCACCTTGCACCATTGCTTTCCATCACATCTACCTGCCCTGGGAGGACAGTCTCGCCTGTAGGAGACTTTACACCAAGCTGCACAACACCATCCCTTCCAGAGGACCTGCACAGCAGCGCTGGTCACCCTGACCAGATACTACAGGTGGCGTCACGACAAACTATACGAACACTAATCCCCTGTAAATATCCCACATTTAAAGTGAGCGCCCAGGGCAACGGACCGAGCTGTGCCACCCGTGACATCCCCCATAGACATCAACGGGCTCGGTGCCGAGTACCCCAAAGCCCTGGTACGTGCGGCTCATATTTTTGGCGTCACGAACAGGATTCTGAAGCTCGCTATAAGCGAGTCCTGTGTGCCTGAATTGGACTGTTTTGTGCTAAAGACTGTATTTGCCATCTTTGTGACTTTGCCGCCGTTTGCCGCCATTTTGCCGCCATATTCGCGCCCTGAGGCGCTGGTGAAGAAGGAGGGCGTGCTTTCGTGGGCGTGCGCTCACTCTGAGGCGCGAAAGAAATGCCCGCCTACCCTAAATGTTACTGCACTAACCGGACATGCCCATCAGCAAGGGAAATCCGCCTCCTGTTCCCAAATGGAGTGAAGAGGAGGAAAAGAAAACCCCGCCCCCTTAACAGAGAGCGGGACCCTCCTGAAAAAGATCTCCCCACCGCTGAACCTCCGGTGCTGCAGGAAGATGTCTGCACCCTTCCTGACCCTGCTGCAGACGCTGAACAAGCAGAACGTATGGAGCAGAGCTGGAGGAACCTGAAGCTGCGGTTGCAGCAGCGCCGATCACTCCGCCTACCTGTAACGCCGGTGCCCGAGGTCCACCAGAAAGCGTGCCCGGATCCAGACCCTGCTGCTGCCTTACCCGTCCCCGCCGAGGAGTCCGCGGAGGAGCGGTGCGTCATGCCGTCTGCAGCAGCCCCGGGTCTGCTGCCTGTGTTCCCGGAGGAAGCCGGGCCCTGCTGCGCTGAGAGCCAGAAGGAGCCGGCTCCACAACCTGGATCTGAGCCGGCTCCCCAGCTAGTCCCCATTGCTCTGGAAATGTTAGCAGAGGAGGCCTATGACCAACGCCGGGAGTGGGAGACCCAGCAGCGTCGCCAGGAGCAACGGATGCTGCAGAGAAAAGGTACTGTGCACAAGCTACGGCAGCAGAGAGCTATAAGAGACTTCCAGCAAAGAGGGGTACCAGGTAGCCCCCCCCCGGTGCCACTACTAAGTAAATGAGAAAACCGGACAGGTTCCACCAATGTATATAGTGTAATAATGTATATAGTATGCAAATGTGCCATAACCCGGAGCGGTGATAGCCTTTAATGTAGACATCAACGGGCTCGGTGCCGAGTACCCCAAAGCCCTGGTACGTGCGGCTCATTGGCATTCTCTTGATGAGCCTCATGAGGTAGTCACCGGAAATGGTTTTCACTTCACAGGTGTGCCCTGTCAGGTTTAGTAGGTGTGATTTCTTGCCTGGTGGTGGTTGGAACCAAAGATCTCAAATTTGGACTCATCAGACCAAAGCACAGATTTCCACTGGTCTAATGTCCATTCCTTGTGTTCTTTAGCCCAAACAAGTCTCTTCTGCTTGTTGCCTGTCCTTAGCAGTGGTTTCCTAGCAGCTATTTTACCATGAAGGCCTGCTGCACAAAGTCTCCTCTTAACAGTCGTTGTAGAGATGTGTCTGCTGCTAGAACTCTGTGTGGCATTGACCTGGTCTCTAATCTGAGCTGCTGTAAACCTGCGATTTCTGAGGCTGGTGACTCAGATAAACTTATCCTCAGAAGCAGAGGTGACTCTTAGTCTTCCTTTCCTGGGGCGGTCCTCATGTGAGCCAGTTTCTTTGTAGCGCTTGATGGTTTTTGCAACTGCACTTGGGGACACTTTCAAAGTTTTCCCAATATTTCGGACTGACTAACCTTCATTTCTTAAAGTAATGATGGCCACTCATTTTTCTTTACTTAGCTGCTTTTTTCTTGCCATAATACAAATTCTAACAGTCTATTCAGTAGGACTATCAGCTGTGTATCCACCAGACTTCTGCACAACACAACTGATGGTCCCAATCCCATTTATAAGGCAAGAAATCCCACTTATTAAACCTGACAGGGCACACCTGTGAAGTGAATACCATTTCCGGTGACTACCTCTTGAAGCTCATCAAGAGAATGCCAAGAGTGTGCAAAGCAGTCATCAAAGCAAAAGGTGGCTACTTTGAAGAACCTAGAATATAAGACATAATTTCAGTTGTTACACACTTTTGTGTTAAGTATATAATTCCACATGTGTTAATTCATAGTTTTGATAACTTCAGTGTGAATGTACAATTTTCATAGTCATGAAAATACAGAAAAATCTTTGAATGAGAAGGTGTGTCCAAACTTTTAGTCTGTACTGTATATGGCAAAAAAAAATAGTAAGTATAACATCACACAGCACTTTAGCTACAATGATGGAGAAGCCTTATAGGGTCCTCATCCTTCACTCCTTACATCTCAAGTAGATGGAGATAGCCTTTAACATATGTCTATAATATTGATGATTTCCTAGTAAATAAAACTCAACATCATGTCACTATCCGATTTCTGAGCGCTTCTAGTTATTTACTTATAGTAAGGTTCTTCACTGCATTGAACAGCAGCTCATCAGTCACGCCACTTGAGTCTAGAACAGATCTAAATTACGTAATAATACTGAATACAGTACATATAGTTATCAAATGCAGCTGCTAGGCTCCAGCTAACTATAACAATCTATAAACTCATTACTTGCAATTTTGTGAATGAATATAGATTTCAGAGAATAATTATGTAATGGCAGTTACATTAATGGCAACTATATTCGTGTTTACATCTTGGTTAAGATACTTTCTATCCATTGAGCCATTTAGATCAATAAGAGAAATCTCGATGCAGAAGAATTATGTATAGCGGTATAATCATTGAATACTCCGTGTCCTGGCCTGTTCTCCACAGTATTAATACACTCATTGTTTATATACTTTCTTGCACCTCTTTGGGAAACTACAACTCACATCATATTCTAACAACTAGTAGAGGTGGCATACAATCTTCAACTATCAATGTTTTATTTTTTAGCTGCAGTATGATCTAGAATTATGCTTTCCTAGACAATGTACATCACTAGTTGAGCACCACATAGCATTAAGTTTTGGAGCACAGTAAAGCATCTATTTGAAAGGTAAGTGGCACTGTTCATGTGAGCACTGGCTGCATACTTGCTAACCGTTCAGATTTTCTGGAACTCCTAGGCTGGAAGGAATGAGTTTTTATGCAAAATACCACTTTCATAGAACAAAATTAACTATCTCATAAATGCCACATGTAAAATGCCCAAGCGAGGTAGTCGTGGGCGAGCTTCAGTCTCCACTCGATTTGGCATCCTACAGATAACTCCCAATCCCGGTGTGCTGCTGTGTGTGAGGTGCATCTCACTTACTTCAGGGCTGCATGCCTCGTCTTCATCTGACTCCAGGAAACCTTCTTCTAGAACCAGGGCAGCAATCAATCCAGGAGACACGAGGTTCATAAAACAACCAAACTTGGTGAAAGCCATTATTTAAGGCCCAACGGGTTGTCAACTTACCCACAAATTTCGGACACAGCTTCAGCCCTAGTTCTCGGTATAGATAGAACATCCCTTTTACTCTCTATTCTTGTTCTAGGGGATTGTCTCCTTTTCTATCAGTATATTTTGAAGTTTGCCAATGACCATATGGATGACCCAGAGGAGGCATGGAGAAAGTCATGTGGTCAGATGAGCCCAAAATAAAACTTTTTGGTATTAACTCCACTCGCCATGTTTGGAGGAAGAAGATGGATGATTACAATCCCAAGAACATTGTCCCAACTGTGAAGCATGGTGGGGGAAACATCATACTTTGGGGATGCTTTTCTGCAAATGGGACAGGGTGACTGCACCGCATTGAAGTGAGGACGATTGGGGTCATGTTTTGCGAGATTTTGTCCAACAACCTCCTTGCCTCAGTAAGAGCATTGAAGTTGGGTCATGGCTGGGTCTTCCAGCATGACAATGACCCGAAACATATAGCCAGGGCAACTAGAGAGTAGCTTCATAAGAAGCATTTCAAGGTTCTGGAGTGGCCTAGCCAGTCTCCAGACCAGAACCCAATAGATAATCTTTGAAGGGAGCTGAAAATCAATGTTGTCCAGCGCAACCCCCGAAACCTGAAAGATGCGGAGAAGATCTGCATGGAGGAGTGGACCATAATCCCTGCTGTGTGCAAACTTGGTCATGGACTACAGGAAACATTTAACCTCTGTAATTGCAGACAAAGTTTTTTGTACCAAATATTAAGTTCTGTTTTTCTATTGTATCAAATACTCATTTCATGCAATACAATACAATTTAATTATTTAAAAATCATACAATGTGATTTTCTGAATTTTTTTAAGATTCCGTCTCTCACAGTTAAAGTGTACCTACGATAAAAATTACAGACTTCTCCATTCTTTGTAGGTGGGAAAAGTTGCAAAATCGGCAGCATATGAAATACTTATTTTCTCCACTGTATGTGAATGTATTATTTAGACATATTACTTAGAAAATTATCTAATTGTCGTATTTTATTGTCAGATTTCTACATGTATTTGTATAATTTTTTTAATGTTATCCTAAAACACACTATCAGCGCTTGTCACGGGTTTGCCGCAACAGAGAGGAGCTAGAGGACCACAGGGTCTGATTTCTCCTACTCCTGGGCTGAATGGAAGCACTTCACCTTCATATTAAACGGTGTTAATTTCCTTGGGCAGTGCAGGGGTTAATCTGCTCTGTTGAGAGCTCCTGGAGCATTAAGGATCTCAGCTGTGCCTGTTAGCCACTCCTATCTCCTATATAATCTGGGTCCTGGCTAACACAAATATTCAGAGCTAGCTTATGCTGTATGGCTGGAGGTTGGGTTGTTGGTGGTTATTTGAGTAGGCGGTTGGTGGATTTATCTGTGAGGCTATGTGCACACGTTCAGGATTTTTTGCGTCAAATTGTACCCTAGGGCCAAAAGAAATCTAAATAAGCCACTGGGCATAAGGCTTGTATTTTCAAGCAGTGGTATCTCCACCTAGGACTAAGTTAAAAAGTTTTTCAGATCTTTATTGTATTTCCTGTTAATTTTTAGACTTTAATAAGATTTTATAATATATTCTTTTTCATCATTTTTGATTAATTTCCATGCATATATTAAGATTAGGATTTTCTCTTGTGATGACAGCCTCTGCTACTTATTGTTATCTAAATTACAGGATGCCATATCCCATTCTAGTGGTTGCTTTTAACCCATTACTAAAGTAATTTAATTAGTAATTACCTTTTATGCACTGCAATGTCACAAAGTAAACTACCTTGTAGATGAGAGGATAGATCCTCTATCACCACCTGAAAGAGAAAATCGAGCAATGAAATAACTTCCAATAAAAAAATCTTTCATTTCATGTTGCAGTAAAACGTAACAACAGAACAGGAGCCTCTGACTAAGCCAACATGTTTCAGTAATTAAACCTTAAGGTACTGTCACACTAAGCGAGATCGCTAAAGAGTCACCGATTTTATGACGCAGTAGCGATCTCGTTAGCGACGCAGCTGTGTGTGACATGTAGTGGCGATTTGGCCCCCGCTGAGATGTCGTTGATCGCTTATGAACGTTCTGAGCCGTTTTTTGGTCGTTGGTGTCCCGCTGGTGAGCCTGAATCGCTGAGTGTGACACCCTTTATGAACGACTTCACCAGCGTCGCAGGTGGGACTAGGTTTTCCCAACGACAGCGGAGGTCGTTATACAGATCGCTGATCTCTGATGAGATCTTTGTGTTTGGAAGCTAACTAGCAACCACATAGCGATCGCACTAGCGATCTCGCCAGGTTGTGTCGTTGTCGTGATCGCTAGTGCGATCGCTAAGTATGACAGTACCTTTAGTCATGGTTGAGTGCAAAATCCTAGACTCCCCTTTACCCTTTTGCAACGCTGTTATAATGAACATGATTCACAATGAGGGTGGGATACACAGTGCAACATACAGTGGGTACGGAAAGTATTCAGACCCCTTTAAATTTTTCACTCTGTTTCATTGCAGCCATTTGGTAAATTTAAAAAAGTTCATTTTTTTTCTCATTAATGTACGCTCTGCACCCCATCTTGACTGAAAAAAACAGAAATGTAGAAATTTTTGCAAATTTATTAAAAAAGAAAAACTGAAATATCACATGGACATGAGTATTCAGACCCTGTGCTCAGTATTGAGTAGAAGCACCCTTTTGAGCTAGTACAGGCATGAGTCTTTTGAATTTACCAACTTTTTTGAATTTACCAAATGTCTGCAATGAAACAAAGTGAAAAATTTGAAGGGGTTTGAATACTTTCCATAACCACTGTATATATTTCATTAATCTGCTGCATTTATCCCTTTAAAGCCTGTACCCTCACGTCCATCTTTGCAATCCTGTATTAATGGTATATATTTCATCCATGTTACTGAGTTTATTCCCTGATGCTGTAAAGTCATCTCACTTGCTCAAAGAGTTTATGATCCATGTTGGTCTTCAAGCTTTTATTATTTGTCTCTGTAGTTTATTGTCTCCCGCTGTCTTAGGGTGAGTTTCCACGGTCAGGAAACGCTGCGTGTTTGGCGCTGTGCGCTGGCGCAGCGCCAAACACGCAGCGTCCAGATGTTACAGCATAGTGGAGGGATTTCAAGAAATCCCGTCTCCACTATGCGTAACAATACGCAGGTGGCAAACCTGCGTAAACGGACATGCGGCGCGTCTTTTCAGACCGCAGCATGTCCTCGCGTATTGCGGCGACGGTGCGTCGCCGCAAACATAATTAACACAGGGCTATGCAGCCCTGCGCTCTTTCCGGAGGTGTTCCGGAGGTGTCCTGAACACCTCCGGAAAGATCGCGCGTCAGAAAGGGGGCGGGGCTTAGACGGAGCGAATTTCCGCTCCGTCAAAAGCGCTATGGTTCCGGACCGTGGAACCATAGCCTAAAGCTAGTTGATTGTTAATGAGTTAAATTAGTAATAGATCTAAGCACAAACTTCCCTATATATTCAGACCTAGCCATGGAAAGGTGCTTGTGCAGATTTTATCCAAGTGCCATATTTTTCAAAGTGCCAAGGCAGTTAAACATGTCAGTTGGACAGGGCAGGACACAGGTAAGCCATGATGTCATTGAAAAAAACTTGTTTCCTGCTCACTGTCATTACAAAATGTATTCACTGTATGTATTTGTATCATTATGTTCTGGGTACTGCAGTCACTTACATGTACAACCCATTCACACACTCTGTGCACTCCATCCATATCAGCCCCACTCTCCTCTACTCTGTACATCTCTCACACTCTTTTCACAATCTTAAATCACATTGATCCATTTACTCCCACCATGCAACACAAAAGACTCTTTCACAAATCACGTAACCATCTGCTCACTCACTCTATTCTCCTTCTAGTCGCAGGAGATATCTCTCCTAACCCCAGACCTTTTTGTATCGCCGGGGTCACACTTTCGAGTGTGATGCGAGAAAAATGCGCGAGTCTCTCGCATCAATACCTGGCACTGCCACCGACACTCGGGACCGGAGTGTGTGGCTGCATAGACATAGATGCATGTATTTCTATGCAGCTGAACACTCAGATCCGAGTGCCGGCGGCAGTGCCGGGTATTGACGTGCGAGACTCGTCCAATTTTCTCGCATGTATGAGCCCTAATACTCAGAAACTTATGAAGAATCTGCAGTCACAATTGGCCCCAATCTCCTCACTCTCATGTCCAGACTCTGCTCTGAAACATGATGAAACATTGTAAAGTGCCCTAGATAAAGCTGCTTCCTACATTTGAACAACCTGCAAAGACAGAGACAACCTGACAAAAACTGTAAACAGTTTTTCCAGGTGCGTGAAAAGTCAATAGAGAAAAAACCCCAAATTGGCCCGAAGATTTTTTCCCATTTTAAGGTTTTTCCCCCATCCCAACAATCCCCAAAAAACTTTTTGGGCCCCCCCTTTTCTTTTTTTCTCAATGAGTGCAGACCCCCCCCACTGACATCCCGCGTGAAAATCTGGGGCACCTTTTCAAAGGAAAAATGATATATTGATAGGAATTTTTCCAAATTCCCAACTCATGGATTCTTTCCCTCCGCATTGCTCTAGCTCATCATTGAAAAGGTGAAGCGTGACCGGTTTTCCCTTTCTCTTCCGCCCTATACCTGCCCCCTGACCCTATTCCCCCACTTCCCCCAGTCCCCTTTTTCAGCTGTCTCACCACCCAATATAATATTTAACCTCTCTCTCATTGGTTCTTTCCCTTCCTTTACGCTTGGTCCACTCTTAAAAAGGGCCCTACTTATGATTAATTAAAATGGTTGTTTGGGATTTTTCTTCTTGGTCCTCCGTTTAATTGCTTTTCAGTTACTTTTTGACCCTTAGCAATCCGGGGTTTACCTCTTTACACTCTATGAAATTGCCCCACTAAAGTCTCTAATGATCTACTAACTGCTTAATCAATGGTCACTACTCCTTGCTGATTCTCCCGGATCTCCCGCAGCATTCGAATTGGGACCTCAGTCTCCTCACTTGTCCTCTCTAATGGCCTCAAGGACACTGTTGTCTCCCGGTTTCCTCTACCTCCTTGAACGTCCCTTTACGATCTTTTGCTGGTTCCCCTCTCTCATTTCCCCCCTTACTGTCAGGGGGTTCCCTTAAAGGGTTTCCTGTTAGGTCTCCTTTTTTCTTAC